>JAQOSZ010000153.1:0-724447 GCA_030347455.1 Kentomonas sorsogonicus | reverse complement strand
TAAATACAATTTATATTCCTTGACGGCCGTTCATGGCTGGTGAATTAATTATTCATGTATTAAAAGGAAGATAATACTAAAATGATAAGAGAAAGGTGGAGTGAGATGCGCAGAAGGAAGCGTCCAATGGCAGGTGTGTCGAACATCGGCGTCCCGTGCAAAAATAGAGGAACAAAAAACGACAATGTGCTACATTCAATTTTTCGAGGGAGTCATTGTTTCAAATCTGTGGAACTATATCGTGTCCACTGCCTACTTAACACGGATCATTCTAATTTGAGTGCGAGTGCGGTTGATTTAGATTTCCTCGATTTGCGTGGCCGCGCGATTTGATGTTGTTGTTGATGTTTTTTTTGTCTGAAAATGATTCAGTCAAAAAATTAAGCGCAGCTATTCAATTTTTTTCGAAGTAGGACGCAGTAAAAAGCAGAGAAGTATATACATCAAACCAATTAGAAAGATAAAGTGGCGTATAAACAAAATTACGAGCAGCATTCTGCAGTAGGCTTGGGGGAGGGTACAAAGAAGGACGGAGGGTGGGATATTATCAACAACAAAAAAAGACATGGTAAAAAATAAAAAAAAAGTAAAAATTCGTGGGGATAAGTCTGAAAATAGAGCCAAAATTTAAAAAAAAAAAACACGAAAATAGAGAATGACGACGAATCATGGCACACATTTTTTTCTACAGACCAAAAAAAAAAAACTACCCTACGAAATTGTGCGCGACAGTAAACTTGATGGGGAAAAAAACGAATAAAGTATTATGAAGGCCGTCCTGTTTTGCCATCACTAAACTCACTATGTTTTGCATGTGCGAAATGAGAAGAGTGTAATTGTGGCCATGATTGTCAAATAATTTAAAGGAGATTTTGCGAGGCGCACAAAAACCGTTGTCTCTCACTTCAATAACCGCTGGGGCAAATATGACGGACAGTTAACCCACAGAATGCAGAAAAAAAAATCGTGCTAATCTTGGCAATATACATACGTGAGAAAAGAAACAGAGCATTCTACGGATGGTACAGAAACAAGAGGAAAGGGAAAGAGGGGGGAAAAAAAAATGAAAGCGCGTCAAGAGAGAGCACAAAGCGCGTAAACAGGATTTCCACTTTCCTCGGCACAAAAACAAAAAGGATAAATGGAAAGATGAACAGAGAAACAATGTCTCTACGGGGCTTTATGAACGGGACTATCTGCTTCACTTGAGTGTTCGGAGACTTGCAAGTGCAAGCAGAGCATAGGGCATACAGATCAAAAGCACACAAAAAAGTGGTGTGGGTTATAAAAGAAAGAAGAAAAAGCGTTTTCAACAAGAATCGAAAAATGATTGAGAATAGTGAAGCAGCAGAAATACTTCACTGGTATCAGAAATAAAAAGGAGATGGGGGAAAACAGCAAATACAGCGAAAGAAAAGAGAAGTAACGAATTTTATGATAGGAAATGGACAGTGGCGTGACTGATGAAATCCAAGAACATTTTAATCGTCTGAACGAGTCCCCGCACTTCTCGGTGCACCCTTCATGGCACACTGGAATAAAGTTTGATGTGCTGCAGATTTTTGGGGGATGAGAGTGCACGTACAATTCTGAAAGCGTTGCGCCTTGTTTTCTTTAGAAAGGAGCGATACAAGTACGATCGTATCGCGGGAAATACTATAAACGAAGGGTATGTCCACATTAGTGTAGGAATAAAAAGGTAATGAGAGAGAGATGAAAAGAAAGAAATACATAGGATAAAACAAAAAATTTAAGATTTTAATATTGATATCACTGTTGGACAGTCATTAAAAATATGGTATATTTTTCCTTCTGATGAAAACCTGAGACGAACAACAAAAAAAGGAAAAAAAAAAGATGAATTAGATAACGAGTATCTTCGGTGTCTACCATATGGTCAGAACTCAATAAGGTAAAAGGCTCCTACAAAGTCTCAACGTCGATATCATCTTCCACCGTCGGGAAAATAGTGTCATCAACATCTTCACGGATCTCGTTGTTTTGATTCATAAAGTCCGTGTTCACATCGGCGATGTCGAGGGCGTTGTGGCGTCCCGCGCTGCGCTTCTTGCGCGACCGCCGCTCCCGCACCTTGGCGGGTGCATCCTCGCTGGCGGATGCGTCCACAGGGGCAGCTACTTCCTCAAGGACAGGTGTATCCTCTGGGGCAGGTGTGTCCTCTGGGGCAGGTGTGTCTTCAGGGGCAGGTGTGTCCGCCGGGACAGGTGTGTCTTGGCTGACGGGCACATTCGCGCTGACAGGTGCGTCGTCAACAGCGATGCGCGGAGGATGTAGAGGATTTGCGACGGGGCTCTCGCTCTCTTCCGGGAAATAATCAATGGTGGTGTCAGAGTCTTCTGCTGGCTTCTCGTTGGCATCAAAGTGGGTGTGCTGATCTCTGTCCTTCTTCCTGCGGCAGCAGCAGCACAACACAACAATAAGCAGTATGAGCAGTAACAGGAGGACGGCAAGCACAATGATAAGAATAATCCACCACGGGAAGCCGCTGCCGCCGCCGTCACCGCCGCCGTCGGGCTTTCTCACATAGCCGTCGTCGGGACCCTGGCTGAGCGTGCATATGAACTGAAAAGGTCCATCGACAGGGTCGAGGTTGATCCACCCGCCCGCACTCTTACTGTAGGCGAGGAGGGTAGCAGAGGGTGCCGTCTCCGTAGCGTCCGTGAGCTTCGGGTAGCCGGGAGCCCACTTGGCATAGGCGCCGTCAACGGGCACCGCGGCAGGGTCGCTGTCAAGCGCGTAGTTCTGCGTGAAGGCGGGGCCGTGTCCAGTGTCGCTCGACTTCACCATCCACTGCCACGCGCCGCTGAACGTGTCGCCCGCAAACTCGCCACCGAGAAGAATCACATCAGGGGCGTCAGCGGCAGCGGCGGAAACGTTAGCCTCCAGCGCCGCCTGGAGGTTCTGGTTAAACACGCGCAGCGGCACGCCGCCGTTCAGTGCGCACACGGCAAAGGGATCGCTCCAATCTGGCTGACTGGAGTCGCTGCTAGACTCGTCACCAGGATTCACAGAAGGGGGCGGAGGAGATACGTAAATGGTGTAGTCGTAGGGAACGCAGGCGGCGACGGTTGGAACCTCTGAAAAGCCATGGCTCACCCACTGACCGTCAGAAAGAACGAAGGAGGCGTAGTTGTCGCCCTCAGCAGGCTCGCTGGCCCAGTTGGTGTAAGTGGCGGGTGTGAGCTTGTCGGTGAGCTGCAGCGGGTCTACCCAGCCCCACTGGTTGGTCGCGTTGTCCTTGTAGGCGCCGAGCAGAACAGGTGTGGTGGACCTCTGCTGGAGGAGGGTGTCGCTGCTGTCCATGTAGTGCCGCAGCGTCAGCGTCTGCACCTCCGCGTCGACGCTTGCGTTCTGCACCTGCACAGGGGCGCCGTCGTGGGCGGCGCAGGCAGCCCAGCCAGCCGAGATGACGTCGGGCACCCCAGCGCTGCGAGTCATGGCAGCGCGGCCGCTGCTGCCACTGACGACGACTGGAACGAGAAAGACGCCGATGCGTTGAAGGCACTCGGTGTTGTCTGCTCCACACGTCTGGCAGGCGAGAGAGTACGGAGTGCCCACAGCACTTGGCGCGACGTTGACCCATCCGGCAAGTGTCGGGTTGAAGGCGAGCATCGTGAGGGTGGCGCCGGGCTGCGGATAGTCGCTGGCCCACTGGATGTGCGAAGTTGAATCGATCGTCAGCGATGTGCCGTCATTCCAGCTCACAGAGCCGCCCGCACCCACCGTCGCGCGCGTCAGTAAAACATCCGTTGTTGGCGTGATCTCTCCCAGCACCACGGCGCGCCGAACTGCTCGGCCCAAACCGCGCTGTGTCTCCTCGTTGGAGGCGATCAGAGGGTCGCCGGGGGGATCGTGAATGCGGCACAGAGCAGTATTCATGCTGTGCGGCGAGTCCGGCGCGGGTAGCCCGGCAGGGGACACCGTAACAAACGAATACAGTGCATCGAGAGGATACTGACAGGCGACAAAGTAAGAGGTGGAAGCGCCGCCGACGCTCCTCCAGACACCCATGCCGGCGATGTTTGCGAGAATGATGTTGCCGCTGATGCCAGTGAAGCCACTCGGCCAGTTGGTGTAGGCACCCCCGAAAGAGGCGCCCGCGATGCCCGTCGCGAACTTGCGGCTCTGGTCGTTGTTCCACGCCCAGTCGTCGCTCGCAGAGCTGTACCGCCCGCCTGTAAGGATGGGTTCTCCTGGTGTGAGTCTGCCGTGGAAGATGTCTCGCATTTCAACCACCTGCAGGCTGTACTGCACCGACGCGTCAGTGATGGCAAGCGGCGACCCGGGCGGGTCGTTAAGTTCACACACATTAGCAAGGGCTTCTGCATCATCCTGTGGAGAGGGGATGTTGGCGCTGGCATAGAGGCGGGAGTCGGCAATCACGATATCCCTCTGCGGAACTTCCATTTGGTAGCACGCGACGATGAAATTGGCGGCGTCAGCCTTGACGTTAACGAAGCCCATCAGTGTCGTGTCGTACGCGATAAATGTGGTGGTGCTGGGATCACTTGTGTCCGGATAACCAGTCGCCCAGGACACGCGCAGCGACTTGCTTTGAACATCTGCCAGAGTGGTGTTGGTGACAACGACGTCGCCAGCGGTGAGGGAGCCGTCGCTTAGTTTTGCAATTACGCCCATCTCGAGGTGCCAGAGATTCTCACTGCGGGCGATGGGGTACGACACCCCTGAGGGGGCGCTGTTCGCCTCGCACAGGACGGAGGCCTGCTTGGGGGTTTGGGAGAGAGTGGCAACGCCTGTTGGCGCGGTGACGGTGAACAGCTTTTCGGAATCGTCCTGGTACTGCTCATGACCACTTTCGCAGACAATGATTTGCTTATCCGACGGCGGGATGTTCACCCAGCCACCCTTCTCAAGCGAGAACCAGAGAGTGTTTGTGCCACCAGCCTTCATGGGATACCCCACCGCCCAGTTTTGGTACTGTGTGTTATCTGCCTTGGCGTCGTCATCCAGCGAGAAGCCGCTAGTGAAAGAATCGCCACTGCCGGTCCAGTACCATTC
The DNA here is from genome assembly GCA_030347455.1 of Kentomonas sorsogonicus. Classification (NCBI taxonomy): domain Eukaryota; phylum Euglenozoa; class Kinetoplastea; order Trypanosomatida; family Trypanosomatidae; genus Kentomonas; species Kentomonas sorsogonicus. The sequence continues at coordinate 719,407 of JAQOSZ010000153.1, read as the reverse complement.
GTTGTTAACAGCATCATACGAGGCGGCGAGCAGAACAATGACATCTGATGTGATATGTGTGGCGTCAGTAGCGTCGAGGCGCTTGAGCATCGCGAACTCCAGGGCGGCCTGCATGGCGGCGGAGGTGATGGCAAGCCCGCGCGAGGTGGGGTCCCGCTCAATGCACGTGCGGTCGGCAAGACTGGCGGCACCGGAGATACTGGCGGCCGTCGGCGTCGTTGGAAACACAATTTTTTCACTCAACGATTCTGTTTCCGTTTTTTCGCCGGACCCTGCGACGCAGGCAACCCACGACGCAACGGCAGCGTTGGCCTGAGTGGTGACCCACCCGCCGCTGGACGGGAGAAAGGCGAGAGTGAGGCCCGCTTCCTGGCTGCTGGTGCTGTCGGTCACGGTGGCTGGTTGCTTGCCAGCGACCCAGCTCTGGTAGGCCGTCGCAGTGATGGTGCTGGACATGAGCGAATGTCCTGTCATGAAGGGTGTCCCTGTGGCAGTGTGCACCCAGTGGCCGCCCTGCAGGTCTGGCGGGTACACGTCAGAGGTGTAGCGGCCATTGAGGAGAATTTGATCGGTGACCTGTAGAGTGGGAGAGCTTTCCTTCAGCATTTCAATAGTTTTGACAATGAGTTCCGTCTGCTTTGCGGCAGCGTCAATCGCTGCAGGCGCCAGACCACGGGTAATGCACAGCTGGTGGAGAGCGGCGCTGGCGACGTTTGCGGGTGTGGGCTCGAACAGAATGGAGGACGTCAGTGTCTGGGGTGTTGATGCCTTTTCACAGAGAATCCACGCGGACGTGTCGTCCTCAGCCACGTTGATCCACCCGCCGACATTCATATTGTACGCGAGCAGCGTTTTGGCGACGTAGCCGTTAACGCCTCCAGTCGCCTCCGGATAGCCGTCGTACCACTGCACGTAGCCGACGGTGCCGGCAGGGTTGTTGAAGGCCGACTGCATGGTGGTGCCACTAGTGTACCACACCCACTTGCCGTCCGAGTCATCAGCTGTAAACGGGTAGTGGAAGTTGGTGCTGATGTACTGAGCACCGAGGAGAATGGAGGTCTGGCTGGCGGCGGTTCGGTTTTTGCTATTCAGAATGGTCAACATCGTCTTGCGCTCAAGCTCAGCCTGCTTGTCAATGGAGTCAATCATGGCTGTTTGAAGGTTAGGGTCGTACAAGGAGCAAAGCGGCATGAAGGCACCGGCACCCAGGCCGTACGTCTGATTCAAAACGACGAGTCCGGTATCCGGGATCGAGACACTTTCAGGCAACTTCTCGCAGGCAACGTACATTTGTGTATCCTCGCATCCTGTCTGCAGCGACCGCGCGCGCCAGCCACCGCCTCGGACATACGTTACATTGTCAAACGCAAAGGTGAAGGCGACGCGAGTGTTCGATTCGTCGTCAAAGCAAAAGGGCTCGGCCATGTACGTGACAAAGTTACGCGCCCACCCAGAGTAGACACCCTCCGGCTGCGTCTCTGTAAAGGAGTAGCTGTCCGGGCGGCAGCGGCCGTGCGAGAAGGCGACGCCGTTGGGCAGCTCGTTCTCGTCGTGGAAGTGCCAGCTGCCGGTGAGGCTGTTGAAGGAGGCGCCGAGTAGGTACATGGCGTTGAGGGCACTGTCGCGTTCTCCCTCAGGCAATGCGTCCACAGTTTTGAGAATCTGCGTCGCAATAACAAGATCTTTCCTGGCAGATGTGGGCTGCAGCAGACGCTTATTCTTGGCCTGGCACATGCGGGTGAAGACGGTGAGATTGCCGGAGAGGCAACCCACTTCAGGCGGCGGAATGACAGGCTCAATGTCCCACTCGTCTTTTGTGGTGTATTGAACGCCCTTCTCGCAGATGAGATAGAATGTATCTGATGGGTTACCGTAGTAGGCTGACCACTCAGGGGCGTTTCCAACAAGTAAGTAAGTGAAAAAATCAGTGCCGGCGATGTTCTGCCAAGCTCCTTGACGATCAGCACGACGAATAAGTTTTCCATCCGTAATACCGCTATATTCATCTCCATTTTTCTTAAAGGGATACTCTTTACTGATGCCCCCGGTGCCGAGGAGAGTACCAGTAGCAATCTGCAGATTCAAGTCCTCATGGGAGATGCGCCGCCACTCGCCCTGAAAGCGATCCTCGCGTCGTGTGAAAGTGTACCGCACCCCGAACATGTTTAAATTAATATATCCTTTGTCAACCGCCGCCTGGTTCCGTGGTAGTGTGTCGGGAACAAAAACTTGACCTCCTTCTAAATTGCACCGAGCCTGCAAACCACCAAGAAAGAAGCGTTCCATTGGCGTGATGGGAAAATTTTGAAGCACCGGATTGGGATCGCTCTCAGCGGTGGCGAATTGGCAGTTGGCAGCTAGTTGCAGCATCATCAACACCAGCACCAGCCGCGATACCAGCGAGCGGAGCATTGGCTTCATAGGTCTTTGCAGACAGTCTGTTGTGGGTATATATAATGTGTGTGTGGGTGTGTGGGTGACTTTTATGGTCTTATAGCTGCTGGTTAAATAGCGAAAACGCAAACCAGTGAAGAAAGCGAAGCTATGTTTAAGCAGCTTCGTTCGGTCGCGGAAAACGTATTCTTTTCTTTTTTTTTTACTTTCTGGCGCTTGAGAAAAAGGTTCTGGTCAGGTTTGCTCGTTGATAGGGAAAACTCCGAAGTCAAACGGGAGCAATATTAGTACCTAAAAAAATAAGTGCCTTTTGCTGAGTTTGTGATGAAATCAACGACGGTGTGGGAGTATTAAACCACTTTAGCGCCAGATATATATATAAACAATAAATAAGTTACCAAACAATAGAGATGAAAGGAGAGAAAGAAAAAGGAAATATACAGAATAGATAAATACGCATATATATAACGAGAGAGGAAGAAAGAGCGAGTGCTGAGAAGGAGAAACCTTTGAAATTGTAAAATATTATATTATTCAATTTTGAAAAAGAAAGTGGGGAAGGGGAGACAAACGAAGAAAGAATATGAAAAGCAAAAGACAATTACGAGGGCAGTCTTCGGATAGTGAGTCTTAGATACTTCCTGGTGAGCTACAGCAGTTGCTTTTGTTTTGTCGTTTTAGCTTTTCTGGAAGAAAAAAAAATGGTTGACACTTATGGCACTTGAAGAGGCTACAGGAAAAACCAACTCAACGTGCTTTGGTGACGGAAAAAGGAAAGCTGTGAATGTGAAAGACAGGTGAAGCGAACTCTTCGACTATCCCAAGATGAGGGGGGGGGAGAGAAAGGCAGATGGTGAAAGGAGCCGGTGGCTTTTTAACGCAGCTTATAAAAGATAAAAACAAGAACTCCAACGGCAAGCGCTACTGCTGCGCGAGTATGATTTCCGTGTGATGTCGGATTTGCAGGACAAAATATATGGAGAGCGGTATGCATGTATATAACAAACAAAGCAAAAAGAAAAAGAAAAAAGAAAAAGTCGAAAAACTATAGCGAGTAATGCTGGGTATTCTTTGCATCAGTAGTGACAGTAGCAATTAAACATCTGCGCTCAATACAAATCCGGAAGAGCGTTGCTTTTGCAATGATGTAAGCTTCTGAAAAAAAAAAAGAAGAGGACAGTAATGAGAAACTACGCAGCTTATTGCGAAATGCCTTTTTAACAGGGAGCTGCGCGCTCTACAGCTGTTGCTCCAGAAGCTCTTGATACTTGCGCCTGACGCGCTCCAAGAACTGCTGCATCCTCTTGTTGAACTTGTCAGTGTGCTCCTGGTGCACCTTCTCGAACTCCCTGTAGTGTTCCTCCATCTCGGGCGAGCGCGTGTCCTCGGAGAGTTTGTCGGCAAATACCTTCCTGTTTTCATGTCATGCATCTCCCTTTCGGTATTCCGTGTCGATACAGTGGGCCCTTGCAGTGAACTCCTCGTAGGTGGTGGTCATTCTGCTGGGTGGTATACTGAAGGATATGAGCCGGCGATTTTGAGAAATACTAATATGTCAGACTGTAAAGATTAATCGAAATAATATGGAGTGAGGAAGTGCACATTATTATTAATAGGCTTACGTTGGAATTGTAATCCTCGAATCGATTAACAGAACCACTGCAAAAAAAAAAAAAAAAAACGTAGTGCTTAGACCACAAGTCGACAGGAGAAGCACTCAGAGGCACTCGCGCCAATTGGCAATTGAAAGCATAGACTAGATCCTGGCAAAATCGTTGCGCAGTCAGTATATCCGGCACAAAGTGGTTGGCCCGACGCATTCGTCAATATTACTTACCCTTCTGAAATCACATCACTGAAAAACACAAGATATGAGTGGTTTTATTTTTCTCTTGTGAGTGTAGAGTTATGAAAGGCAGCGCGGGAAACAAGAAGAAGAAGAAGAAAGGCAAAAGTAAATGTATGGTAAAGGTTACGGTTAAGGTGCGGAAAAGCATATCGTACGAATCTACAGCATGACAGTTCCTCGTCGCTGCTTAGTTTGGTACTGCACCGAAGGGCCCTTGACAAGGTCAGAGAGAGGCAGTGGTCGAGCTGGCACCCACTGGGCACCCGTCCCTCCGCGCACCTGCTCCTGGGTCGCCTTGTCGCGGGCGGCCTTGAGTTCATCGTGATGCAGCGCAACCATATTCCGCTGCGCCTCAATAGAGCGTCGTAAGCGCTGCAGATCGCTCTCGTACTGAAGCAGGAATCGCCCTAACGGATCCAAATCAAATCCTTTATACGTCTTTCGGGTCGATTCATCGCTGCCATCGAGGACAACGATGGGAGGATTCCCATCATCGTCGATCATGCTGCCAAAGTCTTCTGTGACACTGTTCGCGAATTCAGGAACGTCAGAGTTAGACCCCACAGAACGCTCATTCATGAGGCGGTTGAGGATACGCAGGTGATGTTTACGTTCCGCCCGTTGCAGTAAGCCCAGTTCATACATGTAGTCATCGTCTATAATTTTACGAGCTTCCGCTTCCTCCTTTTCAAGTGCTGAAAACGGTGTCTCGGCCAGTTTATCAGCAGAAGGCATAGAAGCATCATTTAGACTCGATATCAGCAAACGTCGTGATTCCTCATCGGCAGCAATGTTCTGGCGGGCATCGTATTCTTCAGCATTGAGCTTCACAAAAGCCTCCTTGCGTCTCTGCGCAAGTCGATTGTTAAATCGGCGGCCCAGCTTGCGTCGCAGAAGATATGCCTTGCCGATAGACTGAAGAAGTGTTGCTTGTGGAGTGAAGTCCACAACCGAGGGTTCTTCCACTTCAAAAGCCAAGAGACGCTCCTGGATAACCTCTGCCTCAGATTCTTCAGCTGCCTTGGGAACGGGAGGGGCAGGCATGCAGTCAAGAATGAGTTGGCGATCGCCCATCTCGTCCATTTCGATACTTTCGCGCGCGAGTTGTTCTTCCTGGGCAATTGTATTCTTGCGCTTAACCGTGAAATTGTGCATTTGAAGCAACCGTCGTGCTTCTTCAGTAAAGGCCTTGATCATCGCCTCATGTTCAGACAGCAGAGAGTTGCGAGTTTCCTCCTCACTGCACGTAAGAGACTTTACCTCCGCCACGTGTCGCTCCTCCATCGCACTTATCGCACGCTGCTCGGACGCCGACTTCAGAGCAGGGAGCTCTAGTGTTACTTCGGCCTGCTCAACCTCGATGGCGCGCCGCGCGTCCGTCTCCTGCTGCTCGAGCGCCGCAGTGTCCTCGCGCAGCTGCCGGCTCTGCATCGCGCGCACGGCAACCTTGCGGCGCTCCTCGCCAGTCGCCGCCAGCTCACCCGCCTCCTCAGACGCCTGCTCCTCGATCACGCGGCGGGCAGCACCCTCCTGCTCCTGCAGCGCCGCAATGTCCTCCTCCAGGCGGCGCGCGCGGGCCTCCTCCGCGGCGTGCTGCGCGCCAACCTCCGCCTCGCGGGCCAGCTCGTCCACTCCGGCCGCCCACTCGTCCTCCACGGCGCGCCGCGCGTCCGTTTCCTGCTGCTCGAGCGCCGCAGTGTCCTCGCGCAGCTGCCGGCTCTGCATCGCGCGCACGGCAACCTTGCGGCGCTCCTCGCCAGTCGCCGCCAGCTCACCCGCCTCCTCAGACGCCTGCTCCTCGATCACGCGGCGGGCAGCACCCTCCTGCTCCTGCAGCGCCGCAATGTCCTCCTCCAGGCGGCGCGCGCGGGCCTCCTCCGCGGCGTGCTGCGCGCCAACCTCCGCCTCGCGGGCCAGCTCGTCCACTCCGGCCGCCCACTCGTCCTCCACGGCGCGCCGCGCGTCCGTCTCCTGCTGCTCGAGCGCCGCAGTGTCCTCGCGCAGCTGCCGGCTCTGCATCGCGCGCACGGCAACCTTGCGGCGCTCCTCGCCAGTCGCCGCCAGCTCACCCGCCTCCTCAGACGCCTGCTCCTCGATCACGCGGCGGGCAGCACCCTCCTGCTCCTGCAGCGCCGCAATGTCCTCCTCCAGGCGGCGCGCGCGGGCCTCCTCCGCGGCGTGCTGCACGCCAACCTCCGCCTCGCGGGCCAGCTCGTCCACTCCGGCCGCCCACTCGTCCTCCACGGCGCGCCGCGCGTCCGTTTCCTGCTGCTCGAGCGCCGCAGTGTCCTCGCGCAGCTGCCGGCTCTGCATCGCGCGCACGGCAACCTTGCGGCGCTCCTCGCCAGTCGCCGCCAGCTCACCCGCCTCCTCAGACGCCTGCTCCTCGATCACGCGGCGGGCAGCACCCTCCTGCTCCTGCAGCGCCGCAATGTCCTCCTCCAGGCGGCGCGCGCGGGCCTCCTCCGCGGCGTGCTGCGCGCCAACCTCCGCCTCGCGGGCCAGCTCGTCCACTCCGGCCGCCCACTCGTCCTCCACGGCGCGCCGCGCGTCCGTCTCCTGCTGCTCGAGCGCCGCAGTGTCCTCGCGCAGCTGCCGGCTCTGCATCGCGCGCACGGCAACCTTGCGGCGCTCCTCGCCAGTCGCCGCCAGCTCACCCGCCTCCTCAGACGCCTGCTCCTCGATCACGCGGCGGGCAGCACCCTCCTGCTCCTGCAGCGCCGCAATGTCCTCCTCCAAGCGGCGCGCGCGGGCCTCCTCCGCGGCGTGCTGCGCCCCAACCTCCGCCTCGCGGGCCAGCTCGTCCACTCCGGCCGCCCACTCGTCCTCCACGGCGCGCCGCGCGTCCGTCTCCTGCTGCTCGAGCGCCGCAGTGTCCTCGCGCAGCTGCCGGCTCTGCATCGCGCGCACGGCAACCTTGCGGCGCTCCTCGCCAGTCGCCGCCAGCTCACCCGCCTCCTCAGACGCCTGCTCCTCGATCACGCGGCGGGCAGCACCCTCCTGCTCCTGCAGCGCCGCAATGTCCTCCTCCAAGCGGCGCGCGCGGGCCTCCTCCGCGGCGTGCTGCGCCCCAACCTCCGCCTCGCGGGCCAGCTCGTCCACTCCGGCCGCCCACTCGTCCTCCACGGCGCGCCGCGCGTCCGTCTCCTGCTGCTCGAGCGCCGCAGTGTCCTCGCGCAGCTGCCGGCTCTGCATCGCGCGCACGGCAACCTTGCGGCGCTCCTCGCCAGTCGCCGCCAGCTCACCCGCCTCCTCAGACGCCTGCTCCTCGATCACGCGGCGGGCAGCACCCTCCTGCTCCTGCAGCGCCGCAATGTCCTCCTCCAGGCGGCGCGCGCGGGCCTCCTCCGCGGCGTGCTGCGCGCCAACCTCCGCCTCGCGGGCCAGCTCGTCCACTCCGGCCGCCCACTCGTCCTCCACGGCGCGCCGCGCGTCCGTCTCCTGCTGCTCGAGCGCCGCAGTGTCCTCGCGCAGCTGCCGGCTCTGCATCGCGCGCACGGCAACCTTGCGGCGCTCCTCGCCAGTCGCCGCCAGCTCACCCGCCTCCTCAGACGCCTGCTCCTCGATCACGCGGCGGGCAGCACCCTCCTGCTCCTGCAGCGCCGCAATGTCCTCCTCCAGGCGGCGCGCGCGGGCCTCCTCCGCGGCGTGCTGCGCGCCAACCTCCGCCTCGCGGGCCAGCTCGTCCACTCCGGCCGCCCACTCGTCCTCCACGGCGCGCCGCGCGTCCGTCTCCTGCTGCTCGAGCGCCGCAGTGTCCTCGCGCAGCTGCCGGCTCTGCATCGCGCGCACGGCAACCTTGCGGCGCTCCTCGCCAGTCGCCGCCAGCTCACCCGCCTCCTCAGACGCCTGCTCCTCGATCACGCGGCGGGCAGCACCCTCCTGCTCCTGCAGCGCCGCAATGTCCTCCTCCAGGCGGCGCGCGCGGGCCTCCTCCGCGGCGTGCTGCGCGCCAACCTCCGCCTCGCGGGCCAGCTCGTCCACTCCGGCCGCCCACTCGTCCTCCACGGCGCGCCGCGCGTCCGTCTCCTGCTGCTCGAGCGCCGCAGTGTCCTCGCGCAGCTGCCGGCTCTGCATCGCGCGCACGGCAACCTTGCGGCGCTCCTCGCCAGTCGCCGCCAGCTCACCCGCCTCCTCAGACGCCTGCTCCTCGATCACGCGGCGGGCAGCACCCTCCTGCTCCTGCAGCGCCGCAATGTCCTCCTCCAGGCGGCGCGCGCGGGCCTCCTCCGCGGCGTGCTGCGCGCCAACCTCCGCCTCGCGGGCCAGCTCGTCCACTCCGGCCGCCCACTCGTCCTCCACGGCGCGCCGCGCGTCCGTCTCCTGCTGCTCGAGCGCCGCAGTGTCCTCGCGCAGCTGCCGGCTCTGCATCGCGCGCACGGCAACCTTGCGGCGCTCCTCGCCAGTCGCCGCCAGCTCACCCGCCTCCTCAGACGCCTGCTCCTCGATCACGCGGCGGGCAGCACCCTCCTGCTCCTGCAGCGCCGCAATGTCCTCCTCCAGGCGGCGCGCGCGGGCCTCCTCCGCGGCGTGCTGCGCGCCAACCTCCGCCTCGCGGGCCAGCTCGTCCACTCCGGCCGCCCACTCGTCCTCCACGGCGCGCCGCGCTGTCTGTTCACTGAGAGCAAACTGGAGAGTGCTTTCTTGGATAGACCGTGACTTTTGCCGAGTCAAGGCACGGGCAGCGTCTTCCTCCGCCTCCTGCATCAGCAGCTTAATATAAGTATCTTCTTCATCGGCAACCACCTCACGTTCCATTGATTCTTCGATAGCCATATCCGCTGCAAGTCGCCTATAACGTAAGATTAGTGCTATCGCGTCCGCGCGAGCTTTCATATTAGTGTGTACGTCTTGCAAAGACTGGGCATTCCTCACAGGGTCCAGAAGAAGAGATGCCTCTTCCTCGGCAAGTTTCTGGAACTCCTCGTCAGCCAGCACCGCGCTCGACCACCCGGACGCCTCCTCCTCGTGCGACGTCAGGAACGGGTACCGCTCCAGCAGCCCAAGCTCCTCCCCGCGCAGCGCCGCCGCCACCGCGTCCCCGCGCGCGTTCATCGCGTCCTCCACCAGCGCAAGCTCCGCCGCGTGCTTCTCCGGGTCCCGCGCCAGCTCGTCGTGCTGCGCCGCCAGCGCCGCGAACGCATCGTCGGCGCGCAGCGCGTCCTGCCACCCGGCCTCGCTGTGCGGCCGCAGGAACGGGTACAGCTTCAGCAGGTCGCGCAGGTCCTCCGCCACCGCGTCCGCGCGCCGCGTCATCGCCTCCTCCACAGCCTCCAGCGCGTCCGCGTTGCGCACGGGGTCGCGCATCAGCTCCGCGTGCTTCCGCGCCAGCTCGCCGAACTCCTCGTCAGCCAGCACCGCGCTCGACCACCCGGACGCCTCCTCCTCGTGCGACGTCAGGAACGGGTACCGCTCCAGCAGCCCAAGCTCCTCCCCGCGCAGCGCCGCCGCCACCGCGTCCCCGCGCGCGTTCATCGCGTCCTCCACCAGCGCAAGCTCCGCCGCGTGCTTCTCCGGGTCCCGCGCCAGCTCGTCGTGCTGCGCCGCCAGCGCCGCGAACGCATCGTCGGCGCGCAGCGCGTCCTGCCACCCGGCCTCGCTGTGCGGCCGCAGGAACGGGTACAGCTTCAGCAGGTCGCGCAGGTCCTCCGCCACCGCGTCCGCGCGCCGCGTCATCGCCTCCTCCACAGCCTCCAGCGCGTCCGCGTTGCGCACGGGGTCGCGCATCAGCTCCGCGTGCTTCCGCGCCAGCTCGCCGAACTCCTCGTCAGCCAGCACCGCGCTCGACCACCCGGACGCCTCCTCCTCGTGCGACGTCAGGAACGGGTACCGCTCCAGCAGCCCAAGCTCCTCCCCGCGCAGCGCCGCCGCCACCGCGTCCCCGCGCGCGTTCATCGCGTCCTCCACCAGCGCAAGCTCCGCCGCGTGCTTCTCCGGGTCCCGCGCCAGCTCGTCGTGCTGCGCCGCCAGCGCCGCGAACGCATCGTCGGCGCGCAGCGCGTCCTGCCACCCGGCCTCGCTGTGCGGCCGCAGGAACGGGTACAGCTTCAGCAGGTCGCGCAGGTCCTCCGCCACCGCGTCCGCGCGCCGCGTCATCGCCTCCTCCACAGCCTCCAGCGCGTCCGCGTTGCGCACGGGGTCGCGCATCAGCTCCGCGTGCTTCCGCGCCAGCTCGCCGAACTCCTCGTCAGCCAGCACCGCGCTCGACCACCCGGACGCCTCCTCCTCGTGCGACGTCAGGAACGGGTACCGCTCCAGCAGCCCAAGCTCCTCCCGCGCAGCGCCGCCGCCACCGCGTCCCCGCGCGCGTTCATCGCGTCCTCCACCAGCGCAAGCTCCGCCGCGTGCTTCTCCGGGTCCCGCGCCAGCTCGTCGTGCTGCGCCGCCAGCGCCGCGAACGCATCGTCGGCGCGCAGCGCGTCCTGCCACCCGGCCTCGCTGTGCGGCCGCAGGAACGGGTACAGCTTCAGCAGGTCGCGCAGGTCCTCCGCCACCGCGTCCGCGCGCCGCGTCATCGCCTCCTCCACAGCCTCCAGCGCGTCCGCGTTGCGCACGGGGTCGCGCATCAGCTCCGCGTGCTTCCGCGCCAGCTCGCCGAACTCCTCGTCAGCCAGCACCGCGCTCGACCACCCGGACGCCTCCTCCTCGTGCGACGTCAGGAACGGGTACCGCTCCAGCAGCCCAAGCTCCTCCCCGCGCAGCGCCGCCGCCACCGCGTCCCCGCGCGCGTTCATCGCGTCCTCCACCAGCGCAAGCTCCGCCGCGTGCTTCTCCGGGTCCCGCGCCAGCTCGTCGTGCTGCGCCGCCAGCGCCGCGAACGCATCGTCGGCGCGCAGCGCGTCCTGCCACCCGGCCTCGCTGTGCGGCCGCAGGAACGGGTACAGCTTCAGCAGGTCGCGCAGGTCCTCCGCCACCGCGTCCGCGCGCCGCGTCATCGCCTCCTCCACAGCCTCCAGCGCGTCCGCGTTGCGCACGGGGTCGCGCATCAGCTCCGCGTGCTTCCGCGCCAGCTCGCCGAACTCCTCGTCAGCCAGCACCGCGCTCGACCACCCGGACGCCTCCTCCTCGTGCGACGTCAGGAACGGGTACCGCTCCAGCAGCCCAAGCTCCTCCCCGCGCAGCGCCGCCGCCACCGCGTCCCCGCGCGCGTTCATCGCGTCCTCCACCAGCGCAAGCTCCGCCGCGTGCTTCTCCGGGTCCCGCGCCAGCTCGTCGTGCTGCGCCGCCAGCGCCGCGAACGCATCGTCGGCGCGCAGCGCGTCCTGCCACCCGGCCTCGCTGTGCGGCCGCAGGAACGGGTACAGCTTCAGCAGGTCGCGCAGGTCCTCCGCCACCGCGTCCGCGCGCCGCGTCATCGCCTCCTCCACAGCCTCCAGCGCGTCCGCGTTGCGCACGGGGTCGCGCATCAGCTCCGCGTGCTTCCGCGCCAGCTCGCCGAACTCCTCGTCAGCCAGCACCGCGCTCGACCACCCGGACGCCTCCTCCTCGTGCGACGTCAGGAACGGGTACCGCTCCAGCAGCCCAAGCTCCTCCCCGCGCAGCGCCGCCGCCACCGCGTCCCCGCGCGCGTTCATCGCGTCCTCCACCAGCGCAAGCTCCGCCGCGTGCTTCTCCGGGTCCCGCGCCAGCTCGTCGTGCTGCGCCGCCAGCGCCGCGAACGCATCGTCGGCGCGCAGCGCGTCCTGCCACCCGGCCTCGCTGTGCGGCCGCAGGAACGGGTACAGCTTCAGCAGGTCGCGCAGGTCCTCCGCCACCGCGTCCGCGCGCCGCGTCATCGCCTCCTCCACAGCCTCCAGCGCGTCCGCGTTGCGCACGGGGTCGCGCATCAGCTCCGCGTGCTTCCGCGCCAGCTCGCCGAACTCCTCGTCAGCCAGCACCGCGCTCGACCACCCGGACGCCTCCTCCTCGTGCGACGTCAGGAACGGGTACCGCTCCAGCAGCCCAAGCTCCTCCCCGCGCAGCGCCGCCGCCACCGCGTCCCCGCGCGCGTTCATCGCGTCCTCCACCAGCGCAAGCTCCGCCGCGTGCTTCTCCGGGTCCCGCGCCAGCTCGTCGTGCTGCGCCGCCAGCGCCGCGAACGCATCGTCGGCGCGCAGCGCGTCCTGCCACCCGGCCTCGCTGTGCGGCCGCAGGAACGGGTACAGCTTCAGCAGGTCGCGCAGGTCCTCCGCCACCGCGTCCGCGCGCCGCGTCATCGCCTCCTCCACAGCCTCCAGCGCGTCCGCGTTGCGCACGGGGTCGCGCATCAGCTCCGCGTGCTTCCGCGCCAGCTCGCCGAACTCCTCGTCAGCCAGCACCGCGCTCGACCACCCGGACGCCTCCTCCTCGTGCGACGTCAGGAACGGGTACCGCTCCAGCAGCCCAAGCTCCTCCCCGCGCAGCGCCGCCGCCACCGCGTCCCCGCGCGCGTTCATCGCGTCCTCCACCAGCGCAAGCTCCGCCGCGTGCTTCTCCGGGTCCCGCGCCAGCTCGTCGTGCTGCGCCGCCAGCGCCGCGAACGCATCGTCGGCGCGCAGCGCGTCCTGCCACCCGGCCTCGCTGTGCGGCCGCAGGAACGGGTACAGCTTCAGCAGGTCGCGCAGGTCCTCCGCCACCGCGTCCGCGCGCCGCGTCATCGCCTCCTCCACAGCCTCCAGCGCGTCCGCGTTGCGCACGGGGTCGCGCATCAGCTCCGCGTGCTTCCGCGCCAGCTCGCCGAACTCCTCGTCAGCCAGCACCGCGCTCGACCACCCGGACGCCTCCTCCTCGTGCGACGTCAGGAACGGGTACCGCTCCAGCAGCCCAAGCTCCTCCCCGCGCAGCGCCGCCGCCACCGCGTCCCCGCGCGCGTTCATCGCGTCCTCCACCAGCGCAAGCTCCGCCGCGTGCTTCTCCGGGTCCCGCGCCAGCTCGTCGTGCTGCGCCGCCAGCGCCGCGAACGCATCGTCGGCGCGCAGCGCGTCCTGCCACCCGGCCTCGCTGTGCGGCCGCAGGAACGGGTACAGCTTCAGCAGGTCGCGCAGGTCCTCCGCCACCGCGTCCGCGCGCCGCGTCATCGCCTCCTCCACAGCCTCCAGCGCGTCCGCGTTGCGCACGGGGTCGCGCATCAGCTCCGCGTGCTTCCGCGCCAGCTCGCCGAACTCCTCGTCAGCCAGCACCGCGCTCGACCACCCGGACGCCTCCTCCTCGTGCGACGTCAGGAACGGGTACCGCTCCAGCAGCCCAAGCTCCTCCCCGCGCAGCGCCGCCGCCACCGCGTCCCCGCGCGCGTTCATCGCGTCCTCCACCAGCGCAAGCTCCGCCGCGTGCTTCTCCGGGTCCCGCGCCAGCTCGTCGTGCTGCGCCGCCAGCGCCGCGAACGCATCGTCGGCGCGCAGCGCGTCCTGCCACCCGGCCTCGCTGTGCGGCCGCAGGAACGGGTACAGCTTCAGCAGGTCGCGCAGGTCCTCCGCCACCGCGTCCGCGCGCCGCGTCATCGCCTCCTCCACAGCCTCCAGCGCGTCCGCGTTGCGCACGGGGTCGCGCATCAGCTCCGCGTGCTTCCGCGCCAGCTCGCCGAACTCCTCGTCAGCCAGCACCGCGCTCGACCACCCGGACGCCTCCTCCTCGTGCGACGTCAGGAACGGGTACCGCTCCAGCAGCCCAAGCTCCTCCCCGCGCAGCGCCGCCGCCACCGCGTCCCCGCGCGCGTTCATCGCGTCCTCCACCAGCGCAAGCTCCGCCGCGTGCTTCTCCGGGTCCCGCGCCAGCTCGTCGTGCTGCGCCGCCAGCGCCGCGAACGCATCGTCGGCGCGCAGCGCGTCCTGCCACCCGGCCTCGCTGTGCGGCCGCAGGAACGGGTACAGCTTCAGCAGGTCGCGCAGGTCCTCCGCCACCGCGTCCGCGCGCCGCGTCATCGCCTCCTCCACAGCCTCCAGCGCGTCCGCGTTGCGCACGGGGTCGCGCATCAGCTCCGCGTGCTTCCGCGCCAGCTCGCCGAACTCCTCGTCAGCCAGCACCGCGCTCGACCACCCGGACGCCTCCTCCTCGTGCGACGTCAGGAACGGGTACCGCTCCAGCAGCCCAAGCTCCTCCCCGCGCAGCGCCGCCGCCACCGCGTCCCCGCGCGCGTTCATCGCGTCCTCCACCAGCGCAAGCTCCGCCGCGTGCTTCTCCGGGTCCCGCGCCAGCTCGTCGTGCTGCGCCGCCAGCGCCGCGAACGCATCGTCGGCGCGCAGCGCGTCCTGCCACCCGGCCTCGCTGTGCGGCCGCAGGAACGGGTACAGCTTCAGCAGGTCGCGCAGGTCCTCCGCCACCGCGTCCGCGCGCCGCGTCATCGCCTCCTCCACAGCCTCCAGCGCGTCCGCGTTGCGCACGGGGTCGCGCATCAGCTCCGCGTGCTTCCGCGCCAGCTCGCCGAACTCCTCGTCAGCCAGCACCGCGCTCGACCACCCGGACGCCTCCTCCTCGTGCGACGTCAGGAACGGGTACCGCTCCAGCAGCCCAAGCTCCTCCCCGCGCAGCGCCGCCGCCACCGCGTCCCCGCGCGCGTTCATCGCGTCCTCCACCAGCGCAAGCTCCGCCGCGTGCTTCTCCGGGTCCCGCGCCAGCTCGTCGTGCTGCGCCGCCAGCGCCGCGAACGCATCGTCGGCGCGCAGCGCGTCCTGCCACCCGGCCTCGCTGTGCGGCCGCAGGAACGGGTACAGCTTCAGCAGGTCGCGCAGGTCCTCCGCCACCGCGTCCGCGCGCCGCGTCATCGCCTCCTCCACAGCCTCCAGCGCGTCCGCGTTGCGCACGGGGTCGCGCATCAGCTCCGCGTGCTTCCGCGCCAGCTCGCCGAACTCCTCGTCAGCCAGCACCGCGCTCGACCACCCGGACGCCTCCTCCTCGTGCGACGTCAGGAACGGGTACCGCTCCAGCAGCCCAAGCTCCTCCCCGCGCAGCGCCGCCGCCACCGCGTCCCCGCGCGCGTTCATCGCGTCCTCCACCAGCGCAAGCTCCGCCGCGTGCTTCTCCGGGTCCCGCGCCAGCTCGTCGTGCTGCGCCGCCAGCGCCGCGAACGCATCGTCGGCGCGCAGCGCGTCCTGCCACCCGGCCTCGCTGTGCGGCCGCAGGAACGGGTACAGCTTCAGCAGGTCGCGCAGGTCCTCCGCCACCGCGTCCGCGCGCCGCGTCATCGCCTCCTCCACAGCCTCCAGCGCGTCCGCGTTGCGCACGGGGTCGCGCATCAGCTCCGCGTGCTTCCGCGCCAGCTCGCCGAACTCCTCGTCAGCCAGCACCGCGCTCGACCACCCGGACGCCTCCTCCTCGTGCGACGTCAGGAACGGGTACCGCTCCAGCAGCCCAAGCTCCTCCCCGCGCAGCGCCGCCGCCACCGCGTCCCCGCGCGCGTTCATCGCGTCCTCCACCAGCGCAAGCTCCGCCGCGTGCTTCTCCGGGTCCCGCGCCAGCTCGTCGTGCTGCGCCGCCAGCGCCGCGAACGCATCGTCGGCGCGCAGCGCGTCCTGCCACCCGGCCTCGCTGTGCGGCCGCAGGAACGGGTACAGCTTCAGCAGGTCGCGCAGGTCCTCCGCCACCGCGTCCGCGCGCCGCGTCATCGCCTCCTCCACAGCCTCCAGCGCGTCCGCGTTGCGCACGGGGTCGCGCATCAGCTCCGCGTGCTTCCGCGCCAGCTCGCCGAACTCCTCGTCAGCCAGCACCGCGCTCGACCACCCGGACGCCTCCTCCTCGTGCGACGTCAGGAACGGGTACCGCTCCAGCAGCCCAAGCTCCTCCCCGCGCAGCGCCGCCGCCACCGCGTCCCCGCGCGCGTTCATCGCGTCCTCCACCAGCGCAAGCTCCGCCGCGTGCTTCTCCGGGTCCCGCGCCAGCTCGTCGTGCTGCGCCGCCAGCGCCGCGAACGCATCGTCGGCGCGCAGCGCGTCCTGCCACCCGGCCTCGCTGTGCGGCCGCAGGAACGGGTACAGCTTCAGCAGGTCGCGCAGGTCCTCCGCCACCGCGTCCGCGCGCCGCGTCATCGCCTCCTCCACAGCCTCCAGCGCGTCCGCGTTGCGCACGGGGTCGCGCATCAGCTCCGCGTGCTTCCGCGCCAGCTCGCCGAACTCCTCGTCAGCCAGCACCGCGCTCGACCACCCGGACGCCTCCTCCTCGTGCGACGTCAGGAACGGGTACCGCTCCAGCAGCCCAAGCTCCTCCCCGCGCAGCGCCGCCGCCACCGCGTCCCCGCGCGCGTTCATCGCGTCCTCCACCAGCGCAAGCTCCGCCGCGTGCTTCTCCGGGTCCCGCGCCAGCTCGTCGTGCTGCGCCGCCAGCGCCGCGAACGCATCGTCGGCGCGCAGCGCGTCCTGCCACCCGGCCTCGCTGTGCGGCCGCAGGAACGGGTACAGCTTCAGCAGGTCGCGCAGGTCCTCCGCCACCGCGTCCGCGCGCCGCGTCATCGCCTCCTCCACAGCCTCCAGCGCGTCCGCGTTGCGCACGGGGTCGCGCATCAGCTCCGCGTGCTTCCGCGCCAGCTCGCCGAACTCCTCGTCAGCCAGCACCGCGCTCGACCACCCGGACGCCTCCTCCTCGTGCGACGTCAGGAACGGGTACCGCTCCAGCAGCCCAAGCTCCTCCCCGCGCAGCGCCGCCGCCACCGCGTCCCCGCGCGCGTTCATCGCGTCCTCCACCAGCGCAAGCTCCGCCGCGTGCTTCTCCGGGTCCCGCGCCAGCTCGTCGTGCTGCGCCGCCAGCGCCGCGAACGCATCGTCGGCGCGCAGCGCGTCCTGCCACCCGGCCTCGCTGTGCGGCCGCAGGAACGGGTACAGCTTCAGCAGGTCGCGCAGGTCCTCCGCCACCGCGTCCGCGCGCCGCGTCATCGCCTCCTCCACAGCCTCCAGCGCGTCCGCGTTGCGCACGGGGTCGCGCATCAGCTCCGCGTGCTTCCGCGCCAGCTCGCCGAACTCCTCGTCAGCCAGCACCGCGCTCGACCACCCGGACGCCTCCTCCTCGTGCGACGTCAGGAACGGGTACCGCTCCAGCAGCCCAAGCTCCTCCCCGCGCAGCGCCGCCGCCACCGCGTCCCCGCGCGCGTTCATCGCGTCCTCCACCAGCGCAAGCTCCGCCGCGTGCTTCTCCGGGTCCCGCGCCAGCTCGTCGTGCTGCGCCGCCAGCGCCGCGAACGCATCGTCGGCGCGCAGCGCGTCCTGCCACCCGGCCTCGCTGTGCGGCCGCAGGAACGGGTACAGCTTCAGCAGGTCGCGCAGGTCCTCCGCCACCGCGTCCGCGCGCCGCGTCATCGCCTCCTCCACAGCCTCCAGCGCGTCCGCGTTGCGCACGGGGTCGCGCATCAGCTCCGCGTGCTTCCGCGCCAGCTCGCCGAACTCCTCGTCAGCCAGCACCGCGCTCGACCACCCGGACGCCTCCTCCTCGTGCGACGTCAGGAACGGGTACCGCTCCAGCAGCCCAAGCTCCTCCCCGCGCAGCGCCGCCGCCACCGCGTCCCCGCGCGCGTTCATCGCGTCCTCCACCAGCGCAAGCTCCGCCGCGTGCTTCTCCGGGTCCCGCGCCAGCTCGTCGTGCTGCGCCGCCAGCGCCGCGAACGCATCGTCGGCGCGCAGCGCGTCCTGCCACCCGGCCTCGCTGTGCGGCCGCAGGAACGGGTACAGCTTCAGCAGGTCGCGCAGGTCCTCCGCCACCGCGTCCGCGCGCCGCGTCATCGCCTCCTCCACAGCCTCCAGCGCGTCCGCGTTGCGCACGGGGTCGCGCATCAGCTCCGCGTGCTTCCGCGCCAGCTCGCCGAACTCCTCGTCAGCCAGCACCGCGCTCGACCACCCGGACGCCTCCTCCTCGTGCGACGTCAGGAACGGGTACCGCTCCAGCAGCCCAAGCTCCTCCCCGCGCAGCGCCGCCGCCACCGCGTCCCCGCGCGCGTTCATCGCGTCCTCCACCAGCGCAAGCTCCGCCGCGTGCTTCTCCGGGTCCCGCGCCAGCTCGTCGTGCTGCGCCGCCAGCGCCGCGAACGCATCGTCGGCGCGCAGCGCGTCCTGCCACCCGGCCTCGCTGTGCGGCCGCAGGAACGGGTACAGCTTCAGCAGGTCGCGCAGGTCCTCCGCCACCGCGTCCGCGCGCCGCGTCATCGCCTCCTCCACAGCCTCCAGCGCGTCCGCGTTGCGCACGGGGTCGCGCATCAGCTCCGCGTGCTTCCGCGCCAGCTCGCCGAACTCCTCGTCAGCCAGCACCGCGCTCGACCACCCGGACGCCTCCTCCTCGTGCGACGTCAGGAACGGGTACCGCTCCAGCAGCCCAAGCTCCTCCCCGCGCAGCGCCGCCGCCACCGCGTCCCCGCGCGCGTTCATCGCGTCCTCCACCAGCGCAAGCTCCGCCGCGTGCTTCTCCGGGTCCCGCGCCAGCTCGTCGTGCTGCGCCGCCAGCGCCGCGAACGCATCGTCGGCGCGCAGCGCGTCCTGCCACCCGGCCTCGCTGTGCGGCCGCAGGAACGGGTACAGCTTCAGCAGGTCGCGCAGGTCCTCCGCCACCGCGTCCGCGCGCCGCGTCATCGCCTCCTCCACAGCCTCCAGCGCGTCCGCGTTGCGCACGGGGTCGCGCATCAGCTCCGCGTGCTTCCGCGCCAGCTCGCCGAACTCCTCGTCAGCCAGCACCGCGCTCGACCACCCGGACGCCTCCTCCTCGTGCGACGTCAGGAACGGGTACCGCTCCAGCAGCCCAAGCTCCTCCCCGCGCAGCGCCGCCGCCACCGCGTCCCCGCGCGCGTTCATCGCGTCCTCCACCAGCGCAAGCTCCGCCGCGTGCTTCTCCGGGTCCCGCGCCAGCTCGTCGTGCTGCGCCGCCAGCGCCGCGAACGCATCGTCGGCGCGCAGCGCGTCCTGCCACCCGGCCTCGCTGTGCGGCCGCAGGAACGGGTACAGCTTCAGCAGGTCGCGCAGGTCCTCCGCCACCGCGTCCGCGCGCCGCGTCATCGCCTCCTCCACAGCCTCCAGCGCGTCCGCGTTGCGCACGGGGTCGCGCATCAGCTCCGCGTGCTTCCGCGCCAGCTCGCCGAACTCCTCGTCAGCCAGCACCGCGCTCGACCACCCGGACGCCTCCTCCTCGTGCGACGTCAGGAACGGGTACCGCTCCAGCAGCCCAAGCTCCTCCCCGCGCAGCGCCGCCGCCACCGCGTCCCCGCGCGCGTTCATCGCGTCCTCCACCAGCGCAAGCTCCGCCGCGTGCTTCTCCGGGTCCCGCGCCAGCTCGTCGTGCTGCGCCGCCAGCGCCGCGAACGCATCGTCGGCGCGCAGCGCGTCCTGCCACCCGGCCTCGCTGTGCGGCCGCAGGAACGGGTACAGCTTCAGCAGGTCGCGCAGGTCCTCCGCCACCGCGTCCGCGCGCCGCGTCATCGCCTCCTCCACAGCCTCCAGCGCGTCCGCGTTGCGCACGGGGTCGCGCATCAGCTCCGCGTGCTTCCGCGCCAGCTCGCCGAACTCCTCGTCAGCCAGCACCGCGCTCGACCACCCGGACGCCTCCTCCTCGTGCGACGTCAGGAACGGGTACCGCTCCAGCAGCCCAAGCTCCTCCCCGCGCAGCGCCGCCGCCACCGCGTCCCCGCGCGCGTTCATCGCGTCCTCCACCAGCGCAAGCTCCGCCGCGTGCTTCTCCGGGTCCCGCGCCAGCTCGTCGTGCTGCGCCGCCAGCGCCGCGAACGCATCGTCGGCGCGCAGCGCGTCCTGCCACCCGGCCTCGCTGTGCGGCCGCAGGAACGGGTACAGCTTCAGCAGGTCGCGCAGGTCCTCCGCCACCGCGTCCGCGCGCCGCGTCATCGCCTCCTCCACAGCCTCCAGCGCGTCCGCGTTGCGCACGGGGTCGCGCATCAGCTCCGCGTGCTTCCGCGCCAGCTCGCCGAACTCCTCGTCAGCCAGCACCGCGCTCGACCACCCGGACGCCTCCTCCTCGTGCGACGTCAGGAACGGGTACCGCTCCAGCAGCCCAAGCTCCTCCCCGCGCAGCGCCGCCGCCACCGCGTCCCCGCGCGCGTTCATCGCGTCCTCCACCAGCGCAAGCTCCGCCGCGTGCTTCTCCGGGTCCCGCGCCAGCTCGTCGTGCTGCGCCGCCAGCGCCGCGAACGCATCGTCGGCGCGCAGCGCGTCCTGCCACCCGGCCTCGCTGTGCGGCCGCAGGAACGGGTACAGCTTCAGCAGGTCGCGCAGGTCCTCCGCCACCGCGTCCGCGCGCCGCGTCATCGCCTCCTCCACAGCCTCCAGCGCGTCCGCGTTGCGCACGGGGTCGCGCATCAGCTCCGCGTGCTTCCGCGCCAGCTCGCCGAACTCCTCGTCAGCCAGCACCGCGCTCGACCACCCGGACGCCTCCTCCTCGTGCGACGTCAGGAACGGGTACCGCTCCAGCAGCCCAAGCTCCTCCCCGCGCAGCGCCGCCGCCACCGCGTCCCCGCGCGCGTTCATCGCGTCCTCCACCAGCGCAAGCTCCGCCGCGTGCTTCTCCGGGTCCCGCGCCAGCTCGTCGTGCTGCGCCGCCAGCGCCGCGAACGCATCGTCGGCGCGCAGCGCGTCCTGCCACCCGGCCTCGCTGTGCGGCCGCAGGAACGGGTACAGCTTCAGCAGGTCGCGCAGGTCCTCCGCCACCGCGTCCGCGCGCCGCGTCATCGCCTCCTCCACAGCCTCCAGCGCGTCCGCGTTGCGCACGGGGTCGCGCATCAGCTCCGCGTGCTTCCGCGCCAGCTCGCCGAACTCCTCGTCAGCCAGCACCGCGCTCGACCACCCGGACGCCTCCTCCTCGTGCGACGTCAGGAACGGGTACCGCTCCAGCAGCCCAAGCTCCTCCCCGCGCAGCGCCGCCGCCACCGCGTCCCCGCGCGCGTTCATCGCGTCCTCCACCAGCGCAAGCTCCGCCGCGTGCTTCTCCGGGTCCCGCGCCAGCTCGTCGTGCTGCGCCGCCAGCGCCGCGAACGCATCGTCGGCGCGCAGCGCGTCCTGCCACCCGGCCTCGCTGTGCGGCCGCAGGAACGGGTACAGCTTCAGCAGGTCGCGCAGGTCCTCCGCCACCGCGTCCGCGCGCCGCGTCATCGCCTCCTCCACAGCCTCCAGCGCGTCCGCGTTGCGCACGGGGTCGCGCATCAGCTCCGCGTGCTTCCGCGCCAGCTCGCCGAACTCCTCGTCAGCCAGCACCGCGCTCGACCACCCGGACGCCTCCTCCTCGTGCGACGTCAGGAACGGGTACCGCTCCAGCAGCCCAAGCTCCTCCCCGCGCAGCGCCGCCGCCACCGCGTCCCCGCGCGCGTTCATCGCGTCCTCCACCAGCGCAAGCTCCGCCGCGTGCTTCTCCGGGTCCCGCGCCAGCTCGTCGTGCTGCGCCGCCAGCGCCGCGAACGCATCGTCGGCGCGCAGCGCGTCCTGCCACCCGGCCTCGCTGTGCGGCCGCAGGAACGGGTACAGCTTCAGCAGGTCGCGCAGGTCCTCCGCCACCGCGTCCGCGCGCCGCGTCATCGCCTCCTCCACAGCCTCCAGCGCGTCCGCGTTGCGCACGGGGTCGCGCATCAGCTCCGCGTGCTTCCGCGCCAGCTCGCCGAACTCCTCGTCAGCCAGCACCGCGCTCGACCACCCGGACGCCTCCTCCTCGTGCGACGTCAGGAACGGGTACCGCTCCAGCAGCCCAAGCTCCTCCCCGCGCAGCGCCGCCGCCACCGCGTCCCCGCGCGCGTTCATCGCGTCCTCCACCAGCGCAAGCTCCGCCGCGTGCTTCTCCGGGTCCCGCGCCAGCTCGTCGTGCTGCGCCGCCAGCGCCGCGAACGCATCGTCGGCGCGCAGCGCGTCCTGCCACCCGGCCTCGCTGTGCGGCCGCAGGAACGGGTACAGCTTCAGCAGGTCGCGCAGGTCCTCCGCCACCGCGTCCGCGCGCCGCGTCATCGCCTCCTCCACAGCCTCCAGCGCGTCCGCGTTGCGCACGGGGTCGCGCATCAGCTCCGCGTGCTTCCGCGCCAGCTCGCCGAACTCCTCGTCAGCCAGCACCGCGCTCGACCACCCGGACGCCTCCTCCTCGTGCGACGTCAGGAACGGGTACCGCTCCAGCAGCCCAAGCTCCTCCCCGCGCAGCGCCGCCGCCACCGCGTCCCCGCGCGCGTTCATCGCGTCCTCCACCAGCGCAAGCTCCGCCGCGTGCTTCTCCGGGTCCCGCGCCAGCTCGTCGTGCTGCGCCGCCAGCGCCGCGAACGCATCGTCGGCGCGCAGCGCGTCCTGCCACCCGGCCTCGCTGTGCGGCCGCAGGAACGGGTACAGCTTCAGCAGGTCGCGCAGGTCCTCCGCCACCGCGTCCGCGCGCCGCGTCATCGCCTCCTCCACAGCCTCCAGCGCGTCCGCGTTGCGCACGGGGTCGCGCATCAGCTCCGCGTGCTTCCGCGCCAGCTCGCCGAACTCCTCGTCAGCCAGCACCGCGCTCGACCACCCGGACGCCTCCTCCTCGTGCGACGTCAGGAACGGGTACCGCTCCAGCAGCCCAAGCTCCTCCCCGCGCAGCGCCGCCGCCACCGCGTCCCCGCGCGCGTTCATCGCGTCCTCCACCAGCGCAAGCTCCGCCGCGTGCTTCTCCGGGTCCCGCGCCAGCTCGTCGTGCTGCGCCGCCAGCGCCGCGAACGCATCGTCGGCGCGCAGCGCGTCCTGCCACCCGGCCTCGCTGTGCGGCCGCAGGAACGGGTACAGCTTCAGCAGGTCGCGCAGGTCCTCCGCCACCGCGTCCGCGCGCCGCGTCATCGCCTCCTCCACAGCCTCCAGCGCGTCCGCGTTGCGCACGGGGTCGCGCATCAGCTCCGCGTGCTTCCGCGCCAGCTCGCCGAACTCCTCGTCAGCCAGCACCGCGCTCGACCACCCGGACGCCTCCTCCTCGTGCGACGTCAGGAACGGGTACCGCTCCAGCAGCCCAAGCTCCTCCCCGCGCAGCGCCGCCGCCACCGCGTCCCCGCGCGCGTTCATCGCGTCCTCCACCAGCGCAAGCTCCGCCGCGTGCTTCTCCGGGTCCCGCGCCAGCTCGTCGTGCTGCGCCGCCAGCGCCGCGAACGCATCGTCGGCGCGCAGCGCGTCCTGCCACCCGGCCTCGCTGTGCGGCCGCAGGAACGGGTACAGCTTCAGCAGGTCGCGCAGGTCCTCCGCCACCGCGTCCGCGCGCCGCGTCATCGCCTCCTCCACAGCCTCCAGCGCGTCCGCGTTGCGCACGGGGTCGCGCATCAGCTCCGCGTGCTTCCGCGCCAGCTCGCCGAACTCCTCGTCAGCCAGCACCGCGCTCGACCACCCGGACGCCTCCTCCTCGTGCGACGTCAGGAACGGGTACCGCTCCAGCAGCCCAAGCTCCTCCCCGCGCAGCGCCGCCGCCACCGCGTCCCCGCGCGCGTTCATCGCGTCCTCCACCAGCGCAAGCTCCGCCGCGTGCTTCTCCGGGTCCCGCGCCAGCTCGTCGTGCTGCGCCGCCAGCGCCGCGAACGCATCGTCGGCGCGCAGCGCGTCCTGCCACCCGGCCTCGCTGTGCGGCCGCAGGAACGGGTACAGCTTCAGCAGGTCGCGCAGGTCCTCCGCCACCGCGTCCGCGCGCCGCGTCATCGCCTCCTCCACGGCCTCCAGCGCGTCCGCGTTGCGCACGGGGTCGCGCATCAGCTCCGCGTGCTTCCGCGCCAGCTCGCCGAACTCCTCGTCAGCCAGCACCGCGCTCGACCACCCGGACGCCTCCTCCTCGTGCGACGTCAGGAACGGGTACCGCTCCAGCAGCCCAAGCTCCTCCCCGCGCAGCGCCGCCGCCACCGCGTCCCCGCGCGCGTTCATCGCGTCCTCCACCAGCGCAAGCTCCGCCGCGTGCTTCTCCGGGTCCCGCGCCAGCTCGTCGTGCTGCGCCGCCAGCGCCGCGAACGCATCGTCGGCGCGCAGCGCGTCCTGCCACCCGGCCTCGCTGTGCGGCCGCAGGAACGGGTACAGCTTCAGCAGGTCGCGCAGGTCCTCCGCCACCGCGTCCGCGCGCCGCGTCATCGCCTCCTCCACAGCCTCCAGCGCGTCCGCGTTGCGCACGGGGTCGCGCATCAGCTCCGCGTGCTTCCGCGCCAGCTCGCCGAACTCCTCGTCAGCCAGCACCGCGCTCGACCACCCGGACGCCTCCTCCTCGTGCGACGTCAGGAACGGGTACCGCTCCAGCAGCCCAAGCTCCTCCCCGCGCAGCGCCGCCGCCACCGCGTCCCCGCGCGCGTTCATCGCGTCCTCCACCAGCGCAAGCTCCGCCGCGTGCTTCTCCGGGTCCCGCGCCAGCTCGTCGTGCTGCGCCGCCAGCGCCGCGAACGCATCGTCGGCGCGCAGCGCGTCCTGCCACCCGGCCTCGCTGTGCGGCCGCAGGAACGGGTACAGCTTCAGCAGGTCGCGCAGGTCCTCCGCCACCGCGTCCGCGCGCCGCGTCATCGCCTCCTCCACAGCCTCCAGCGCGTCCGCGTTGCGCACGGGGTCGCGCATCAGCTCCGCGTGCTTCCGCGCCAGCTCGCCGAACTCCTCGTCAGCCAGCACCGCGCTCGACCACCCGGACGCCTCCTCCTCGTGCGACGTCAGGAACGGGTACCGCTCCAGCAGCCCAAGCTCCTCCCCGCGCAGCGCCGCCGCCACCGCGTCCCCGCGCGCGTTCATCGCGTCCTCCACCAGCGCAAGCTCCGCCGCGTGCTTCTCCGGGTCCCGCGCCAGCTCGTCGTGCTGCGCCGCCAGCGCCGCGAACGCATCGTCGGCGCGCAGCGCGTCCTGCCACCCGGCCTCGCTGTGCGGCCGCAGGAACGGGTACAGCTTCAGCAGGTCGCGAAGCTGCGCAGCAATGGCTTCTCCGCGCTCATTCATGGCGAATTCTACAAAACAGAGTTGTAGCTCGTTCTCAACCGGATTCAGCATCATCTTGTCGTGGAGCTCGGCGAGTCTTTTGAACTCCGCATCCTCTGCCAATGTCGAGAGCCACCCCTCCTCTGGATGCCATATCAGAAAAGGGTATTTCGATAGTAGATCTGCAGGGGCATCAGATGCAGCGGCCTTCACGTTTGCAATCATCGCATCTTCCACGTGGCGCAGCGCCTCACCGCGTGTTTCTGCGTTGTCGAACAGCTCGTCGTAGACCTCGCCTAGAAAACCAACCTGCTTCAAACGAGCTGGAGCGTTCTTTAATATGTCATTCGCGTTGGCAGGGAGGAAAGGGTACTGTTGCTTAATTCCTAGCAGCTCTGCCGCGACTTCGTCGCCGCGTGTGTTCATTGCAAACTCCAGAAACGCCAGCTCCAGGTGGTTCGTCTGCGGGTCGCGAATGTAGAAGTCGTACTGCTGCGCAAGTGCGTTGAACCTGTTGTCCAACTCCAGTGCCGCCTCCCACCCTTCAACGTCGTGCCACCGGAGAAAAGGGTAACGTTGAAGAAGGGACAACTTTTCACCCAAAAGGTCTTCCACGATCTTGGCGGCGCATGATTCGACAGCCAACAGTACCTGTCGGAGCTCCTTGGCGTTCTGCAGCGGGCTCTCATAGAGCTCATCATAGAGCTTGGCAAGGTCATGGAGACGGTCATCAGCGTCGGCCGCCTGCTGGAAGCCAGGCACGTAAAGGTATTCTCTCAGCGGGGAAAGCGCGACAAAACGCTCGGTCGCGCCTGTGGCGCCGCTATGTCCTTGGCGACGGCGTCGCCGCGACGGTTCATCAGATACTCGGTGTAATAAAGGTCCGCGTCGTTGGTGCCCTCAGCAAGCAGCTGCTCCTCATAGGTCTCGGCTAGCGCAGCGAACTGCTTGTCCGCCGCCAACCTGTCCAGCCAGCCGCTCTCATCGTGCACTCGCAGAAACGGGTAACGCTCCGGGATCCCCATGTCTTCCCGCCGCAGGTGGCTAGCCACAGCACGACCACGCTCGTTCATGGCTTTCTCGAGCAGCGCCTTGTCCGCTGCCTCCGCCGTAGACGGCAGCGACGCCGAGGGCGGCAGTGCGTCATAGATGGCGGCTTGTTTGCGGAAGGCCGGATCGGCCAACAGCGCGGGCTCCCATCCCTGAACGGGGTAGCGGTGCAGAAAGGGATACTTGTCGAGGCCGCGGGGGGTGGGGGACGTTTGGACGCCGACGGACGACAACGGCAGGTCGTCGCGCTGGACTTGCTTGTCGGCAGCGGGGCGGGGGTGCGCGAGGGGGGCCGTCTGGGTGCCCGTCGCGCACGCATTGGGATCCGTCTGGACGATGGCAGGACGGCCATTGGTGCTGTTCGCAGGGCCTGATAGCGCTCCCGGGACTGGCGATGTGCCTGCGTCTGCGGTGGTGGTGGTGTTAGTACCCAAAGAGTGCTGCAGGTTCCGAGACGGCTGCCCTTCTGCTACCGGCCCCTGTGCCGTCCCGCTGGAACGGAAGTCATCAGCGGAAGTGGGCCACACAGAGGCGCCGTGTTGGGCCGTTGGTCCTGCGGATAGGGCATTGGTCGTGGCCCTCCAGAGCTGTGGCGCGGCAAGTTGGGATCCTGGTAGTGCAGACGGTTGATGTTGTCGTAGTTATTGTAGTTGTTGTTGTTGTTGTTGACCGCGGGAACCGGAGCACTGCTTTGGTTCGCCGTGTCTTGCGGTTTGCGGTTCATCAGTTCCAGCGCCTTCTGCGCCATGCGGTCGTTGAGGTCGTTTAGCGTGTTGCGGTCAGGCGTTGCCGACGTGTAGGCGGCGCTGTTCCGCGCGGCTTCGAGCTGCTGAAACGCGGGATCGCGTGCGTACTCGGGAGGGAACTGCCGCGGAAGGTGCGGGTGACGGCTGCGCAGAGCCTGCTGCTCCTCGGCACGCCGGCGCTCCTCCTCCCACCGCTGCTTCAGACGCCGGTTCAGAGTCTCTGCGCTGTGAGGCGTCAGCCCACCCGTCTGCTGATCGTAGCGTGCGTCTGCAAGGACGTCAGGGTGGTGCTGGACGTAGTGGTACTCGTCGTCCTGCAGCGGTCGAAATCCGGCCGCCTGCTGCTGAATGTCATCCCACGCCTCTCGCGTCGCCGCGGCGCTGGTGTCCGCCAGATCGCACATGTGAAGGTGGTAGTAGGCCACCATGAGCGTGTCGGCGCGCTCGCTGGCGAGGTAGCGCCGGTAGGCGGCGTGCACTCGCTGGAACTCGGAGTTGTGGTGTAGGGACAGGTGCCGCAGGTCGGTGCTTCGTCGGTACGAATAGGCTAAAAACGGGTACTCCTGCAGGATCGCGGCGCTCTCGTCCGCCCCCACCGACGCCCGAATATGCTCCTCGTGAGCAGCCGTAATGAGCGTGGACAAAGTGGGAACCGGGGCGCCGGCGCCGCTGCCGTCCATCACCAGCCGCGCCACGGGCACACCCTGCAGCGGCAGGCGCGGTAGGCCCGGATGGCGGAGCCGGGCAGCGTCGACTTGCGCAGCACACTCCTTAGTGCACTGAAGCACGTGATGAAGCAAAGAGCGCTTCGCAGCCGCGACAGTGGTAGAGTTGTTATTGTCATTAGAGTCACTGGGGTCCGTAGGCGCGGTGGTCTCGTCCAGTTCGCGCCACGCCGTGATAAAATCAGGGTTTGTGCGCACACCCGCGTCGGCGCACCACACGCCCTCGACCGGCTCACGAGGGACAAAGCTGAGGAGTTCGAACAGATCCTCCTCTTCAACGGCATGTCGCTGCGCATACACGGCCGCCTCGCGGCTGACAAAACTCACGTACCGACAGAGGTCATCGGCGGCGGCGCGGGCCTGCGATGTGCGCGCGGTGCCGTCGGTGTGTACATGCTGGGTGTACGCAGCCTCCCGTTGCTGGAACTCAGGGTCGTGTGCCAGTCGCAGAGCCTGAAGCGAAACGTCGTGACTTCCCCCGTTGGCGCCGCTGCCGCCGCCAAAGAAACGGAAGGCGGCGACGGAGTTCGCGCTCCTCATCGTAGACGGCGGCGGACACTCTCTGTGCACGCACTCGTAAACGCTGCAGCGTCTCGCCGACAGCGGAGGCGTCGATGACGGCGCTGTCGTAGAGACTAGCGAGTCTCTGGGAAAGTTGGACGAACTCGAGGTCCTCGCTGAGGGGCAGCTGCGAGACGTGCAAATGTTGGATGCGGCGGTCCAGATACGGGTACATGCTCTCTACCCGGAAGCGACGGGTTAGCGCGTTGGCGCGCACCTTGCGTGTGCGCGACGTGAGCTGCAGGAGGCGCAGCCGCATCTGATTGGAAACGAGGTGGAAAGCATCGACCAAGTCGGCCGAGGGTGACTCA
Source organism: Kentomonas sorsogonicus (assembly GCA_030347455.1). NCBI lineage: Eukaryota > Euglenozoa > Kinetoplastea > Trypanosomatida > Trypanosomatidae > Kentomonas > Kentomonas sorsogonicus. Next base: position 690,997 of record JAQOSZ010000153.1, on the reverse strand, counting down.
GGCGACTGCGCCAGCTGCTGCTTCAGCTGCGCGCGGTGCTGATGGAGCTGTTGGTAGTAGTCGTCCTTGGTGAGCGGGAGGTCGGTGAGGCGCACGTCCTCGAGATTGAGCTCCCCGATGTCGTAGTAGTAGCGCTTTAAGTTGCTGTGGTCGCGCCGCTCCTCGGCCGCCTCCGCCAGGCACCGCAGGAGGGACGCGGAGGCGCCCGGTTCCTGCGAGGGTGACGCCCCCGACAGCACGCTTGCGCCACCGCTGCTCGCCGTCCACGGCCGAAGGACGTCGTCGTAGGCGAGTCCGAGGATGGTCGGCCCGACGCGCAGCAGCAGCGACCAGAGCGCGGCGGGGGCTCTGTCGCCGACGGCGCGGGCCGCCTGCTGCATCTCGGCGCCGTCTAGGCGGCGGTTGAGGCGCACCACGCACGAGCGCTCCCAGAGTGCGCGCGCCAGGCCGCGCAGACGGGAGTCCAGCAGGCCAAGATCGATGGAGCACCCCGCGGGCAGCCGGTCCGCCTGACTGAGAACGACAAACGCATCGCGCAGGTAGAAGTCCTCATACAGGTCGGACGCGGGCATCGTCAGCAGTAGCGTCTCTGGCATCCACCGTGACATGGCGCGCCGCCAGTTCGCCGCGTCGGTCACCATGTCGCCGACCAGATCGTTCAGCGACGAGGGCGGCGGCGCGGTAGACGAGCCTGCGCCGCGTGCTGTGGCGGCCACGGCGGCCCGGAAGGCATCGTTCTCGAGCACGAACTCCCACGGGATGGGCCATCTCAAGTCGACCTCGCCGCCAAAGGTTGACATGAAGCGCTCCTCGACCTCCGCGGTGTACGCGCGCGCCTGGCGCTCCAGCTTCGCGCGGTGCTCCACGTACGCGAGGATGCGGCGCTCGCCCTTCCGCCGGGCCGCCTCCTGCTCCTCTCTGCCGCCGCCCACGCCGGCGTTCATCCAGCCAACCATGGTGTTGAAGAGCGGGTCGTACTGCAACCGCAGGCTCTCCACGCGAACGCCGTGGTAGCTGCTAGGGAGAAAAGGGTACTCGCGTAGCAGCGCCCCCGCCTCCATCGCGCGGAACAGCTCGCCGATGCGCTGCTTCATCTGCAGCTGCAGGCTGCTGCCCTGCTCGGACGGGGCGGCCGCGACGGAGGCGCTGGCGCCGGCCGGCTTCGGGTCCTCAGCCACTAGACGGCACGCGAGGCTGACGAAGCGCGGGTCGTGCAGCGGCTGCAGGTCGTCAAAGGGGGCATGCTCGAAGCCCTGCGCGAGGAAGGGATAGCGGCGGAGTATGCCGTGCAGTTGCTTGAGGTCCGGAAGGCCGGTCGAAGCGTCTGGGTGGGTGCTGGAGGCCGCGTTTGCCGGCGGCTGCGCGCGGTGCGAGCCGGAGCGTGCAGGACGGGAGGATGCGGAGGAGGAGGAGGAGGGAGAGGCTCCCGCCGGACGCGTCGCGGGGGCGGCCGTCGGGCCGCGGACGTCAACCCCCATCAGCTGCCGCAGCCGCGCCACGTTGGCGAGATGCGACTGGTAGTCGATCGAGTCCTGCGGCTCGCCACACGCGGCAAACATCGCCTCTGCGTCGCGAAGGGAGCGCTCGGCGGTGGGGAGGTCGCCGAGGTCCATCGCGATGACGGCGCGGCTGTTGAGTACGACGGCGTGCTCGCGGCTGTCGGCGCCGTGGTTGCGGATCGTCAGCTCCTCCGCCTCGCTGATGAGCGCGAGGCACTCGGCGGCGTGTCCTCGGACATCCCAAGAGCGGTAGGCGTGGGCAGTGTCGAGCAGCAGCGGAGGCAAGTCGGTCGCGAGCTGCGGCTTCCGCTTGCAGAGCTCAATGGCGGTGCGGAAGACGCGGATGGACTGCTCGAACTGCCCCTCGTACTCCAGCTGCAGTGCGAGCTCCCACAGGTACTCGACGAAGAGGTCCGAGGCCCAGCCGATCTGGCACAGCTCGATGGAGTGCTGGACGAGCGCGTCGGTATCCACCGAGGACGACGGTAGCAGCTTCTTGCAGCGCAGCAGGCCAATGTAGGGCTGGAGGTGCAACCAGGCGCCGTGTTCGCTCTTGAGGTACCCCGGAAGCTTCACGATCGCTGCGCGGAAATGTGAGGCGGCCTCCTCGACGCAGCTGCGCAGCTCTGCCGGCGCCTCGGTGAGGTTCTCGGCGACGTCCAGCAGCCAGAAGCCGTACTCGAGCTGGCGCCGCGCCTGGGTCTGCGGGCACGCCCACTCCTCGTAGCCCTGCAGCACCGCCGGGTACGCCGCGCGCGCCCGCGCCACGAGGGCGGGGTCGCCAGTGGAGAGCATCACACCGCACGCGTAGTGTTCAGCGCGCCACCGCAGCAGCTCCAGGTGCGTGCCGGCGCGGTCGCGCTGCTCCGCCTGAAAGGTCGCGTCCTCGAGGGCAAGGCGGGCGGCCTCGTGCAGGTCGCCCTGCCAGCCGTAGACGCGGCACACGAGGGGGACGCAGAAGGCGTACCAGTGTACATCGTCGGTGCGTGTGTGCTCGTAGTGCTTGGCGAGCTCCGCCGCGTCGTCGGGGTCCGCGATGCGCGGCACGACGCGTTCGTTAGCGGTAGGCTTCCACGCCACGCGCGCCGCGGCGGTGCCCTTGCGGAGCGAGGCGCAGAGCATGGCGCTGGTGCGCTCAACGATGTCCGCGCGCCAGCGGTGCCGCCCCGCCGTGAGCACCATGATCAGGTCCTCGTCCTCGTCGACGATGCCGAACTTTTTGGCGACAACGTCGAGGAAGGAGCAGCGGAACTCGGCGGCCTCGGTGAAGACGGCGGCAAGGTTTTTGCCGAAGATCTTGGAGAGCGCGTCCTCGTCGTAGGCTAGGCGCTTGCCCTGTACTTCAGTGTATATCTCCTGCTTGACGGTGCGGCACAGCATCTCGCAGGCGATCGCGTCGGCAACGGCGGTCTTCTGGGCGTCGGAGAGCTCCGGGTTGCGCAGCATGGCGCGCAGCACGTGCTTGAGCAGGCAGACGTTGACGCCGTAGTGGTGCAGCATCTCGCACACGAGCCGCTGACGCTCCGCGGCGCGGTCGACGGCGGCGGGACCGCAGCAGATGTCGGCGAGGAGGGCGTGCAGCGCGGGGTTCTCGAGCGCCGCGAGCGCATCCTGCGGGCCGACCGAGACGGCGGGGCACAGCGAGAGCATCTCCTGGCGCTTCACGATCGTGTCGCCCTCGAAGAGCGGCGCGAGCGTGGCGTTGCTGTTCGTGACGTAGTAGCGCCCGTCGAGCGCCTCGTAGACCTCCATCGTGCTGTCCGGCAGCGGCACATGCAGGGCGTCGGCGACAAAGGCCATCTCCGCGGCGACCTCCGGGTCCTTGTTGGAGTCGGCGCCGAAGAGGCGCGCGGGCCGGGCGTGCATTGGCACGAGCGCCTGCGCCAGCACCGGCATGCCGCGGTAGTAGAACATGGTCGACAGCGGCACCGACAGCAGCGTCGAGCCGCTCACGAGGATGCCGCGCAGCGACTTGATGTAGTTGGTGCCGGAGCGGCTGTCGGGCAAGACGCGGAAGAAGATGTTCCCGACGCGGAAGCACTGCAGGAACTTTGGGATCTCGTTGGGCATGTCCTTGTCGAGCTGCACGATCTTCTTCACCGTCCGCACCGCCTCGCGCTCGAAGCCTTCCTCAATGCCGCGAACCAGCTCCTTGCGGCGCTCCGCGTGCTCGCGCGTGATGCTGTCCATCTCCCACGCCAGCTGGAAGTCCGCGTTCCAGTCCCGCGCCGCCGGGGTGATCTGCGTGCACGCGAACAGGTACGGCTTCGGCGCCGTCTGCTGGATGTTGAAGGCTGGATTGCGCCGGATCGACAGATGCCCGTCGTCGCGACGCGCGAGAGACGAGCCGTACGGCTGGCCGCTGCGGCTGCTCATGGCACAGGGAAAGCGAAACGATGGTCAAGCCAGTGGATGCGCTGGTACTTCTGCTTCGGCAGGTGGGTGCCGATGCTGGCTGACAGAAGACAGAAGCAGTATTGGTTGCGACTCTGCTGCGCGCAGTAGAATAGCGATGATTATGCGCAAAGAGAGGCTCCGGAGAAGCGTTAAATCAAATCTATTTAGTGTCCGACAGCTGACTGTATCGAGGGCTGTCAGATGTCGTTATTAATGCAGACTCCAAATTCGCCTTTCTGGTCGAAAAGAAGATTGCAAACGAAGAAAAAAGTGATGCTGAATGATCAAAAAAAAAAAAGAGCAGGCAAAGCTCCTACGTTTCTGATCCTCAAAAAGTGGAAAAAAAAGGCGGCAACACACGGTAGAATGTGGAAGTATTTTTCAACGTGATGATGTGGATGAGAACTATATGTATATATATCAAGTTTGAAGTTGACGATAGGAAGAGTAAATCGCAAAGACGAGAGAAAAGTTTGCTGATGCTTTTTAGAGTTACTCTCGCCGACTCGACACGCGGTATGATGTGTCACAAATAGCGGAAGCTTGAAGCTGTTGTATCTAGATTAAGCGTCGATGCTCCCCGTAATGTGCTCAAAAAATGAGAGATAGACCGCTGGAGCGCCTTGATTTTTCGTTTGACAATCGCTGTTTTGAAGAAACAGCAATAATAATTATGTAGTAGTGTACAATAAATAGTTTAAAAAGAGATAGTCCTGCTCACGATTTTAGATGATGTGATACGTTTGCTACTCTTCCAAAGGCAGATCGAGAATTCGAGCTTTTGCAGATAGTTTTTTTTTCCTTTTTGTGTGTATGTACGTGAGCTTGTGTGCTAGAAGAAGAAAAAGTTGATACTCGTAATAAGAAAAAAAGGTTATCGGTAGTGGTGGGAATATCAAAGGCTGGCTTGCTTGTTGATTTTGTTTGTTTGTGTTTGTTCGTTTGTTCAAAACAATGACTCTAAGAAAGAAGGAGAATTAAAAGAAGAAGAAAAGGGTGCAGTTGCAAATGATAAAAAAAAGATGCAGCCTGTCGGGAAGAGGGGGAGGGGTGCTATATACTCTGCAAGTGAAAGAAAGAGGCAAACGATGCGAACCTTTCAATGTGATATGTGAGGTCGACGAAGTAAACTATGAGAAATCCTTGAAGAAGAAAGTGCCAGTATCGAGACGACCTGGATGTTTTATTCTTTTATTTTAATCTGTATTGTAATATATTATTTGGTGCTGTTGACACGTATTTGGTGCTTATTCCCGTCTTGATGTGGCTTTACTTCTCACCAGTTAGAAACTAGGAGAGCACACAAGTAAAGAAAGGAATTGATGAAAACTGTGAACACGTCAAAGCGAAACCGGCTGCGAACAGAACAGAGCAGTTATAGAATGGAACAATAACAAAAACAAAAAGAGTAATTTGGTTAGAGCAGTAAATATTATACAAAATAAATAAGCAGAAAGAATATGATGATAGAATGTGTAGAACAAAAGAGCTAGCTTAAACAAAGCAAGAGTACAGGAAATGCTAAAGAAGAAAAAAAAACGCAAATAATAATATTAAAAAAAAAAAAAGAGCTCTCGAATAGAACGTACTGGATATTTAAAACAAAAAGAAGAGGAGAAAAACAACTTTCCTTCTACTTGACCTCGGAGAGGAAACGAAGAAAATAAATAACAGAAGGGTTAGATTCTGTTTCACTAGTCACTAGTTCAATTGCACGTGTGTGGGTAATTAGGAAGGATATGGAAAGAAAAGCACGGGTAATGGGGAAGCAACGGGAGGGAGGAGCGTTATGCAGCTGTCATGTATGTTAACTTTGTGAATAGAAGCAAGAAAACTAGAGACGCATACATCAGCGTTCGTACCTGTCGTATCAGCAAATCCATCAAAAAATGCATGCCATGCGTAGAAGCGGTGTCCGGGTAATTACGCAATTATGCACTTCTCGTCGCGCCTGGTATACATCACTGTTTCCTACCCGATTTTTTCTATAAATTTAAATAAACGAAGAACAATCAAGTACGAAGAAAAGAAGTGTTTTACGGTTTGTGAGCAGTAGAAGTTGAATAATCAGAGAAAGGAGAGACACTCGTGTGTATGGATATGTCGGCAATGAAGAGTGCACGCACATACGCACACACACACACACATATATATATATATATATACTTTACCCTATTGGCGCATGCGATTCGGTGCTGTGTGTTAACTGTGCCCCTACGCAGCCATCGATTCTTCTCCCTTCGTCTCGCCACCGAGGTGTGCGAGAGGAGAGTGGGAGAGGGGAAGGGAGAAAGAAAAAAAAAGAAAGCAAAAAAGATAAGCACGCTGGCGCACGTGGCGGGGCGACGCTAGTCGTCGTCGCTGTCCTCGACGAGCACCTCCGGCCCGAAGGTGTACACCTCCATCATGCCCGCGAAGAGCTGGTCCTCCTCCTCCTCGATGACGACGCGCTGCTGGTCCTCCTCGTACTCGAGGTCGTTGATGAGGTCGACGAGGCTCTTGCGCGGCCGCGCCCGCAGCGCGCGTGAGATGGCGCGCGAGATGAGGCGCTTCGTCTTCTTCTGCATCTTCGCGATGACGCGGCGCCACAGCGTCTCCTCGACGGCGGCGAGCCGCAGGATGAAGCCCTGGTACAGCCGCGTGAACTCGAGGCGGATGACCGCGTCGACGTTCTCGATGTGCCACAGCTTCAGCTGGATGCGGCACAGACCCATCTCGCGGAAGGCGCTGCGCCGCTCCAGCTTGTGCGCGCCGAGGAGGAAGCTCGTGAGAACAACGTGTCGCTGCCGCCAGAAGCCCTCGGCGGCCGCCTCCTTCACGGCGAGCGCGTAGGCGACGAGGTCGTCCATCGCCGACGACAGCTTGTCGAGGTAGATCTGCAGCCGCACGCCGTAGGTCTGGCGCATGATGGCCTCCTGCCGCATGCGGTACTGCCGGCGCTGCAGCACGTAGCGCTCCTCCACCTCCGCGTCGGCCACCAGCACGCGCAGCGTCCCCTCCCGCACCACGAGACGCCCGAGGCGCCGCCCCAGCCGCAGCCGCACCAGCTGCTGGTACTGCTCGGGGTCCGAGACGGCCAGCTCGCGCTCCAGCCGCTGCCGCTCCTTGTACTGCCGCACCGCGCGCCGGATGATGCGCAGCGCGTTCTCGCGGATGCGCTCCTTGAGCACCTTGCTGTGCCGCCGCCACGCCTGCATCTCGGCGCTGTTGGCGTGCGTCTCGCGCGAGAGGATGTGGTGCGCCTTCCCCAGCGAGCGCCGCGCGCGGTGGAGGTTGCCGAGGCGCGTCATGAGGGCGCCGTGGCTGCACAGCAGCGTCCCCAGGCGCGCGTCCTCCTCGCCCTGCGCCTGGCTCACGCGGATCGCCGCGGAGATGAAGACGACGGCGGCCGAGAGGCTGTCCGCGGCGTCCCGCGCAGCGCACGCGTCGCTGCGGCGCACGAGGTCCTCGATGACGACCGACGCCTTGTCCGGCACGAGCGCCTTGGCGTTCTGGTCGCTGGTCGCCTCGAGCGCCTCCGCCGTGTCGGTGTCGCCGAACCGCTTCGACGCCGCGATGTACTCCTCGCACGTGATGAAGAGCAGCGCCGTGTCCTCGGCGGTCTCGGCGGCCGCGACGACGGTGCGCACCTCGGTGCTGTCCATCGGGCGGTCGCACTCTGCCGAGGCGCGCAGCAGCAGCCGCACCGACTCGAGCAGGTACATGGCCGCGTAGCACGAGTCGCCGCGCACCTTGTCGAGCAGCAGGTGGATGTTTCGGCGCAGCGGGTCGATGGCGTGGCGCGCGAGCTGCAGCCGCAGCATCTGCCGCCCGGCGCTGTAGTTGGTGACGACGGCGCTGAGGTACTCGTGCTGCATCTCGTACTGCGCGGCCGTCCCGCGGTACAGTTTCATCACCGCGTCGGTGTCGCTCCCCTCCGCCGCGCGCGTGACGCACAGCAAGAAGAGGTTGTGCAGCGTCGTGCGCGAGGCGGGCGAGGCGGACCCGTTGAGAATACGCTGCTCCAGCAGCTCCGTCGCCGCCCGCGGCTTGTCCTCGCCGCACAGCTGAAAAACAGTCGAGTCGACGGTGTCCAGCGCGGTCAGCGACAGCAGCGGCGCTGCCGACACAGACTCCAGCACCACCCGGGAAGCCAGCCCGAGCGCATTCGTGAAGTAGAACACCTCGTTCTTGGCCTTGACGACGTCGATCCACTGCGTACTGACGGTGTCTTGCTCTGGTACCAGCCCTAGCCGGCGACTGGCGTCCAGAAACCCCTCCACCCGCTCCCCCACAAGCTGGTTGTTGTAGGCGCGCTCGTGGGCGTCGGCGGCGTAGGCAAAGTGCGGCCGCTTGTGCAGTGGCAGCAGCGCGATGGCGAAGAAGTGCACCGCCTCCCCCGCGCTGACGATGGCGGAGAGCGGCGCCGAGACAAGCGAGTCGGGGATGCGCCGGATCAGCGAGAAGAGCTTGTGCTGCAGCGTCGCGTACTCGTCGCCGGCCGCGATGCGCATGAGCAGCACGTTGTCCACCACAAAGGACGTGATGGTGCCGGGCACGCGGCGGTACAGCGACGGCTCCGCAGCGACGCTGCCGACGATCGCCTCGACCGACGCGCGGAAGGCGTGCTCCACGCTGTCGAGGGCGGCCGTGTACGCGTGCGCGGCGGCGCTGCTGGTGTACTCGCCGAAGAGGCGGTAGTGGTCGTACTCGAAGCACCAGTTGCGCTTCTCGCGGGAGAAGAAGGCGCTCGCCTTGAGCAGCACGTGCGAGTAGTTGGTGGCCGTGTACAGCCGCTCCCGCTGCAGGATCCGCGGAAGCGTTGTCGTGCCGGCGCGAAGACGCTGCACCTCGACGCGGATCAGGAAGGCGCGGCCGACGCGCTGGATCTCGCCGGCGCTGGACTCGCAGACGGCGCGCTGCAGCTGCCGCTCGCGGTTGTCGCGCCAGAAGCGCTGGATCATGAGGACGGCGGCCGGGAGGAACTCGTGGCGCAGGCGCGCGTGCAGCTCGACAAGCTGCAGCATCACCGGGTGGTCGCGGGGGATGCGGGCGGCGAAGCGCGGGGGCATCGTGCGCAGGTGGTTCAGGCGCACCGACGCCACGACGAACATCTTGCGTGCGATGAACAGCGCAATGGTGTTCTCGATGACGGCGACGTGGTTGGGCGACAGCGTGCCGAAGACGCCCTCCGTGATGGCGGCGGCGAGATGCAGCAGGCAGCTCGAGTAGAGGCCGTAGCGCGCGAGGTCCCAGTTGGAGTAGGCGAAGGCGATCTTGTTGAGCAGCTCCGCCGCCTCGCGCGACTGCGTGCCCAGGAGGTGCGTGATCGTCTGGTACGCGTCCCACAGACGCAGGCACGCCGGCGCGTAGAGTTCGCGGCGCAGGAAAAGCATGCCGAAGAGCTCGCTGATGTGCGCGCCGGTCAGCGAGGGCGGCATTACGCCGCTCTCCTGCACCCACAGCAGCTCGATGCTTTTGATGCGGTCCTTCTCCGGCGCCACGAGCATGATCTCGAAGAGCCCCAGCACGGCGCTCTGCCGCAGGTGCGCCACGTACGGCGTCGTCTGCAGCTCCATCGAGTCGACAATCGCGAGCACGCCGCGGAAGCAGCGCTCGGCCTCATCGATGTAGCTCATACTCGTGTACACGTGGCCTTTGGCGCACTGCAGCAGTGCCTGCTCCCGCAGGTAGTAGAAGTTCGTCGGGAGGTGCTGCCGGCGCTTCGCCAGCGGCACGAGCGCGCCGCCGCCGGCAGCAGCGGCCGCGGCGGCGGCGTCCCCGGAGCTGATCACGTACGCGGGGATCGTCTCGACGACGCGGATGGCGCTGTCGACGAGCGCCACGGCGTCGTCGTAGGCGCCGCAGAGGGTCGCGATGGAGGACGCCTTGGCCCACGCGTCCGCGCGGAAGAACTGCCGCGCCGGGTCGGCGCCCCTCAGCCGCACGAGCTGCTTCGCGCGCGCCCACGCGTCGCCGAGACGGCCGGAGCGCGCGAGGCAGTCCATCTGCAGAGGGAGCAGGAAGGCGGACTCGAAGGCGGCGACGGGGTCGCGCCGCGGCGGCGGTGGGTGCGGCGACGGGCGCCCGGCGGACGCGTCGGTGGCGGAGCCGGTGGTGGACGTTATGCTGCGGTGCCGCGGCGGCGGCTGCCGGTCCTCGCCGTCGTGCGTGTCGGGCGGCGGAGTGGCCGGGCCTGGGGAGACGACAGCAGCCGCGTCGCCGTTGGCGGGGGCGGACGCGGCCGCGGCGGCGCTGGTGATGGCGCGCTTGAGCAGGCGGCTGTGCAGCGCGTCGATCTCGGGTCCGATGATGCTGGAGAGGTTGTGGCGGCTGGGGCGCACCATCACCTGCGTGACGGCGCCGCGCGACATCTGCAGGGCGCACAGCTGGCACACGCGCCGGGTGATGGTCACCGTCTGCTCCAGCACGGTCGTCTCCAGCGAGCGCATCAGCAGCTCCGCGCTCGCGTCGGCGGCGAGCACAAACATGTCGCGTATTTGCGGGAGCAGCCCGCTGGCGAAGGTGGCCGGCGTCAGCTGCAGCAGCGAGCCGGTGGTGCGGGCGAGATACATGTTGATGCTCTTGAGCGACAGCGCCGCCTTCTCGACGGTCATCTGCAGCAGCATTAGTCGCCGTATCGCGCGCGCGACGATCTCCGACTCGACGCAGCGCAGCAGCGGCTCCGTGTGCTCGTTCCACTCCTCCTTCGGCACGCGCAGGATGCTCTGCGCCACCATCCCCAGCAGGCACACGTTCATGCCGCGCGCGTGCAGCATCTGGACCAGGCGGTCGTTGCGGTCGTTCTTGTTCGCCGACAGCACCGCCGGCAGCTCGCGCGCCAGCTGGTCCGCCTCCTCCATGTACAGACGCCACGGCACCGTCCCCGGCGCGCACGGCGGCGCCGTCAGCATGTGCTGCACCCGCCGCAGCGGCGCCGCGCGCGGCCGGGCCGTGGGACCATCCTCCGCCGCCCACGCCAAGGCACCGGCGCGCGAGGGCGGAGCGGCCACCAGCAGCGGCGCCGCCCCTGTCGTCGTGGCGGCGCTGTTTCGCTTGCCGACGCTGTTTCGGCCGTCGATGTCGATGGTCGGCACGTCGGTGGAGCTGGCGAGGGTCTCGGGGACGGCCGTGTGCGCGGAGACGGGCGGCGGCGGGCCGGGGGTGGTATTGTCGGCATTGCCCTGCTGCTTGTCACTGCCGTCCTCGTTGTAGGGGAGGTGGCTGGTGCTGGAGGTGTTGGCTGACGAGCGCGCGCAGCCGCCGGTGAGCGGGAGGGGCTGCGGCCCGAGGGCGGTGGTGGCCGACGCGGCGGCCTCCTCCGTGTCCGCGCTGGTCGCGCCAGCGGCAGGGCCGGCCTGCGGCGTCATCGTCTCGCTCGCAAAGTTGGACATGGTCGTGCTGGGGCGCGCGGCGGTGGCGGTGTCGGCGCTCTCGCGGCGCGCGGCGGCGGGCGTGCGGGGGGTGAGCTGCGGCACGAGCCCGAACGGGTTGAGCACGTAGAAGCGCGTGTCGAGCGACTCGTACACCTCCATCGGCACCACCCGCTGGTCGTCGCGCTCGACGGTGATGTTGAGTGCCTCCTGCAGGCCGAGGAGGTACTCCTCCAGCGGCCTGTTCACGACGCCGCCGGCGGTGGGCGCGAGGACACCCTGGTACTCGGCCGGCCGCCGGGGGTCCAGCGGGATCATCGCGAAGGCCGTGACGGAGACGTTCAGGTAGGTGAAGGTGGCGGTCAGCGGCACTGTCAGCGAGCGGATGCGGGAGAGCATCACGGCCTCGTAGCAGCGCTGCAGGTTGGCGCCCATCTTTGCGTCCCGCCACACCTTGATCAGGACGTTGCCATGCCGCGTGAGGCCCCCGGGGACGCGCGTGGGCCGCGCCGGGCCGCCCGCGTCCTTGTGCTCGGCGAACATCGCCTCGACAATCTTCTGGCAGTGCGTCTCGAAACTCTCCAGGAACATGCGCAGCCGCTCGCGGCGGTCGGTGCCCCACAGCTGCCCGTCGCGCACAAACGAGTACATCGTCTGAAAGTCCTCGTTCCAGTCCCGGAAGTCGCGGTCGATGGTGTGCGTCTTGCAGTAGTCGGCGTAGCACGCGTGCACCCCCACGTACGGGCTGCTACGCAATAGCCGCTGCTGCCGCTGCGCCGCCTCCTGCTCCCGCATCAGGCGGCGCGAGAGCGGCGAGAGCGTCGTGACGGCGCTGCCGGACGCGCCGCTGGGGCACACCTCGACCGACGTCAGCGGGTACGCGTACATGGAGCTGCTGGTGCCCCAGAAGATGCCGCTGCGGCCGCGGCCCCGGCGGTACTTTGGGTGCACGCGCTCCACGCTGCTGAGCGGCCGCAGCCCGCCGCCGCCGAGGGGGAACTCGTCCAGCTCCCGCACGCGGTCGACGACAGGCAGGACGTGCGACGGCGCGGACGCGGGGGCCAGCGGCGCGGAGGTGATGTAGAACTGCGGGCCCTGCGTCTGGCTCACCGAGGTGAGGTTCGAGCGCGACGAGTAGCCGCGCGAGAGCGACGCGCTGCCGGGCGTCGCATCGTTGAGGGGGTGGAAGGAGCGCGGGTGGTAGGAGCTCACATCACTGAGCCCGTCTATGTCGTGCATGGCTGCAGTACGCACTCACACGCTCACAGCGCAGGATCTCTTTATTACAACTATTGCCTTTGCTTTCTATTATTTTTTTTTTTGCGCTATGCGATATATGCGGCTAGCTTTCTTTTCAGCAGCTTTTATGTCTTACTTTTAAAGGTGTTCCTCTCTGGATATGTGTGTGCGTGTGGTTTTCTTCTTTCCCTACCTTTCTTTCTCTCTTGTTTTCTCGTAGTTGTATTAGCAGATGTTAAGGCGACGAGTAATACCTGGCATGAAAGAATACGGAGAACAAAACTGAGGAGAGATATTACTAGTATTACAGATAAATTTGCGGCGAGTATCGGGAAAATAAAGAGAAAACGAAGGAGAAAAGACTCAGAAGATAGCGATGAGATGAAAGAAGATAGAATACAGAATCGAGAGAAGAGAAGAAAAACAAACGGCAATGGAAAGTGAAAATAAAAGTAGTGGCACTTATTTGGGCACGCACAACTTCGCCGACGCAGAGAGCAGATGAAATGGGGGAAAACAACAGAAGAATATGTATGTTGAGATAGAGAAAAAGAGAAGAAGGGAAATAGGAAGCAAGAAGAAAAAGTTGAAAGTGAGCAAAGTGATGTGCTATTGCAGAGGAGAGCAAAGCGTCAAGGCCGAAACGAGAGCAGAAAAATATATATATATATAGTTATGCAAGTGAATATATTAACGAAAGAGAGAAAACCTGTGTAAAGGTACAAGAAAAAAGAAAAAACGAACCTATTCTATATAAAAGCAATCTCCTGTAAAGTTCTCCTATGGTGGATGGTAGCAGGTGTACGTGTAAACAGCAGAAGGGAGGTCGTCAAGGGCGAAGAGAGGGAACACACACACACACACACACACACACACAAAAAAAAAGCATCTTTGGTGAGGAGTCAATACAATTGGGAAAGGATTTGGGGAAGTAGCCGGCAACGGCACTGGGGTTGCAAACCAGCGCGAGTCACTTCTAATTGAGATGCAATCATCGATTAACAAACGGAAATTAAACGGAGAAAGAGAAGATAGGCGAAAAGGAAAAAAAAAACATTGTGGGACAAAATAGCATATTATTTTTTTTCTCTCAAGAAGGAATCCGAGAAGAGAACAGCAGGAGCTGAGTATGTTGAAAGAAAGAGCATTGGAGAGGAAGGCGTCACAACTGTAGTCGGAAAAGGTCGCCATAGTCGTCGCCGTCGTCGTCGAGGGGCTTCTTGGGCTGTCGTGCGGCGGCGCGCTGCGCGTCCCTCTCCTGCTGCCGCTGGTAGTCGGCCCAGATGTCCGACCGCTGCAGCAGCTCCACGCGCTGCTCCTCCTCGCTGACGCCGAGGCGCACGCGGGCGGTGGCGCGCTCGACGGCGGCGCCCTCCGCCTCGCGCTGCCGCTTGCGGTGCTCGCCCACGCCGCCCCGCCGCGTCCGCCGCAGCGCCGCCGCCTGCTCGCGCGTGAGCACCTCCGGCACCGGCAGCGCGCGCGTGTCCTCGGCGCTCACCTTGCCCTCCTCCAGCAGCCGCGCGAAGGCCTCGCGCAGCGCCGCCGCCTGCTCCCGGCCGAGCGCGGCCCCCTCCCCGCCCTCGCCGCCGCCGGCCGCGTCCGCCTTGGCGCAGAGAGCGCACTTGCGGCCCAGCAGCGCCAGCGCCTTGCGCGCCGCCTCCAGATTGTTCGCGCGCGCCGTCTCGTCGCCGAACGCCTCGCAGAACAGCGGCGCCTCCGCAATGAGACCCGCGTGCAGTTTGTCCGGCGTCAGCGCCGCGCGCTCCGCCGCCACCTCCTCCACCCCCAGGTGCCGGAGCTTCTTGTCGCTGCAGCGCGCGAGCGCCGCGAGGCCGCCCGCCTTGGCCACCAGCCGCCGCGCCAGCTCAGCGCCCAGCACCTCCGCCAGGTTCGGGTACGACGGACCGCTCTCGCTCATTCAAGTTCGGGAAAGGAAAGTCTCGCCTATAGTGGCACTAGTGTGTTTTCGTTCCTTTGTAAATAGGGTCTATCATACACGCGATTCTATGACTGATAATTCTTGTGTTTTAGCCTTGGGGAGCACGAAGAAGGGAAAAAGACCACTGGTGACGGGACGCAAAAAAAAAAAAAGCACACACACACACACACACACGCGCACGCAAATGTCTGCTTGTCTTGTATTAAATCCATTTTTCATTTGTTATTTATCTCTTTAATAGCACCCTTCGTCTTTTCTGCAATCGAATCCCATCGGAAATTTCAACGCATACACTCACGCAGGTGAAAACAGGCGAAGAGAGAAAGGAAAGAGGGTGAGTGAAAGAGACGAACGCAAACGCATGCGTACGTACGCGCAGATCTTTTTTTTCTCTCCAGCTAGCACAATGTAGAGTGATGTTCATTTGTTGTTGTTGTTGTTGTTTCGTTTTGTTTTTTCGGAGTTACAGTGAATTCAGTCGATTCTTATAATTTCAATGTGATGTGTATTTCGGTTCTTTTCTTAATACACTTATAATCGATTATAACGAGAGGTGTGGGGGGCAACCGTTACTCAAACTATCCGCTTAAAACCCCATCTCTCCGCTGAAGACGTCGTTCTCGTCGACGGTGTCGAGGGTGCCCTCCGCCGCGTCCGACTTGCGCAAAAAGGTGAGGAAGTGGTCCGGGCGGTGCTCGCCGTCGAAGAAGCGGCGCGGCGTGTCGACCACGACCTGGTACGCGGCGTCTTCGGCCCACTGCGCCGCGCGGAAGGCGTAGTTCCACGTCCCGTCCGCCGGGCACAGGAAGAAGCCGCTGCTCTCGGCCGTCGTGCGGAATCCGGCGCCGCGGTAGCACGCCTGCGGGACGTCGGCGGCGCCCACCCGCAGCGCGTCGGCGTGCCCCTCGCGGCCCAGGGCGACGCCGGCGTCGGTGAGGCTCACGCACTGCACCGTCGCGCCGCCGCGGTGCAGCTGCACGCACATGACGAGGTGCCCGGCGACGGGCATCGCGGGGTTCGCGGCGAGCGCGCGGCCGAGCAGCGCCACGTCGTGCGACGTCACCTGCAGCTCCGCGTCGCCGACGCGCGCGAGGCCCAGCAGCCCCAGACGCCCCTCCGCGAGGGCGGGGCAGTCGTACGGCACGTGCGGCGGCGTGCGCACCGCCTGCCCGGTGCCGGACTGCGGCGGCAGCAGCACGCACAGCACCTGCTTCACGGTGGGCGACGTGGCGAGGGCGTGGCCGAAGAGCAGCGCGACGCACGGCACCTTGACGTCGACGGCCGCCAGCAGCTGCTGCAGCACCTCCTCGGGAAAATGAGCTGGTCGCTCGCCCCCGTCGTGCCGCGGCTCTCGCACTGCACCGCGACGCGCCCGTTGAGCAGCGCCGCGTCCGCCAGCGAGCGCAGCCGCCAGTTGCGGTCCGCGGAGCCGCCGCCAAAGTCAAAGGCCGCGCGCACGCGCTTCGTCGTCACCTCCCGGTCGCGCTGGTGACCGTCACGACAGCCGGCTGCGCGAGCTGCGTGCGGCGCATCGCCTCCACCTCCTTGATCTCCTCCTGCTGCACCTCGAGCGACGACAGCTTCTTGCCCAGCAGGATGTCGGCCTTCTCCTTCTCGGTGAAGTTCTTGGGGCTGCCCACGTTGAGCCGGCTCGCGGCCGACGCGAGGATGAGCTCCTGCAGCCGCACCGCCACCTCGCGCCACTGCTGCCAGCCGGGGTACGTCGGCCACAGGTGCCCCTCCGCGACACGCGCGTGCAGGTCGGGGATGAGGATCTGCAGCGTGCGCTCCTGGCTCACAAAGTAGCCGCGCAGGATGAGGTTGAGCAGGTCGTAGCACGTCTTGGGCCGCATCTGCAGGCTGCGCTGCCAGTCGTCGTAGAGGTTCATCTCGACACTCTCGCTCTGCACCGCCGTCATGCACATCTCCTCCACCTTGGCGTGCCGCAGCACCATCGGCAGCGCCAGGTTCAGCTCCGTACTCCCGACGATGATGCCGGGGAAGTCGAGCGCGAGCATGTTGTGCAGCACCTGCCGAAAGGTCCGCCGCGTCACGATGATCTTGGAGGGGAGCGCGCTCTCGGGGGTGCTGCGCAGCCACGACGCGACCTCCTCCGCGGCCTTGCTGCGCGCCAGCTTGGAGCGGCGCTTCTGCCCAGTGAACACCGACTTGTGTATGATGCTCATCTTGAGCTGCCCGCTCATCGGCTCGAAGAGCAGCACCGCGCCGTTGGCCGCCTTGTACTTGCGGCCGCCGTCCGGCGTCGGCTCCGCCTTGGTCGACCGCGCACCGCTCTCGTCGACTATCCACGTGCGCATCTCAGTGGAGAAGAGCTCGTCGAGGTTGCTCTCTGTCAGACTCGCCTCGGTGGGCGCGGAGCTGTGCAGACCGAGGTCGCGCTTCATGCGCTCCCTCAGCGTGTTGAGCACGCTATTGTGCTTGAGCACGAGCGGCAGCAGGCGCGAGAAGATGGGCGCGAGCGACGGCACCCAGTGGCCGTAGGCGGCGCAGCAGTTGTACGCGAGGTCGACGGCGACGACGGCGCCGGCGGCGAACGGGTACATCTTGGCGCCGCTGTACTGGTGGAACTTGTCCCGCGCGTACTCGGCGATGTTGTGCTGGTCGTAGTTGCCCCACCGGAGCTGCACGTCGATCCAGAACTTGGAGGTGGTCGCCGTCGTCGGCGTCGTGCCGGGGATGAAGGAGGAGAGCAGGCCGGGGGTCGCCGTGACCGGCCAGCGCGCGGCCGACACGAGCACAATGTCGGCGGCAGAGCTGACGAAGGTGTAGGACTTCTGCGGGTGCTGCTGCTGCAGCGTCACCGTCGCGATGCCCGCCTCGGCCATGCTGTCCTTGCTGTTGAGGCGGCCGGCGATGTCCTGCACAATCGAGCCGTGGCACTTCTCCCACAGGGAGCCGTTGAAGATCTTGATGAGCGACTTCTTGATGGTCTCGAGCTTGCCGCACATGAAGACGCCGGTGGTGTCGATCTTCGACTCGAAGCCGGCCTGGATGTCGCGGCGGTTGATGGTGGGGCTCCACCAGAGCGCGAAGCGCTGGTTGGGCACCTGCGTGAGGCCGGCGCGCTGCTGCTTCGCCAGCTTGTTGTTGTTCTGCGAGTTCTCGAAGCCGCCCGAGTGGTTGAACTCGAGGCCCTCCCACGACGGGAATCCGGTGCCCTTGAAGAGGCTGTGCTCGAGGATCGCCTCGATGCCGCCGAGGGCGATGAGCATGTCCTCGCGGTACTTGTCCAGCACGCGCCCGCACACGTTGCCGTCGTGCTCGGGGTGGAACCACCAGTTCTTGAGGTAGCGGCCCATTTGGTAGCACTGGAACTCCATGCGGCTGCGGAAGCCCGTGTCGTAGTGGTAGAGCGGCGCGTAGCGGGAGTAGCGCACGCGGATGCGCGGCAGCCCCTTGTCGAGGATGTCCTCCACCTCGTCCATCCCGACGCGGCCGCCGATCGCCTTGGCCTCGCGCTCCCTCTGGTGGAACTCCTGCCAGACGCGCTCGCTCTCGCGCACCTCGGTCTCCCACGGCGTGTAGTACTGCAGGATGTTCGGGATTGGGATGTCCTCGGAGTTGGTGAGGCCCGAGTGGAAGGCCTGCACGCCGGTCGTCGTCGTCTTGGAGTAGACCACGTCCTTGGCGGGGATGAGCGAGTGGCCCACCGACAGCATCCCGAGGCCGCCAAAGTCGGCGGGGGAGTAGAACATGGCCGGGGGGAAGCGAGCCTTGGCGCGCGAGTTGAGCGCCATCATGACGCGCGCCTGCATCCGGTGCTCCGCGCGCGCGAGGATCGCCTGCAGCTCCTCCGTCCCCAGGATCGCCTCGCGGTAGTAGGGGACGATCTCGGTCAGGAAGGCGTTCCACTTGGCCGCGATGTTGTGGAAGCGCGAGGAGCCGACCATCATGACCATGTGCCGCGCCTTGTTGCGTATCCGCTCCACGTGCGCCGGCGACACCTGCAAAAAGGCGCGGCAGGTCACGTCGTGCGTCGTGTGGTTGCGCAGGTTCCACATGCTCTCGCTCTCGAGCACCTGCTCCTCCGTCCGCGCGACCGGCAGCAGCCGCACCGAGAAGCCGGCCATGTCGAAGAGCAAGTTCGGGTTGTCCTTGGAGTAGACGCTGACCATCGTGTTGCCCGCGTTGATGGCGCCGAGCGCCGGCGGCAGGCGCCCGCTGAACTCCCACAGCACGGCGCGCGCGAGGTTGACGTCGGAGAGGAAGAGCCGCATGCGGGCGTCGCGCGGCCACTGTCGGGCATTCTTGAGGCCGTACAGGGAGGCGTTGACGGCCTTGAGCGCTGGGTCGCGCTGCGTCTCCTCCAGGTACGCGCGGCGCATCTCGTCCGCCTCGCGCTTGGTGTACCGCAGCAGCACGTAGCACTCGTTCTTGTAGCGGCAGTAGCCGCGTATGACGTGCGAGGTCGCGTTAAAGGGATCGCGGTAGAAGCTCATGAAGGGATTCGGCTTGAGCGACGTCCCCGCGATCTCCTTGCTGCGGCGCGTGCCGAGCAGCATCACGTCCATCACGAGGCCCCAGTACTGCGCGAGGAAGGCCGAGAACATGAAGCCCCGGATGAGCCCCGCGCGGTGCTCGAACTTGATGTCCTTGAACTCGACCATGACGTTGTGGCGGCTGACGATGTAGTCAACGAGCGACTGGTCCATGATGAGGCCGAGGAAGCGGCTGAAGAGCGTCCAGTCGACGTTGTCGTAGAAGGCGGACTGGAGGTCGGTGTGCATCAGCACGACGCTCTCCTCCCCGGACACGTCCCAGATGTCCGGGCTGTTGTTGATGCCCTCGCAGAACTTGTGCAGCAGCTGCGGCGCCGGCTCGCTGTCGGCCGGCTTGACCCAGCCGGGGAACAGGCGCTGCCGGTTCATGCACATGTACCAGAGGTACTGGTCGAGGAAGGCGTCGATCATCTTCTCCTCCGGGACGACGTTGTAGATGGGGTAGAGGTGGCTGAAGCTGTCCATGTACTCGACCTTGACGCTCTTGAAGCGCCGCTGCTGCGCCAGCCCGCGGATGATCTCGGCGAGCGCCTTGTGCGGCGTGTTGAAGGCCTCCTCGATGCGCAGCTGCTCCTCCCGCTGGCTGGCCGTCAGCCGGTTGCCGATGTTGTGCTGGTCCCGCAGGCGGTTCAGCGAGAGCTGCAGGAGGTTCAGCTCGGCCGTCTTGCTCGAGTCGGGAAGGCGATCTTCTTGAAGCCGCGATCGCTCAGCCACCCAGCCATCATGTCGAGCATCTCCACCGCGTCCGGCGGCGAGAGGTGCCGAAGCTCCTCCTCGCCCTCGTCGGCGTGGCGCGCACCGGCGCCGCCGCCGCCGCCGAAGCGGATCTGCCGCCTCTGCTCGTCGAGCAGCTTGAGGCGCGTGAGGCGGCCGAGGTTCTTCTTGAAGGCGGAGCGGTCGACGGTGTCGCCCTCGGCGATCTGGAGGCGCTGCAGCTGGGTGATGCGGATGTACTCGTCGGAGCGCAGGCGCACGTACTTGCGCACCATGTTCTCGAGCGGCGGCGCCATACCCTCCACCGCCCACGGCTCGCCCGCCATCCAGCAGCGGAAGGCGTTGTTGAGGTGGCCGTCCATGGTCTTGACGATGGCCTCGCGCTTGGGGGTGTCCGGCAGCAGCTCGCGCAGCTCGCGCCGGAAGGCCTCCTTGATGTTGACGTCCTTGTCCGTCTCGACGCGCTGGCGGGTGATGCGCTTGCCGGAGAAGCGGTCGCGCCGCACGCGTCCCTCGAGGACGCGGTCGGTGAGGTTCTTGAGGTAGCGCTGCAGCAGCGGCGTCATGCCGCGGAAGAAGAAGACCCAGATGCGCCACGCGGGGCCCCAGAAGCCGCAGCCGGGGCCCTTGGGCACCTCCCCCACGTTGAACTTGCTGTACACGACGTGCTTGTTGTCGTTGGCCTCCTTGATCTGGTGCATCGCCTTGAGCTTGTAGCGGTAGATCTCGTTGAGCTTGCTGATGTGGTTGAAGAGGTAGTGCGTGGCGTCGGCCAGCTGCGCCGCCGTGATGCTCCCCAGGCGGTACTGCACGTGCCGGTCCAGCAGCTTCTTGACCATCCCCAGCAGGCAGCGGATCATGTGGAAGGCGGAGCCGAGCCGGCTCTTCTTGATCTCCTTGGTGGTCAGCGTGCGGGTGGGCATCGCCTCAAAGTCGTAGTCGAGGTGCACAAAGGTGATGCCCTTGAGGTTGATGAAGTGCACCAGCATGTTGTGCCCCTGCCGCATCAGCTGCAGCCCCGCCTCCAGCCAGTCCATCTTCGTCTTGGCGAAGTACTGCGACTCGAGGTAGAAGCGGTCCAGCAGGCGGCGCACGCTGCCGGCGCCGTCGCCGTCGGCCTCGGCGGGAGACGAGGAGGGGGAGGCGGGATCGTCGCCGCGGGCGGCGGCGGCGGCGCGGCGGCGCTGCTTCTCCTGGGCGCGGTGCAGGCTGCGCGCGACGTGGCGCTTGAGTTGCTGCGTGTAGCTGTGCAGCACCTTGTCGCGCGTGTCCTCGGTGGCGAGGTCGGCCGGCGCGCGGCACCAGCTCTCGCCGAGCGGGACGTCGATGCGCCGCTTCATGTCGCCGTCGAAGCGGTTGTACGGCGCCGGCGCGAACAGCAGCTGCAGCCCGGCGCGCGTCGCGGGCGTCTCCAGCGGCCGGTCCGCGAGAAACGGGGCAAAGTCGTCTGGCAGCGTCAGCTCCGCGTCCTCGGCGGCGGCGGCGGGGAGGCCGAGGGCGGCGTGGGCGAGGCCGGCGTCGGTGTACTTGCGCTCGGCGGCCTTGAGGGGGTTGAGGGAGGGGTGGAAGCTGAAGGTGGGCAGCTCGGGGTCCTCGCTGTCGACGCGCGCCGAGGCGGGGTAGTGGTACGGCGCGAGCTGCACGCCCTGCACGACGTCGCTGTAGAGGAAGGGGAAGGCGATCTGGCGCTCCGTCAGCATCGTGAAGCGGGGGTTGCGGAGGTTGTCGCGGTGGATCGTGCGGCGCAGGTCGTTGAACTCCGTCCAGTCGTCGGCGGCGCTCTTGCGCGCGGCGATGGCCGGCGGCGGCTCGAAGCGCGGCGCGCGCGGAATGGCGACGTGCATCGCCTTGGCCGTGTAGAAGGACTTGAGGTCCCACAGGTAGAAGAAATTGGGGTCGGCGAGCGCCGGCAGCAGCGGGGCCGCCTGGCGCAGCAGGTTCTCGACGACGCCGACGGTGAAGTAGTATCCGCCGCGGCGGCGCGGCCCGCGGATCTGGTTGGGGGCCGTCAGGCGGGGGAACGGGTCGTAAAACCACTCGCTGATCTCCGCGTCGTCGTCCTCGTCGAGGTCGTCGGCGAGGGGCGGCGGCGGCTGCAGGTCCATCAGGTGGTCGCCAAAGTCGAGCGGCGGCTCGTTGGGCTCGCGCTTGTCCTCCGCGCGGCGGAAGGCGCCGCCCTGCTCCGCCAGCTCCACCTTGTCGGCGCGCATCTTGGTCCACACGGAGCCCCACTGCGCGCGGTAGAGCGACTCCGCGACCGTCGGCGTCTCGTCGACGATGGTGAGGAGGCCGCCGGTGTGGTACAGCGTCTGCACGTAGCGCGCCTCCTCCCACGGCATCGGGAGGTTCTCCAGCAGCTTGTAGAGCGCGAGCGGCACGTACTGCATCATCGCGACGCACAGCCGCCGCTCGGAGCGCAGCCGCGTGCCGGTGAGGTCGCCGTTCTCCTTCACCACCTTGCGCACGTACTCGGGCGGCGCGAGGTCCTTCTCGGTGGCCTTGCTGAAGGCCGCGCGGTGGCCGTAGCGGGCCGTGTTGGCCTGCCGCCACTCCTCCATCGCCGCCGCCCGCCGCTCGCGGCGCTCGTCCTCCTCAATCTCCCGCAGCAGCTCCGCCTCCTCGTTCTCCATTTCGAGGTGGTGCAGGAGTGTTGTCTTTTATAAATAGTGTAGGCGAGGTAGCCACAAGTAATATGATAACTGAATAAAGTGAATTATACTATTTTCAACAAAAAAAAAAGAAACAAAAAACACTAGCAATGCCTTGCGAAACTAACTACTTTGTGCAGCGTGAGGAGAGGATTATTATTAAAGTAGGGTGAAAGGGGGCAGCCACCAAAACGGAAGAAAGGTCAATTATATGCGAGAAAACGCTCCCGAGGAGCATACAAGGAGCATGGCAATGCGTTGTGAGCAGTTGTGAAGAAGACATTTCAAAAACAAGTACGATTCCGTTACCTGTACTTTCTCTTTTTTTCTGTTTCTGTGTGTGTGTGTGTGAATAAATCACGCATTAAACGAAACGGTTAGTGAGGATACCAAAGCAATTAAAGCATAGAGGTTGCAGCCTATGGTTGGGTGTTTTATTGTTGTGGTTGCGGTTGTTGTTTTGCTGCAGAGTGTCACGACTGCGTCGCCTCCACCAGGCGGGCGGCCAGAACGCTGGCGCGCTCCTCCGCCCTCTCCACCTCGTCGCGCGCGGCGGCGATGAGAGAGTCGAGCGTGTGAAAGTCCGCCGCGCGCGCGCCGGCTGGCAGCGCCGCAAGGTGCGCGTTGAGCTGCGGCGGCGCCGCTCCTCCCTCCGCGTCATCCGCCGCCGCCGCCGCCAGCTGCTGCAGCCGCCAGGCGTGTGGTGGGCTGCGCGGCGCCTCCGCGTCCGTCTGCGGCACCGCCACCTCCGCGAGGTGCGTCCAGCACAGCCGGCGCGGCGGGGCGGCGGGCGACGCGGGCGACGCGAGGTGGGCGGTCACGGCGCCGGTGCGCTCGTCCACGGACAGGCGGTGCGCCACCTCCCCCTCGAGCGCGTCGGCCGGCGCCGCCCCCTCCGCCTCCGCCCACCGCAGCAGCGCGACGGGCCCGGCCGCGGCGGAGGCGCCGCCGAAGCCCTCCGCGCGCGCCCCCCAGTAGAGGTCGACCGCCGCGACGCGCGTGCCGGCGACGAGGCAAAGGGACTCGTCCGCGGAGAGCGCGAGCGCGCGCGCCGGGAAGCCGCAGGCGACGGTGGCCAGCGGCACCGGAGGGCCCCCGGCGCCGCCCTGCGCGGCCGCGTCGACGCGCACCGTCCCGTCGGCGGAGAGCGACGCGAGAAGATCGCCCGCCGCGAAGAACTCGAGCGCGACGACGGGGAAGCGGTGCGCGGCGAGCGGCCAGCAGCGGCCGGCCCCGCCCGGCGACACCAGCGCCGCCAGCGGCTGCACCACGCAGCGCGCGTCGAGGCCCCCGCTGGCCACCAGCTGCGCCCCCGCGCCGTACGCGAGTGCCGTCACCGACCCCGCGTGCCGCCGCGCGCCGCCGCACCCCACCGCCGTCGTGACGTCGCCAGCCCCCACGTCCGCCGGCAGCGCCTGGAAGGCGAGCACGCGGCCGTCGTCGGTGCCCAGCAGCAGGAAAGAGCGGCCAGCCAACGCCGCGCTCGTCACCGTCGCCTCGCCCAGCCGCGCGCCAACAAAGGGGAAGGCGATCTCGACACCACCGCCAGACATGTGTCCGCACGCGCGAGAGAGGGAAAGAATGGGAGGAGGGGGGAGAAGAGGGACTGATAAAGTGCGGATGGTATGTCTGTCTTGTACGTTACTCGTTACTGTGAAAATGAGAGAAGCAAAAGGCGTGAATGGAGAGAGCAACGGGTATTTGTGGACAATATTGAACTAGACAACAATCAATATGGGAAACACACGTAACGAAAAAGAAGCAATCCATACTTCATACATATAAACTCTTATACACAAGGGTTACGCATAGCAAGTACTAGTTGTCACGAGTTTTCCCTCACCTCGTGTCCGCTTCTTCAGGCCAGGTAGGTAGAAATTGAATAAATAACGCTGCGCTGCGACACGCGCTGGTGTCTCCGCTCACTCGGCACATGAGGCTAAATCGTTCACGCCCTCTGTTCGGGAACTGCGCATCTTCAGTTTGTTGTTGTTGTTGTTGTTTTTTCATTAAAGAGCCTCAAGAAAAAGGAGGGCAGCAATAACAAGAGAGAATGAAAGAGAGACTCACAGTGGTTGGTAATGAAGTGCGAGGAGATATAAAAGAAGCGAAAAATGGGGAGAGAAAGAAAAAATGACGACACGCATAAACTGATGTAGTGGATGAAGAATAGATCGGTGTGTGAGCGTGTTATCCCCTTTTTTTTTGCCCTTTGCTCTCCGGAATTATACCTCATTCATTTCATTTTCCTTTTATATATATATATGCGCATTCATTCCATCGATCATTATCAAATTTACTATCCCTCCGAGTTATTCATTGCACTCTCTCTCTCTCTCTCTCTCTCTCTCACGTTCTCGCTGGTTTCCTTATTAAAGGTGGCGAATAACGTTGTTGTAACAAGGGCATTGTGAGCCAAACAGCCTGGCTGGCCAGCACGAGCTCCCCTTTAGATTCTCAGTTTCCATCTCACGACTTTATCGTTACGATATCATGGTGAAGAAATAAAAAGTACGTCAATGAGAAAGGAATACGAATCGCAGGGAGGAGTTGGCGCAGAGAAGGAAAAGAAAAAAGAGCTGTGGCGTGTATGTGGAGTGTGCAATAAAGTGTGATTCAAATAAATGGAAAATAGGGAAAAAAAAAAGAGAAAGTGTGTGTGAAACGAATAGGGAAACAATTATCCCTTTAACTTTCCTTTTCCTTTTCGTTCGTGAAACGTAAAACGAAAAGTGAAGAAAAAAAAAAGAGGGCGATGCGCGGTGGCTGGCCGCGTGCAAGCCGTCTAGTTGCGGCCGGTGTTCATGTTCATGAGCATGTTGGCGCCGCCGGGGATGAAGGTGACGTTGCTCTGTCCGGCGAGCTTCTTGGCGACGTCGACGGCGGTCTCGATGCGGCGCAGCTCGAGCAGCCCGGGGCCCGACTTGGCGATGGCCTCGGAGATGAGGCGCGCGGACTCCGCCTCGCCCTCGGCGCGCACGACGGCCGCGAGACGCTTCTGGTCGTTCTCGAGAACGACGTAGCGGTAGCGCTCCGCCTCCTGCTGCGCGACCTGCTTCTGCTCGACGGCGTGCATAAAGTCCTTGCCGAACTGGATGTCGACGAGCGAGAGGTCCTCGATGATGATGCCGAACTGCCCCACCTTCTCCTGCATCAGCTGGAAGATGCGCGCCGAGACGCGGTCGCGCTTCTGGATGAGCTCCTCCGCCTTGTACTCGGCGACGACGGCCTTGAGGATCTCGTTGCTGACGGAGGGGAGGATGCGCTCGTCGTAGTCCTGGCCGAAGGTGCGGTAGATCTGCGGCAGGCGGTCCACCATCGGGCGGAACAGCACGCGCAGCCGGATGTTCACCATCTGCAGGTCGTGCGTGCCGGTCGTCGTCTGCAGCGTGCGCGGCCGCAGACGCACGTCGAAGCGCATCACGTCGTCGAGGCCGACGATGCGCGCCTGCAGGCCCTCGCCGTACACGGAGTCCTTGAGGCCGGTGAGCTTGTTGTACACAATGCACGCCTGGCCGGGGTACACAACGAAACAGCAGCTGTACAGCCCGGCGCCGACGGCCAGCGTCGCGATGGCGGCCTTCTGCAGAATCTTGGACATGGCGGCGGTGGAACGGACGAAGAAAGAGGACGGATATTAAAACGGATAGGTCTGGGCAACCAGTAATTCTAAATTTCTATTGCAAAAGATGAAAAGTAGAGGTGCGCGCGGGAGGAGGGAGAGAGGGGGGTGGGAGGCAATTGAAGCACACTCATGAATAATTAAAGGAATAAAAACAAAAGAAGCTGAACAAACAGGGTAAGTGGTAGTAAATAATTTCGGGTACATGTTCTCAATAGGAGAAAGAAAAAAAGAGAGAGCAAAATAAGCGTTACAGTACGCAGCTAACAAGGGAGAGGTAAAACCGACAAGAGATAAGTAGGCACAGCTGGGCGCGCTTCACCACCACCGGTATATGGCATGCCATAAAAAATAATAATAATAATAAACTATGTGTAGCACAGTAAGATAATACAGCATCGCAGAACCCTTACCCATGTGGTTTGTTTGCATTTTTTATTGGTTTTTTTTTAACTTTATTATTCGAGAGATCAAGTTAGCTCATGTTAAATCGACAAGTGTTTAAAAGTTATGAAAAGAGAAGAAAAACAGAGTGTTTAGAAAGCAAGGCGGGGAGAAGTTGCTGTCACAGGTTGCGGAGTTGAGAAGAGGAATGAGAAAACGAAGAAGAAAGAGTGAAGGTGAAGCACTGGTGCTTACCATAAAATGTCATTTTCCCTGTCCTCACTTATTCAAACATAAAAGTCCTTCGCAGAGCACCCGTTTTCACTGTGTGTCTTATCATTATTAGTCGTATTACTTTTTGAGGGGTCCCTCGTGAGCACCCCGTGAAGTACAGAGTGTTCTTTTCCACTCGCTTCGACATCCGAAAAACAAAACAGGAAAAAGCAAAGGAGAAGGAGTCGGCGTGGGAATAAGGTTGGGGGATTAGAAACGAGGAGCTCAACAGAGAAAGTCAGCGGGGCCTGCAAGGTTTGGTGCCTGGAATGGAGAGGAGAAGTAGTGCATAGAAAAATAGAGAGGGAAAAAAAAACAAAGTGGTGTTTAAACGTATGTGTGTGAGTGTGTATGTGTCTGTGTTCAGATCGGCAAAAAAAAAAAAAAGGAAAGAGGTACGTGTGGCGGTCGTCTACTCCTGCGGCGCCTCGGCGGCGGCGGCGAGCGCGCGGTACTCCTCGCGCACCTTGTCGTAGAGCTCGTTGCCCTCCTCGTAGTCGAGGAACTCCTGCAGCGTGACCGGCTGGATGATGCCCTTGTCGCGCAGCGACGCGATCATCTCGGCGACGAAGCGCTCGAGGCCGGCGTTGCGCGCGGCGTCGATGTCGCAGACGAAGTGCATCACGGGGAAGTCGACGGTGCCGCCCTCGGCGAGCAGCTCCTGCGGCAGCGGCGGGAGGTGGTCCCAGAAGGCCATCAGCCCCTCGCGCGAGTACTCGTCCACCGACGAGAGGGCGTTGTACGCCATCCAGAGGATCTTGCACGCGTCGAAGTAGATGTCGGCGGCCTTGCCCTCCGCGGACATGAGCTGCAGCATTCCCATGAAGCGCGGCGCGTAGAGCGGCACGTCGGTCAGCAGCCCGTCGTCGACCGCGTTCGCCACCGCCGCGGCGAAGCCGTTGAACATCTCGTCGTCCTCGAGGTCGAGGCCGACCGTCATGAAGGCGTAGGCCTCCTTCTGCGCGTTGGCGCGCGAGGAGCAGCACGCGACCTCCACCAGCTCCAGCGCCACCGCCTCGACCACCTCCTCGTTGCTCGTGAAGGCGCGGTCGCAGTCGCCGAACTCCGCGATCCAGTCGACCACAAAGTCGTTGGTGCCCTCGTCGAGCCACTCCAGCAGCATCGACTTGACGCGGCTCTTGAACTCCACCGCCGGCCGCGCGGGGGCCGCCGACGACGACGGCGCTCCGCTGCTGCCGCTGCCGGCCGCCGCCTCCTTCTTGGCCGCCTCCTTCTTGGCCGCGGCGGAGCGGGCGTAGGTGGCGGCGAGCGCGCTGGTGGGCGGCCCGCTCGGCTTCGCGGCCGCCGCGCCGCGCCACTGCCGCGAAGGGGGGGCGGCGGCGCGCTTGCCGCCGCTGCTGCCGGCGACCTTGGTGGGCTGCAGCGCGGGCCGCGGGGCCCACTTGGCGGCGCGCAGCTCCAGAAGGTCCATCATCATGAAGCGGATGCGCGCCGGGTAGTCGCTCTCGTTCGACTTGACGCGCGCGACGGTGCTGAAGAAGGGGTTAAGGAAGGACGGCTTCTCGGTGTCCACCTGGCTCCCGCAGACGCCCATCAGCTCGCTGAAGAGCTCGAGGTTGAAGGCGGGGGGCCACTTGTTCTTGCCGGTGTCGACCAGCACCTCGATGATCTGCGTGATGGAGGAGGACGCGATCAGACGCACAATGTACATCTCGCCGGCGAAGCGCACGTTGGCGCGCTTGCGCTTCACAAACTGCGACTTGATCAGGTCCAGCTCCTCGCGGTCCATGTTGGCCTCCTTGGCCGCGTCCGGCTTGCGCTCCATCACGCGGAACTCGCCCTTGACGCGCTTCAGCAGCGCCTCCCGCAGCTCCGACACGCGCTCGTTGGGCTTCTTGAGCGAGAGCTCGTACGTGGCGAGGTCGTTGCACGCGCGCGCGAGCAGCGTGCTGTTCTCCGGCTCGTTGAGCACCTTGTTGAAGATGATGTCGGCCACGTTCTCGAGGATCGCCGCCGTCGAGAAGACCTCGCGGGTCTTCATCTTGGCGATGAGGGCGTCGTAGTTCTTGACGCTCAGCTTGTTGAGCGAGCCGTTCATCAGGCGGTTGACCCAGTCCTCCGTCGACTTGGCCGTCACCTGCGGGTTCCACGCGTGCTCGCTGCGCCGCAGCTTGGTGCGCGCGTTGACCTGCCGCCGGCACAGCTCGTCCAGCGAGAAGTTGGGAAACGGCGGGTCCCTGAACTTGTCCCGCACCTCCATGATGCTCGCAACGGAGTACTGCATGGTTCGTCGGCTGTCAGATAACGAAGTGTGTGGGAGTGAAAAATGTTTTGTTTGTTGTTGGCGGGGTAGCAGCACGTGTGTGTGTGTGTTAAAAATAAAGGGTTGCTAATACAGATTGTGTGTTGTTGTTGTTGTGTTGACAGATGTTTCCTTTTTAGGTGTATACGTGGTAAAAGGGGCTTCCGTTCTGTGCAAGATAGGTGAGTGAAAAGAGAGGAAGAGAGAGAGAGAGAGAATTGCCGTTCGAGTATTTGTAAAAGGAGAAGGGGGTGGGGACTGTTTCAGCAACGGCAAAAGCAATAGTGTCGATGGCTGTTTTATTCTTATTTCAGGCACATACTAATCGGTGATCAATGTAGCTCTTTTGTTGTTGATATTCTTGTTTTGAGTTTCAAATACACTCAAGGAGTCATAGTCGGATGCATTAATTATGTGAGCAGAAAGATGGGAAAGAGAGAGAGAGAGAAGAAAAAACGCGTAGTAGTAGTAGCGCCGTCGAGGACGCCAAACATGTCACAGTTCCCCGTTCAGAACCGCGGCAAGGAAAGCGGCGTCCTCATCGGCGGGCTCGGCAGAGCCGCTAGCAGTGCCCTTGCAGGAGGTGTCGGCGCTGGGGGCGGTGCCGCCGCGCGCTCCCCCGCGCTGCCGCTGCTGCTCCTGCAGCTCCTGCAGCTCCTGGTTGACCTGCACGGCGGCGGCGAGGCGCTGCGGCAGAAAGGCCGGATCGGTGCGGCCGCGCTCCACGTCGATGATGACGGCGCGGCCGCGCAGACGCTTCTGGCGGCTGTGGCGCGTCGCCTTGCGCGCCTCCCCGCGCAGGCGGAACTCGGCGAAGGCGTAGCGGCGGCTGGCGCCGGTGCGTGCGTCGCGCACGAGGCGCAGCGACACGACGTGGCCGAACTGGTCCGCGAAGGCGCGCAGCTCCGCCTCGGTGGTGTCGGCGTGCAGCCCGGCCAGCACCACCGTCGTCTGCGGGTCCGACGCGGGGCTGCCGGGCGACGGCCCCGGGCGCCGCCGCGCGCGCTCCGCCAGCATCGCCGCCACCCACTCCCGCTGCCGCTCCGCCGCCGGCGACAGAGGAAGCGCCGCGGCGGGGGCGGCGGCCGGGGAGGCACGATCGGCAGCGTAGTGCCGGCGCGCAATGTCGCGGGCGTGGCGCAGTAGGGCGGCGCTCGCCGGCGGCGGCCCGGTGGGCTCGCGGGGGGCGCGGCGGCGCGTCAGGCGCGGTCGGGGGGCGGGTCGGGCCAGGAAGAAGGAGCGCTTCCACTGGGCGTGCTGCGCCGCGCGCTCCTCCAGCCGCCGCCGCCGCTCCTCCGCCTCTGTGCGTGCCGACTGCATATCACAGGCCTCCTTCTATAGTACTGTGTGCGTGTGTGTGTGTGTGTGTGTGTGTGTGTGTTTGTGAGTCCTTCGTTACAGTGAAGGGGGGGGGAGGGAGATGCAACTACTGCGGCAAAGCAATTGATGAGAGCAGTTTTGGATCATAGAAAACGGCAAAGCTGCGTAATGCAATTCAAATTATGACGAGACGCCCTAATGTGTAGGTAGCGCGGCAGAGCTATCTTGCGGAACATCAGCACGCCACAGAGATTCAGGTACAGATGTAGACAGAAATCAATAAGAATCACGAGGTTTAAAAAAAAAAAAAACAGCAAGAGAAGAAGAAGAAAAGTACGAGTGAATAATAAAAACAAGAACAAGTCATTTCTAACATCAACAGCTTCGCAATCTAAAAGAGGTTGAGGTACGTTTGAGAAAAGAAAGACATGACAAGAACCATCTATTGTTCTCGTCTATTTTTGTCTTCCCATCCCCATCCCCCACCCCACCTACTCGGCAGCACTAGTCACGGCGCCCTCTCCCTCGCCAGTCTCCGCCTCCACGAAGCAGTTGAGCACGGCGCCGGGGTTCGACACGCGGCCGAGGTCGCGCAGCAGCAGCCACATCGCGCTGGCGCGCACGACGTCGAGCCCGGAGAGCACGCAGAGCTCCCCGGGGGTGAGGGCGAGGCGCGCGCGCTGCCGTTTGGCGCACTGCCGCTCCACCTGCCGGCGGCACTCGGCGTACGTCCCCGAGGGTATGTGCCACCGCCGGCAGTAGAGCGCCTCGCGCGGCGTCACCGCAGGGGGCGTCGCATCGCTCTCTGCCGACTCCGCCGTCTCTGCCGCCGGAGCGCCGAAGCGCGGCGAGACGCCGGTGAGGCGCGAGAGGCCGACGACGAAGATCTCCCAGTCGCTGGGCGACTCGCAGATCACGTCCAGCACGCGTCCCCCCGCGCCGCGCTGCACGAGCGAGAAGGAGAGCGCCGCGTCGTCGCCGCCGTCGGAGCCGCGCCGCCTCAGCCGCTCGAAGCCGGGCGTCGACTGCCCCAGCAGGATCGCGCTGACGGCGGAGAGGTCGACGTGGTGCGTGCCGCTGACGCGCGTCGCGTGGTCCGCGTCGTCCCACCGCAGCCGCGCGCCGCCGCCGGCCGAGCGCGTCACGTAGAAAACGCGCCGGACAGCCTCGCCGCTGCTCGTGACGCGGCGCGCGGCGACGCCCAGCCGCAGACGGCTCTGCACGTCCTCGAGGTACTGCGGCGCGTCGTACGGGCTGCGCGGCTTGCGGGCGTCTGCGGCGGCCGCCCCGCCCCGCTGCTCCGTGTTCACCTGCAGCGCGCCGAGCGCGAGGATGCCGGTGAGGGCGGCGGGTGGGCGGTCGAGGGAGCCGCGGCCGCTGCCGGAGCGCTCCCGGGAGGCGGAGGAGACGGACGGCTCGCTGGCGGCGCGGCGGTGGCGGCGGCGCTCGGCCGCGAGGGCGCGATTGGCCAACAGCAGCTCCCACAGCCGCAGGCGCGCCTCGCACAGCTCCACGCACCGCCGATACGCACTGCTGCAGTACTCCCACGTCTCGTCCTGCTGGGCCTCGAGGTCCTTTCCGTCGGTGCTGACGGCGGGGTCGTCGTCCCCGTCGCCGTTCTCCGCCAGAGCACGCAGGGACGCGGTCAGCTCCGCCTCGCGCCGCGCCGCCTCGGTCGCCTGGGTGGTGAGCTGTGCGCGCTGGGCGGTCAGGGCCTTGCGTGCGGCGCGCTGCTGGGCGTACTGCGCGTGCTCCTGCGTCAGCACCTGCAGCTGCGCCTCGTGCTCGCGGGAGAACTCAGTAGCCGCCGCCTCCTGCGCCCGCAACGCCGCCGCCAGCGCCCCGCGCCGCTCCGCCGCCTCGCGCACGGCGGCAGCGACCATGTCGTCGAACTCGGCGTCGGTCACCTCCACCTCGGCGGCGCGCGGGTGACTGCGACGGTGCCACTCGGCCTTGAGGGTGTAGCAGAGAGCCTTGAGGGCCACGGCGCGCTCCTCGCTCGCGCGCGGCGGCGTCAGCGTCGTCAGGTCGAACAGAGGGTTGCGCCGCCGGAAGAGCCCCTCGGCGCGCTCCAGGAAGTTGACCGGGCACTCGTTCTCGAGCGCGCAGATGCGCAAGTCGGCCTTGAGGGCGTCGAAGGCGCGCAGCGAAGTCAGGAAGCGCTCCTCGGCGGCCATGGCGCTGAGCGCGGCGGCGCCGCCCCCCGCGCCGCCCCGCGCCGCCTCCAGCCGCGTCTCCTTCACCGTGTTCGCAAAGTGCAGCGTGGAGAGCGTCTCCTCGAGGGCGTCGGCGGTGGGGTCGACGGTGGCGACGAGCGAGAGGCGCGCGCCGGGGCACGCGAAGCAGTCGCGCAGCACCGTCGTCAGCTTGCTGTCGCGGTACGGGATGTGCCGCGACTGCGCGTGCATGCACCGCACCACGTTGCACAGCGCCGCGAGCGACGCGTTGATGCTGCGCAGCTCGCTCATCCCGTCGCCGCTCACGCCGGACTTCTTCGCCTTCTCGCTACCCGCCAGGTCGACGAAGGTGAGGCGGCTGTGCATCACCGGCCGCTCCGCCGGGCCCAGCAGGGGGTTCGCGGCCCCAGGGAAGGCGGCGTGCGGCCGCGGCGGCGACGACTGACGGCTGGCGGGGACGCTCGCGGCGGCAGCAGAGGCGGCGGCGGCCATGGCCTCCTTGCGCAGGCGCAGACACTCCTGCAGCGTCAGCGGTGGCGTCGCGAAGGGCTCCCCGGCGGCGATGGCGGGTTGCTGGAAGAGGTCAATGGCGAAGATGGCGTGCGAGCGCGAGGAGGCGTCGTTGGCGGCGGTCGCGCGCTGGGCGCGGCGGGCGGCGGCGCGCGCGTACACGGCGCCCATGTCCGCGAGCGTGTCGACGCGCATGTAGGTGAGGCGCGGCAGCCGCACCGCGTCGCGCAGCAGCACCGGCTGGATGACCGCCGGCTCCGCGCCGCCGCTCAGGAGGTCGCGCACGCTGTCCATGTACACCTCCACCGCCGACACGCCCAGCACCAGCGTCGTCGCGGCCGCCGTCGCGCGGCGCCGCTGCAGCAGCTCCGCCACCGCACGCAAGAGCAGACCCGCCTCCGCCGGCAGCTCCTCCTCCTCCGCGCCCTCGCCCGCGGCGCCCGGGTCGCGGAAGTGGTGGTGGTGGGAGGCGGCGGCAGCGGCCGGCCCCGCGCGCAGACTGCCAAGAATCGTGTGCGTCTTGCCGCTGCCGGTCTGCCCGTAGGCGAGCACCGTCGCGTTGGCGCCGCCGAGTGCCGCCTCCACCGGCCCCACCGCGGCCACCTCGTACACCTCCTCCTGCGAGTCGTCGGCGGACAGCACGCTGTCGAAGCAGAAGCTGTGAAAGGCGCTGTGCGACGCCTCCTTGCCGTTCCACAGCCGCAGCGTCGCGTCGCTGGTGGGAAGGCACGCCGTCCGCGCGTACCGCTCGCTGCCGCCGCCGCCGCCGCCGTCCAGTCTCGGGCGTATCCGCACCGACACCTGCACCGGCTTATCCATTGGTGGGGCAGGGGGGTGAGGGGCGTAAGACAAGGTGCGGAGAGTGGAGTTTGAAGGCGAAAAGAAAAGAGGAATCTAACAAAAAAAAAAAAAAAAGAGAGAGAGAGAGAGAGAGAGAGAGAGGGGGGGGTGCTACTAAAGGAAAAGAGAAAGAATCTAGAGGCGTAGCCAAAAACAGCGAGGACTATATAGTGAGTTGTATGTTTCGTTTTTCTAAGTGCAAAAAGAAAAGCTGAATCTATGAAATAAATTATTTGTTTTTCTGACCGAGCGAATAGAAGCAAACCTCTCTTCTATTTTTGAAAAAGAATGGAAAGGGTGAAATGCGAGAAGGGGGAGAAGTACAGCGTGGCGTGAGAGCAGAAAAGAAAAGCAGTATATGAAAAAGGAAAAAGTGGCACTTACATTAAAACTCAGTTCCAAGTAGATAACACAGAAATAATAGTGTGTGTGGTGTGTGATGCCTTTGTTGTTGTCTCGTTTTGAAAATGTGCTCCGTTGTTGTGTTGTTCTTCTTCTTTCCTTTTCATTTCCGTGAGATTCGTTGAAGCGGTACAGAACGACAAGAAGCAAAAGAGGAGCAAACACAAAAAAAAAAAAAAAAATCATGGTAATTCGGAGAAAACGACGCTCCTCAGAGGTTGATGGTGATGCCCTCCGTCATCATGCGGCGGATGGCCGGCTCGATGAGCATCTTGACGGTCCCCTCCACCTTGTTGTTCGCGCCCAGGATAACGGCGAAGTTGGAGGAGACGCGCATGTTCTTGAGCGGGTTGCCGAAGAGCTGCGCCTTGAGTGTGCGGCGCCGCACGGAGGCCTTGCCGGAGAGGAGGTCGCCCAGCGAGCAGCGCTCCCCGTCGCCAGCCGGCCCGCCGCTGCTGCCCCCGACGCTCTTGGTCTCGGCCGAGCCGCCCGGCTCCGCTAA
Organism: Kentomonas sorsogonicus; assembly: GCA_030347455.1. Classification (NCBI taxonomy): domain Eukaryota; phylum Euglenozoa; class Kinetoplastea; order Trypanosomatida; family Trypanosomatidae; genus Kentomonas; species Kentomonas sorsogonicus. The sequence continues at coordinate 656,396 of JAQOSZ010000153.1, read as the reverse complement.
GGTGTCGCGGGAGGCAGCGCGACGGGCGGGGGCGGCGCGGCGCGCGGCGTCGGCGGCGTCGGGGGGCCGCATCGCCCGCCGGCCGCCGGCGCCCAGCAGGATGCCGTACCCCGCTGGCACGAGCGGGCGCGTGGGGGTCGCGAGGCGCACGGAGGACTCCCGGCTGGCGAGCGCCGCGCCGCTGCCGGCGGGCCCGCTGGCACCACTGAGGTGTGGGGGGCGGCCGCCGAGGGCCTCGGCACGCCAGTCGCCGCGCCCGGCGCCGTCGTCGTCGGCCGCGGCGGCTGCTGCTGCTGCCGCCTGCGGGGGCGGGGGCTGGGCGGCGGGGCCGCGGTCGCACTCCTGCAGCAGCTCGATGGAGGCCATGCCGTCGATGACGAAGTCGTGCAGGGTCATCTCGAGGGGGCAGAAGAGCGGCAGGTCGAGGCTCACGTCGCCCTCGTCGGCGCTGCCGATGGTGTCGAGGTTGATCTGCAGGCCCCGCAGCGTCACGGAGAAGTCGCCGCTGTAGCGGAACTTCACCATCAGCGCCGTGTGCTCCACCGACAGCTTCCGGATGTCGCTCAGGATGATCTCCGGCGGCGTCGAGCCAAGGTTCGGCAGGTCGACGATGACGTTGCCGCGTATCTGCTTGTTCGTGCTGCCGGACATGGCCGACCGGATCGACTTCTGCAGCGCCGCGCGCACCGACTCGCGGCTCTCCGTGCTCCACGTGCGCGGCCACTCGAACTGCAGCATTGGGGGACAGGAGGGGGGGGGAAGGCTGCCTTTGTGGTGGAAGCGTACCTTGGGAGTGTGAGAATGAGTTAGCGACGCTAATGGTGTGGCGAGTTTCTGTTGCTTCCTTTTTTTTTTCTCTGCTGCACAGGGGAAGACAATTAAAAAAAAAAAAAAAGGAGAGATTAGTAGTAGATGATTGGCAAGTCAACATTGAACGGCGAAAAGATCAATATATACAGTGATTCTTATCTACGTGTATGATAATGAGGCGCCGCTATAAAAGAGGCGATGTGGGAAGCCCAGAAAAAAAAACGTGGCATGGAAACAAATTGGCGCACCAAAAAAGAGGCAAGGTATGAGTCCCGTTGAATGGCACGATAAACACCTTGAAGGTGTACTCCTTTCTTCTCCGTCATTGTTCTCATATTGTTGTTTTCTTTTTCCTGGAGCGCAGTAGTTGTATTAGATTTGTTATGTGAAGACTCTCGGAATGGCAAGCAAGCAACTCGGAAATAACCTCCGCCGACTCATCTCAGCTCTCCATCACACGTCGCGCTCGCCGGGGTTGCGGCCAAAAGGCACAACGCTGCCGAGCATGCTGCCGACGCGCGTCTTGCCGGGCATGCGCACCGTCTGGCCGAAGCGGCGCAGCGCGATGTCCTTGGGGTCGATCGCCCACGTCGTCTTGAGCGCGCGCAGGCGGTGCGGCGGCGTGTCCAGCGGCACGGACGGGGCGTCGCGGCCGAGGGTGCCGCCCGGGGCCGCCGCCGCCGCCGCCGTCAGCGCCGCGTGCCACTCGTCCAGCGCGTCGGTGGTGCCGAAGGCCTCGAGACAGAGCCGCAGCGCGTCGAGGGTGTCGTCGTTGGGGGCCACGCGCAGCAGGCGGAAGGTGGCCGCGAGCTCCTCGGTGACGGCGGCGCCGCCGTTCGGCGCGGGGGCGTTGGAGTTGGCGAGCAGCAGCGAGTTCATCTGGCGCGTCGTGAGCGGCTTGCCGAAGCTGACGAGGCGCTTGATGGTGCCGAGGCCGGCGCCGACGGCCCCCAGCACGCTCGCCAGCTCCACGTACTGGTCGTAGATGTCGCCGATGAGGTCGACGGTGCTGCCGGTCGCCTCCAGCCGCTGCATCAGCGCCTCCCCGGCCGACAGCATCCGCAGCGACGGCGCCTCGCACGCCGCGCACGCCTGCAGGAACAGCAGCACCAGCTCGGGGGTGGGGTTGAGGTCGAGGTGCACGTAGTGCTGCGTGTAGAGCGCCAGCGCCAGCTCGCCGTCGCGCTGGTGGGCGCAGTACATGAAGGCGAGCGTGAAGAGCGCGTAGTCGGGCGTGAGGCCGCGCGGGCCCAGCTGCGCGAAGACGTCCATGACGTAGTCCCCCATCCCCGGCGTCGCGCGCAGGGCGTACAGCAGCCAGCCGTAGCAGCTCAGGGGACGCTGGTGCCGGCCGCCGTCGCCGACGCGAGCGCCTCGACCACCTGCTCCGGCAGCCCAAAGAGCGCCCCGAAGCGCATGTACGCCTCCACTGAGGCGGCGCTGCGCTCCAGCTGGTAGAAGTCGTACAAGCTCCAGGCATCCAGCCCGTGGCGCAGAAAGGTGTCGCGCAGCGCCGCCGTCTCGTCCGCGTCGCCGCCGCCCTCCGCCGCCGGCAGCTTCTCGGCCGCGAGGGAGGCGAGCACGAGCGCCTTGTCGAGCATGGTGGCGCGCGGGCGCAGGTGGCGGCGGATGGCCTCCTCGAGCGCGAGCATCCCCTCGCGCGGGCGCTCGCAGGCGACGCACAGCTCCATGGCCGCGTCAAAGAGGTACGTGTCGGCGACGAAGAGCTCCGGGCTCTCCTCCTCCATCTCGAGGGCGCGCGCGTAGTAGACCTCCCAGCCGCGCTCCCACTCGCCGCAGACGGCGCAGCAGCGGATCATCTCGGCGTGCGTCTCGGGCCCCACCTCGACCGGCGGGATGTTGGTGGAGAGCATGCGCTCGAACATCTCCTCCGCGCTCGCGAGCAGCGCGCCGCGCTCCCACGGCGACAGCATCGTCAGCTGGCGGTGCGCGTGGCGCAGCAGGGCGGCGCAGCTGCGGTCCGGGAGGGGGACGCGCTGGTAGAGGAAGTCGGTGAGCAGGCGCGAGGGCGTGGGCAGCATGCGGGCGTGGCGCACGAGCTTGTCCACGTCGAGGATGTGCATGTCGCGCTTGAAGTAGCCGTAGCGGGCGTAGCGCAGATTGCGCGCCAGGTCGGTCTGGTTGTAGATGTGGCGCATGTGCGGCCGGTCGGGGTCCACCCACACGCGGTGCGCCTTCTCGAAGCCGGGCTCGCCGCCGAAGAGGCCCATCGCCGACGTCGTCAGCGCCGGCCGGTGCAGCTCGCGGTACTCGGGGCTCCGCACGTGCGCCTCCTGCGCTGCCCGCGCGGCGGCCGTGTCGTCCACCCAGAGCTCGCCGGCCGCCGGCGCGTCGCCGCCCTCCGCGCGCAGCAGCTCCGCGAACTCGGCGGCAGAGGCGGCGGCCATCCGGGCAAGACACAGGCGCCTCGCGGTGCTCAGAAGCATGGGCAACAAGAAAAGGGGGAGGGGGGGTACTGGAGAAGTGTGGCTGGTAAGTTTGTCGAAATGTATTGTTTCCTTACGGCACAGCGGAGATGGGTACATGAGAATGAGAAGGGGGGGGAGAGAATGCGTGAGAGATGTCAATGGACAGGAAGAATAGTGGTGCATCAAACTATCTCTTTCACTGCCACGCGTGCATGAGGCCGGATGATATCGGGGGCAAGTTACGCGTAGCATATCAAGAGTACAGCGTGAGCGAAAAGAGGAAAAATGAGTAGCAGTAAGCAAAGGTGTCCGTAGTACCCTGATGTGTGCCACGCTTTCCAAAAAACGAAACAAGTGAGAGAAAACGGCAAAAACATTCATCTCAACACTACAGAAAAGCATTCCCACAATTCTTCACTGCAAGGGAGAGGGAAAGTCCCACTCCCTACACTTTCCTTTTTGTAAAATACGTTTAAACAGTATTTGTAATGGCAATAACGTACATTGTTGAAGAAAAAGCAAAGTAGAGAGGAACGGAAAGACAAGAACGATTGTAGAAATAAAAACAGAAAAGGGGGCACTTGTAGGCAGATGGTGTGTGTGGCCCCAGATATTTCCATTATTTACATGATCGGCGAGAAGAAGGTTCTCCTCTTCTTCCCTATCTATCCCTTTGTATCAGTACATCCGTTTGCACTCAACATCAGTCAGAGACAACACGGGCCGGAAGAAGAGAAGGAAGTCTAGGAGGAGGAAGAGGAGGAGGCGGGTCTGCGGAGCCGCAAAGCCTGCTGCTCTAGGCGGTGCTGTTCATGGTGCCCTGCAGCGAGGTCGGGAGCGGGATGCCGAAGCGCTGCAGCTCCGCCTCCATCTCGCCGGCCAGCACGCGCAGCCGCTCGATCTCGGCGCGCTGCACCTCCGCCTCGCGCCTGTAGTCCTCGTCGTAGGCGGAGGCGCCGGTGGGGTCGGTCTCGCGCAGCACGCCGGCGCGGGCGGCCAGCGTGCGAGCCTCCTTGCGCAGGTCGTTGACCTCCTTCACCAGGATGATGTTCTCGGCGGTGATGCGGTTCTTGTCGCTGCGGCCGTTCTCCGCGTCCTTGCTGACCTTCTTCTTGAGGCTCGCGAGGTTGCGCTCGAGGTGGTCGCGCTCGCGGTTGTACTCGCGCACCTCGTCGGTGGCGGTGCGGGAGGTGAGCGCCTTGGGCTGCGTGCGCGGCGGCTTGTCGGTCGCGTACTTGTCCAGCAGCGCCTTGGCCATTTCCTTGAGGCGCCGCGGGTTGTCGATCTCCTCCCGCACGTCGATGAGCTCCGTCCAGAGGCGCGACTGGAACTCGTCGCCGGCGGACTTCTTCTCCTTGAGGCCGTCGATCTCTTTTTGCTGCCCGGCGCGCTTCTGCCGCAGCGAGCGGATCTGCAGCACGAGGTTCTCGTTGCTCTTCTGGTACTGCTGCGCCTCCTCCTCCATGCTCGCGAGCTTCTCCTTGGCCTCCCGGATCTCCTCGTCGCGCGGGTCGATCTGCGCCTTGAGCTCCTTGATCTTGTACTCGAGCACAAACTTGAACTTCTCCAGCTCCTGGTTCTTCTTCTTGAGGTCGTAGACGCGGCGGTCCTTCTCCGCGATCGTCTCGCCGCGCTCGCGCAGCTCGTTGCTGAGCGCCTCGATGTCGCGCTTGGCGGCCTCGATCTGCGCCTCCAGCGTCGCCTGCTGCCGCAGCTTCTCCGTCACGTCGGCGAGCTTGGCCTCGAGGTCGGCCTTGTTGAGGTTCTCCTTGGAGACGAGCGCGCTGTTCTGGCTCTGCAGCACCGCCAGCTCCTCCTCCTGCTCGCGCCGCCGCTTCTCGAAGTTCTCCTTCTCCGTGATGATCTCGACGTCGTTGTCCTCCTCGATCATCTTGCAGATGAGCTCCGTCTCGGCGTCGTCGCGCTCCTTGGCCATGAGCATGTCGTTGTGCTTGGCGTCCATCTCGCGCAGGATCGTCTGCTGCCGCTCGCGCTCCGTGTTGAGGTAGTCGGCGGCTTGCTCGCGGAAGCGCGCCGCCTTGGCCTCGTACTCGACGCGCCGCTCCCCGATGAGGCGCCGCAGCTGCTCCGCGCGCCCCTCGAGCGAGCTGATCTTGGAGTCGTAGTCCTCCTGCGTCTGCTGCATCGCGCGGGTGTTCTTGTCCTCGAGCTCCGCCATGAACTCGGTGAAGCGGATCGCCTGCTCGTTCTTCTCCGACTCGAGGTCCTCGATCTGCGCCTTGTGCTTCTTCACCTCGTCGCTGTACTCGCGCTCCAGGCGGGCGAGCTGCTCCTCGTGCGCGCGCTCGCGCTTGGCCTGCTGCTGCACCATGCGCTGCTTGAGCTCCGCCACCTGCGCCTGCAGCTCCGCCACCAGCTTCGCGTTGGCCTCGAGCTCGTTGCGGTCCATCAGCAGCTCGTTGGAGTACTCGGTGTCCTTGCCGATGCCGCGGTGCGGCGCCACCACGTCCCAGAAGACCACGACGCCGTCGTCGCCGACGCTGACGAGCATGCCCTCGTCGTGCGTGAGCGCCAGCTGCGTCACGGCGCCCGAGTGCATCGCGTGGTTCTCGATCATGATGCTGCGCGCCGCCGCGGTTCCGCCGCCGCCGCTCTCCTTGTCGTAGCCGAGCTTCTCGCCGAGGTACGTGTTGAAGACGCGCACCGTGCCGTCCTCGCAGCCGCCGAAGAGCAGCTTCATGCTCTGGCTGATGCCGAGGCTGACGGCGGAGGCGTTGTTGAGGTCGTACTCGATCCAGCTCCCCAGCGACGCGCGCTCGAACTGGCGCAGCTTGCGGTCGTTGCCGACGGCCCACACGGTCGCCACGTCGGCGACGCCGCAGCTGTACGTGATCGACTTCTGCACCGCGTCGTTGACCTTGTGGAAGTCGCACAGGCTGTACTCGAAGACGGCGCCGTCGGTGCCAGTCGAGATGATGCGGGTGTCGTCCGGCGGCACAAAGTAGATGGACTTGACCTTGCCGTTGTGCCCGCGCAGGTGCCCCAGCAGCTCGCACGTGTAGGTGTAGTAGACGTGGATGGTGGTCGAGTGCATCGCGGCGAAGAACTGGCCGCCGTTGCTGAAGCAGCACGCGGAGCACCCGCGGATGCCGACGCTGCGGTACTCGACGATGTCCTTGTCGTAGATGTTCATGAGCTTCAGGCCGTCGGCGAAGCCCACCAGCAGGTGCAGGCCGGAGGGGTGGATGGCGACGCTGAGGATCTCCGAGTCGAACTTTTTGCGCATCTCGACGATGTTCGTGATGGTGTTCCACAGAAAGATGCAGCGGTCGCGGCCGGCGGTCACCACCAACGAGCGCTGGGCGCAGCTGTCGACGCCGGTGACGGGGCCGGAGTGGAAAGGCTGGCCGACCGGCTGGAAGACCATCTCCTCGGCTTTCGCGAAGTCGGCGTTGGGGAGGTTGAGGCTGTACAGCTGCTTGGTGCTCGTCAAAAAGGCAAGGTACTCCTCCGCGGGCGGCGGCGTCAGCGCGAAAGACAGAATCGTCGGGATCTCGGCGCTGTTCTGCGGCGTCCCCGACTCGGTGCCGTCGACGGTGAAGCGGAAGGTGCGCACCTTGCGGAACATCTCCTTGCTGTCGGTCTGCTCGAAGATCGTGATGAGGCCCATGTCGCCGCCGCAGACGAAGCCCTTGGTGTAGGCGATCATCGTGTTGAGCGACAGCCCGTCGGAGGGCGAGAGCGGCAGCGGGTGCAAGTACTCCTGGTTGTCAAAGAGCAGCAGGTCGCCGTTATCGGTCGAGACGATGACGCGGCTGGGCTCCGTGGGGATCCAGATGTGGGAGAGGTACTGCGTGCCCTCGCTCGTGAGCCCGCCGGTCGTCGGGAAGAGGTGGTTCTCGACCATGCGGAAGAAGTGCACGATGCCGTTGCCGGTGACGCAGATGACGGAGCTGTCGCGCGGGCAGAGAGAGCACGTGTTGAGGTGCCGCGGGTCCTTGATGGTGACGGCGTTCTCGACGGCGGGGCAGCTCGCGATCATCTTCATCTTCTCCACGTTCCAGTACACGAGCTTCCACTCGGGGAAGCCGCCGAGCGCGATGAGCGACTTGCCGTCGTGCGAGAAGTTGAGCGAGATGTACTCGGTGGAGCCGAGGTCCGGCAGCTGCAGCACCTTCTTGCGCTTCAGCCGCGGCTGCGAGGCGGAGTCGAAGACGTAGATGACGATGGCGACGCTCTTGCCGCTCTCCGCGACGGCCAGCACGCGGCGGTTGGAGGAGAGCGCCATCGCGGTGACCGTCTCGCACGTCGGCGAGCACGAGATGAGCTGCTGCGTCCCTAGCTGCGTGTCCAGCAGCACCAGGCTCTTGCCGGCCACCCACACAATGTTGTCGTCGTCAAAGTAGTGAATGCCGTTCCGCACATCCTCGCGCGTGCCGAACACCATCCGGCGCTCGATCATCTTGGGGGTCTCCGTCATGATGGGCGAGGAGAGACGATGCTGGAGGGGAGGGGGGGAAATCTAATGGATCCGGAAAAAGAAAAGGGGGAGGAGTAAAGAGAAGAAAAGAAAAAATAACAGTGAAAAAAAAAAGATGAAAAGTAACAATACGATTCTATGTTCTTTCTTTGTTCAGCTTTTAGGGGAGGTTGGAGAAGAGGAGGAGTAGGAGGAAGCCGAGCAAAAAAAAAAAAATATATATATAGATAGAGTCATCCGTAACGATGCAAGAGTTGACCAGTAGTGAGGAAGTGCTTAACAACCACGCAGACACTTTGCGTACCAGCACATGCTGCTGAGGAAAGAGAGATCGATGGCACAAAAGGGGAAGAAAATGAAAAGAAAAGACAGATCACGCAAGGAAAAGCAGAGGACGGATCGCACCTGTGCGTTGCCGTGCGGAAGCTCGCATTTCAATCTTGGGTGTGGAGATGTCGTAAATATGAGGTTGAACAACGTTGTCAGGAGGGCAGCGCAGTAGGTGTGGAGTTGGCCGTGTATGCCAGGACAATCTATGAAAGCATATATGTATATAAGAGATTGAGGAGGGGGGGGGAGAGAATAATGAATAATGTTAACTTCTATTTATTAGCACTTGGTTACTCTGTTACTGTGATAATCAGTATTCATTTATTTTTTTTGCGAGTGATCCCTAGCTACTCTATCCGAAAGTGGGAAAGGAAAAGAGAAAAGAAAAAAAACGTATGAAGGTAAGGGAATTGATGTGCAGAAAAAAAAAAGGCGTTACTGCTTCGTGTCTTACACAAGCAATGACAAGTACTCACGCGCGCAGATTTTTGAAGAGTGGCTCGAGACCGATGAAGAGGTGGGCGATGCGCTTGTAGAAAGCCTCCGCAGCCTCCTTGAGAGGGTCAATCGGGTCCTCCTCCTCCTGGATATCGGGCTGCTGCGCCTGCTCCAGCGTGAAGACGGCGTCGCTGATGCCAAGACAGCGCAATGCACGGCGGCGATGGCAGTCCTTGACGCGCGGGGGACACCCGGGAGCCACGGGGACGTCAAACAGCGCACGGTAGTACGTGAATTGCGTGCGGACAGCGCGTACCGCTGCGGAGCCGCCGCCGGAGCCGTAGAACTGTTGCAGGACACGGTAGCAGTTCTGCACGAAGCAGTTGGAGATGTACGTGATGCGCAACGGCCGCGTGCAGGAGGTGCAGATGTAGAGCGGGAAAGTCTCGTTTGTGCGCGCTGTGCCGGCAGGGGAGGCCAAAAAGTCGAGCACGCGCTGGTGCGGATCAATGGCGGTCGTGCGCTTGCAGTGCGGGCACGTCACCTGGAAAGGCAGAGCAGTGGGAAAGCACTCAGCGAGCGTGCGGTTCTGAAAAAGCCCGCAATGAGCAAAGTCGCTGGTGTTGAAGCCGTCGCCGTCGTCGTCGGCGGCCGGGGCCGGCTGGCGATACTCGAGTCCCATCGCCTCGCTCAGCTGAGCAGCCGAAAAGCCCTGGATGTGCTCGCACAAACGCAGCACCGGCGGGTAGAGCTGCGTGGATATGTACCACTCCGCGTCCAGACGTAGGTTGTTGTCCTTCCGCACCTCATCAACGTGGTACGCCTTATCAGAGAGCTTTTCGCCGTCGCAGATGACGTACGGGATGAGATCTCCCACGCGCACCAACTCCTGCCGCTGTTTCATGCGCAGCGCCACCGTGGCGTGGGGAAAGCTGCCGCCCTTGTACGCCTCGGGCTCTTTCGTGAGGCCTTTGGAGATGACGAACTGCTCAAGAGTGTAACGGTCGCCCAGGCGCACGTGGTTCACCACATCGCGCAGGTAGTTCATAATGTAGTCCAACACGTCCTCGCCGCCGTCCGCGCTAAGCACCCTCTTGAGCACTGCGTCGCTCACAGACTTGGAGAGGGGGCACCAGTCGCGCCGCACCATGTCCAGACCCTTGACCTCCTGCTTGAGTACCTTGCCCTCACCTTGCCAGTCAACCACCTTCAGCGCAGCGTACTTTTTCTTCTTGAGCAGTAAAATGGCGCGGAAGACGCCATCAATGTCAATCTCAAGGTTCTTGTATTGTTTGTTAATTTTCTTCTTGAGATCGTTACCGAGAGCACGCACGCGGCTGATGTCGTCCTTGATGCCTGTCTGGATCATGACAGAGTCGGTGTCTCCGTAAATAACACGGTAGTTCACGTCCAGGGAAGCTCCACTAATTTGGTCCACCGTCCGCTGCAGCGCGTCACGGCCCTGGCTCGTCACAAGTTCCGCCAGTGGTTGCGCCTGAAAACGGGAGTGGACAAAACCAAGGCAGCCGTACATGCTATTCGCCGTAAGCTTCAGAGCCATTTGCCGAATTTCGAGAAGGGCCAGGTTGTTCGGGTTCGTCTCGCTCTTCATGAGACGCTTCACCTCGCGGCGGCTGTCAACTAGCCTCTTGATGACTTTGGGCAAGATGCAGCGGTGGGGGCACGGTGACGGTCCTCCCTCAGCGGTGCAGCTCGCGCACCGCAGCGCTTCTGGGCCGGGAATTTTCGGCTCCTCGTTTTCGCCGCGCTGCACCGTTGTGAAACAGATATCAAACTCCTGAATAAGAGACGGGTACAAGGAATTGAAATCGAGCAATAAAATGTATTCTGAATAGAGGCCCGTCTTGGGGCTCAGCACCATACCACCCTGGTATTTGGCCTTGCGCTTTCCGTCAGCCCCGCCATCCAGTTCGTCTTCCTCCTCGCGTGCGCGCTTGCGGTCGGAGGAGAACTTATCCGGAAGAATAAAATCGAGGTCGTGAAAAGAATGAAGGAGAAGATACTCAATCCTCTCGGAACGAGCGCCGTTGAGGGTGCGGTTCCACAAATTTCCAGCAACGGAAGTAAGACGCTTCGTGAGTCGCATTGCATCAAGGTGTGATATCACACTCACGGAAAGCACTGCCGTGTTCGCCAACTCAAGAACGACGTCAAATAACTTCTTGTTGTCAGTATACGTGTCGGCATGCAGCACTGTGACACCAGGCTCAAATTGTGCGTCGCCGGAGGCGATGCCTTTCAGTGACATTTGTGTGGCAAGCGCCTGCAGCTTGTAATTCACCGACTTGTAGTATTCGCGCGACAGAAGATACGAGTCAGCGATTAAACGACCAACACACACGTCGCGTTCGGAGTGAATGTTCGTGCTGTTGAACCGCGGAAGTACCTTGAGGTCCAGTCGGCCCAGCGACGACCACCCAGGCACACCGAGATCGCTGTATCGGCGCAGAAGAATGTCGAGTGTGTAACCAAAGAAGTTGTGGCCAGTCATAATATCGGCATCGAGCATTTTGAGCGTCGAGGCAACCCACGTCAGCAGCGCTCGCTCATCGCGAAATCCATTGACAGACCGTAGGCCCTTATTGCTGCAGAAACTTTCAAAGTCAAAAGGAATCATGCTTCCAGGGACCGGTCGCACACCAACAAGAATTTCCTTCGGGGTAGTGCGAAGCGTTTCGTCAATGTTTACATCGGGGTAGTGTGCGATCGAAGCTGCGACAATTTCGGTCTGGGCGCCATTCTGGTCCAGTTGAGAATGAAGCTGGACGCTGACGACGTTGAGTGGTGGGGTGGGTCGGTTTGTTTCATCAACAGCAATGTTATCTGGGTTATCCAGTGTGAATTCGAAATCGCAGTGGGAAATGCGCTGTGTCGCCGGCACCAGCCCCTCAATGCTCAAAAAGCACGGGCCCATAATTTTCTTTTCCAGCAAAAACAACTCCAGCAGCGAGGTGTTGGTGCCAATAACTGCGGAAACGCCCGGGAAAGTCGAACCCGTCAGCGGTGGCTGATGACCGGGGTAGCGCAGCATCGCCCACCGTGTCTTCTCACGAGGAATGTCATCGCGTTCAAACGCATAGTACCGATCGACAAACTTTACACGACGCTCCGTTATTCCCTGTGCGGAGCATCGGCTAAAGATCGCTTTTGAAACGTTGATGTCTTCAACGCCCTCTTCGGGAAGTAGATACACGCACCGCTGCACATTTCGTACGCGAATGCAGCACGAGCGGTACGAGCGCTGACGGCCGTTGGTCTGCAGAATTTTGCCAAACAGAAAAATTGCACCAGGGTCGACAGAAAGCCTGTGGTGCTGCTCCTTCATGTCGAACCAGTAAAACGTGGTGCTATCGGTAGCAGGAGTAGCACCATCCGTAGCGGTACCAGTAAATGAGCTCTTAGTGGGGTGGGTTTCTCCATCACCACTATTGTCGAACGCGGAGGTGTCAAGCTTGAGTTCTTCCACTTCTTTCTTGACCGTAACGTACGTGGCATTTTCGGGCTTACCAGACGTGCTACTAATGTTGGTTCGCTTTCTCTTTCCAGTTTTAGGGTCAAAGTCGAGATGCTCATCGGTTAGTGCAATATTGAAGTTCTCTGTCTCTTCGTTTTCACCCATCCTATCTTGTGTCTTTGCCTTTTTGGCACTCTTATTATCTATATTATTTGCAGGTGCTGCTGCTGCAGCAGCGCTGGCATTAGTGCGCCGCTCAATGTCGCGCATGATCGCGTCGGCGGTATCGTCCTGCGGTGTTGCGTCTTGATTTGAGAAGAGCGACAGAATGTCAGTGCCCTCGCCGGCGTCCTCGGGCTTATCAAACTCTTCGTTTTCCACCAGAAACTTACTGAGGTCACTCTCATCAACATCGTCGTTGCCCTCACTTTTCATTGTGGCTGCAGAAGCAGTAAAAAGCCGGTTGATTTCATTTTCCGTCATCGTTTGCTGGAGTGTCTTTTGCTTCGGCTCATTTTTTGCGGAAGTTGCTTTGCCAGATGCTGCATTTTGTTTACGCTGTGTTGGTTGTTTGGGTGTTGCCGTCCTGCGTTTCGGCTTCGCGATGTTCTTCTGCTCTAGTGGCGCGGCGTCAAGCTCTTCCTCGAAGTCTTCGTCTCCCTCGCTGATGGTCTGGAGGAACTCATCGAGATTAGAGTTCCAGTTTTCCTCTTCACTCATTTTTCTGCCTTTACTTACCACGTGAGATATACAGAAGAATCAGCAGAATGCAAAAAAAAAAAAGTGTTGGGAGCGGTACTGGTTAGTGTTGACTGAGGTTTGTTTGTGTTTTACTTATTTTTATCCATCTATATATACGCAGAAAATAAAGAGAGAGAAAAGATGTGGCGACGAAAACAAGTAGCAATACTAGGTTTTTTTTATCTCTATATATGTCTATGATGTTGGGGGCAGGAAAAAAAAAAAACGATTCTATGTGGCGTACTTACAGTCTGTGGCACTCCGTGAGAGATGACGCGTTTCAAATATATGCTTCCTTTGAGACGTTTCCATTGCGAAATGGTGGGGCGTGGGGAGAGGGGGGGGACGTGGGGATGTACAGTTGGGAAATGACGAGGGGGGTGGTGCGTGGGGACGGGGATGTGCAGTTGGCAAATGGTGAGGGGGCTGGTGCGGGGGCAGTTTTTGGTCGTCATGGAAGGCGGCGGCCCCATTCCTGGAAGGCAGGAGGGTGAGGGCCGTGGGAGGGGGGTGGACGAAGCCACAACAGGGGAGTGGGCCTGCGCCGACACGGCATGTATCGGGCGAGGGGGGGGGGGGCGTGCTTCGCCTCACGGGGGGCCACGCCGTGCGGGGAGGGGTTGGGGCCGCAACGACCCCACCGAAAACGCCCGCGACCTCCCCTTCGGCTCAGGCGCTATTGGGCCGCGCTCCTTCGCGTCACCCGCAGCCTCGCTGCTTCTCCGGCCTTGCTTCATTGACCAATGAGCGGCTAGATGCCGAGGGGGGCGCGCGCATCCAGTAACACCATCCCCTGCGCCGCATGGGGGGCCTGCGCTGGTCGCTTTTGGCGCCGCGCAAAGCAATATGAGGTGGCGTGGGTTTCTGGGAGGGGGGATGGCGGTGGATGGGTTCGTAAAATGTTCTTGGGGTGGGTTGCGTTCGATGGGCAGGCAGTTGCTCTGTTGTCAATTGGTCAGTCCCCTATCCCCCCTCTTGCCGTTCTGGCGCGTTGCCCGGGGAGCCCGCGCGCGTTGTTTGGGCTCCGCGCCTTCGCGCTGAGAGGCAACGCCCAATGCCCCCCCCCCCCTCCCCACTGGGCCATCCCCACCCACGCCAACCGCAACCGCGCGCCACGCCGCCCCGGCGCCCACGTTTCACCCGCACCCCCTCCCATTGAAACGCCCACCCCTCCCAATCCCTCCCCCTCTCGCAGGAAACCCCGAACCCCCACCCCCCGCCGCCCGCCGCGCATGACATTTCGAAAGTACTTTTCGGCCGGGGCCCGCCGCGTGGTCGGCAAGCCGAAAGGTAGGTCGGACGGAAAGATGAGTCCAGCGCAATTTGACAAGTACGTCCGTAAGCCATTTCATGAGAGGTCCCTTTCAAAGGCGTTTGAAGGTAGCAGAGGCCCAAATAAGTACGATGTGTTCGATCGGCACGCTTTGGCTAATGAGGCAAGACGGACTCACCGGCAGGTGAACCAAAGTCGGCTGATTCCTAGAAGTATAGTTCAAGAAAGCCGGCAGCTACGGTCACCGTCAAAACCACGCGGAAGAAGCGGCAATTTTCTTCCCATAAAATGAGCCCACCTTCGTTGAGTGGGGACAAGGAGCGGTGGAAGACGAACTTTGTTTTCACCGGCTCCTGCGCGACTGCCTCTTTCATGACGGCGGTGAGCCACGACGTCGCAGAGCGCATGCCATGATTGATCTGCAATATGCTGCTCATATCTCCGCTTGTTTTCCCACTTTTTCTTTGATCATCTTTTCATCTTTTCTCCATTCATTCGTGTCACAGTCATTTTTTTTCCCCCCTTCCTCCATTCCGAACCTGCTTAATAGACCACAACACCTTTTTTTGTGTGTTTTCGCTTCATAAAAACTTTTCAAAAATTCGTAACTAAACCCTGAAAGAGGAAAAATAGTAGATTAATATGAATTAACGTTACTGCTCCGTTATGAAAAAACAAACAAACTATGCTTTATCTCAACTGTGCAGTAGTGCTGTCGGCTGCCTTATGTGAGACATCAAATGTAGTGACACCGGATTTCTTGTAGCCACATATTCTTGCGATGGCGTATTTTGTGTATATATGATTTTTTTTGTTTTACTTATTCAGTGTTCACACCCATCACCATACTTCTCTACTCATTATCTCTATATGTTTCTTCTACTTCTTAGCGTCAGGCACAGCACAATTAGTTTTCAGTTAACGCACCGTAAGTGAGCCAGACGAATCAACTGTGGGTAGGTAAGCGCAAGTACCGCTCACACACACACAAAAATAAAAAGAAAGAAAGTAAAAAAAAAAAAAGTGTTAGTTAGTAAGTAAATAAATAAAACACACGCACTACCACTTTTTCTCTTTCCCCTGTCTGCGATCAAAAGAGTTCCCTACTCTGTTTTGTTTCAATTAGTTACACACCAACAAGCGAGAGAAAGAAAAACATAACAGAAAAAGCGAAAGAACACTATATACATAGACCACCCAACTTTAATAGCGGGGTTTGCTGTGAGACACTCTCACACCTTTTTTATTTCCGTTCATAGATTTACGTCCATATAGAAACCATACGTTTGTCTAGTTACTTAGTTACGATTCTTTTATTTTTCATTTACTCATATTTTTCAGGTAACTTCTTCAAATTTCAGCTTTTTCTTACATATCAGTACACTTAAGCCGTCATAAGGTTTAAAAGAACAGCAAAAAAGGAAAGGAAAAGAAAATATCAACAGCAACAACGCCTTGAAATAACTGTCTGGAGCACCCCCATTGCGGTGCTGCCACACTTCCGACAGTCAACGACTAATCCCTTTATTCTCATACTCCGAATCACAGTCCACTATTACATATTTTTCAGCGAATTGAAGACAAGGAATCCAGTACTTTCCTTATTTTAATATTATCAATTTTGCAGTGCCGTTTTATCGTATCTTTACTGCTTTTTTCGTATTTACACAACCAAGTGCGAGACGGAAAGCAAAAAAAAAAAAAAAAAGTTCTGTACTGGCTGAACGCAGTGATTATAAAGTAAAAGTAAGGGTTTATTGACTTTCATCGCTTTTACTGTTTCTGCTGTATTTTCACAGCAAGACAAAAAAAGAAGCACTAACTGATACCCTCGTCTCCAACACGCAAACACACACGCCATGGCGTCGCAGGTTGTCAAACGACAGATTCTGTTGTCGGTCGAGTGCCTCAACATCCCACTTGACCGCGTTCCTAGCCGCCAGAAGGTTGCTGATGCGTGCGCTGCGGCAAAACTGCTGCGAAACCGCCTGCTTCGTGAGCACTCCCGCGTGACAGCGGCCATCGAGAAAATACGACAGGCTTCTCTCTACAATGATGTTGCCAGTGACGACGACGATGACATGGAGGGCGATTCAAATGGAAACGTCACGACGCGCGCAGACTTTGAATTCATTTCCGAGATGATGACGGCGGAGAAAATTGTAGTTCCTCTACTGCTAGCGCACGGTATGCGCTTTAGTGACACCCTGTTGCCGCAATTGCTGAAGTTACTCGCCGCGCTCCTGTTGCCCGCACCGCGTTTTTCTGCCAACGAATCTCACCAAAAAGATTTGCTGGGTCGAATGAAGCAGCGCTGCGGAACGGACGAATTTTTCGCGTTTATTGTGCAGTGCGTCGCTCCAATTGCTGAGAAGCGCACAACGGGCAGTCTCGAGCGGTCCGACATGGTTCTTCTTGAAATTATACTGCAGCTCATTTCCTCTCTTCTCGATGCACCGGCTGCGAATGCAGAAAACATTATCGGTGCCTTCTGCAGAAATCATGGCATTGAATTGCTGCTCGTCGTTGTTTCACAGAACTACGCAAAACTGGAAAGTAAAAATGCGCCAACGGAGGTCGACGACACCACAGTTGAGACACAGGCAGCGCAGAGCACAGAAAATGTATCGGCAAGTGGACAGCAAGAAGATGGAGATAAGCTGTCGAACGCTGTTGACGAAATTGAACTGGACGATGAAGAAGATGACGGTGATCACGCGCACGAAAATGAGGATCACCCAAATGAATTTCTGCTTTCACACAACGTCGAAATGGACCGTGAATTTAATAAACGCTACCTCGAGATGCTCGAAAATGAAGACCAACTGTGGAAACTCAATTCGCTGATCACTCGAGCCATTTCTAGTGTACTTACTTTTTGCTCCATTGAAGAGCTTGCGTATCTTAGCTTTGTGGAGAATTCTGCGGAAGGCGCTTCGCAACAGCAATTACTTAATGTCCTGCGAAACAAGGACCAGTTCCGTGATTGTCGTCGCGAGCGCGAGAATTGGCGAATGGTTGCGAGAAGCCGCAATGGCGCCACCAACTCCAACGGCATTCTGATTCGTCCTGCTGCATTGTCGTCCAATTCACACGCGGGTGCCGATTTTGGAGCGAAGGCGATCGGGTCTGTTTCCGCATTTTACGGGACCCGTCGAAAAGACCCGCTCGCGCAGCTTAAAGAAATCGACACGAGGAAACGCGGTCGGTATGTAAAAGGTATGTACCAGGGCAACACGCAGCGGTGTAATTTGCCGCTACCTACCATGATTCAACTATCTCGACAGTGTCAGATGTTTCTATCATCTGGTTTTGAAGTACTCAATAGCATGATGCGTCAGAAAAATAAAGATATCATCGCCGAAGTCTCACGCGCCTCGAAGGAGTACGAGGAAATGGTGACGGGTCTCCGCCAGTCTGGCGATACACTGGAAATTACTTCTCCGCTGACACCTGAGCTACACACAGCGTTTCAAGTGGTGCTGGCGACGATGAGTACATGTAGTGCGTTGCTGCAATATCTTCGTGAGGTAGTGCGGCTGTTCGTGGAGAAGGGTACCTCTTCCGCGGCACAGTTCCAGCAGCTGTGGCAGAGCGTCGCTTCCATCGTTTCTCTCGACCATCTCGAGTCCGGCTTTGAGGCGCTGCGTGCTTTTTTGCGCTGCCGTGACATCCGCAAGCGGTGCGACATCAACATTCCCGTTCAGTACCTCACGGAAATTTTGCTGGTGCTCAAGTTGCTCATCGACGGCGACGTGATCAAAGACCCAGCGGTTGAGGTCGCCGCGCACGCGCTGGCGTCGTCGGTGCTCTACCGCGAGGAGAATATTCGGACACTGTTTGACCTTCTCCTGGACTACTCGACGCGAAAGGTGAAGTCGACGATGTTCCAATCCGCGACGCTCTTTACGTACGCCATTTTTTTCCTGATTGAAAAGTGCAGTTTTCAGGGTAAACTATTACTACCCAAGCGGAGGAACAAAAGGAGCGGCAAGCTTACCGACGATGTCGACAACGAAGAAGACGATAACGCAAGCGTCGACTCTGCTGACATGGTGGAGGAGTACGCGCGGATGGAAGAAGAGATGAAGGATATGATAGCAGACACCGACGAGGAGAGTGACACAAACGAAGAAGACAATAAGAAGAACGAAAAGGAAGATCGTGCCGACCAAGACGACCATGAGTTGCCCACTCTCACGGCCTCTGAGCTGGCTCTGCCCTCGCCGTCGGCCGCTGCACCGGAGAACTCAGAGGTGGAGCGCAACGATGCTGAGAGTGACTCGCAGGTGCCTCTCAGCGAGGTGGTGGCGCGCTCTCTGCGATCCGAGCTGGACGGCACGAGCAGCAGCCAGCGGGCAGCCTCCGTAGTGTCCGTTGAAACGAGCGGCGGGCTGTCGGCTGTGAGCTCCGAGCGCGAAGTGGCGGTGGGCAGCTACCTGCGCCGACTCGCCTCCGCGCGCAACGCCGTCGTGATCCTCAACGCGCTGCAGATGTGGCGCGTCAACAGCGCCGACCTGAACCACGGCATCACCTTTCTGATGCGCAGTCTCGCCGAGGCGGGATTCTACCACATCTTCTTTCACATTGGCTTCCTCATCGCGATGCGGGACGTGCTGGTGTACGGTGAGGAGACACACACGCCCCTCTACGACGTCTGCGACGACATCACGCACCTCTTCTTCAACCCCGCCTTTGCGCTGCGGCAGGACGAGAACATGTCGGAGGAGGAGAAGCGCCTCTTCAGCGGCGCCCAGTCGTGCCTCGGCTTCGAGGTGAGTCTGCGGTGCGCGCGCTCGCTCTTCTCCTTCAGCGCCACCGACTACGCCATCCTGGAGGAGAAGGGCATGTACAGCCTCGAGACCACCGCCCTCTCGCTCCCCGGCGAGGACGACGGCGGCGAGACTGAGGACCGCGAGGCCGCCCTGTACGCCGAGCTGGCCGCCGACTTGGACAACGGTGATCTCTCCGACACCACCAAGGAGCTGCTTCTGCGACGGGAGAGGCGTGCCGCCGGCGGCGATGAAGGAAACAGCGATGCTGCCGCTTTTGCCTCTCTCGACGCGAACCAATCTCGTAAATCGAAAAAGGATTCCAAGCAGCGGCGCAAGAAGCGCAAGGTAGAAACGTCCGAGGGAGAAGTCAGTGCCATGTAAAGTAAGAAGAAGCTTTTGTTTTAATATTTCACAGTGGCTCTCAATGGTTTCATTTCTACAAACATAAATGACACAACAACGTACGAGAGCTTCCTTTTCCTCCCTCCTCTCTCTCTCTCTCACCTTACTGCTGCATCCTCTCCTGGTGTTGCAGTCTTTCAACCTTTATAGAGCATAGAGATTTATTACGAAGCTCTTCCGAGCAAATCTTTAAACAACAACAACAACGACAACGAAATAGTGTCATGCCACTTTATCTGGCGGAATATCACTTCAGTGAGTCGCGGGCTAATTGCTGCCCTCCCATCGTGTCAAATCTTGCCGCCACTCTCCCCTCCCCTCTGTGCCGCTTCTTTTCCCCATTCCCTTTTACTTTCATCTGTATATGTTATTCATTCCCTCCTGAATCTCTCTCTGTCTCTGTCTCTCTCTCTCTCTCTCTCTCACTTGCCCCTTGACACATCTCACGTTGTAAAAGCATTTCCAAATAGCACGCACGCGTGAAAGGAAAACCTATCATTCAGCACCTACCTGTATCCTTATATTCTCTTCCCTATTCCCTACCCCTGTCGCCTACTTCTGTCATGCAGGGCCGCCCGACGCAGGAGAAGTACACCAAGGAGGAGCTCGAGCTGCGCGTGCGGCAGGGGCTGCAGAAGCGCAAAAAGTGCGCCCTGTGCCTGCAGACCTTTTATGTGCAGGAGCTCCCGGGGTCCATCACGCACAAGTCGATCCTCGAGCTGCGCCAGAAGTGGGGCATGGACGTGCGCCGCGGCGAGCACATGCCCCCGCCCTCGCAGCTCTACAAGAAGGAGGAGGTGTGCGTCTTCTGCATGCAGTTCTTCGATAACAGCGGTGCCATGCAGACACAGCAGAAGCTCCTCGCCAGCTCCCGCGGCGGCATCTCGCCCTCCCTCTCGCTGCGCTAAGTGGAGGCAGCGAACTGTGTATTCTCTCTCCTCTCCTCGTCTTCTTTTCTTCTTTTTTTTCGTCCTCCTCTTCCTCCTTTGTGGTCAGCAGAGACGAAGACAAAAGGAAAAGGAAATAAGAGGACCCTCTCATCGCAATGTATCATTGTTTTTTGTTGTGGTCATTTGCCCCTATTTATGTATGCTTTTTCCATTCGTGTACACACACACACACATGATGCAACCGGTGACGCGCAAACGAGTTTTGACATATGTGAGTGGCCCTCTAGGTCTGTACTGGCCTCTCTCTTTTGGTGCTTCTTCCTTTGAGCATTTTTTTTTTTTTTTGTCTTCTCTTCACTACGTAACAGAGCGCAATGACAGAATGAGGAGCACGGTGCGCTCCAAGTATTCGGGTTCATCATCATTTATTCTCTCTGCCAAACGGTGCGCTGATGGGTTCTATGATTTTCATCTTTTGCTTCTTCCTGTCACCTTCACCCTCAGGAAAGTAGCGAAACAAACATCTCAAAAACAAAAAGCGAAGCAAACACACGCAAACGAGCCACTTGATAGTAATATCAAGCCAACAGGCAAACGTAGGCATCACACAACAACTCCTGCCGACCATGAGCGGGGCCCCCGAGAATTTGGGTCTGTCGCCGCTGCCTGACCCCGCGTGGATGTGGAAGCCGCGGTCGAAGCTGCGCGACGAGCGCGGGACGCCCAAGAAGGCGAGCGGGCTGGGCAGGCTGCGGAGCATCGGCGCGCAGCAGTGGAACCGCCGGCACCTGATCATCGCGGCGGGGACGATCAGCTACGGCAAGAGCCCGTCCTCGCGCGACAAGGTTATCCCCTTCGACGACATCGTCAGCGTCGAGACGATGCACCCTGAGGACATGCTCCGCGAGAAGGCGCCGCCGCAGTACGCCGCCTACGGGTGGCGCCTCATCGTGCGCGGCCGCTGGATCCTCTTCTGCGCCGAAGACGCCCTCGCCCTCGACACGTGGGTCACCTTTCTGCAGCGCGTTGTCGAAATCACAGGGGGAGGCGGCACCGGTGGCGGCGGCGGCGGCGCCAGTGCGGCCGTCCCCATGTCGGTGACACCCCCGCCGCACCAGCCCCCGCTCGCCCCGCGGCGGCAGCCGCAGCCGCTGATGTACACCCCGCGTCGGCAGCTGACCTCGCAGACACTCTACCGCGACGACGGCAGCGATGCCGATGACCGTACCGACGCCAACAACAACGAGGGGCGACTGGAGGCGGAGCAGGCACTGGGGGCTGTGAGCCCGCACGGCCGCAGCGAGGCGTCGCTGCCCTCCGCGCCGTCCGCCACCACCGCGGGCACTCTCGGCGCCGCCCACGCACCAGAGGAGCACCATGAGGCGGCAGTGGAAGTGGAAGCCGAGAGCGAAAGCGGCGGCGAGAGCTTCTGGACAGTCTCCAGGGCGCCAGCTCCGCCGGCGCCGCCACCGCCGCCCACTCGACCCACCGCGAGCGCCGCTCGCCTTCGTCCTCCTCTTCCTCCTCTTCTCTTCGTCGTCGTCAGCGCCAGAGGCGGCCATCGCGGTCCCCGCCTTCGGCTCGCGCAGCCCCACGACCTCCTCGGGCAGCCGGCAGAGCAGCACCCGGCGCGGCTACGGCGGCGACGGTGACGGCGACTCCTCCTCCTCCTCCGATGACGACGACAACGACGACGACGACAGCGGCGGCGGCGGGGGCGGCTGGGACACGCCGGCGAGCACCGCCACGGGCTCCCGCGCGGCGGAGGAGGAGGACGCCGCCCTGTCGGCGCTGCTGCGCGAGGACAGCGGCGCCGCCTCGCAGCCGCCCGCCGCGGCCGCCGCGCTGCGCAACGGTCACACCGAGGCGCTCGTCGGCCAGCTGCGGCGCGTGGCGGCCGGCGGCGCGCACTCGCACATCGCCGCGGCGCTGCCGGCGCTCGTGCCCTACTTTGAGGAGGATGACGACGCCGACAGCGTGGTCTTCTCGCGCAGCGTGGAGAAGATCGGGAAGCACAACAACACGCAGCCGCGCGAGCTGGTGCTGACGCGCCGCCACCTCTACCTCTTCGCCCGCAAGCGCTTCGGCGGCTACAAGCCCCGCTGCTACGACGCGCGCCAGATCACCGGCGTGCTCGAGAGCGACGCGGAGCCGGCGCTGCTGGTGCTGCTCGTCCCCTCCTTCCACGACCTCCTCCTCCGCTTCCCGCCCGCCCCCGACAGCCCCCCAGCCGAGGCCAAGCTCCAGCTCGTCGCGCACCTCTTCAGCGCCGTCGACGGCGCCGGCGCCGCGCGCTTCCAGTTTCGGCGCACCCCCGACGCGCGGCGGATCGCGCGGCGGCGCGCGGACGACAAGCAGCCGCCGCTGGAGGCGCTGCCGGGCGACGTGATGGGCGCGGCCGGCCGCGAGGCGCTGTACCCCGCGCTGCGCGCCGCCGGCGACACGGTCGTGTACTGGTCGTCGGTGGTGCGCGCGGCCGGCAAGGACGGCAGAACGCTGCACCTGCGCGCGCTCGTGCTGACCGACGGCGCGGCGTGCTACGCCTCGCGGGGCCTCTCGGAGCTGGTGTGGCGCGCTCCGTGGGAGGAGGTGGAGGGCGTGCTCTACGACGCGGCGGGTCACAACGTGCTGGTGCAGTGCCGCGACGTCGACGCCATGTTCCACGTGCAGGCGCGCGAGCAGTTCGCGGCGGTGCTACAGACTCTCCGGCGTGTCGTCGCCGAGAACTACGGGCGCGTGCTGCCGTGCACGCAGAGCGGCCAGCTCTCCAGCCGCGCCCGCCTGCACAGGGCGGTGAAGGAGTCGAAGCTGCGGCGCAACCGCCAGCAGGACCTGCGCGCGCACCTGCAGTACAACGACAACGACGACGGCGCCGGGGACGTGGCCGGCGCCGCCGCGCTGCTCACGCAGTACCGCTTCCTGCAGGAGCTCATCCTCGACTACGAGGACATGCTCGCCCTGCAACCGCCGCCGCCGTCTCCGTCGCCCCCGGCCGCGGTGCCGCCGTCGACGCAGCCGCTGCCGCCGCCACCCCCACTGGAGTGGAACGCGCTGGCGGTGCCGCCGTCGCCGCAGTGGGGCGACGCCGTCTACTTCAGCTGCGCCTGCCGCCCGCTGGACGACAAGGCGGTGGCGGCGCTCAGCAAGAGCAGCACGCCGGTGGACGCGGACGCGTGGGCGGCCATCGGCAAGAGCCTCCGTCGCAGCGGCACCCTCTGCGTCACCTCCGAGGGCCTCGCCCTGCTGCAGGGCGGCGGCGGCGGTGGTGCCACGCCGCTGCGGCTGGAGGACATCATCCGGTGGGAGGACGTCGAAGGGGTGGTGCGGTGCTACATCAACGAGGGCATGGGCGCGGTGGGCGCGCTGACCGGCCGCGGCAGGCCCACCGACGTCATGGCGTGGCTTCCGCAGGAGGCGCTGATGGTGCGGTGGGTCGTCGCGGCACTCTACGGCTACGCGGCCGCCCTCCACCGCCGCGGCGTGCGCGGGGCTCCGCCTCTCGCGCCGTACGTGGTGCCGCGTCCGGACAACCTCGCGCGCGCGCTCAAGACGAGCGTCTACGACCCCTTTCCGGTGCTCGCGCTGCGCCAGACGCCCGGCAGCGCCGCCTTCGACCGTCTGCACCTCGCGGTGGTGCCCGGCATCGTCGACGCGTGCCGGCGCTTCGGGGACAACACCATCTACTTCAGCGGCATCGCGTGGCGACTGCGCTCCGCGACGCTGCGCAAGCACAACGGCGTCATCAGCGCCGACCCCGGCCCCGCCATGTGCCGCAAGAACAACCACCTCTACAAGGCCGTCGTGCTGTTCGTGACCAACTGCGCCGTCTACTACGCGACCAAGGGCGGCTGGGAGGTGACGCGGCGCACGGAGCTGCGCGACCTCACCGGCGTCGTGCGCGCCGCCGGCGACCCCTCCACCGTGATGCTGACGGTCCCCAAGGAGTACGACATCTACGTGCGCTGCGAGGGCCGCGGCGACGAGCTGGCGGCCGCCGTGCAGGAGGCGTACCTCGAGTGGACGGCCATGGGCCTGTACCTCCCGCACGAGGCGCTCGGCTCGCACCGCGTGCGCGACTACGGGCTGCCCACCCGCACCGTCCCGGTCGTCGCCGCCCTCGGCACGCTCACCAAGCCGGACGACTTCAACGCGATGCAGGCGAGCCGCTCCGCCGTCGAGTGCCGCCAGCGGATGGAGCGGTGGCACCTGCGGCACCTGCAGGCCGCCCTCCGCCGCATGCAGCGCGCGATGAACGCCGCCGCCGCGGTCCCCCGCGCGCGCCGCACGCGAGACGGCGGCGGCAGTGGTGGGCGCCTCAGCTGGGCGCGGGTGGAGCGGTCGCTGGCGGAGGCGCAGTCGGTTGTCTACTTCAACCACCGCCGCGCCTTCCGCTTCGGCCTGCGCCCCCACGAGCACGGCGAGATGCGCGCGGCGGAGCGGGCCCTCGACCGGTACCGCGCCCTGCAGGCCGCCGCCGCGCGCGTGGTGGCCGCCAGCGCGTCCATGGACGAGCAGCAGCTGGAGGCGGCGCTGACGGCGGCGGCGGCGGTGCCGCAGCTCGGCGCGCTGGTGGCGGAGCGCGCGGGCCGCCTCGAGACCTTCCAGCGGCAGCAACAGCGCGTGGGGGCGGTGGTGGCGGTGCTGGCGCTCGCGTGCCCGCGGGAGCGCCGCCCCCTCCTCGACATGGAGCGCGCGCTCGCCAGCTTTCTGGGGGAGGCGCGCCGCGACGGCGTCCCGCGGCCGCTCTTCCAGCACGTCGTCTCCTGCGTCAGCCGCGCGGCGCTGCAGGAGCAGCTGCGTCTCGCCCTCCCCACCCTGCCGCGCCTCTCGCCGGCGGCGCGGTCGCTGGTGCCGGTGCTGGCCGCCTCCCTGGGCGTCGCCCTCCCGCCCGACGCGCCCGCGCTGGTGGCGGCGGCCGCCCCCGCGGCGATGGCGCTCGAGGCGGTGCTGCTGCGCGGCAACGCGGCGGTCTCGCGCGCGGTGCTGCGGTGCCTCGCCGGCAGCTGCAGGCTGGGGGCGACGGAGGCGGAGCGCGCGCGGGCGGAGCTGGCGGCCGCGGAGGCGTGCGGGCCGCAGCTGCAGCGGATCGGGGAGCTGGAGGCGGCGGTGCGCGCGCGTCGCTGCGGGTGGGGCGACTGGGACGAGGACTTTATCCAGCACGCGCTGGAGGAGCTGGGACGTGCCGAGGCGGGGCTGCCGCAGGACGGCTCCACCGGCGGGCCCGGCGGCAACCGAGCGCTCGTGGGCGCGTGGGAGACGGTACGACTGCTGCGGCGAGAGCTGGAGGCGGAGCGGCACCACCTCGACCTGCGGGCCGCCGCGCTGCGGGAGGAGCGGCGCGCGCGGAGCCGCTACCAGCGGCAGGTCGCGCAGACGGAGTGGGTGACGCAGCGGGCGGCGCGC
Organism: Kentomonas sorsogonicus; assembly: GCA_030347455.1. Classification (NCBI taxonomy): domain Eukaryota; phylum Euglenozoa; class Kinetoplastea; order Trypanosomatida; family Trypanosomatidae; genus Kentomonas; species Kentomonas sorsogonicus. Next base: position 630,989 of record JAQOSZ010000153.1, on the reverse strand, counting down.
GAGCGGCGGAGGCGCGACGAGGAGGCCAACGCGCGCCGCGGGCAGGAGCTGCTGCGCGCGTGGCTCGAGCGCTCCGCCAAGATGCTCCAGTCGCTGGCGCGCGCACTCGAGTCGGGGAACGAGGCCAAGGCGAGGCACCTCATCAAGCTGTGCGTGTCGTTGCGCGCCTACCGCGGCGACCCGGGCGGCGCAAGCGGTACCGCCGCCGCCAGCGCCGTCGCGGAGCGCCTGGAAGAGCTGCGGGTGGCGGTGGACGGCGCGCAGACGGCGCTGGTGGCGCTGGAGAACCGCCGCCGCCGACAGCAACAACGACAGCGGCAGCACCGGGAGCGCGAGTCGGCAGCGGCGAAAGCGGCAGAAAACGAAGAGGAGGCGTCTAGCGCCGACGAGTCGTGCGGCGAGGCCGGCGACGGCACCATCGCGGAGACGTACCCGGAGCTGGAGGCGCTGCTGAACGCGCGCGACGGGGAGGGCATCGCGCGGTTTGTGCGAGAGCACGAGGAGCGGCTGGGGGCGGCGGCGCTGACGGAGCTGCGGCAGCGCTGGCTGACGCCCCCGCCGCAGTTCCTGGAGCGCGAGGCGCTGCACCGTCAGCTGCGCGCGGCCGTCGTGCTGCGCAGCGAACCTCTCCTCGCCTTCTACATCGACCGCGCGACGGGCGGCGGTCACGGCAGCGGCGCACCACTGCTGCGGGAAGACGACGAAGACGTGCAGGCCGCGCGGCGCGCTCTGGCCGACGTGCGTGAGCGAGGGAGCCCCAGCTCTGTCCTCGAGCCGCTGAGTACGTCAGGGGCGAAGGAGGCAGAGGAAGAGGAACGCAGAGCAGCCGGCCACGCCTCCGCCTCAGCAACCATCGTCGTCGTCTGCTGTGGAGCCTGACGGCAATGCAAGCTGCCAAAGACGAGGCAGGCAGCAACAGCAGCAAGGACACCGCCGACGCGCCAAGCGAGCCTCCCGCGCCTGCCGAGGCACCCGCCGCCGCCCCCGACCCGTACCGTGCGGCCGCCGAGACGTTCCTGCTGCAGACACTCTCCATCTACTCTCCCAAGGAGCCCTTCCGCAACGACGACTTCCCGTGCGTCACGGAGCTCTTCCGCGCGCTCGCCGACATGGTCTTCGCGCCGGGCAACACCTTCAGCGCCGCAGAGGGCGGCGGAGGAGAGGCGCGGGTGACGGTGTCCGACAGCAACCCGTACGTGTCGCGCGTGCTCAAGGGGTGGCTGGAGGCGCTGTCGCTGCGCACCAAGAACAAGGGCGTGCTGCGCCGCGGCCCGCGGACGGTGCTCGACGTCGTCTCGTACGTCGGCGAGTGCCACGACGGAGCCGGCAACTACCCCGCGCCGTACGTGAACCGCATGGTGAGCGACTTCCGCCGCCTGCTGGCGCGCCTGGGGATGCCGGAGGTGACGGCGGCCAACCAGGCGATGGTCGACTTCATGCTCGTCGCCTTCATCCTCGAGAGCGGTCTGATGGAGCACCTCATCGACGGCCTCTTCAGGGTCGGCGACGAGGCGCGCCTGGAGGTCTACCAGCCGGAGGCGCCCGCCGCCCAGCGCGCCGCCCTCCGCGACCTCGTCGCCCTCGCGCACATGTGCTCCGCCGTCGCGTGGCCCTACCGCGTCGCGCGCCCCGCCGACCTCAAGCGGCTGCTGCTGCTGGAGGCGCCGCCGGCCGCCGACCCGCCGGCTGCAGCCGTCCACCTGCCCACGCCACCACCACCTTCACCACCGCCGGCGGCATCGCCAGCCCCACCGCAGGCCGCCGAGAGGGTCGCCGCCGTCAGCGCAGAGACGTGTCGCCGCGAGTGCCTCGCAGCGGTGCGGCGGTGCGTGCGGGACGTGCACTCGTACTTCACGCAGGCGCTGGCGCGCGCGAGCCAGGGGCGGCCGGCGCCGCCGACTGCAGCGCGCCGCTGCTGGCGTCGCTGTTTGACGGCACCAAGCACCCCGCGGCGGCGCAGCTGGTGGAGGCGTCGGTGCTGCCGGCGGTGACGGCGCTGCTCGAGTGCGGGCGCGTCGGCGGCCGCAGCGCCCCCGCCCGCCGGCGCCGCACGCTGTGGGCCGACCTCGAGGTCTTCGGCTCCTTCCTCGCGCGTCGCTCGCACGGCGTGGAGGCGGCCGACGTGAGCGGGCTGCTGCAGCAGGCGCGGCTGCGCACCGAGCCGGACGCCTGCGCGCGCGCCCCCGCCCTCGCCGGCGCGACGGCGCAGCAGCTGGACGACGTCCGCGTGCGCGTCTTCCTGCGGGAGTGCCTCAACCGGCGCGCGCTCTTTTGCTTCCTGCGCGCCTACCTGCCGGCCGACGCCGTCTCCGAGGGCGGCGCGCACGACGCGGGCGGCGAGGCGGAGGCCGGCGAGGACCCGGCGGCGGGCCCGCTGTGGCAGGTGAGTCCCGACGGGCTGCGGAGGGCCTACGACCTTGACGAGTGCTTCTTCAACCGCCGCGTGTGCCCCGAGTGTGACGAGGTGCTGGCGGTAGTGCAGAAACTTTCTTCTCTCCCTTTCTACGTCATTGCCGACCCTGAGTTGCGGTAACGACCAGGGGTGGGGGACGGGAGGCAGGCAATGACGTACAGATCTTTTACTTCTCTGTCTTTTTCGTCCTTCCATTATTCTCATTTTTTTTCTCGAATATATGGCTCTCTCTCCTTCGGTCGGTTTTTTTTCTTTCCTTGTTTCTCTCCAACTATTGGAAACCCGTGTTTATACATCACTTTTCCACACGCACATTTATGCATATATATGACTCGCACGACACTGCTTTTCACTACTACGTATAGAAAAACCAAAAGTGAAAAAGAGCAAGACTGAAGGAAAGAAAAGATAAACGTGATGCGATTTGTTCTCCCGTCGTCTGCTACTACTCCCTGTGATATGAAAAAAGAAGAAAGAGGCGAAACTGAAGTAACCGCATCGAGAGATTGAGTGACAGGAGTAAATGGAAGTGCCGACAACGTGGAAGATATCTCGACCTCAATGCTCTTTTCTCTTTACAAATGTCTCTCTCCTTCTTCCGCCTACTCCTTCCGTCAAGGAAGCAGAAAGTTTTACCTTTCTTTTTTCTTCATTATTGCCCAGCGCACCACAGAAGCCTCAACCCGCGTCCGAGCATGTTCCGGCGCGCCGGCGTGCAGTGGGCGAAGCGCTCCGCCGGCTATGTGTTCTGGCGGCAGAACAACCTGATCGAGCTGGACAAGTCGCGGCGGAGCTACCTCTCCAATGAGCGGCCGGTGCCCGTCGCGGAGATCGCGAGCCGCATGCGCCGCGTCGTGGCGCGCTACGAGGCGGCCGCCGACGCCCGCGAGCGCACGCTGCTGCGCGGCGAGTACAAGTACTTCAGCGGCAAGCTCTGCGACATGCGGGCGGCGCGCGCCGACGACCTCATCCAGTTCCTGCGCTGCGGCGCCTTCTTCGGCTTCTTCGACGCCGCGCAGGTGGACCGCGCGCTCTACGAGCTCGAGCTGCGGCGCGAGGCGCTGGAGGCGGCGGAGCTGGCGACGCTGCTCGGCGCGCTGCCGGGGCTGCACAAGGCCTCCAGCCCCTCCTTCGCCGTCTTCGCCGAGGCGCTGGCGCCGCTCGTGCCGCAGCTCACCGCCGACGAGTGCGTGGAGCTCTGCGACCTCTGCGACGGCTCCGCGGCCGGCGGCGGCGCGGCGGAGGCGGCGGGCCAGCGGCTGCTGCTGGCGGCGGTGGAGGTGGTGGCCGCGGAGGCCGACGCGCTGGCGGCGGCGCAGCTCGTGCGCGTCGTCGACAGCCTCAGCGCGCTCCCCGACGTCGTGCTGCAGAGACACGGCGCGACGCTGGACCACCTGCTGCTGCTGGCCGCCGAGCGCTGCGAGACGCTGACGCCGGTCGAGCTGGCCGTGCTCTTCTCCGTGCTCAGCGCGCGCGCGGCGGACACGGCGGTGGCCGGCGGCTTCGAGGCCCAGCGCCGCGCGGTGCTGCTAGCGGTGGTGCGGCAGGAGCGTGGCTGCTGCGCGCGCACCCTCGCGCTGCTCTTCTCCGCCGCCGCGCAGGAGCAGCAGCACCCGTCGGCCGGCGGCGGCAGCGGCAGCATGGACACGCTGCTGTGGCTGGCGCAGGTGCTGGAGGGCCGCGCGGTGTTCCTCGCGGCCGACTACACCCCCGGCGAGCTGCTCTCCGTCTTCCGCGCGTACCTCCGCTGCTTTGTCGCCGTCGGCGACGCGGTGCACATGCGTCTCGGCGGCAGCGGCAGCAGTGGCGGCGGCGGTGACGGGCTCATGGAGCACGCGCGGCAGCGGCGCGACAGCCTGAGCCACGTGCTGGGGGAGCTGAGCGCGCAGCTCGCCTCCGTCGCGGCGGCAGGGACGGCGAGCCTGCCGCCCCCGCTGCTGCTGGAGGCCGTGCGCACGTACGCGGGGGCGGCCGCGGAGCTCTCGCTGACCCCGCTGGGCCCGGAGGGGGCCGTGCCGTACCTGCTGGCGGAGGTCCCGCACACGCGCGCGCTGGGCCGCGAGCTCAGCGCGAAGCTCGTCGCCGCCAGCCACCGCCTGTCGCCGGCGGAGCTGCTGGCGCTGCTGGAGGCCGCCGACGGGCTGCGCGGGCGGCTGCTCGACGACGCGGTGGTGGCGGCGGCGCTGCTGGCGCTGCAGTCGTCGCGCGGCCCGGCCGGCGAGCTGCGCGGGGAGGAGGCGGCCGACGCGGCGACGCGGCTCAGGGCGCTGTCGGGTCTGCGCGGCGAGCACCTCGGCCGCATCTCCCGCGTCATTCTCCCGCGCCTGCAAAAGGCCATCTGACACGTAGTCACCCACCCACTTTGCTTCACATTTTTCTCATCTTCACCACTTCCCTTTTTTTGTTTTGTCTCTAATGATACTATGCTTCACTGAACCGGTGCGTTGAATCTTCACCAGTGTAGAGGTCTCTCGTCCTTTTTTTTTTTTTTTTGCGAAAATGCTTCCGTGCCTCTCTCTTTGTCTCCTCTTTCTCTCCCACACGCGTGATGCTGTCAAATGTGGACATTCTCGTCAGAAATCAATCAAAGGCGCCGCTCCATTCCCCTCTCCCCTCCCCCTTCCTAACCGGTAGCAGTTCTTAGACTTTGTCTTTGCGTTAGTATACATCCACCCTTAGCGCTGTCAGCGGTGGCTACCTCAAAAAGAAACATACACACACACCCTCGTACGTAGGAGATTATCGATTTGCACCCTCACCGCCCAACTCCCACTCGCCCACATACTGAAACGCGGCGCTCTTTCTCCTTCACATCACACCCACACACACACACACTCTCGCATTCCCTCACACGCCCGCGCAGACGCTGTCATGTGGTGCACGCCCCTTCGCCGGTCGGCGTACGAGGAGCTGGTGGTGACCGGCAGCCGGTGGACGCGGCTGCTGGGCAAGTCGGCGGCCGAGGTGGGGCCCCCGCACGCGCGCGCGAGCGTGGCGGTGCCGTACATCACGCTGATCCCGACGCTGCACGTGGGGAGCATCAAGTTCTACGACCGCGTGCTCGAGTACATGCAGAGCGCCATCGCGCGCAACCGCGACGTGGTCATCCTGCTCGAGGGCATCTGCGACACGCCCGAGGCGGAGCGGCAGCAGCTGCAGGAGTACCGAGACATCATGGGCAGCCCCAACCTCCGCGAGACGATGATCGCCAAGGCCGACAGCAACACCCTCTACAGCGACGCCGTGATGCGCGAGATGTGCGCCGAGCTCTCCCTCGACGCGGCGGCGGTGCGGCGGCGCGAGGACACCATCCGGCTGCAGGAGTGCTACCTCAAGCCCAAGATGGCGGCCACCTGCGGCCTGCACCTGTACAACCACGCGGACCTCTACATGAGAGACGTGCAGCAGCTGCTGGCGGAGGAGAGCGCCGCGCTGCAGGCGGAGGGCAAGCGCATGCCCTCGAGCGTCTCCGTGAGTGACCTCGGCGCCTTCCCCCGCATCCGCAAGCAGCGGGAGCGCAAGGTGGCGCGGGTGGCGCGCCTGCAGTGCGAGAAGTGGTTCGCGGAGGAGATCGAGGGCGAGGTGATCGTGCCGTGGGGCTTCTTCCACACCGAGGCGATCATCCACTACATCCTCGAGGGCAACGCGGGGGAGGCGGCCGCGGAGGCCGGCAAGGGCGGCGCGGGGGAGGCTAAGAAAGAGGCGGCCGGCGACGGCAAGGGTAGGGACGTGGGCCGCAACCGCCTGGTGTTTGTGGAGAGCGACGAGCTGGTGGCAAAAGTACCCTTCGACATCCCCCGAGACATCTTTGATGGGCACACGGGAGGCTCCGCGGCGGCCGCGGACGAGAAGGGGGAGGAAGGGAAGGATGGCGCGGGCGAGCGGCCGGAGGCGGGCGGCACCAAGGGGGACGCGGCAGCGGCGCGAGAAGCAGCGCACGGCCGACAAGACCGCGGAGGAGCCGCGCAAGGGGTGAGCCGCGACAGCATTACTATTTCACTGCACTTCACTGGCTTCTTCTCGTTTTTCTCCCTTTCTTTTTGCTCTCCTCCTGCCTTCCTTCATTGTGTCCTCTTGAGCATTTCATCACAATTGCTTTTTTTCTCCCTCTCTCTCTCTTTCGCGCCCCTCCCTCCCTTTTCTGCTGTCTCGGTGCGTGCGTGTGTGTGTCTGCGCGTCTCACACACTCGCCAACTCTCATTTTAATTTGGCCCACCCTCTCTCGGTGTCTTGTTCCTTCATAACTAAACAACACTAATATTGTGTTTGCCGAGTGTTTGGCTTCACTACATTGATCGTTCTCATTACTTATACGTTGCTCTTTTTGATTTATCTCTCATATATTACGCCCTCCTCCCCCCCCCCCCCCACACACATGCATACACAGACGTCTGCGTCTTGAAGCAGGGTGAATGGCTGCACGCTAAAGGATGATAAGTGATCGTGAGGAAAAATACGCAATACATGAGTGAGAAGAAGATGGAAAAATAATGCGTGATTTTTTTTTTTTTAGAAAATGAGTAGACCACCAACAATGACAACAAGTGATGCACGAGTGCGCGACGGGAAAGACTTGATGTTGCTGATGAGGTGTACTGCATGTGTGTGCGCGTGTAAGTTTGCGAGCCGCGAAGAGAGTCAATTTATCTTATCATGCTAACTCCCCCTTCGCATCCTCTTTCCTGTGCACACGCCATTAAAATTGAGTAGCACACTAGTAACTGGTTTCACATTATTATTCAAACGTCATCGTTACTCATCATTTTATTTACTCGTCCCGTTCAAAAGACTTCATATATAATAAAGCAGACGCAGCGCACACATCGCGACTCAACGCACTTAAATCGCTTAACGTGTATATCCAATTTGTTATTTGTTTCTTATTATTTTACTCTCATAAATTATATATAATCTGCTGATCGCCGTTTTGTATCGTCTTTCATATCTCTGCTTGGCACACAGCTTTCACCACTATATCTATACGTATCGTGCGCTTTTATTTTGTCGTAGGACACACACCCTTTCCCCCCCCCGCCGTTTTCATCTTCTTCCGTTTTCCCTTTCAGCTTATTCATTTTACTCTTCATCAAATTAACACTGGTTCACAGCTACTCAAACATACATACACATATTGAGCAGTCATTTTTCTTCTTTGTGCTTCCTTGACTTACATAATAATATTTTTCTTGTATCATTCACGAACTCCTTCGTGCCACCTTTTTCCCCACGAAGCTTCACCCATTTCCCTCCCTCTTTCTCCCCCTCTCTCCCTCTCGCCATGGGCTCGTGCTGCGGCTGCGTGATCAGCATCAAGACCGGCAAGAAGACGCCGGAGCTGGTGGACGACAAGGACTTTGAGAAGAACGCGCACGTCGCGCCGGTGCCCTTCGACGTGGTGGTGCCGGCGCGCGGCCCCGGCGACCTCGACCGCAGCGTCTCCTTCTTCGGGACGTCGATGCGGCTCAACGACAGCCCCGGGGCGAGCGGCGCGGGCGGGGGCTCCTCCTCGGTGTACAACAACATGAGCTTCACCAACAACTTCGCCGACGTGAACAAGAGCGCGGTGAACAAGTTCCTCAAGAACATCACGACGATCGTCGACAAGGGCGACATGCCGACCAACATCCTGGACGAGTCGCTGTCGCTGGGCAGCTCGCAGCGCGCGATGAGCCTCTCCGGCGCGACGGCGGGGTACGCCATGTCCGGCGAGGACGCGCGCTTCGTGCGGGAGGGCGCGACGCCGGCGGAGAGGCTCAAGCGGCTGCAGCGGGTGGAGGCGGCGATGCGGCGCAACCTCTACGGCTCGTGGCGCATGAACTTCACCCTCATCCAGCTCGCCTTCATGCGCATCGTCCCGACCCTCCGCGTCAACCCGCGCGCGCTCGACGAGTCCACAGCCGCCGCCGCCTCCGCCTCCGCCTCCGCCGCGGCCCCCCAGTCCCCGGCGCCGCGCCCGCCGGCGGCGGCGGCGAGCGCGGCGCGGCGGCCCGTGCTGGTGATCCACGCCAACAGCGTGCAGGTGGAGGAGAACACCGACTCGATGGCGGCGCCGGAGGACTGCGCCTCGCTCGCGTCCATGAGCCAGAGCGGCTTCTCCCCGCGCGAGGCCGCGTCCGCGGCGCCCGCCACGCCCGCGTCGCCGGCCGTCTCGCTGCACGCCGACACAAGCGTCTCGGGGGCGTCGCGCGTGGAGCACTACGAGATGCTTGCGCTGACGTGCCGCGACATTCCGGTGGACGGGAAGGTGGCGACCAAGATCGTCGACGACACGTGGGACTTCCTCTCCAAGGACGCGTGCACGGCGGCGCTCAACGGCGGCGCGTGCTGCTTCCGCTTCATGTGCGTCCCGACCAACGCGATGGACGCGGAGTCGCTCAACGTGATCAACACCTTCATCAACGTGAGCAGCTTCGCCGACGAGGTCAAGGAGAACAACTGCCCAAAGGTGAACATCTACGACGCCGACGAGGCCGCGCGCTACATTGGGCTGATGGTCAAGGCCATGTACATGCTCCCCGGCGTGCGGCTCGCCGACATCACCCCGCAGCTCGTCGCCTCGATGGAGTACCAGCGCGCCTGCCAGCCCGGCGGCCCCAAGCTGGACGCGACGGACCGCAAGGACACCTTCCGCATGTGCCTCACCATCATCAAGTTTGTCTTCTCCATCACGATCCAGTTCCGCGTCGCCGAGGTGACCGACCCCGCGATCCTCGAGTCGTTCCGCAGCATGGACGGCATGGTGCCCGCCAAGGTCATCATGCTCGAGCGCACCAAGCGGAACATCGCCAACGTCGACGCGACGGCGAAGGTGCGCTCGATGCTGCTCTACTACCCCGTCAACGACGGCGTGCTCGTCAACAGCCACACCGTCGTGCTTAACACCTCCCTCCCAAAGGTCGTCTCGAAGCTCGTCAACACCTTCGGCTCGCAGGGCGCCGCCTCCTCCGCCGACACCGCCAAGCTCACCCGCCGCTACCTTAACAAGCGCTTCGGCGACTGCCGGGGGAAGTGAGGGGGGGGGGGGTACTCTCGGTACTTGTACGCCGCCACACGCGGCGGTACGGGGCCCGCACGCTGCGTGTGTGTGAGTACACTTGTACGCCGCCACAGCCGCCCTTGCTCAGCCCACTTTCCACTTACAACAACATCAGCAACAAAAGCGGATATTAAAAAAAAAAAAAAAATCACCAAGAAAATTGAATCGAATGCGTGAATGGCAAATGCATGTCGTTAGCCAATTACGAAACCGGGTCTTCTCTTTCATGTTTTACTTCGCATTCCTCCTTTTCCCCACCTGTACTCAATACCAACGGATTTGATTTGCGTTTTTTTCCCTTCTCTTAGTTGTTGCAATTTTTTTTTGTCATTGTTGTTATTTTATATTTGCTTCCGCTTGATATCACATTGCCACGCAAGTACATGCAAGCGCAGAATTGATGTTACGCAATGCTAGCTGTGCTGAGTTTCTTCGACTTTCGTTGACATCTTCTTCTTCATTATTATTTTTTTTTTTTTTGCTTTATGCTTTCTTTCTTTCCTTCTTTCTTTTTTTTACCTTTTGCTCGACTTTTCGTTTTGATATCCTTGCTCTTGGTGTGCCTCAAACAAACAAACAAAAAAGTGTTCTCATCACAATGTGTTTCTTCTACTTACGTATTTCGAATATGTATTTTTTTTCACAACGCCGATGAACCAAACACGAGAGAGACTGCATAAAGATGTCAACATTTTTGTGCAGATTGGTTGTGGGTGCATTTGAATCTCGCAAAAGATTCCAGAACTCGTGTGTATCTACGTGACTATTTGTGCATTGACTTCTCTCCTCGTGCGTTGCTCACTGTCTCCTGAGATTTTGTCTTTCTTTCCTTTACTTACTCACTTTCTCTCCCCTCCCCCCATTCCTCCTACACCTACCCAACGATCATCGAATATATAATAATACTTCTCTCAGATTAACCGCTATCAGCTTAGTCTATTAGAACTACCCAAATTCACTTTAAAACCCCTTCTGTTTTTGCGATTTTAGAGCACTAGATCAGAAACCCCTTGTACATCCCCACTCACACCCCTTTTCCAACACAGCTTAAAGAACAGGCTTAAAAACAAAGCAAATCCTACCACGGAAAAAAAAAAGAAGAAAAACGCTCTATAACAATCAGTATCTCTAAATACACCTATTGTTATTACAGCTTCTTCAAATTTTCATTTTTTTTCCTCTACAGTAGTCAAACACTTGTAAGCCTTTTCATCCGCCCCTTTTCTTCTCTCCGCAAGCTGTCTTCTTTTGATTAATACGTTTTATTATTTTGTATTTCTCCTCTTCTTTACTTTTTTAAAATTATCACCAATCTGTATCTTCACCACCCCTTTTCTCTGTACCCGCACTATCCTATATCAAGTATCTGTATCTCCCTTTATTTCTGTGTTCAGCTCTTTTTCTTTCGGCATTTCTTCGTATTTTTCCAAAAGAACACGAAACGAAGAAGTAGAAACAAATACTGAAAAATAACCGCTCAGAAACTCTGTACCTTTTTTTTTTCACTCTCGTTATTTCTTTCCTAAAACTTTTTCATTTTTCATTTTCCATTTTTCATTTTCCACTTTTTTTTATTGCTTTTCTTCTTTCCCTTTATAGTTCCTTGTAGATTCTACATCATTCTAGTTAGATACACGACTAATATCTCTCTGTACGTCAACCATTTTTTTCTTTGCGTTTTACACTCATCTTTTTGGTAAATCTTAAATTTCTACACTATATTCAATTCTAGATAGCTAGCACTACACTAGCACTCTACATTTACATCTATTTCTCTGTACCCCAACATCAGCCGACTGTGCCAACTTGTTCCTCTCTCTCTCTCCTTCTTTCGCCATATTTCTCTCGATTCTTTTTCTCCGCTTCCCATAGTATCACCGTGCCGTTTCTCCCTTAGTCTATTCTTTCTTTCTTCTTTTCATTTTCAACGGCGCGCACACTCTCACCTACTCGCACCGTTTTCAACAAACCAAACAATAATAATAACAATAACAACAACAAGAAGAAGAGAATAACAAATGGAATTCAAACGCTCCAACTCCTCGCGCGGCCCCCTCTCGAAGCGCGGCGCCGCCGCCCACGCCGACCCCGGCACGCCCATGCGCAACAAGACACCCACCAAGTCGGCCACCCCGCCGGCGCCGCTCCCCCGCTCGCCGAAGCCCGCGTCCGCTCGCGGCTCCGCCCGGGGCTCGCTGGCCGGCACGCCGCCGCCCGCCTCCCCGCCCGCCAAGTTCGAGCGCAGCAACTCGACGACCGGCAGCAAGACCGCCTTCCGCCGCACCAACAGCATCGCCGGGATCAAGAAGGCGGAGAAGATGAAGCAGAACAACCGCGTCAACGTCTACGCGCGCGTGCGGGCCTTCGCGCCGGGCGAGACGGAGGGCCCCGCGGCGCGGCTGGTGGTCGACATGAAGGGCGACACCGTCTCCATCGACGTGCACAAGGACAAGCCGCCCGCCGAGTTCACTTTCGACGGGGTCTTCTGGAGCAACGACCGCCCGTGCCCCGGCGGCAAGGGCTACAGCTCGCAGGAGGAGGTCTTCGACGAGGTGGGCCGGCCGCTGGTGGAGAACGCGCTCGCCGGCTACAACGCGGCCATCATGGCGTACGGGCAGACGGGCAGCGGCAAGACGTACACCTCCTACGGCCCCGCCGGGTCGCTGGGGACGGCGGAGGAGGGCCTCGTGCCGCGCGTGTGCAACATGATCTTCGCGCGCGCCGCCACGAGCGCGCAGAAGGGAGTGCACTACTCGGTGACGGTGAGCATGCTGGAGGTGTACCTCGAGGACGTCTTCGATCTGCTGCACAAGCGCAAGCAGCTGGCCATCCGCAACGACCTCGAGACCGGCGTCTTCAACGTCGTCGGCGCCACCGCGACGCCCGTCAAGTCGTACAACGACGTGATGGCGGTGCTCAAGAAGGCGGAGCCGCTGCGCACCTTCGCCGCGACCAACATCCACGACCACTCCTCCCGCGCCCACACGCTCTTCCAGCTCGAGGTCCACACCGAGTTCGACGCGCCGGACATGGAGCCGCGCTGCGCCCGCATCATGCTCGCCGATCTCGCCGGCTGCGAGCGCATCAAGCTCGCCGGCACGGAGGAGGGCATCGCCTTTGAGCAGGCGCGCAACATCAACCTGTCGCTGCTCGCCCTCGGCTCCTGCATCGAGGCCGTCGCGACGCGCGGCCCCGGCAAGCCCATCCCCGAGTTCCGCAACAGCACGCTGACGAAGCTGCTCAAGGACTACCTGGGCGGCAACAGTCTCTCGACCATGATGGTCACCATCGCCCCCAGCGAACAGGACGCGAACCTGTCCGCGCAGACTCTCCGCTTCGGCGACCGCGCGATGCAGATCGTCACCAACGCCAAGGTCAACACCGTGCAGCGCAAGAAGAAGGACAAGGTCGTGGCGGCCGAGGAGGAGATCGAGGCCGACCTCCACGACGAGTACACCCGCAAGAAGGAGGCGCTGTACACCGAGTACCAGATCAAGGGGCGCATGGCGAAGCTCAACCTGCGCCTCGACAAGGCCAAGGATGCGATGGAGGACGGCGAGAACAGCGAGATGCGCGTGCTGATGCAGGCCGAGGCGGAGACCATCACCAAGTCGCTCGCCGACGAGGGCTACCAGCTGCGCATCCAACAGCAGATCGTCTACGGCGAGTACCTGCTGCTCGAGGGCGAGCTCCAGGACGCGCTCAAGCAGATCGAGCGCCTGCGCAAGGAGAACGCGCGGCTGCAGGAGGAGATGGCGGCGCAGGCGGAGGCCATGAGCGCCGAGCAGGCCGCCGCCCTCGCGCGCGCCGCCGACGAGTTCAACGCCAAGATGGACGCCCTGAAGACGCAGTACGAGGGCCTGCTGGCGGACAAGGACGCGGAGGCCGCCGCCAAGGAGGAGGACTGGATGGCCACCCTCGCCAACCTGCAACAGGAGACGGAGCAGCAGTGCCGCCAGCTCGAGGAGAAGCAGGCCGAGACGGCGGAGAAGGAGACCGCCATTCAGACGCTCTCAGCGGAGAAGGAGCAGCTCACCGCTGAGCTGGAGGCCAAGCAGAGCGAGGGCGAGGAGAAGGACGCGCAGCTCGAGCAGCTCGCCAGCGAGAAGGAGCAGCTGACCGCCGACGTTGAGGAGAAGGACGCGCAGCTCGAGCAGCTGACCAGCGAGAAGGAGCAGCTGACCGCCGACGTTGAGGAGAAGGCCTCTCAGATCGAGCAGCTTACCAGCGAGAAGGAGCAGCTGACTGCTGACGTTGAGGAGAAGGACTCCCAGATCGAGCAGCTGACCAGTGAGAAGGAGCAGCTGACTGCTGACGTTGAGGAGAAGGACTCCCAGATCGAGCAGCTGACCAGTGAGAAGGAGCAGCTGACCGCCAAGCTGGAGGCCAAGCACAGCGAGGGCGAGGAGAAGGACTCTCAGATCGAGCAGCTGACCAGCGAGAAGGAGCAGCTGACCGCCGACGTTGAGGAGAAGGCCTCTCAGATCGAGCAGCTTACCAGCGAGAAGGAGCAGCTGACCGCTGACGTTGAGGAGAAGGACTCCCAGATCGAGCAGCTGACCAGCGAGAAGGAGCAGCTGACCGCCGACGTTGAGGAGAAGGACTCCCAGATCGAGCAGCTGACCAGCGAGAAGGAGCAGCTGACCGCCGACGTTGAGGAGAAGGACTCGCAGATCGAGCAGCTGACCAGCGAGAAGGAGCAGCTGACCGCCGACGTTGAGGAGAAGGCCTCCCAGATCGAGCAGCTGACCAGCGAGAAGGAGCAGCTGACCGCCGACGTTGAGGAGAAGGACTCCCAGATCGAGCAGCTGACCAGTGAGAAGGAGCAGCTGACCGCCGAGCTGGAGGCCAAGCACAGCGAGGGCGAGGAGAAGGACTCCCAGATCGAGCAGCTGACCAGCGAGAAGGAGCAGCTGACCGCCGATGTTGAGGAGAAGGACGCGCAGCTCGAGCAGCTGACCAGCGAGAAGGAGCAGCTGACTGCTGACGTTGAGGAGAAGGACTCCCAGATCGAGCAGCTGACCAGCGAGAAGGAGCAGCTGACCGCCGACGTTGAGGAGAAGGACTCCCAGATCGAGCAGCTGACCAGCGAGAAGGAGCAGCTGACCGCCGACGTTGAGGAGAAGGACTCCCAGATCGAGCAGCTGACCAGCGAGAAGGAGCAGCTGACCGCCGAGCTGGAGGCCAAGCACAGCGAGGGCGAGGAGAAGGACTCCCAGATCGAGCAGCTGACCAGCGAGAAGGAGCAGCTGACCGCCGACGTTGAGGAGAAGGACTCTCAGATCGAGCAGCTGACCAGCGAGAAGGAGCAGCTGACCGCCGACGTTGAGGAGAAGGACTCCCAGATCGAGCAGCTGACCAGCGAGAAGGAGCAGCTGACCGCCGACGTTGAGGAGAAGGACTCCCAGATCGAGCAGCTGACCAGCGAGAAGGAGCAGCTGACCGCCGACGTTGAGGAGAAGGACTCTCAGATCGAGCAGCTGACCAGCGAGAAGGAGCAGCTGACCGCCGACGTTGAGGAGAAGGACTCCCAGATCGAGCAGCTGACCAGCGAGAAGGAGCAGCTGACCGCCGACGTTGAGGAGAAGGACTCCCAGATCGAGCAGCTGACCAGCGAGAAGGAGCAGCTGACCGCCGACGCTGGAGGCAAGCACAGCGAGGGCGAGGAGAGGCCGCAGATCGAGCAGCTGACGCCGAGCTTGAGCCAAGCCGAGCGAGTTGAGGAGAAGGACGCGCAGATCGAGCAGCTGACCAGCGAGAAGGAGCAGCTGACCGCCGATGTTGAGGAGAAGGACTCCCAGATCGAGCAGCTGACCAGCGAGAAGGAGCAGCTAACCGCTGAGCTGGAGGCCAAGCACAGCGAGGGCGAGGAGAAGGGCGCGCAGATCGAGCAGCTGACCGCCGAGCTTGAGGCCAAGCAGAGCGAGGGCGAGGAGAAGGACGCGCAGATCGAGCAGCTGACCAGTGAGAAGGAGCAGCTGACCGCCGACGTTGAGGGGAAGGACGCGCAGCTCGAGCAGCTGACCAGCGAGAAGGAGCAGCTGACCGCCGATGTTGAGGAGAAGGACTCCCAGATCGAGCAGCTGACCAGCGAGAAGGAGCAGCTGACCGCCGACGTTGAGGAGAAGGACTCGCAGATCGAGCAGCTGGAAGGCAAGCTGACTGAGACGGAGGAGAAGCTGGACGCGACTGAGGTGCAGCTTTCCGAAACGGAGAGCAAGCTTACCGACAGCGAGAACAAGCTCGCGGAGACGGAGGAGCTGCTGTCCGACACCGCCGCCTCCCTCGCCGCGGCGCGCGCGCTGGCGGCCTCGCAGGACGCGTACATCGCGGACCTCAGCGCCTACACGGAGGGTGCGCTGGCGCTGACGATGGACGGCTTCGCGGCGGTGCGCGACGAGGCGACGGCGCAGCTCTCCGCGCAGTCGGCGGCGGCGCTGCGGGCGCTGGGCGACGAGTGCGAGCGGCTGACGACGCTGTACGAGGGCGCCGACGCGGACAGCCGCGAGACGGCGGAGCGCCTGGCGATGCTGCGGCAGCTCATCGGCCGCATCGACCAGGACGTCAAGAAGGCCGACGAGGTGGGCCGCCAGGACAACCGCCGCTCCACCGTCACGCCGCTCAAGGCCTCCGCGCGCCTCAGCGACATCACCAGCCGCGCCAACAGCCACGACGCCGCCCCGGGCCTCAAGAGCCCCGCCCCGCGCTTTGACGAGGCCGGCATGGAGGCGACGCTCTGAGACGCCTGCAACCGACACGCAAGCGATTGTAAAGATTTCTAGTGTTATTTGTTGTTTTTTCCCACTCTTTCCCTCTCTTTCTCTTTTCCTCTTTTCTCTGTTTGTTTTTATGTTCGTTCCGTCCTTCCTGAAGTCTCTCTGAAATACTACCCTGAACAGTATCTGGGAAATTCTCCGCCGACAATGTTCAGCGTGTCAGAAACGAAAGGAACATGACGGGCCTGTGGGGGTAGTCGTGGTGTATTTCATTTGTACGTGACACGCATCTCTTCCTCTATTCTTTTCTGTAGGATACAGGACGAAAACACATTAGATCATTATTATTTTCTTTTTTTTTTCGTTTCCATATGTTTTTTCTCTTGTACCGATATCAGTGCTAAATTACCATTCAAATCAGCTGAAAAATAAAACAAGATAAAGCAATCTTAGCGACGTGACTGTGTGTGTGCTCTGGATTTACTGTCTTGGTGTTGTCACGCTTTCGATACGAGCAACGACAGTTGTGAAACGTTCCTACTCTGATGTGGACTCTGACACACGTATTTGTGGGGGAGGGGAGGGGGACTCACTGTGCCCGCAAGGTGCTTCACCAGCGATACTTTTCGGCGCGTGCACTTGAGCGGTGCGTCTCGCGGCCGACGTCATGTGTTAGTGTTTAATCGGTCTCTTGTGCCTTTACATGCGAGTTTTTGCTCGTTTTTTCTTTTCACTTCAACATCCACTCTTCTTCGAATGATCACGATATTTCCCCCTTTCGTACAGTTTGTTTTTCTTAAGCTACTTTGCTCTTTAGAATACAACACAACAACACATAAGCTAAACTTTCGCTCTATTTTTTGATAGCTGTCACTGTACTACAAAAGACAGTATAATTCACTGCTTTTAGGCACTCTTCAACACACTCTTTTTTTTTTAATTTTTACATCTCACCACTAGATAAGTAGATTCTTGTATTTTTACTACATTCAAGATTCCTTTTTCCCCCTAAACGCTTATTCTTATTTCTTCAACTTCCTTGAAGTAATAATAACAGCCTTCTGTACCCTTCAACTCATCCACTACACCTTTTTTTCTGTAGAATCCTACATTCACACTATCTTCCTTCCCTACACTTTTTTTGTACCTTTCACCATTCTGTTGATAACTTTCTGTGTTGCTTCCACTCTGTAACAGCGTTGAGAAGCTCACTTTTGAATATTTTAAAGTGTTTATTGTATCCCAATCAAGGCAACGCACCAAAGCAACTCATTTTTTAATAGTTTTCTTTCGTTTATTTCTTGTACATCCTAGATATCTTTTTACGGCATTGTAAGCGAAGTTTCAGCACCTTCCCTCGCACATATTTTGCCCTTTCTGCTTTCTATATCACGAAAAGGTTCAAACAAAAACAGTTGCACCGAGTTACACTTCCGTATAGTCTTTTCTCTAACGAGCTTGTCTGTTTCTTATTCTCTAAAATATTCGATTCTTATACACAGACAGACACGCGCGCACGCCACTCAACATCAATTAATAATAAAAAAATTCTACCTACATAGTCCATCTAAGCACGTTACCACAACCACCGCCACCACCACCATCACCACCGCCGCCGCCGACACACCACTATTCCAATGGAATTCAAGCGTTCCAACTCCTCGCGCGGCCCGACGACGGCGGCGCGCAAGGCCTCCGCGCGCAAGGACAGTCTGGGCGGCGTCCCCTCCGGTCGCGCCACCCCCGTGCGCGGCATCGTACGCGTCGCCCAAGCCGTCGGCGCTCCCCAGCAGCGGCCGCAGCTCCACCGCCGACGCGGCGCCGGCCGGCAGCGACAAGACACCTCCCGCGAAGCTTCAGCGCAGCAACTCGACGACCGGAAGCAAGACCGCCTTCCGCCGCTGCGGCACCGCCGTCGGCCTCAAGAAGGCGGAGAAGATGAAGCAGAACAACCGCGTCAACGTCTATGTGCGCGTGCGGGACTTTGCGCCGGGCGAGACCAAGGGCGACCGCGCGGAGCTCGCGGTGGACGTGCGCGGCGAGGCGGTGGAGCTGCAGGTCCCTAAAAAGGGCAAGTTCACCTTCTCGTTCGACGACTGCTTCTGGAGCAACAGCCGCCCGTGCCCCGGCGGCAAGGGCTACAGCTCGCAGGAGGAGGTCTTCGACGAGGTGGGCCGCCCGCTGGTGGAGAACGCGCTCGCCGGCTACAACGCGGCCATCATGGCCTACGGGCAGACGGGCAGCGGCAAGACGTACACCTCCTACGGCCCCGCCGGGTCTCTGGGGACGGCGGAGGAAGGCCTCGTGCCGCGCGTGTGCAACATGATCTTCGCGCGCGCCGCGACGAGTGGCCAGAAAGGCATTCGCTATACGATCCGCGTGAGCATGCTGGAGGTGTACCTCGAGGACGTCTTCGACCTCCTCAACGAGCGGCAGCAGCTGACCGTCCGCAACGACTATCAGACCAACGGCTTCCAGGTCGTCGGGGCGCGCTCAGTGGAGGTGACCAAGTACGAGGACGTGATGGCCGTGCTCGACAGCGCCGAGCCGCTGCGCACCTTCGCCGCGACCAACATCCACGACCACTCCTCCCGCGCCCACACGCTCTTCCAGCTCGAGGTGCGCACACACTTCGCCAACGAAGACCTGCCGCCACGCTCCTCCCGCATCCTCCTCGCCGACCTCGCCGGCTGCGAGACGCATCAAGCTCGCCGGCACCGAGGAGGGCCTGGGGTTCGAGCAGGCGCGCAACATCAACCTCTCTCTCCTGTCGCTGGGCTCCTGCATCGAGGCCGTCGCGACGCGCGGCCCCGGCAAGCCCATCCCGGAGTTCCGCAACAGCACGCTGACGAAGCTGCTGAAGGACTACATTGGCGGCAACAGCGTGTCGACGCTGATGGTCACCATCGCCCCCAGCACGCACGACGCGAATCTGTCCGTGCAGACCCTCCGCTTCGCCGACCGCGCCAAGAAGGTGAACACGCACGCCAAGATCAACACGGAGGGTCCCAAGGGGGCGGAGGAGGCCGCGATGGAGTACCTCGACGACGAGGCCCACAACGACTACCACCGCAAGAAGGAGGCGCTCTACGCGGAGCACGAGCTGCAAAACACCATCGAGAAGCTGCTGCAGCGCATTGCGGAGCTGGAGGAGCGGCTGCGGCTGTGCACCGACGACGACCTGCGCGCGCAGCTCACGGCGGAGCTGGCGGAGGTGCACAAGGCGCTCGCGGACGCCGACTACCAGCTCGCGCTGCAGCGCCAGATCCTGTACGGCAACACCGTCGCGCTGGAGGAGGAGCTGCGCGAGCTCAACAACAAGATGCAGGAGATGCGCAACGAGCACGAGGAGGCGCTCGAGGGCATCCTCGGCGAGGAGCTCGGCAAGTACGAGGAGATGAAGCGCAACTACGAGGCGCAGCTCGAGCAGCGGCAGCTCGACAGCCGCACACTGCAGGAAAAGCTCGACGACGCCTTGGCCGAGGTAGAGCGTCTGAAGGCCCGCGTCGCGGAGCTCGAGGCAGCCCTGGCCAGCAGCACAGATGAAAACAACGCACTCAAGAACGAACTTGAGGCACAACGGCAGCAGACAGCCCGTGCGGAAGAGGAGAACGCCGAAATCACCGCAAACCTTGACGCGCTACGCTTGCTACAGGAGGAAAACGCAACGGAGCTGCAGCGCCGCCAGGACGCGCTCTCCATGCAGGAGTCGCAATTAATGAGGGAGATCACCGCGAAGACTGCGGAATTGTCCACACTAACAGCAACATTGGCCACTACAACCAAAGCACTGGACGCAAAGACTGACGAGATCGAGAACAAGAACGAGGAGATCGAGACCCTGCGTGCTGACGTCGAGGCCAAGGCTGAGGAGATCGAGAACAAGAACGAGGAGATCGAGACCCTGCGCGCCGACGTCGAGGCCAAGGCTGAGGAGATCGAGAACAAGAACGAGGAGATCGAGACCCTGCGTGCCGACGTCGAGGCCAAGGCTGAGGAGATCGCTGCCAAGGGCGACGAGATCGAGAACAAGAACGAGGAGATCGAGACCCTGCGTGCCGACGTCGAGGCCAAGGCTGAGGAGATCGAGAACAAGAACGAGGAGATCGAGACCCTGCGTGCCGACGTCGAGGCCAAGGCTGAGGAGATCGCTGCCAAGGGCGACGAGATCGAGAACAAGAACGAGGAGATCGAGACCCTGCGCGCCGACGTCGAGGCCAAGGCTGAGGAGATCGCTGCCAAGGGCGACGAGATCGAGAACAAGAACGAGGAGATCGAGACCCTGCGTGCCGACGTCGAGGCCAAGGCTGAGGAGATCGCTGCCAAGGGCGACGAGATCGAGAACAAGAACGAGGAGATCGAGACCCTGCGCGCCGACGTCGAGGCCAAGGCTGAGGAGATCGCTGCCAAGGGCGACGAGATCGAGAACAAGAACGAGGAGATCGAGACCCTGCGCGCCGACGTCGAGGCCAAGGCTGAGGAGATCGAGAACAAGAACGAGGAGATCGAGACCCTGCGTGCCGACGTCGAGGCCAAGGCTGAGGAGATCGCTGCCAAGGGCGACGAGATCGAGAACAAGAACGAGGAGATCGAGACCCTGCGCGCCGACGTCGAGGCCAAGGCTGAGGAGATCGCTGCCAAGGGCGACGAGATCGAGAACAAGAACGAGGAGATCGAGACCCTGCGTGCCGACGTCGAGGCCAAGGCTGAGGAGATCGAGAACAAGAACGAGGAGATCGAGACCCTGCGTGCCGACGTCGAGGCCAAGGCTGAGGAGATCGAGAACAAGAACGAGGAGATCGAGACCCTGCGCGCCGACGTCGAGGCCAAGGCTGAGGAGATCGAGAACAAGAACGAGGAGATCGAGACCCTGCGTGCCGACGTCGAGGCCAAGGCTGAGGAGATCGCTGCCAAGGGCGACGAGATCGAGAACAAGAACGAGGAGATCGAGACTCTGCGTGCCGACGTCGAGGCCAAGGCTGAGGAGATCGCTGCCAAGGGCGACGAGATCGAGAACAAGAACGAGGAGATCGAGACCCTGCGCGCTGACGTCGAGGCCAAGGCTGAGGAGATCGAGAACAAGAACGAGGAGATCGAGACCCTGCGTGCCGACGTCGAGGCCAAGGCTGAGGAGATCGAGAACAAGAACGAGGAGATCGAGACCCTGCGTGCCGACGTCGAGGCCAAGGCTGAGGAGATCGCTGCCAAGGGCGACGAGATCGAGAACAAGAACGAGGAGATCGAGACCCTGCGTGCCGACGTCGAGGCCAAGGCTGAGGAGATCGAGAACAAGAACGAGGAGATCGAGACCCTGCGTGCCGACGTCGAGGCCAAGGCTGAGGAGATCGCTGCCAAGGGCGACGAGATCGAGAACAAGAACGAGGAGATCGAGACCCTGCGTGCCGACGTCGAGGCCAAGGCTGAGGAGATCGAGAACAAGAGACGAGGAGATCGAGACCCTGCGTGCCGACGTCGAGGCCAAGGCTGAGGAGATCGCTGCCAAGGGCGACGAGATCGAGAACAAGAACGAGGAGATCGAGACCCTGCGTGCCGACGTCGAGGCCAAGGCTGAGGAGATCGAGAACAAGAACGAGGAGATCGAGACCCTGCGTGCCGACGTCGAGGCCAAGGCTGAGGAGATCGCTGCCAAGGGCGACGAGATCGAGAACAAGAACGAGGAGATCGAGACCCTGCGCGCCGACGTCGAGGCCAAGGCTGAGGAGATCGCTGCCAAGGGCGACGAGATCGAGAACAAGAACGAGGAGATCGAGACCCTGCGCGCCGACGTCGAGGCCAAGGCTGAGGAGATCGCTGCCAAGGGCGACGAGATCGAGAACAAGAACGAGGAGATCGAGACCCTGCGCGCCGACGTCGAGGCCAAGGCTGAGGAGATCGAGAACAAGAACGAGGAGATCGAGACCCTGCGTGCCGACGTCGAGGCCAAGGCTGAGGAGATCGAGAACAAGAACGAGGAGATCGAGACCCTGCGTGCCGACGTCGAGGCCAAGGCTGAGGAGATCGAGAACAAGAACGAGGAGATCGAGACCCTGCGTGCCGACGTCGAGGCCAAGGCTGAGGAGATCGCTGCCAAGGCGACGAGATCGAGAACAAGAACGAGGAGATCGAGACCCTGCGTGCCGACGTCGAGGCCAAGGCTGAGGAGATCGCTGCAAGGCGACGAGATCGAGAACAAGAACGAGGAGATCGAGACCCTGCGCGCCGACGTCGAGGCCAAGGCTGAGGAGATCGCTGCCAAGGGCGACGAGATCGAGAACAAGAACGAGGAGATCGAGACCCTGCGTGCCGACGTCGAGGCCAAGGCTGAGGAGATCGAGAACAAGAACGAGGAGATCGAGACCTGCGTGCCGACGTCGAGGCAAGGCTGAGGAGATCGAGAACAAGAACGAGGAGATCGAGACCCTGCGTGCCGACGTCGAGGCCAAGGCTGAGGAGATCGCTGCCAAGGCGACGAGATCGAGAACAGAACGAGGAGATCGAGACCCTGCGCGCCGACGTCGAGGCCAAGGCTGAGGAGATCGAGAACAAGAACGAGGAGATCGAGACCCTGCGTGCCGACGTCGAGGCCAAGGCTGAGGAGATCGCTGCCAAGGGCGACGAGATCGAGAACAAGAACGAGGAGATCGAGACCCTGCGCGCCGACGTCGAGGCCAAGGCTGAGGAGATCGAGAACAAGAACGAGGAGATCGAGACCCTGCGTGCCGACGTCGAGGCCAAGGCTGAGGAGATCGCTGCCAAGGGCGACGAGATCGAGAACAAGAACGAGGAGATCGAGACCCTGCGTGCCGACGTCGAGGCCAAGGCTGAGGAGATCGCTGCCAAGGCTGACGAGATCGAGAACAAGAACGAGGAGATCGAGACCCTGCGTGCCGACGTCGAGGCCAAGGCTGAGGAGATCGCTGCCAAGGCTGAGGAGATCGAGAACAAGAACGAGGAGATCGAGACCCTGCGTGCCGACGTCGAGGCCAAGGCTGAGGAGATCGCTGCCAAGGGCGACGAGATCGAGAACAAGAACGAGGAGATCGAGACCCTGCGTGCCGACGTCGAGGCCAAGGCTGAGGAGATCGCTGCCAAGGGCGACGAGATCGAGAACAAGAACGAGGAGATCGAGACCCTGCGTGCCGACGTCGAGGCCAAGGCTGAGGAGATCGAGAACAAGAACGAGGAGATCGAGACCCTGCGTGCCGACGTCGAGGCCAAGGCTGAGGAGATCGCTGCCAAGGGCGACGAGATCGAGAACAAGAACGAGGAGATCGAGACCCTGCGTGCCGACGTCGAGGCCAAGGCTGAGGAGATCGAGAACAAGAACGAGGAGATCGAGACCCTGCGTGCCGACGTCGAGGCCAAGGCTGAGGAGATCGAGAACAAGAACGAGGAGATCGAGACCCTGCGTGCCGACGTCGAGGCCAAGGCTGAGGAGATCGCTGCCAAGGGCGACGAGATCGAGAACAGAACGAGGAGATCGAGACCCTGCGTGCCGACGTCGAGGCCAAGGCTGAGGAGATCGAGAACAAGAACGAGGAGATCGAGACCCTGCGTGCCGACGTCGAGGCCAAGGCTGAGGAGATCGAGAACAAGAACGAGGAGATCGAGACCCTGCGTGCCGACGTCGAGGCCAAGGCTGAGGAGATCGCTGCCAAGGGCGACGAGATCGAGAACAAGAACGAGGAGATCGAGACCCTGCGTGCCGACGTCGAGGCCAAGGCTGAGGAGATCGCTGCCAAGGGCGACGAGATCGAGAACAAGAACGAGGAGATCGAGACCCTGCGTGCCGACGTCGAGGCCAAGGCTGAGGAGATCGAGAACAAGAACGAGGAGATCGAGACCCTGCGTGCCGACGTCGAGGCCAAGGCTGAGGAGATCGAGAACAAGAACGAGGAGATCGAGACCCTGCGTGCCGACGTCGAGGCCAAGGCTGAGGAGATCGAGAACAAGAACGAGGAGATCGAGACCCTGCGTGCCGACGTCGAGGCCAAGGCTGAGGAGATCGAGAACAAGAACGAGGAGATCGAGACCCTGCGTGCCGACGTCGAGGCCAAGGCTGAGGAGATCGCTGCCAAGGCTGAGGAGATCGAGAACAAGAACGAGGAGATCGAGACCCTGCGTGCCGACGTCGAGGCCAAGGCTGAGGAGATCGAGAACAAGAACGAGGAGATCGAGACCCTGCGTGCCGACGTCGAGGCCAAGGCTGAGGAGATCGCTGCCAAGGGCGACGAGATCGAGAACAAGAACGAGGAGATCGAGACCCTGCGCGCCGACGTCGAGGCCAAGGCTGAGGAGATCGCTGCCAAGGGCGACGAGATCGAGAACAAGAACGAGGAGATCGAGACCCTGCGTGCCGACGTCGAGGCCAAGGCTGAGGAGATCGAGAACAAGAACGAGGAGATCGAGACCCTGCGTGCCGACGTCGAGGCCAAGGCTGAGGAGATCGAGAACAAGAACGAGGAGATCGAGACCCTGCGTGCCGACGTCGAGGCCAAGGCTGAGGAGATCGCTGCAAGGCGACGAGATCGAGACAAGCGAGGAGATCGAGACCCTGCGTGCGACGTCGAGGCCAAGGCTGAGGAGATCGAGAACAAGAACGAGGAGATCGAGACCCTGCGTGCCGACGTCGAGGCCAAGGCTGAGGAGATCGCTGCCAAGGGCGACGAGATCGAGAACAAGAACGAGGAGATCGAGACCCTGCGTGCCGACGTCGAGGCCAAGGCTGAGGAGATCGCTGCCAAGGCTGAGGAGATCGAGAACAAGAACGAGGAGATCGAGACCCTGCGTGCCGACGTCGAGGCCAAGGCTGAGGAGATCGAGAACAAGAACGAGGAGATCGAGACCCTGCGTGCCGACGTCGAGGCCAAGGCTGAGGAGATCGCTGCCAAGGGCGACGAGATCGAGAACAAGAACGAGGAGATCGAGACCCTGCGTGCCGACGTCGAGGCCAAGGCTGAGGAGATCGCTGCCAAGGGCGACGAGATCGAGAACAAGAACGAGGAGATCGAGACCCTGCGTGCCGACGTCGAGGCCAAGGCTGAGGAGATCGAGAACAAGAACGAGGAGATCGAGACCCTGCGTGCCGACGTCGAGGCCAAGGCTGAGGAGATCGCTGCCAAGGGCGACGAGATCGAGAACAAGAACGAGGAGATCGAGACCCTGCGTGCCGACGTCGAGGCCAAGGCTGAGGAGATCGCTGCCAAGGGCGACGAGATCGAGAACAAGAACGAGGAGATCGAGACCCTGCGTGCCGACGTCGAGGCCAAGGCTGAGGAGATCGAGAACAAGAACGAGGAGATCGAGACCCTGCGTGCCGACGTCGAGGCCAAGGCTGAGGAGATCGCTGCCAAGGCTGAGGAGATCGAGAACAAGAACGAGGAGATCGAGACCCTGCGTGCCGACGTCGAGGCCAAGGCTGAGGAGATCGCGCAAGAGCGACGAGATCGAGAACAAGAACGAGGAGATCGAGACCCTGCGTGCCGACGTCGAGGCCAAGCGAGGAGATCGCTGCCAAGGGCGACGAGATCGAGAACAAGAACGAGGAGATCGAGACCCTGCGTGCCGACGTCGAGGCCAAGGCTGAGGAGATCGCTGCCAAGGGCGACGAGATCGAGAACAAGAACGAGGAGATCGAGACCCTGCGCGCCGACGTCGAGGCCAAGGCTGAGGAGATCGCTGCCAAGGGCGACGAGATCGAGAACAAGAACGAGGAGATCGAGACCCTGCGCGCCGACGTCGAGGCCAAGGCTGAGGAGATCGCTGCCAAGGGCGACGAGATCGAGAACAAGAACGAGGAGATCGAGACCCTGCGCGCCGACGTCGAGGCCAAGGCTGAGGAGATCGAGAACAAGAACGAGGAGATCGAGACCCTGCGTGCCGACGTCGAGGCCAAGGCTGAGGAGATCGCTGCCAAGGGCGACGAGATCGAGAACAAGAACGAGGAGATCGAGACCCTGCGCGCCGACGTCGAGGCCAAGGCTGAGGAGATCGCTGCCAAGGGCGACGAGATCGAGAACAAGAACGAGGAGATCGAGACCCTGCGCGCCGACGTCGAGGCCAAGGCTGAGGAGATCGCTGCCAAGGGCGACGAGATCGAGAACAAGAACGAGGAGATCGAGACCCTGCGCGCCGACGTCGAGGCCAAGGCTGAGGAGATCGAGAACAAGAACGAGGAGATCGAGACCCTGCGTGCCGACGTCGAGGCCAAGGCTGAGGAGATCGAGAACAAGAACGAGGAGATCGAGACCCTGCGTGCCGACGTCGAGGCCAAGGCTGAGGAGATCGAGAACAAGAACGAGGAGATCGAGACCCTGCGTGCCGACGTCGAGGCCAAGGCTGAGGAGATCGCTGCCAAGGGCGACGAGATCGAGAACAAGAACGAGGAGATCGAGACCCTGCGTGCCGACGTCGAGGCCAAGGCTGAGGAGATCGCTGCCAAGGGCGACGAGATCGAGAACAAGAACGAGGAGATCGAGACCCTGCGTGCCGACGTCGAGGCCAAGGCTGAGGAGATCGAGAACAAGAACGAGGAGATCGAGACCCTGCGTGCCGACGTCGAGGCCAAGGCTGAGGAGATCGAGAACAAGAACGAGGAGATCGAGACCCTGCGCGCCGACGTCGAGGCCAAGGCTGAGGAGATCGAGAACAAGAACGAGGAGATCGAGACCCTGCGCGCCGACGTCGAGGCCAAAGCTGAGGAGATCGAGAACAAGAACGAGGAGATCGAGACCCTGCGTGCTGACGTCGAGGCCAAGGCTGAGGAGATCGCTGCCAAGGGCGACGAGATCGAGAACAAGAACGAGGAGATCGAGACCCTGCGCGCCGACGTCGAGGCCAAGGCTGAGGAGATCGAGAACAAGAACGAGGAGATCGAGACCCTGCGTGCCGACGTCGAGGCCAAGGCTGAGGAGATCGAGAACAAGAACGAGGAGATCGAGACCCTGCGCGCCGACGTCGAGGCCAAGGCTGAGGAGATCGAGAACAAGAACGAGGAGATCGAGACCCTGCGCGCCGACGTCGAGGCCAAGGCTGAGGAGATCGAGAACAAGAACGAGGAGATCGAGACCCTGCGTGCCGACGTCGAGGCCAAGGCTGAGGAGATCGCTGCCAAGGGCGACGAGATCGAGAACAAGAACGAGGAGATCGAGACCCTGCGCGCTGACGTCGAGGCCAAGGCTGAGGAGATCGCTGCCAAGGGCGACGAGATCGAGAACAAGAACGAGGAGATCGAGACGCTGCGTGCTGACGTCGAGGCCAAGGTGGACGAGATAGAGTGCCTGTCTGAGAAGCTGACCGATCTTCAGGAACGCCATGATTCCGCCGCTGCCTCTCACGAGGATGAGATAGCTAAGCTTGAGGCGAGCTGGCTGACGCGCAAGAGGCGCTGCGCCGCACAGAGGACGAGCTGCTCGACACTGCTAAGAAACTTCAGGACTCTATTGAGGAAGTGAATGAGCTGAAGGAGCTGTACGATATGGCCGACGCGGACACTCGCGACATCACCGCCCGCTTCACACTGCTGCGCGAGATTCTGGGCAAGATCGACCAAGACGTGAAGCAGGCGAGCTTGGAGGTCGACAGCGCCGAGACCGGGCGGCGCACCACCGTGGGCGCGACCCCGCGCACCCCGCAGGCACAGCGCACGCCTCTGGGCGATGTCAGCGGCCGAGAGAACAGTCCAGCCTCCAAGTACCAGACGCCGGCCAGGGGCTCCCGCGTGACGGGGCGCCTCTACTAGAGATGACACTGCCGCATGTCGTTTCGTTGTTGTTGCGTGAGTGCCTCTCCCTTGCTTTTTTTTCTGTATGAACTGTCTTTTTAATTTGTTTTTTTCTATCACTACCTTTTTGTACCCACCATTTCTCCTGTACTAGACTTACAACGCTGAAAAATAGAGCCATATAAAGTAACTGCATGCACACGCCGTGGTGTAATCAGGCATTGTAACCCCTTGTCTCTGCGTTCTGTGAGGTATGCCAATTCATTGATGTTAGTACTTCGGTCTCTCTTTCTTTCTCTCTCTCTCTCTGTCTCGCACGGCTATGTAAACCTCTGAGTTAGCGCTGTGATGCGAGTACAAAACACTGCATGCGTTCTATTACGTAGCCACCACTTATTTTCCTTCCTCCTAATCCATATATATTCTTTGGCCTCTGAATCGTTAGCAGTAGCACCACTCCTTCAAGTATTTCCCCAACACAATTCAGCGATCTCGGTCAGCCGACACACTTGAGAAACACGTAAAAAAAAAAGTAAAAGGATACCGAGGCGCACTTGGTCAAGGTGATGCGGCCTACTGTCTCATCGGCGACGCTGCTATCGCACACGTCCAGAACGGGACTGGCAGTAAAATCGGTAACGGCGGCGGCAGCCCTGCGGACGCCCCGGCGCGCTGCAAGCTACTCGCGCGCACAGCGTCCCTCCTTTGCCCGGCGGCCGGCCCGCCCGTCAGCTGTCAATGGTGGCGACAAGAACGCTGCCCGCCAGCCCCCGAGGGTCCGCAGCTGGCACGGCGGCGGCGCCGGGAGAGGCGGCACCGCTGGCTCCGGCGGGGGCGGCGACCGGGACGTGGTGGGCATGACGATTCCCGAGAGGCGGCTGCAGGGGCGGCGGGTGAGCTACGAGGCGATGGACGGCCTGCTGGCGGAGACAGCCGCGGGGATTCTCGGGAGCGAGGACGACATGGTCGACGTCACGGACGTTGACGCCGGCGCCGGCGCGGCCCTAGGCACGGCAGCGTCACCCGCCGCATCAGTGCCGGCCCCCCGCAACCCCGTGCTCGGCGCGGGCTTCAATCCCGAGGCGATTCGCTTCCGCGGGACGGCGGCCGACGTGCGCAGACTGGCGCGCGAGGCGAGACTGGCAGAGCAGCGCCGCCTGGAGGCAGAGCGCGCGGACGCTAGGGAGAAGAGCGGGATGGGCGACGGGACGGGACGCCGACAACTCGCCCCCGCCGCCGCAGCGCATGCAGAGTCGCGTGGACAGCACGCTGCGGTTTCGGCCGTCGCACGGGTCGTTCCTGTACATGCGCGAGTCAGCCCCAAAAGACGAGGCAGCCCCGCAGGACACGGGGGAGAAGGCGGCCGGCGAGAAGGTGCGGCTGGACGTCGCCGGCGACGCGGCGGTCGAGATGGACGCCAAGGAGGTGCGTCGGCTGCTGGCGGGTACCGCTGCAAGCGGCGGCGGAGGGCGTCTGGCGGCGGCTGACGCGGCCGCTCAGAGCGCCGACGCCGGCAGGCCGGCCGCTGAGGGAGCGGAAGAGGGGCGGGGCGGCGGTCTGCTGACGCACCCGTGCCTGCTGCAGGGGGCGTGCCGGGCGCGGCGGGGGGAGGGCTGCGCGTACGCCGGCCTCCCCGCCACCACCTGCCTGCACTTCGCGCGCGACGGGAGCTGCGACGCGGCGCTGCGCGGGTGCTGCCCCTTCAGCCACCGCGAGGCGGGCGGGCGGCGGCGCGTCGAGGAGGCCGCGCGCGACGTCCTCTTCGCCCACGCGCTCGACGACAGCGCGGCGAGGGCGGAGGCGGCGGCGGCGGCCCGCGCGGCCCCCACCGTCGCGGCGCTGCTGCTGGAGTTCGTCGACGCCGCCGCGGCGCTGCTGGAGAGGAGCGTGTCGGGCGGTAGCGACGGCGGTGCGGCGCGGCGTGCCGTGGCGGAGGGCACGACGCCGTCTGAGCTCTTCAGCGCTCTCTGCGAGGCCGTCCGCCGCGACAGCTCCAGCGGGGGCGAGTGCATGCTGCGGGTGGTGGCTGTGCCCGACGGCAGTGGCGGGCAGGCGCCGTGTCTGGCGGTCGACCTGGCGTTTGCGCTGCTACCGCGCGACGGCGTGCCTTCCCCGGACGCAGACGGCGCTGCCGCCGATATCCATCGTGCGGGTGCTGGGGCTGGCGGCGCGGCGCACGCTCCACCCCGCCGACGCCGCACCTGACGACGAGGAAACGATGAGCGCGGCGGAGTTCCTCGAGCGCATGTGGCGGGAGGAGGAGGCGCGGGAGCGGCAGTCGCAGGCCGCAGAGGCGGGCAGCGCGGACAGCGCGGCGTCCCTGCCGGAGCTGGGGCAGCAGCCGGCGCCGTCCTCCCCACAGTTTCTCTCGAGGTGGGCCAGCTTCATGATCCCTGTGGTGCCGCGCGAGGACCACATTGTAGGACTGCGGCGGCCCACGCCAGCCGACACGCCCGTCACGCTGTACAGTGTCGACGCTGACGAGGTGGACCCCAACGCGCTTCTGATGCTGTCGCCGACGCTCTCCGGCTGGCTCGCCGGCCGTCTCGCGCGCCGTTTTCAAGCGACTGAGCTGTCCGAAGAGGAGTCGCCGGAGGGGCTGCTGCGGAGCGCCGCGCAGCACCTTCTGTCGCTCCGCGTGTCGGCGTGTGAGGGCACCGCCGCGGATGCGCTGCGGCAACCGTGGGCGGGGCTGTCACTGCTGCAGGACGCGATGCTGGCGGCGCTGCTCCCGCCCTCCTCCTCCTCCTCCGCTGCCGCCGCCGCCGGCGGCCCCTCGAGTCTCCTGTCAGAGATCCTGTGTGGTGGCGGCGACGGCGAAGCGCGCGGCGCAGCACCCGGCGGGCGGCGCGAGACGGAGCGCTACGTGTCGTCCTTCACCCACACGCACCGCCTGCTGCTGGCGATGCACGGCGCCCTCTGCGACGGGGGCGCGGGCAGCGGCGGCGACGGCGGCGGCGGCGACAGCGGTGAGGGGCCGGCGGGGTGGCGGGCGCCGCTGCTGGCGCAGGCGGCGGTGGTGTCGCTGGCGGCGCACTGCAGCGGCGGGCTGGCGGCGGCGCACGAGGGCCCGTGGCTGCGGGAGAGCGGGTGGGCGCCGTGGACGGACGCGCAGATGTTCGGCGGCGACGGCGACGGCTCCCCCGTGCCAGTGAACGCGACGGTGTACAACGCCCACACCTACGCCGCCGCGCACGCCCCCCTCGTCGCCGCCAACAGCTTCAATTCGCTGCTCAACTACTTTCTGCTGCAGTCGCTGCGCGCCGCCGAGGCCCACTGTGCGCTGTGCGAGCGCAGCCCGGTGACGGAGGTCTTGACGGCTGGCGGCGGCGGCGAGGACAGCGAAGACAGCGCC
Source organism: Kentomonas sorsogonicus (assembly GCA_030347455.1). Classification (NCBI taxonomy): domain Eukaryota; phylum Euglenozoa; class Kinetoplastea; order Trypanosomatida; family Trypanosomatidae; genus Kentomonas; species Kentomonas sorsogonicus. The sequence goes on along the minus strand of JAQOSZ010000153.1, from coordinate 599,747 downwards.
CGCGCCGCTGCGCAGGCGATACGGTGTCAGCGCCGCCGCCGCCGCCGGGCCATGGCCGCGGAGCTACCGCCGCGGCTGCGGGTGCCGCTGGGGTATGTGGCGGCGCTGCGGCGGCACGCGCTGTCGGTGCGGGAGGGGTGGGCGGCGCGGCGGGAGGAGTACTACCAGCGGCGGGCGGCGCACGAGGCGGAGCGGGAGGCCGCCGCGACCGCCGCCAGCCCCCACACCCGCAAGTACCACCGCGGCAGCAGCGGGGCGGAGCGCCGGCAGGAGGCGCGCGCGGCGTGGGAGGAGGAGGAGCGCGCGCACACGCCGGCGGCCGCGCGCCTGCTGGCCCCGGGGACGGCCACCGTCGGGGCGGAGGCGACGGCGCGGCTGCTGCGGCTGCTGACGGAGGCAGGCGGCAACGTGTACCGCGCGATGCGCACGGCGGTGTCAGTCGTGCACGCGGCGCGCATGATACGCCACGCCGCGCGGGAGCCGCCGCCGCAGACGGTCGCCGCCACGAAGCTCGTGCACCGTCGCGTGTGGTCGCGCCGCCTGCGCCGCAAAGTGCTGGTGCAGCAGCGCGTGCCGGTGCTCAAGGTCGTCAGCGGCGCCGAGCAGCAGCAACAACAGCAGCAACAACAACACCGTGAGAGAGGGGGCGCCGACGGCGGGGAGCAACGCCCCGGCCGCCGCGCCCACGCGCCTCCTACACCGGTGACGCTGCTGCACGCGCTCTCGCCGGCGGTGGTGGAGGAGGTTGTGCGGCTGGGGCTGCGCACGGGCAGCGCCGGCGCGCGTCTGGCCTCCGGCGCACACGCGGACTGCGTGCAGGGCGGCCTGCTCGACTGGTCCGCGTCGCGCGGGCTGTGGTGCCCCAACGGGCCCCTCGCCGCCGCCGCCACCCCGCGCGGCATCGGCGCCCGCGCCGTCGCCGCCGACATGGAGGCTGCCGCGCGCCGCCCGCTGCAGCTGCTGGCCGCGGCCGGCGCCGGCGCGGAGGGCGGCGAGGCGGATCTGTGGGGCCACCGCGTGGTGCCTACGGCGCTGCTGTGCGAGCTGGAGCTGGCGTACGGGGGCGCGGAGGGGGAGGGGGAGGGCCTGGCGCGGGAGGCGCGGCGGCTGCTGGCGCGCGACCCACGCACCTTCGCGTCGCCGGCCGCCCTCACGGCCCTCCAGCGGCTGACCGTGCGCGGCGCGCGGCGGTCGGTGCACGCGGTGCAGGCGGGGCACGCCCTCTGGCTCCGCGCCGCCGCCGCCCTGGAGACGGCCGCGCCCGCGCCGGACGGTCGACAGGAGGGCGTGGAGTGGCTGCGCGAGATTGCAGCCGAGGCGCGCGCGCAGGCGGAGGAGGCGGAGGCGGTGCTGGCGGGCCCGGCCGGCGGCGGCGGTGGGCGGCTCGCCTCGCACGCACTCTCTGGCGGCGCCGCGGCTGCGGCCAAGGACGCGGCGAGTGTCAAGGAGCTGCTGGCGCGCGTCGCCGGCGCTGACAGCGCAAAGGGTGACGACGGGGACCTGGCTCCGTTCGGACAAGGCGGCGGCGGCGCTGACGGGGAGGAGAGTGCGGAGGGCCGCCGGCGCCGCCGCGGCAGGAAGGGGCAGTCCGCGCACGCCGCGGCGCCGGCGACGTACGAGCACTTTCTGTCCGCCGTTCTGGCGCAGTCGCACCCGCAGCCCGGCCCCGGGCAGTGGGAGCGACTGTGGGCGGTGGCGGCGGGGACGCTGCTGGGCCTGCGCGGGCCGGACGCGCTGGAGGGTGGGGGGCGGCCGGCGGCGTGGGCGGCGCTGGCGCTGCGGGACGCGTGCGTGGCGGCGATGCTGTCGCCCCCGCGCGTCTCCGCAGAGCTCGTGCGGCGCAGCTTCATGGCCGTCGCGCTCTCCCCCGCCGCGCACGGCAGGCGGCGCGCGCACTCGTCGTCAGCGGCATCTTCTGCGTCTGCGGTGGCCAATGCGGCGCCCGCAGAGGGCGCGGACGGCTTCCCGGCCGGCGACGCGCTGGTGGAGGGCGTGCCGGCGCTCTTCCGCGCGCAGCTGCGACTCTACGACACCGTCGCCGCCCGCGGCGGTGTCCCTGCGGCGGTGGCGGGTGGGCGCGACTTTCCCTCCCTGCGCGCCGCCCTCGCGGAGTGCGAGACGACCGAGGACGACCCTATGAGCGCCTGGCCGCTCTTCGCGCCGCTGCAGCCGTTTTCGGCCGACGGCACCGCCGCCGCGCCGCCCGCCGTCGCCGCGCACTGGCTGCGTCTCACGTTGCTGGAGCCCTTTAGCGCGGCCACACCACCAGTGCTAGCGCTGGCACTAGCACTGTCACCACTGCCGCCGCCACTGCGCTGCCGGTGTGGCTGACGGCGCGCACGCACCCCGCAGACGCTGCCACCGCCCGCGTGCTGCTGGCGTGGCTCACCGACGTCGGCGCGTCCGATGCCTCTCGCGCGGGGTCGATGAAGGCGTGTGTGGCGCTGCTTCGCGACAGACTGCAGCGCGCCGCGGCACGCGAGCGCGTCTCGCCCAGGTGACCGTCCGCGAGCTTTTCTCACGCACACACACAACGCATATTTCGCTGTTTTTGTTGTTGGTATTCACATTCTACATAAAGTGCTTTTGTTTATTAGTATTAGTATTACTATTTTTTTTTTCAGTGTTACAATACTGTTGCTTTGCTCTGTGATTTCAATGGTGTACGCCACCGCTAACTGTCTAATTCATTATGTTACTATTCCTTCATTATTCCTTCATTATTCCTGCTTCTCCCCAGAAACCGCCATTGTCTATCCACTCCAGCTACTTAGCTCTCCACCTCCTCCCCTTGTTATTTATCAAAAAAAAAAAAAAAATCACGTAACAGCACTGTCAACAACAACAAAACAAAAAAATTCAGTATCCGTAGCTCGACAATGAGTGGGGCCGCTGATCTGCAGTACCCCTCCAACAGCGGCGGCGCTGCCGCCCAGCCCGCGGCCGCAAACCCCAATAACAATAACAACAACAACAACAACAACAACGCGGCCGGGGAGCCAAGCGACGCGCTGCTGGACGCGGCGCGCCGGCAGAAGATCCACAACCTGAAGCTCAAGACGGCGTGTCTGTCCAACGAGGAGTTTGTGCAGGACCTGCACGTGTCGGACTGGAGCGAGATGCAGAAGCAGAAGCTCGCGGCGGCGCACGAGAAGGCGCGGGAGCTGCTGGCCGCCGTGGAGACGGGCACCAAGTGGGTCGTGACCGACAGCTACGACGTGCAGAAGCTGATGCGCACGTGCGGCCTGGACGTGGCGGTGCGGGAGCTGTACAAGCCGGAGGACAAGCCGCAGTACATGGAGGTGGTGGCGCTGCGCCGCACCCTCAACGAGCTCAAGCAGCACCCCAACAAGAACCGCACCGTCTCGCTCGCCGCCACCATCGACAACAACGCCATCAAGCTGGAGCAGGCGGAGGAGGAGCTGAAGCGCTCGCAGCTGGACGCGACCGACCTGGCCAAGGTCCCCGTGCCGGTGCTGCGCAGCCTGGAGGACTGCATGGACGTGACCGTCGCGCAGACGGCGCTGCAGAGCAACGAGGAGCAGATCGCGGCCATCAAGGAGCAGGTGGAGAAGGCCAAGGAGGTGCGCGACGTGGCCATCGCGGACGGCGAGATGGCCATCGCCGAGGAGCAGTACTACATCAAGGCGCAGCTGCTCGAGCAGCTCGTCGGCCTCGTCGCCGACAAGTTCCGCATGATCGGCCAGACGGAGGAGGAGAACCGCAACTTCGACTCGATCCTCGACACGCAGAAGCGCGCCTTCCAGGAGACCTCCGCCATCAAGGACTCGAAGCGTCGCATGAAGTCCCGCTGCGAGGACGACCTCAAGAGCCTCCACGACGCCATTCAGAAGGCCGACCTCGAGGACGCCGAGGCGATGAAGCGCTACGCGACGCAGAAGGACAAGAGCGAGGCCTACATCCAGGACAACCTCGACAAGCAGGACGACGCGTGGCGCAAGATCCAGGAGCTCGAGCGCGTCCTGCAGCGCCTCGGCACGGAGCGCTTCGAGGAGGTGAAGCGGCGGCTGGAGGAGAACGACCGGGAGGAGCAGCGCCGCGTCGAGTACCAGCAGTTCCTCGACGTGTGCGGGCAGCACAAGCAGCTGCTCGACCTCTCCGTGTACAACTGCGACCTCGCGATGCGGGTGGCGGGGATGATGGAGGAGATCACCGGGGAGAGCTGCAGCGCCATCCAGTCGCGCCACGACAAGACCAACGAGGAGATGGGGGAGCTGCGGCTGGAGGTGCACAAGGAGTACCTCGAGGCCTTCCGCCGGCTCTACAAGACCCTCGGGCAGCTCGTGTACAAGAAGGAGAAGAAGCTGGAGGAGATCGACCGCAACATCCGCACCACCCACATCCAGCTCGAGTTCGCCATCGAGACTTTTGACCCCAACGCCAAGAAGCACGCCGACACCAAGAAGGAGCTCTACAAGCAGCGCGCGCAGGTGGAGGAGGAGCTGGAGATGCTCAAGGACAAGATGGCGCAGGCGCTCGAGGGCTTCGGCCCCACCGAGGACGCCCTGACGCAGGCCGGCATCGCCTTCACGCATCCCGCGGAGGAGGTCGAGGAGGGCAACCTCACGCGCCGCAGCCGCATGGTCGAGTACCGCGCGCACCTGGCCAAGCAGGAGGAGGTGAAGATAGCCGCGGAGCGCGAGGAGCTCAAGCGCTCCAAGGCGCTGCAGAGCCGCCAGCTGCGCGGCAAGACCGTGCCGCAGATCACACAGTGAGCGTGAGAGAGAGGGAAGAAACAGAATACTTCATACAAGTCATAATAATAATAATAATAATCAAAGTATATGATCATGTTTCATCCATTCTCTCTCTCTCTCTCTCTCTCTCTCTCTCTCTCTCTCTCTCTCTCTCTCTCTCTCTCTGTGTGTGTGTGTATGTGTCTCGGGTGGTGTTGTTGGTGGTGGTAGTGGTTGTGGCACCAGCACCCCGTACCCAGTTACGCACACGAAAACTAACGCCTCTCCTCTGCTTCGCTTTTCTCCTTTCTCCTGTTCTTTCGTTTCATTTGCTTCCGCTGTTATAGGCGCCTTCTGGAAATATGCATTTTTTTTTTTTTAACGCACTCCATCATCCATCTGCGCGTCGCCGTCTTCTTACATGTATAATACATTTCTTGTCTACTTTTCCCCCTTTTCTTTCTCCTTTTCAAGAAGACTGCTTTTTGTCCATGGGGATGAAATAAATCAAAGAAATACTGCCAGAGAATCCGTTGCTGTCGCTCGACTCGCAGGGTGGAGGTTTATATTTTAAACTTCGAATATCATCATTCGTGTTCACTTTTTCTTTTTTTTTTAAATGTTCTTTCCGTTCAGAGCTTTCATTTCTTCAAAGGAGAAAGAAAGGTAAGTTAAAGAGACTTCATTCGCTCATGTACATACTACATATCTATATATATATTCTTCGTCATTCAAACTCTCCATTCATTCTTGTCTGGAGTAAAGCGGAAATGGAAAGAAACCATCCACTTTCTTTACATCCCCTTTTTGTCTCTTCAGGATTCACTTTCTTTTTTTTTTTCACCACTGTCATTTACTCCAAACAGACTTTTCTGTACCTTTTCTTTTTTCACCTGGCATATATTGCTAATAAAAAAAAATATATATATACATATACACGCGCTACGTGAATCATGGTCTATGCGATTGCACCTGCTTCAGTCGATTTGTCTGTCGTTGTGTTGCACACGTTAGTGCGTAGGCATCATATTTTGTGCTCTCCACTTGAGATTCGCCCTGCGGCCCTCCCTCAGTTGATAGTTACTCTTTTGCATGCACGCACCTCGTCAGAGTCCTTTAGAAAAAAAAATGTGTTCATTGATGTGTGTGTGTGTGTGTGTGTGGAGAGCACTCTTTTCTGCGACCCACTAGGGCTGTTACGAATATAGCTGTGATGATATGTACTCTTTTACATATTTCTCGTTCTAATCCAATCCTCCTCTCTAATCCCGACCCCACTCCGCTCGCCCGACATGCTACACTTCAAAAGCTACATACAGTTTTATCTACGCACCATCACACGCGCTCTTATAGTTCCATACTTCCCCCCCCCCCCCTTTACCGCTCACATAGAGAAGATTATTTGCGTTCTACTTCGTTATAGTTTTTTTTTGTGCCCTCTCTCTCAAAAGCACCCTTTGAAAAGAAAACGAAATACACCACACACACACACACACACACACACACACACACACACACACTCAAGATCAATCATGTCCTCTGAGCGCGACAGTAGCCCCAGCGTTCCCCGCCTCAATTTCGACACCTCGCAGCCCCGCACGGAGGCTTCAGAGGCGCGCGGCAAGACAGAGAGCGCCGCGCGCAACTTTGCCAGCGCCGCGCGCAGTGACGCCTCGCAGGCTCGAGAGAACACCGAGAATGCCGCCCGCGCCTCTGCCAGCGCTGCCCGCGCTGACGCCTCGCAGGCCCGTGCGAATACGGAGAGTGCCGCCCGCAACTCTGCAAGCGCCGCGCGCAGTGACGCCTCGCAAGCTCGTGTGAACGCAGAGAGTGCCGCCCGCGCCTCCGCCACCGCCGCCGCGCGCTCCGCCACCGCCTCGCAGGCGCGTCCGGAGGCTAGCAAGGCGGCGAGCGCGGTGCGTCCGAGCACCGCCACCACCGCCACCGCCGCCGGCAGCAGCGCCCGCCCCTCCGCCCGCCCCCCGATCGCGGTCGGCGGTGCGCGCGGGGGCCCGGCGGTGGCGGCGCGCGGGGGCCGGGGCGGGGCGGCTGCGGCCGGCGGCGCGGACAGCTTCAGCGGCCCGACGCCCAAGGTGGCGACGCCCTTCGCGCAGCAGGACTACAGCGGCTTCCCGCCGGACACCGTCAAGTTCCTGCAAGGAGGTGAACGCGGCGCGGGACGGCGCGGTGCAGCTGCGCGTGCTGCCCAAGTCGCAGCAGCTGCAGCAGCTCCTCCTCCTCGAGACGACGCAGCGCGCGATGCACGAGCGGCAGGAGGAGAGCGCCTTCGCCGTCATCGGCCACCGCCGCGCCGAGGACGCCGCCAAGCGCGCGGAGCAGTCGCTCGCCGCCGCCAGCAAGGAGCGCGCCGAGGGCCTCAAGGCGCGGCAGCAGGAGGAGCTCGCGGCCGCCCGCGAGGACACGATCGCGCGCCTCAAGCAGATGGAGACGGACGTCAAGGAGCGCCTGGGGACGCTCGCGCGCCTGCAGCCGCGCCTGGGCGTGCCCGCGGCGGTGCTGGCGCTGCTCAAGAGCGACGACGGCGACGTGGCGGTGCTCGGCCGCCTGCTGGAGGAGGACAAGAGGCTGCAGAAGGCGCTCAAGGGCGACGCGCGGTACGCCAAGAGCCGCACGGCCGACACCGACGGCGGCGCCTTTCCCTACTACCTGCGCGACTGCGCCGCCGCCTCCTTCAACGTCGCCGCCATCCTCGCGGGGTCGCCGCTGCGCGCGGCGGTGGAGGACGCTGTCATCGACGCCAAGGGAACGCCCGCGTCGGACAAGAAGGTCGTGGTGGTGCGCGACGACGCGCAGGGCGTTGTGGCCTGGGCGCACGTGCGCGGCACCCCCGACGCGCCCGCCGCGGCCGCCGCCTTCCTCGAGGCCGCCCCCGCGCCCTCCAACCTCCCGGCCGACGCGGGCCGCGGCGTGCTGTGGTGCAAGGAGGACCTCGCGGAGCTCGCCCGCAAGGCCAAGGCGGCCAACTCGCCCATCGCCGGCATCGTCGACGTCAGCACCGCCGTCATCGCCGTTGGAGACGTCGCGTCGGCAGAGCTGTCTCGCAAGGAGGTCGAGGCCATTGGTGAGGCGGCCGCCGCCTGAGTGTGAGTGTAGGCGGAGGGAGGGGGGGGGAGGGGGCAGCGCGCGTCTGCGTAGGCCTTCCCTCGTCTCTGCACTCATTGTACGCGTGTCGTTCCTTTTTTTTTTCTGTCTCTCTTTCCTCTTCTTCTTCGTGTTTTTTGCTTCTTGAGATGTGCTTTCCTGGGTATTGCCAAAACTTCAGATACGCGTTTGCTTCTTTTTTCCTTTTCGTTGCGGTGCTCTTGTTGTTTTTTGTTTTTGTTATCGCTGTTGTTTTTCTCTTCGGGCGTGCCAGTGAGAGGTGGAGGAAAAGAAGAAGAAGAAGTCGAAGAATGCCTAAAGCAAAGGCAAATTACAGAAACAACAACAAAAAAAGTTACCACCCCATTCATAGTTCTATTTTCAGCCTGTGCTTACTCATTTCACAGGCATCCATTGTGAGTTGCTCGTTTTTTTATTATCTTTCTGTATTAGTTTGTTTTCTTGTCGTCATTACCTTTCTTTTCTTTTCCACGTTTCCACTTTATTTTATTTTGCTATTTGTACCCTTCAGCTCTCTTTCCTTCAAAAACTTTTTTTCTTTCTTTCTTTCTAATTCACTTGTGGCGAACTTACGCCTGTCGTTGAACATTTATGCTCTTTCTTTATGCTCTTCCTCTCTCTCTCTCCCTCTCTCTCTTTTGTCCACATCCGTTTCTGTTGAAACGGTTACGTGGAAAACGAAGATGATGGACACTTCATCAAAAGAGGAAGAGCAAGAGCTCAACAGGAAAAAAAACACACTAAAACACATATGAACACAATACATCTATATGCTTAAATAATAATAATAATGATAAGAATCAGAATAATCAGATCAGTTGATTTTTTTTTTTACTTTCCCGGATGCACAAGTGCACAAGACCGCTTTCATTGCTGTCTAGTAATTAAGACTTCACGCAGAATTCAATTTGTGCCCCCCCCCGTGTCTCTCCCGTTTTTTTTTTATTTTTTGTACATCTACGCTACACTATAACGAATCATTATTACCAGATTAGAAAGGAAAATCATGATAAGGCGTTGAAGATTATTGCTTTGCGTTTTGGTTGAATTGAATAGAAGTGAGCTGCAGTACAGTTGTATCGTTTATGCTGAGTGCCGGGATGGTTGCATACATGCATGTGCAAACACACCCTCACACATAGTCGCATAACCGTACACAGCTCTCTGCATGCTGGGCAACTCATAAATATGCCGATTTGAATGCAATCTCTTCTTGAGTGAATGATACGACTGATGATGACTCTTTTAGCTCCCCCCCCCCCCACGTCACTCCCTCTTCTCCTCTGTAAACCCAACAGCAGCTTAAAACGGCTCTGTATACATCGAACGGGAGAGAATATTCCCAGCATTTAGAACAAAAAAGAAAAACCCCTCTAGTACAGAAAACAACAACAACAAAAAAGAATCCAACACTGGGCCCGTAACAGAGGTAGTGTGGCACACACACACACACACTGACACACACAGGAATCGGTGACTCGGTGGTCCCGTTGCGTAGCTCTTCTTTCTAAATTCCCTTCCCCACACACTCACACTGAGAAAATGGACATGGACCCGATCACGGGGCGCGAGGCGCAGCGGATTGAGGCGGTGCTGGCGGATCTTGTCGAGGACCTGGAGCTGCTCTCGTACCTGCCGGAGGAGTTCCACCTGTGGACGCAGGACGACCTGGTGCCGACGCTGGAGCGCTGCCAGGAGGAGCTGCTGCAGCCGGGCGCGGAGCCGACCCACGTCGACGACGAAGAGGAGCGGCAGCAGCTCATCAAGGCCATGTGCTTCATGCAGGTGGCCGCGCAGTACGGCGACCCCGGCGACGCCGTCGGCAACGAGTCGCTGGTGCAGGTCTCGGAGTTCAACGAGGCGGAGCGCGACCTGCTGGAGACGGCGACGACCGTCGGCTACCTCGACCGCGCCGACCTCGAGTTCCACCACATGGCGCTGCGCTCGCTGCTCGACACGCTGCGCGACGGCGGCTACGCGACGCAGATGCGCGAGTTCGTCAAGGCCTACTACCCCACCTCCGACAGCGACGACGACGAGGAGGACGGGGACGGCGGGGACGGCGGGGGGCGCAGCCGCAGCGACGGCGGCGGCGGCTCCTCCTCCTCCTCTGACGGCGGCGGCGGCGATGGCAATGACGACGACGACGACCTGCTGGCGGACGAGCAGGTGCCGTACGACCGCGCGGAGGCGTGCGAGAGCGGCATGATATCGGAGGGCATCGACAACTTCCGGCGGGTGGTGCAGACGCTGCGCCGGCTGATGCAGCTGCGCAACGCCTCGACCGTCAACGACGACATCCACCGCTACCGCGTGCTGCACGAGGCGGTCAACAAGGAGCGCAGCGCGACGGCCGACGTGCAGGCGCTCAACCAGGAGTACGAGGACATGAAGGCCGCGCGCCGCCGCGACGTCGCCGCCCTCGACGCGGAGGTCGCGGCTCTCGAGGAGGAGATCGCCTACGTGCAGCGCGCGGCCGACGTTGAGCTGGAGGCGTTCCGCGAGGTGAGCGACCGCATCCAGGCCGACCAGGCCGCGAGCTACGAGCAGCAGCTGGAGGAGCACCAGCGCGCCGCGGACGCCCTCGACGCGAAGCTCGAGGCGCTCGAGAAGGCGCACGCGGAGGAGATCGGGACGCTGCGGGTGACGCGCGCGAAGCGGGAGGCGGCGGTCAGCGGCGCCATCGCCGAATACGACGGGCGCGTGCGGGACGTGACGCTGGCGACGCGGCAGCTGCAGCGCGACACGCACAAGGACACCGAGAAGATCGTCGCCCTCGAGGAGAGGCTGCGCCGCCTCGACAAGGGCAAGCGCGAGCACGAGTGGGAGATGCAGGTGCGGGAGCAGCGCCAGGAGCACGCGCAGGAGATCCGCAGCCGCCAGGAACACTACGCCCGCGTGCTCCAGGCCTACATCCGCGCCCACCTCGCCCGCATCGCCGCCGAGAAGGAGATGAACAAGAAGAAGAAGGGCAAGAAAAAGTCCAAGAAATAAAGCGCTGGGTGTACTCCTTTTTGTGAGTTTATATATGTGTGCGCGTGTGAACATATTGCTTTCCTCTGTAGTGAACCAAGTAGGCTCCTTCTTGTCTTCAACTCTTTTACTTTTTTTTTCCCCCTCTCATTGTTGGTACTCTTCCAAAATATGTAAATAACTCCTTTGCGTTTCCGCTACTTGTACAGAATTATTTTTCCCAAATACTTTTATCTTTGTCTCTATGCTTCTATGGAAGCAGTTTAAAGTAATCGTTTCCACAACAAGAGTGAACAGTTTTTTGGCCTTGTGTAGTCGTTTGTCTGGCTGTGCGCGCCTCCTGACTGTGGGGCGATACATCATCAGTTGCGACGACACGTGTAGGGCGAGGGGAAAAGTCTGAAAACAACAACAACAAAAAAGGACTGATGCAATGTAGAAGCTTCTGTGCCGACACATATAACTCTGCTGATGACGCCCGGAGCAGAATCAATTCCCTACATTGTTGAGGCCTATCAGATATAGACAAGGTAGCTCGCGCAAATATACATACTTGGGTCTATTGAAACGATGTCCACTCATATATTTTGTGGATCCCCCCCCCCTTTCCTGTCCAAATCCAAAGAAGAAGGTTCAGCTAGGTACCATACGTCTTCAGAGAAAATAGAGAGAAAGAGAAAGATAGATAGAATACTCCGTGACCATCGCAGCACGGAGATTGGGCAGAGAGACCAAATCAGAACACACATAGGTAGCTCCAAAGCATGTCCTCCGGCGGCAAGGCGGCGGCGGCGGCGCGGCTGGGCGAGGCGGCCTTCAGCGCCGGACCCAAGGTGAGTGCCGACTTCCTGGCCATCTCCTACGGCGCGTACGTGCAGCAGCTGGCGGCCGCGCTGCCGCAGGACGACCAGGTCGACGACCTCAACGAGCAGCTCGCGGCCGCCGGCAGACACATCGGCGCGCGCCTGGTGGAGGAGTTCGGCGTCCGCAGCGGTGCCGCGCCGTGCCGCAGCTTCGCCCAGGCCGCGGAGGCCGTCGCGCTCACCGGACTGCGCATGTTCCTGAACGTGGCGGCGGAGGTGTGCCCCGCGCGCGACAGCGCCGACAGCTTCTCCATCACCTTCGCCGAGAACCCGCTGAATCTGTTCGTGGAGCTCCCCGAGGGCCCTCTGCGCGAGCGGCTGTGGTACTCGAACATCCTCTGCGGCGTCGTCGCGGGCGCGCTTGCGATGGTGGGCTTCGGCGCCGACGTCACCTACGCGCGCGACACGCTGCGCGGCGACAGCACAAACGAGATCACCATCGTCTTCAAGGGCCGCGAGAAGGAGACCTTCCAGCTGGAGCAGTGAGGCGCAGTGTGCTTGGAAGGGAGGGGGGGACAACACTTCATTCTTTTTCTTTCCTTCGTCTCCTCGTGCTTTTACGGCTTTGTGCGTATGTCTCTCTGTCTGGTTGCGCGTGTTTGTGTGTGTGTCACTGTTTTACAATCTGCTAGGTGTTTAATCCTACTACTACTTCTGTTTTGCATCGTATCGCAATTGCAATGCTCCTGCACACGTCATCCATGTTTTTTTTTTTTGTTTGACGCTCTCTTGTGAGTTACTATCAGATGCCAAGCGGCAGAAGTTGCTGCACGCGATATAATGTCGCTTTACCGCCCCGCGCATCACATTACTCGCTGGCTCCTATGTGTGTTGTTGCTGTTGTTGTTGTTCTAAACCAAGAAGGGCTTCAGCTGGTACAAGCTATATACTTGCTGACGGTGGCAGTTTCCCGCACTACTTCTCTTCTTCACCCTCCTCACTGAAACTACTACGAAGGAAAAAATCAAAGAAAGAAAGGAAGAAACTACACAAGCCTCTTTACAAGAATAGTACAACTCTCTCGCTCCCTGCTGCGGAATGGAGTACAAGCAAAAGTCAGCGCGCATCCCGCGCAGCGCGGAGGAGCGCGAGACGTGGCGGCGGGTGATCATCGTGCTGGAGCACTGCCCCCTCATGTCCGTGCAGACCGACAAGGGCCACGAGCTGCTTAGCGAGCGCCACCGCAGCTACCACGCCAAGCACAAGACCGACCCCGCCGAGTGGCGCCCGGACGTCGTCCACCAGTCGCTGCTGCACCTGCAGGACTCGCCGCTCAACCGCGCCGGCATGCTGCAGGTGTTCCTGCGCACCAAGAAGGGCGTCTGCATCGCCGTCGACCCGCGGCTGCGCGTGCCGCGGCACGTGCGACTGTTTGAGAAGATGATGGTCATGTGCCTCTTCAAGATGAAGGTGCGCTCCAGCAGCGGCTACCTCTCGCTGCTGCGCGTCGTCAAGAACCCCGTGACGGACCACATGCCCGCCGGCACCCGCGTCATCCGCGTGGAGAAGGGCGGGCCGCTGGTGGACCCGTTTGCCTTCTGCGCCGCCCTCGGGGGCGCCTCCCCCTCCCCGGCAGGGCCCAGCGGCAGCAGCAGCAGCTCCGACGCCGCGGAGCCGCCAGCCAAGCGCGCGCGGGGGGAGGAGGGTGCGGCGGCGGTCGCGACGAGTGCTGCACCCAGCAGCAAAGCGGCGGCGGCGGCGGCGGCGGCAGGGGCGCGGGAGGCGGCGGCCGCGGCGGTGGGGGCGTACCACGCGGCGGCGGCGGCGCGGCGCTTCCGGCCCTTCGCGCTGGTGGTGGGCGGCATGTCAAAGGGCGACGTGGACGTGTCGTCGTGGGCGCCCGAGTGTGAGAGCGTCAGCGTCGCCGGCCGGGGCATGTCCGCCGCGGCCGTCCTCAGCACGCTCCTCTACGCCTTCGAGGAGGAGTGGCTGCGCGAGGACAACGAGGCCGCCGCGAACCCGTGAGGGAGGGAGGGAGGGAGGGGGGGGGGAGTGGACGGAGGGGGAACACGGGGTGTATAGCGCCCGTAACGGTTTGCTTCTCACCGGAGATATTTATTTTTCTTTCCCGTCCCCCTTTTAACTCACTGCCTCACGGTCTCGATGTTTTTTTCTTGTGTTTTTTTTTCTTGTGTGTTTTATATTTTTATCTTATTCGATTAACATCTAAATGCAACACCTTAATCACCCTATCTTTATTTGCTTCTTCCTTCCCCTGAATACTAATGCTTAAAACAAATGTAGAAAAAGAATAGGAAGGAAGAATCACGTGTGCTTCTGACGGAAGGAAGAGAGTGGGGGGGGGGGGATGATGCTTTGATGTCTTTCTGACCTCTCTCCACCCCCCCCCCCTATATATATTACTTCATAATCAAAGCTGCTGTTCTTGTTGTTGTTGCTGGTGTGCTTGTTCACTGGAGGAAATAAAGAAATAGAGTACACTATGCCACCCTTCCCATTCGTCCACAAACTTATCACTTCCTACTGTCTCTCTTCTCTCCTAACTTTGCTCTCATTCTCACACTGTCTACCAACACACACACACACACACACACACACACACACACATACATACATAGTAGGAGAGAAAAAAAAATAAGTAAAACTAGCAAGCAAACATACTTGTATTCATTACCACTACCAACAACAAAAAAATTTCAAAAAAATAATAATAATTATTTTTATTGGCGAGCGCAGTCGAATTCTGCTCATAGAAATATTATCTAGAGTCTTCTCTAGATTTTTTTTTTTTTTTTGCGCGTGTTCGCATTACGTACTTTTTTTTCTTTTCTTCTTTTTTTTTTTCGCTTCTGGTTTTTTTTTCCCTCGTCTTTTTTTTCTTCTTATTCTTCTTTCACCGATCTTATTTAATTTTCTGTTCTTTTGTCTTGTACATTTACCTGGTGATATCACTCCGGGGAGAAAAAAAAATAACGTAATAAGAAAGAAAGGAAAAAAACAGCAATTACAAGAAAAGGTACTTCCTCTTTTCTGTTCTTCCCCCCCCCCTCCTCCGCTGCTCCCCTCTGTTGTTTTTCTTTTCTGCTTGTCTGAGTCACTTTCTCTATTCTTCTTTGATTTTCTTCATATTCTTTAATTGCCCCAGTGAACCTTGTGTTGTTTCTTCACGCACACAACCGAGGTTCATTGTGTATCTTTATTATTATTATTATTCACACCTTTCATCCATCAATTGACGGATTTTATTTTTTCTTTTTCTCTACTCTATTCTCTTTCATTTCAACTCATCGCATAGCAACATTACTTTTTTCCCCCTGTTTACGGGAGTATATCGTTGCTGTTCAGTGAATCGTCTTGTTTCTTTTTCCTTCTTCTTTCTGCTTTTTTTTTCTCTGTGTGTGTGTTTTACTGCATAGTTATCAAGTCTTCTCTTTCAAATACACGCAAACTGAAGAGAAAAAAAAAAGACAATTTTGCATACGCACATACACACCTGAAAACACACTATAGGAGGAAGACACAAAAATCAAGCGAAGAGAGATCCAAAGAAAAAAAAGAAGAAGAAGCACTTCTCTCATTCTTTTCTGCGATCTTCGCCTTACATATATATATAGACATGCCGCACTACTCTGGCGGCCCCGAGGTAGAGGAGGAGGTGCCGTGGCGGTGGCTGCGAATGCGCGGCGGCGGCAACCAGCCCTCCTCCAGCTCCTCCGGCGGCGGCGGCAGCAGCAGTAAGAAGAACGCCACTGGGGCCTCAGCGGCCGCCGCAAACCACCAAAACATCAAAAGCCAAAGGCAAAGGCCACCACCAGTCCGGATCAGCTGCCGCGGGGAGCGGGGGCCTCACTTCGCCCACCACTCACCACCACGACCAGCAGCGACCGGCGGCGGCGGCGGCTCCTCCAGTCTGCAGGCGCCGACCGCGGCGACGCCGGACCGCATCTACGGCATCGGGTCCCCGCTCGCGGAGCCGCCGCCGTCCGCCTCCTCCCTCCCCGCCGGCGCCGGCAGCCCAAAGGCCTCCGCCACGAACCGCGCCGCCGCCTCCTCCGCAGGCGCTAGCAACAACAACAACAACAATGCGGCCAAGAACAACACCAGCGAGAACAAGAGCTCTAAAACCGGCGCCTCCGCCGCCGCCTCCGCCAAGGCGTCGGTGCCGCCGCTCGCGCCCACCAGCGGCAGCCTCCCCGGCGCTGCCTCGTCGCCGGCGGGGCAGCTGCTCTCGCCGACGGGCGGCGGCGGCGGGGCGGGGGAGGGGCCCATGTCGCCGACGCTGGACGCGCGCCCCACGCTGACGCTCTACACCGAGTACGGCGACGACGAGCCCGGCGAGCTGCTGGGCGCCCCTACGGCCGCCTCGCTGGGGGGCGGCGGCGGCGGCGGGATGCACTCGCGGCCAGCAGCGGCCTGCGCAGCCCCAC
This sequence comes from Kentomonas sorsogonicus, assembly GCA_030347455.1. Classification (NCBI taxonomy): domain Eukaryota; phylum Euglenozoa; class Kinetoplastea; order Trypanosomatida; family Trypanosomatidae; genus Kentomonas; species Kentomonas sorsogonicus. Next base: position 583,703 of record JAQOSZ010000153.1, on the reverse strand, counting down.
CGCCGCGCCGGCGCCGCCGCTGCTGACGCCGCTCGGGGCCGGCGCCACCGCGAGCGGGCACTGGAGCCAGCAGGGGCGGGGCGGGGTGGCGGCGACGCCGGTGGTGCCGCTGAACCCCCACGCCGACAGCGGCGCGCGGCAGGCGCTGGCGAGCCGCATGGAGGAGCACTTTGGGCCCCAGGGCGCCGTGACGCTGGAGGAGCGCGCGGAGCGGGAGGCCAAGGCGGAGCGCGAGGCCGCCGACAAGGCGCGCGAGAGCCGCAAGCGCGAGAAGGCTAAAGGCGCCGCCATCAGCATCCTCACCGTCGGCACGGTCAGCACGAGTCAGCAAGAGCGCGAGCACCGCGGCGGCCGCCGCCGCGCCGCCCACCAAGGAGCAGATTATCCGCGTCGGGGCGCAGCGGCTGTACCGGCGGCTGGGCAAGATGCAGCTGGTGGTGCACCGCGTGCGCAACGACGGCAACTGCCAGTTCCGCGCCATCGCGCAGCAGCTGCTGGGCTCCGAGCACTACCACGACGTCATCCGCCACCACGTCGTCTCCTACATGCGCCGCGTGCGGGCGGAGAAGTTCGACTTTTACTTTGGCAGCCTCAAGCAGGCGGACCGCTACTTTGCGCACATCGCGCGCGTCGGCAGCTGGGGCGACGAGCTGACGCTGCGCGGCGCCAGCGACAGCCTCTTCATCAAGATTCACGTCCTCTCATCCGAGGAGCGCAACTTCTACATCACCTACGAGCCCAGCGACGACGCCCCGCCGCCGCCGACGTTCCTCATCGACGTGGACAAGTACAAGGAGATGCGCAAGCGGCACGCGATGCAGGCGATGCAGGCGCGCGCCCACGCCTCCGCCTCCGCCGCCGGGGGGACAAGCGAGAGCGCCGGCCTCGGCGACTACGGCCACGCCTTGCCGCTCTCGCCGCTGCCGCCGTACATGGGCGGCTACGGCGGCGGGGGCCCGCTGCTGCGCCCGATGGCGGCGGCGGGCGGCGGCGGCCACAGCAGCAGCGCGGGGACCGTCCTGCGCGACGGCGAGTTGGCCTCTCTGCAGAGCCCCACGACGACCAGCAGCGCGTTCCACAATACTAATAATAATAATAATAACAGTAACAAAGGAAACGGACGCCGACGACGACGACGACGCGCCCATCGACGCGAGTCTGATGCAGCAGACGCTGCAGGAGAAGCTCTCGCGCTCCTTTGTGCACCCCCTCGGCTCGGCCGCCAACAGCTTCCACACCGCGGCCGCGGGCTCGATGCCGGCGACGGTGCACGCCGACCCGTGCAGCTTCGGGAGCCTCGGCGCCGGCGGCGCCACCATCGCGCTGCCCGGCGCCGCCGCCGCCGCCCCGCCGGCCGCCAGCGACGTGCAGGAATCGGTCATGGGCAAGTTCACACGCGCCGGCGGCCAGGTGCGCTACGGCGGCCAGGGCGCGGCCGGCGGCGGCGGGGGCGAGGGGGGCGTGCTGCAGCTGCTGCAGCCGCAGCCGGCGCGCCAGCCGATTGTCAGCAGCAGCTGCCGGCGTCACCCCCTCCGCCTCCGCGGGCGCGCTGCTGACGCCGACCGCCGGCGCGGCCCCCACCTTCCACCCGGCGGCGGGGGAGGAGGTGGCGCTGTTCGTGAGCCCCTCGCCGTCGGCCCCCAGCGGCGCGCCGCCGGCGGCGTACAGCCTCCCGCCGTCGCTGGAGCCGAGCCGCGCCTCCTTCAGCGGCTACAACGGCACGCACGGCAACCCCAGCATGAACTACAACACCTTCATCCTCGGCTCCAACCCGCCGCCCGGCGACAGCGCCGCCGCCAGCCTCGACCCTATGGGCCCCAGCGGAGGCGGCGGCAACGACTGGCTGCGCACCGGCGGCCCCAGCCTCGCCGACTACGCCGGCGCCGGCGGGAGTGTGGGGCAGACGGCGGGCGGCAGCGGCGGCGGCGTGGCGATGCAGCGCAGCGGCAATCAGCTGTGCTTTGTCTTTGAGAGCCGCAAGGAGCCGGTGGATGTCTTCCTGTCGTATCTGTACCCGGTGCACTTCAACGCCCTCGGCGTCGCGCCCGCCCCCGCGCCCTCCTCCGCCTCTGTCCCCGGCGCCAACACCTCGGACAGCACCGTCAACAACAACAGCATCGCCAGTGCAGGGGCGGGCGTGGGCGGGAGCGTGGGGGCCGCCTCCCCCGCCACCGCCGCCGCAGCCGCCCTCTTTGGCGCCGGCAGCCCCACCGCCGGCAGTCAGGGCAGTCTCCCCGCGCTGCTCGCCGCCACGCAGCAGCCCGCCGCCGCAGGGCCCATCACGGCGACCTTCCTCCGACCGACGACGGGCGCCGCCGCCGCACTAGTCGGCGCAAACGGAAACGGCCCGTCCTCCTTCCCAGGGGCTAACGATGCCGCCGCCGCGGCGCAGAGCCAGAGCCGGCACAGCAGCGAGGGGAGCGAGCGCAACGCGCCCGCCGCCGCCTTTCCCGAGTACACCGCCAGCTATTACCCCGCCGACGACGACCCCGCGGAGGCGCCGGCGCTCCCCAGCCAGTACAGCGTGTTTGGGAAGCTGGAGACGTAAAAGAGAGAGAGAGAGAGAGAGGGGGGAAAGGGGGAGGGGGAAGATATCTCTTTCTCGTTATATATATTTCCTTGTTTGTTTGTGTTGTCTGTGCGCGTGCGTGTGTTTGCTTCCGGCACCTCCCACTTTATTTCTTTCTTTCTTTCTTTCTCTCTCTCTCTCTAATTTCAACTCCACACTTCTGCTATCGACACACAAGGAGAAGACCGCGATGTCCTGCGTGATAATTCCCTTGGTTGTGTTTTATTATTATTATTCATTTTTCTCGAGTTCCTTATTTCCTCTTTCGTTCTCTCTACAGCTCTCAATATGGCTTTCTGTCTCTATCTCTCTCTCTCTCTCTCTCTATCACTTTTTCTGCCCGTCGTTCTTCCTCCTCGATCTGCTGCTTTTTTTTTTTTTTCTCCAATTTTACTGTCTTCCCTTTCCTGAGTGTGCCGCGCTGCGTTCTTCCTGCTTCACTTCTCCCTCACACCCACACCCCCCACACACTACTTTTTTTGTGTTTTCCCGCGTGTGTGTTCTTTCTCTGCACCAACTCCTTTCAGGTTGTTCATATAATATATTTTTTTTGGCGCTGGTGCTCCCTCAGTGCTTCCCCAGCTTTTTGCAAGTTATATCACACTATATCTTCGAACTGGAAAGGTGTAAGAGAACGAAAAACGATGGGGATGGGGGGAGGGGGAGAATGGAAGCGAATATTGTTTATCCAAAACTGATATCACGGGTTATGTTTTTCTTTCCTTCTTCAGCTTCTTTGATTACTTTATTTCATTGTGTATTTTCGTATATCTATACATCCTTCTCATAGCTCGTTGATGTTTCTTTTCTTTTTCCTGTTTTTTTTTTTTCTTTTTACCTCTCGTCCAGTGTCGCTGCTTTCTCCCCCCTCCCTCGTAACCCTTCTCTTCAAAAAAAAAAAAAAAGAAGAAAATCAGTTAGCTTTCTCATCGTCACGTCATCACTGCAATGGGGAATAATACACGTACACACACACACGCATACGTTTTGCCTTTGCATACACAAAAACGTCGAATCCCTTTACTTTACTATTATTATTTTGCTATTATTATTGCCGTGCTGGCAACGACTGAAGCACACATACACACACACACACTTTTTCCCTCTTCTCTTTGTTTGATTCTTGCGCAACTTGAAATGCAGTATAGATATACAGCCTGTTGGACTCTCGCAGTAGTGCTTCTTCCTGCGTTGTTTGATTGTGAGAGTGTCTTTCAAGAATAAAAATATGTGAGGCAAGCGATTACAGACACGCACACATGCGTGTTCTCCTTTCTTTTTCGCTTCTCCTCTGTAGTTTCTCTGGGCCCTCGAGAGGAATATGCAGAGTACACCGTTGTTTGAGCGTGTCCTCCTGCGCTCCCAACGATGACGGGTGTGCGTATTATGTATGCAACTCTGTGTAACAATACATTTCTTTTATTTTTTTACTATCACGCGTCTTTCGTCTCTCTCTCTCTATATCGCCATCCGACGCCCAAAAGGTCTCCTCATCTCATTTGATATTTCAATTTTTATTGTCTTTCTTGACTATCCATACATTATTATTGCTATCATTGCTATAGAACCCTTGGGGAAAAAATATTTTTGAAAGAAAACATAAGGAGAGAGAAAAGAAGATCCTAGACAGACCAAAAAAAAAAATCCGCTTCCTAGAACACCACAACTAAACAACAACAACAACAACTGGTATATTCCCCCCTCACACACATACACACACACAGACACACGCACACACAGACGCATACGCATACACATACACGCGTGCGCACATCATGGGCCAGGCCAAGACGAAGGTGAGCATCATCGTGTGCGGCCTCGACAGCAGCGGCAAATCGACGATAATAAACCACATGAAGCCGGAGGAGGAGCGGAGCATCGAGGTGAGCGCAACCGTCGGGTACACCGTCAGCACCTTCACCAAGGGCAAGACGCACTTCACCGCCTTCGACATGGGCGGCGCGCAGAAGTTCCGCGGCCTCTGGGAGACCTACTACGCGGCCGCGCAGGGCATCGTGTTCGTGGTGGACAGCGCCGACGCGCTGCGGCTGGTGGTCGTCAAGGACGAGCTGCAGGCGATGATGGCGCACCGCGACGTCAGCGGGACGCGCGTGCCGATTCTCATCTTCGCCAACAAGATGGACCTCGAGGGCGCCAAGAGCCCCGCCGAGCTGACGCAGGCGCTGGAGCTGGTCGAGGTGGTCGGCAATCACCCCTTCAACATCTTCGCCTCCGACGCGCGCCGCGGCGTGGGCCTGGAGGAGGGCATGGAGTGGCTGCGCACGGCCATCCTCCGCCAGCAGGAGGATGCAAAGAAGTCCAAGAAGTGAGTGGCGGGGGGGCAGGGGGCAGTGAGTCATGGCTTTTCTTCCCCCCCCCCCCCTCCTCTCGCTCGCTCTCTCTCTCTCTCTCGCGCGCGCGCGTGGCGGATCTCCTCTCTTCTTCTTCTTGTTTTTCCCTCCTCTCATTTTTCTTTTTACTGTTAGACGGCATGTGCATTTATGTTTCTTTATTATGATGATTTTCATCTTTTTTTTTAATTCTACTGGTCGCTTTGTGTTTCTCAGTATCCTGAGACGTGGTAATGGCCTGATGTGTTGCAGCAACAGCACTTATTATTACTACTATTATTCTGTGTGTTGTTGGTATCCTGTGATGGGCATTCATGACTTTGCGTCACAGGTGTGATAATGGCGAGTGAGGCAGAGGGGGTGCAAAATAGAGAATATCCTGTGATACTTTATCGCCCCTCCATCGGACCTACTACAACTCCACATATTACCACCCAACATCTGAATTCTCACTCTTTCTCACTTTCTCTTTTTTTTTCTCCCTTTTCGCTTCTTCCGTCTATTCCGCTCATTCATTCCTGTGTGTGCTTTTTTCCCTTTCCGCTCTCCTGACATATTCCTCCACTAGACTTTAAGCTTTATTTGCAAGAAAAGAAAAGAGAGAAAAACTATTTGGCTTATTCACACCACTGTCACAGGCTTCACTTTATTGTTCTTTTGTTGCTGTTATTGTTAACGTCTATCTATTATCTTCTGCTGATATTCTGTTCTTGGCACGAGCAGTGTTCGTTAGCCGTAAGAAAGTATGTTTTTTTTTTTTCTTATCTTGTTCTCTGAGTGTTGCTAATCAAATGCAGTGCCCCATCTCTCCATGTGTAACTCGCCTCATTCATTCATTCGCCCTCTCGCATCTACCGTCGTGCTTCCTTTTCCGCCTTTTCAAACAACGCTGTCTCCGCCACTTCAAAATAATAATAATGATAAATAATAACAACAACAAGGAAAACACTCACACACAAAGTAATATTCATTACCTGCAACACCAAAAACAACAAAAGAAGAAGAACCATGCCCCCTAAGAAGAACAAGAAGACCACCACCTCCGCCGCGGCCGCTGCTGCCGACGGCACTACCAACAACAGTACCCCCGCCCCCGCCGCCGGCGCGCAGGTGGCGGTGAAGGACGGCGAGAGCCCTTTTTTGGGCAAGGAGATGCGAGTGGAGCTGACGGACGGGCGCGTGGTGGTGGGGGTGCTCATCTCGTACCAGGGCGGCGGCGACCTGCTGCTGCGCACGGCGGTGGAGCAGCGCTGCCTCGCCGACGGCCTCGTCTCGCTGCACGCCCCGCACCTCCTCGCCATCCCCTTCAGCCACGTGCGCGCCCTGCAGCGCCGCAAGCCCGGGCACGACCCCATCGACATTCCCCAGGAGCAGCAAGAGGAGGGGGGCGACGGTAAGAAGGCGGCGGAGGCCCCGGCTGTCGCCGCGTAAGTAAATAAGGGAAAGGATTAACACTAGGGGGAAGGGAGGTGGTTGTGATGGCGATGACAATGATTCCACTCAACTCCCCCTTTTTTTTGTCCACCCGTTACTTCCCTTTCTTCTTTTCTTCTTTTTGAATGTCGTCTGTTGACTGCTTCTCTCTTTTTCCCTTTTTTTCTCTTGAATGAAAAGAGCAAGCAACACAAAACGACATGCAAATGATAACGAACGTAACTCTTAATCGATGCCTTCACAGACTCTTAAAGATAATACTTCTTCTTATTTTTTTTTTTAAAGAAATAGTAATAATTGTTATCATTATCATTACTATTACCTCCTCTTCCTTCACACCGTCACAACGGCAGACACCGCATGTCACGCAGACACACTTCGAAAATATCTTTACTCTGTTTCTTAATTTAAAACCCAAAAAAAAAAAGATAATAACAACGCTGAAGTCTCAACTGTTGCGGTTTGCGATTGTTGCAAGTACTACTATCATCATCATATTATTATTATTTGTTTTTATTATTGGTGTTCTCGTTGTTGTCTCTTCACTTTTAACGCCTTATTCACCTATTAAAAAAAAAAAAAAAAAAAAGAAGCAGTTAGAGAGGAGGAGTGATAATGAAATCGTAGAAAGCAAGTGAGTGCTTGCAGCCTTCCTCACTCCCTCTCTCGCATGTTGAAAGAAAATAAAGATGGTGGAGAGTGAAAGAGAGAAAGGGGGGGAAAGAGAAAAAAAAAGAGAGAGGCACTTCTTGAGCCTCACGGATTCTCTCTCTCTCTCTCTCTCTTTCTCTTTCTCTCATTCTATTGCATGCAATCTGTAATATGTACACGCGCCTGTCTCGTATGTCTTTACTACACCTCTCTCTCTCTCTCTCCCTCGCTTGTTTTAAAGGAATTCAAACTTTAGAGTTCACGTATTGATTTTGCAGCCAAGGAAAAATAAGAAAATAAGAAAACAAAAAAGGAAAATAAAAACGGAAGAAAACAATTTATCAAAGTATTAGCTATTTTTTGCTTCCACCCTTCTTTTTTTCTTTTTTTTTCTTGTATTTTCCTGTCACTCAGTTCAACTCTTCAGGATTATCTGTTCCTCATTTACTTTCATCTCCACTGCTTTTTCTCCTATTTTTTCTTCTTATCTCTCTATATTTCCCTGAGAAAGAAGTATTACTCCTCTGAGTGTATAGCCTCAAATTGCTTTCATTCCCGGCTTTCACAAGAGAGAGAAAAAAAAAACAGCATCAACAAACTAAAAAACAAAACTTATAACTTTACCCTATTATTATTTTTATTATTATTTACTGTTCACCGCTATCTTCTTTTTTTTCTCTCTCTCTCCCGCTCACTTCATAATTATTGTTATCATTTATTTACTTTGGGCACTGTATCACCGCTCAATCCGTACTCTTGTTTTCGCTCCTTCTTTTGGTGTTCTTACTTTATTCATTGAACTCTACTCTCGTTCTACACCTTTTTTTTTTTTTAATTCTCTCCCATCCGATTCTACTCTGTGTCGACACGAATCTCTTTACTTAAATCAAAGGTGTGTTTACCTTTCTCCCTGCCCCCTTCTCTTCTGTCCTCACTCAAAATCGTAAGAGAGGCATAATTAAATTTAGAACTGAGTGAATTGACACACGCGTCACTATCGTTGGCACACCTGTTTGCGCGGCGTGCTTCCTTTTTCTTCTTATTATTTTTTTATTGCTCCTACTTTTGTTGCTTCTTTTCTCTCCTCTATTTTTTTTCTTTTTGCTTATACGGCATCAGTGCATATCCCTCTCACTGTGATCAAAATCCTTACAGACTTGTCTCCGTTTTCTGCCGTAACAACATATATAATTACGTTTTTATTATATATAACAATTTGAGAACTGTAGAATAACTAACGCACACACAGAGTAGCGTCATTACTCAGTGCACAACAACGCGACGCGACTGAGAAGAAGACAGCAGAAAAAAAAAAGAATACAAAAAGAAAAGAAATCTCACTCGCACGCGACCGTTGGCACTATGACTCCGCTGTTTGTGCTGCTGAGCCTGCTGGCGTGTGTCCCTGTGTACCAGCACGGCGGCATTCCCGGGGTGGTGGGGTGGGGCCTGCTGCTGACGTGGCTGCACAGCTGGTGGTACCAGACCTTCGCGGCGGCGGGGCCGCTGACCAGCCGGCAGGTGCCGCCGCAGCCCATCGCGCGCTGTCAGCAGCTGTCGGCGCAGGAGCTGTCGCGCGAGTACCAGCGCGGCACGCTCTCGTGCGTGGAGGTCGTCTCGGCGTACATTGAGCACATCCGGCGCGTCAACCCGTACCTCAACTGCATGGTCTTCGAGTGCTTCGACGAGGCGCTGGCGGCGGCGGAGGAGGCGGACCGGGAGTGGGCGGCGTGGCGCGCGGCGCGCGGGCGGCGGCCCATGCCGAGCTGGCTGCTGGGCGTGCCGTGCACCATCAAGGAGTGCATGGAGGTGCGCGGGTGCCCGAACAGCAGCGGCCACCCCCTGCGCGCGGGGCTGCTCTCGACGCGCGACAGCCCCGTCGTGGCCAACTTCCGCGCGGCCGGCGCCGTGATCCTCGGGGTGACCAACACGAGCGAGCTCTGCATGTGGTTCGAGAGCACCAACCACGTCTACGGCATCACGTGCAACCCCTACGACACCCGCTGCCTCGTCGGCGGCAGCAGCGGCGGCGAGGGGTGCGCCGCGGGCGCCGCCTTCGCGACCTTCAGCGTCGGCAGCGACATCGGCGGGAGCATCCGCATGCCCGCCTTCTTCAACGGCGTCTACGGCCTCAAGGCGAGCCCGCACTACATCAGCAACCACGGGCAGTTCCCCGGCGCCAAGTCATCGGCGCACCACTACATGGCGACGGGGCCCATCACCCGCTTCCCGCAGGACGTCGCCCCCCTCTGCGAGATCGCCGCGCGCGGCGGCTTTCGCATGGACCCCGCCGTGTACCCCCCGCGCGGCCCGCTGGGCGGCATCCCGGCGCTGCCCGTCGTGGACGCCAAGACGGCCGGCGCCGCGCCGCCCTTCACGGTCTACGCGCTGGAGGACTTTGGCCTCCCTTTTATTTCGGTCACCGAATCGATGAAGGCGGCGGTGCACGCGGCGGCGGCGGTGCTGGCGGAGCGCCACGGCGCGCGGGTGGTGACCGTCAACATCCGCGACGCCTCGCGCTGCACCGGCGGCCGCGTGCCCCGCGAGTTCTTGCCCTTCAGCCAGGTCATCCGCATGTGGGGCGCGGTGCTCACCAAGGACCCCACCGAGACGCGCTTCCACGAGATGATGGAGGTGCCGTACGGGCACCGCATCAACTGGTTCGCGGAGCTGCTGCGCTGGGCCGTCGGGCGCTCCCGCCACACGCTGCCGGCCATCGGCCTCTGCATTATTGAGAGCGCGGAGCACTACCTGCCGAGCTTCCTCAACATCAGCCAGGACACGCAGCTCTCGCAGTTCCGCGAGGGCCTCGCGCGGCTCCTCGGCGACGACGGCGTCATCGTGTGCCCGTCCTTCCCGTCGCCCGCCGTGCGCCACCACTACGTCGACTGGAGCTGCTTCCAGTTCCAGTACACCGCCGCCTTCAACGTGCTGCAGTTCCCCGCCATGGCCTGCCCGGTCTGGCAGCCGGAGGTGCGCCCGGGGCAGCGCGCGCCGAGCCACCTCGAGGTGCGCGCCGCCGGCGGCCCCGCGGACGCGCACCTGCCGAAGGGCGTGCAGGTCGTCTGCGCCCCGCACCGCGACGAACGCGTCATCAGCGTCGCTCTCGCGCTGCACGAGGCGCTGGGGGGATACCGCTACCCGAGCTGGGCGCGTCTCGAGGGCAAGGACTACTGAGAGCCCCGCTGCTGCTGCAAGTGCGCTTTGTGTGTAGTTGTTGTTGTTGTTGTTGTTATCTTTTGTTTTTTTTTTTCTTTTCCTCAATTATTATGTCGTTCTTACTCACTTGCTTGGATTTATTGATTGCTCTGTTTGATTGCTGTCCTGGGAGAGATGATGATGATAATAGCAACGGCTTTCTCTCTCCCCTCTCTCTCTCTGAGTTTGTGGGGAGGGGGAGGGGCCGTTGATTTGTGTACACATTTGTGGCAGTGTACGAGTGCACCTTCTTCTGTGTTGCGTCGCTTCTGAACTTGCCCGGTGGACACCTTTACTGGCTTTCGGAAACGTCTCAATTAGGAAGGAGAGAAGGATCTCGGTGGGAACTAATAAACCGACTCGGCATACACGCACACACAAACACACATTCACGCACACACCAAATGTGGGAAACATTAAATATTCGCAAAAACATCTTCGCCACGTTAAAAGTCAGCAGACCCGTTACATAATAGTAACACCCCTCATAATTCACTGTGTGTTTCCATCACATTTTCTTTTTGTGTGTTTTTGTTTACATGTTATGTCGTGTCGTTGCCTCTTTCTTGCCCAGTGGCCCTGTACCTTTCTTTTTTTTTTTTTGCGACTCCTACTTCTTTACATAAGATTTTACTCATTTTTGACCATTTTTACTTTCTTCTTCTTCATCGCCCCCCTAATTAATCGCGTTTATTCATCTTGTACTTGCTTTCTTTCTTTTTTTTTCTTTCCCTCTCGCTCTCGCTCTCACTCTTTCCTCGTTTGTTTGTTTTTTCTTTTTCTTTTTGCATAACGAATGAAAAGGTAAAACAAGGAGTGATGGGGAAAGCTAAACCACCACTGTGTTTATCTAAAGGCCGAACACGAGCCACCTGTACAATCCCATAAGAATATTTATATCACCTTTATTCATTACTACTATCCCAGCCCTGTTCTGTTTTTTTTTTTAAACATTGTCCACAATCTAAAAAACTGAAATGAAATGAAAAATAAACTTGCTATCCCTCGATAGATGAATGACTGTACAAGATGTGAGGGGAGATGTGTAGGGAAGTTGGGGAGCTGACCTTTCCTCTGTGTGTCTCTAGTGGAGCTGGAGGGTAAGGGGGGGGGAGAGGTGTAGTCTCGGGAGTGTATACACACATATCCGTGACGCATCTTCCCAGCAAGGGCCTCACTTCTTCTCTTCTTTTTTTCCGTTTCATTTTTGAATAGTGAAGCAGGTCCGGTATGGAGAGGTCCATGAATGAATTCATCTGTGCTACTCAGGTGTCTCGCTTGTACACGCACACACACACACACACACACACACACACACACTCTGCTGATGCAAATAGAACTACATACGAATGCGCTTAACTTCTCTGATCCCTTCTCCTCTATTTCCTATTTGTTCCCATGTTTCTATTCATTGGAAAAACATCAAAAATACAATAAAAAAGTGAAGCAGGTACACATATAAGTAGCTTTTGTTTCTATATTTTTTTTTAAATACTCCATTTCTTTTTCCCGTATTCGAATAACTAGTAAATTTCGTTTGTAAAAGTTCTAACCAAGTTAAAGATAGCGCATCAGTAAGGGGAAAAAAAAAAAAGAAGGAACACAGCATCTCTTTCTTTTCTCTCCCCCCTCCCCATCTCCCCCCCCCCCCTCGTATATATCATGTCGCTCAACACCGGCTTCCCCTTCAAGGCGTACGCGGCGGACCTCAAGACGCGGCCGACGCTGCCGCGCAAGGACGGCCTCTCGCTCTCGCTGATGACGTCGGAGGAGATGGAGCGGCTGGCGACGGTCGAGGTGCGCACCTGCGCCGGCCGCGAGGGCGCGCGAGGCGCCGTGGCAGCCGGTGCGGCAGGGACAGGCGCAGATGCCCACCTTCTACGACACCCGCATGGGCAACTTCGACCTGCGGCCGTTCCCCACGCGCCCGTGCACGACCTGCGCCGCGGAGGGCGTGGGGCGTTTCGGCAACGAGCGCTGCCCGGGGCACTTTGGGCTCGTGCGCATGCCGCGCCGCTACCCGGGCGACCCGCGCCACGAGGGGGTGCGGGTGTTTGTGGTCAACCCGCACCTGGCCAAGGAGCTGACGGCGCTCGCGCGCAGCGAGTGCTTCTTCTGCCACCGCCTCCGCGCGCCCACCTTCGACGTCGCGCGCTACCGGCAGGCGCTGCGGCTCGCGGACCTCGGCCTCGGCGGCGAGGCGGAGGCGCTGCTGGTGGCCGTGCCCAACTCGCGGCGCGTCGCTGAGCTCGCCGGCGGGCCGCGCAACGCCGACGAGCGCGTCATCAACACGGAGGGGCTGCTGGCGGAGCACGTTGAGCGCATCATCGCGGCGAAACTCGGGCCGGCGGCGCTCGGCAACAACAACAACAATAATAATAACAATAAGAATAGTAGTGGTGAGGGCGGCGGTCGCACGGCGGCGATTCGCATGTGCAACTACGACCTCCGCGCCCGCATCGCCGCCGAGGCGCTGGAGGAGTTTCGGCAGTGCAAGCAGGTGTGCGCGCGGTGCGGGGCGCTGTCGCCCAAGGTGCACCAGTACCGCCAGCACCTCTTCTTCGACATGACGGAGGAGGTGGAGAAGCAGGCCACGGCGCTCGGGGTCGTCACGCGCGAGCAGCTGCGGCAGTGGCGCGCCAGCAGCGACCGGCGCGGCCGCCGCAGCAACTACTACAAGACGTCGCTGCTGCGCGAGCACATCAAGATGCTGTGCATGCACGAGTCGTCCATCCTCGCGGCGCTGTTCCCGCACCTGGGCGAGGCCTCCGTCGCGCTGCCCTTCCGCTGCCCGCTGCCGCACAAGCTGCTGTACAAGGTCTTCTTCATGGACAAGGTGCTGGTGCCGCCGCTGCCGCAGCGCCTCTCGTCCGGCGTGCAGGTGATGGACTCGGGGCGCATCGTGGCCGACGACCAGACGACGAAGCTCTCCGCGATTCTCCAAAACTGCGACGAGATTGAGGACTACTACCTCCGCTGCAACACCGAGGCCGCCCGCGCCGCCGCCGCAGCCGCAGCCGCAGCTGCTGAAGAGGAGGATGAGGAGGAGGACGGCCATCACCACCACCACCCGAAACGCGGGCGCGGCGCGGGGGCGGCAGCGGAGGCGATGGCGGCGGCGGAGGCGGTGGCGGTGGTGGAGGACCCCGAGGCGCTTCTGCGCAACCTGCAGCTGCTGGTGAATGAGCTGTACGGGGACATGGTCGCGACCTTCGCCAAGAAGGAGGGCCTCTTCCGCATGAACATGATGGGCAAGCGCGTCAACCAGGCGTGCCGTAGCGTCATCTCGCCGGACCCGCTGGTCGAGCCCAACGAGGTGCTGCTCCCGCGCCCTTTTGCGCGCCAGCTGACCTTCCCCGAGCAGGTGATGCCGCACAGCCCCGCGCGCCTCGCGCTGCTGCAGCGCTGCGTCCTCAACGGCCCCGACGTGTACCCGGGCGCGACGCACCTCGAGCTGCGCGAGAGCACCGGCGAGGTGCTGATCCGACCGCTTGGACGTCCCCGCGGCGCAGCGCGCGCAGTACGTGCGGCAGTACTTTGGCGACTCGGACGGCACGCTGCTGGTGCACCGCCACGTCCTCGACGGCGACCGCCTCATCTTCAACCGGCAGCCGACGCTGCACAAGGTGTCCATGATGGCGTACCGCGCCAAGGTGCTCTCCGGCCTCAAGACGCTGCGCTTCCACTACGTCAACGGCAAGTCGTACAACGCCGACTTTGACGGCGACGAGATGAACATTCACGTACCGCAGAGCGTGGAGGCCAAGGCGGAGCTCGACTGCATCATGGACGCGAACCTCAACTACCTCCTCGCGACCTCCGGCAAGCCGATCCGCGGCCTCATCCAGGACCACATCGCCGCCGGCGTGCTGCTCACGCTGCGCGACAACTTCTACACGCGGGAGGAGTTCACGCAGGCCGTGTTCGTGGGCCTCAGCCCGTACCTGTGCCGCCGCCGCGGGCAGCGCCAGCGCGCCGGCCTCGCGCAGCTCATCCCCGTGCCGGCCATACTCAAGCCGCGCGCCCTGTGGAGCGGCAAGCAGCTCATCTCGGTGCTCGTCCGCTACGTCTCGGGCGCCGACGGGGCGGCCGCTGCCGGCGGCGCCAACAACAACAACAACGCGAGCGGCCGCGGCGCGACGCTGCAGCGCTTCTCGCTCGTGCAGCCCAAGTTCTACACGACGACCGACCTGCGCACGGGGGAGCTGCTGCCGGGGCGCCGCCAGGTGATGGACGACAACGACGTCACTTTCCTGCAGAGCGAGCTCATCACGGGCGTGCTGTGCAAGAACCAGCTGGGGCCGTCGGACCAGTCGATCGTGCACGTCGTGTACGAGGTGTACGGGCCGCACCGCGCCGGCGAGCTGCTGGGTGCGCTGGGGCGCGTGCTGACGCACACCCTGCAGCGCGAGGGCTTCAGCATGGGCATGGACGACATGTGCCTCGTGCACGAGGACCGGCGGGAGGAGCTGCTGCGGGAGCTGGACGAGGCGCCGCTCGCGCTCCCCGACGACGAGGCACTCGCGATGCCCAAGATCATGGAGAAGGCGAGCAAGATACAGGCCGAGTTCGTGCCCGGCCGCATGCTCGTGCCCTTCCCGCGCAACCAGCTGCTCATGATGACCGTCTCCGGCGCCAAGGGCAGCAACACCAACACCATCCAGATGTCGCTCGGCCTCGGCCAGCAGCTCTTCGACGGCCGCCGCGTCGCCCGCATGAACTCGCGCAAGACGCTGCCGCCCTTCTTTGCCGGCGAGACGCGCGCGCGCTCCTTTGGCTACGCGATGGGGCGCTTCGCGAGCGGCATCCGGCCCGCAGAGTACACGGTGCACGCGATGGCCGGCCGCGACGGGCTCATCGACACGGCCGTCAAGACGGCCAACTCGGGTCAGCTGCAGCGGTGCCTCATCAAGGGCTGGAGAGCGTCGTCGCGCACTGGGACCACTCGGTGCGCGACGCCAACGGCAGCGTGCTGCAGTTCGCCTACGGCGGCGACGGCCTCGACCCCAACAAGTCGTCGGCGCTCACCGCGTGGCGGGTGCTGCAGGACAACCTCCCCGACACCGCCCGCCGCCTGGGCGTGCCGCTGCCCAACTACGGCACGGGCCTCGCCCGCCTCGGGCCCGGCAGCGCGGAAGGCACCCCGGTGCACGCGGCCATCGGCGCGCGGCGGGCGCGGCGGGAGGACTCGCCGGCGACGGCGGCGCTCAGGGAGGCGGTAGGAGCGCGAGGCGGCGCGCGACCCGCTGCCGCCGCACGTCTCCGGTGGCCTCGACGCCTTTGTCGCGCGCGAGGCGAAACTGCCGCCGGCGCGCGCGGTGGAGCAGCTGCGGCGCTGGCAGGCGCGCGGGGAGCTGGAGGAGCGCGCGGCGGCGGCCGACGCGGCGGAGCGGGAGCGGCTGCGCGACGCGATGCGCGCCGTGACGACGCACAAGCGGCTGCGCGCGTACGTGGAGGCGGGGGACCCGGTGGGGCTGCTGGCCGCGCAGGCCGCCGGCGAGCCGTCGACGCAGATGACGCTCAACACCTTCCACAGCGCCGGGTCGACGGTGAGCCACGTCACGGAGGGCATCCCGCGCCTGCGCGAGCTGCTCATGTACGCGTCCGTCAAGAACGTCGCCGTCGTGTGCCCGGTCGAGAAGGCCGGCCCGGCCGACGAGGAGGCCCTCCGCCGCATCCTCGGCGCCGGCGTCGCGATCCCGCTGCGCGACTGTCTCGCGCGCGCCCCGCCCGCCGCCGCCTCGTCGTCCTCGTCGCCGTCCGCGGACATGTGGGCCCCGCTCGGCGGCGACGGCGGCGCGCAGGGGGCGGAGGAGGAGCAGCCCGCCTTTGAGTTCCAGGTGACGCACGAGGGCACGCGCGCGGTGCTGACGGTCGCGCTGCTCTTCTCCCGCGCGCGCCTGCAGGAGCGCCGCACGCAGATGCACATGTCGCTGCCGGAGCACGTGACGGCGCTGCGCTCCGCCCTCGGCGAGTTCGGCAAGCGCATCGTCGCCGGCCTCCGCAACCGCAGCCGCGGGGCGCCGGCGAGGACGGCAGCGGCGGCGCGGCGGGCGAGGGCGACGACGACGACACAGCGGCGGCGGCCGTCCCCAGCGGCGTCGGGCGCGGCGACAAGTACGCCGGCAGCGGCAGCGACGACGACGACGACGACGAGGCGAGAAGCTCCCCAGCGACGCGGAGGACGAGGCCGAGGAGGACACGGACGAGGACGAAGGCGGCGCGGCGGCGGCCTCCAAGCGCCGCAAGGGCAAGCGCGCGGGCGCCGTCACGGCCCGCGGCGGCAAGTCAGGTGGGAAGCGCTCCGCTGCGGGGAAAGAGGAGGAGCCGCAGAGCGACGGCGACGGCGAGAGCGACGACGACGACGGCAGCGCCAGCGGCAGCAGCGCCGCCGGCGGCGAGGACGACGGCAACACCACCAACGCCCCGGACGACGAGGCCGACGACGGCGAGGCGGAGGCGGCGGCGTGGCGGCGGCAGCAGCAACAGGCGCAGCAGCAACAGGCGCAGCAGCAGCAGCGGCGGGCGGACGGTGCGTACGACTACACCACAATGGACCCTCTGCTGCAGAGCTACGCGAGCCAGCGCTTCCGCGTGCACGTGGAGCCTCTGCGCGCCGCGGAGGCCACCGCCGCCGGGCGCCTCCCCCCTCTGCCCGCCGACCTCTTCGTGGTGAACGTGGTGGTGGGGATGCCGGCGGACACGGTCGCGGTCATCCCGGACCTGATCGCGCGCGCGCTGGCGGCGCCGCTGCCGACGTGGCTGCCGCAGTTCCGCTCCATCACCTTCACCCGCAGCCTCGACGACCCCACGAGCGGCACGCTCGTCTTCCAGGGCGACAAGGCGACGACGACGGTGCGGCGCGCGACGGAGCTGCTCTCGCTCTTCTGCGTGCGCGCGCCGGCGGTGAAGCTGCACCGGGTGCGCTCCACCGACATTCAGGACATGTGCGACGCGCACGGCGTCGAGAGCGGCTACCGCGCCCTGTTCGACGAGCTGCACTCGCTCTTCCGCAGCTACTCGGTCAAGTACCACCACCTCAGCCTCATCGCCGACGCGGCGACCCACCGCGGGCGCTGGGAGAACTTCAACTTCACCGGCGTCGTGCTGCAGAGCGCGAGCCCGCTCTTCCAGATGACCTTCGGCTCCGCCAAGAAGTTCCTGCACGCCGCCGTCACGCGCGGGGTGCCGGACGAGCTGACGTCGCCCAGCGCCGCCATCATGGTCGGCAAGCCGCCGCTGGTGGGGACCGCCACCACCGCCGTCGCCCCGCAGTCGGCCATCCTCGGCGACGTGGTTGAACACACCTTCTAATAGGCATTGGCGCTTGAGTATATGTTTTTTGCTGTTTGTTTTTTTTCTTCCTTCGTTGTTGTTGTTGTTGTTGTTGTTGTCTTCTTCTTCTATCTATAAAGGAAGAGCTGATCAGGAGAAAATGACAACATTAGCGGCAGCATCGAATTAATCTCAACTCTTGAAGAGCACTGTGTCAAATACATCTTTCCTTCAAAAGGTCTAGACGGAGAGGGTCCCCCCGCTCGATAGCCTTTCGAAATCAAGTGCTTGACAAGAAAGAGAACAGCATTAGCAAGAAGCCATAATCACTTTCCTTCCTTTTCGTTTCTCGTTTTACGTTTAATCATTCCTTCATTAAATCTATCACATTTTTGTCTTCATTCAATGCTTCTTTGCACACATGGATGCATTTTCTTGATCTAAAAAACATGTCATCCGCTCGTTCTCTGTATAAGTTACATCTCCACAAGCATCTAACTCCTTTACGATTTAATTATTTTAAAGAAAAGAAAACTGTCTTTTCATTTTTCAAATGAGGAAAGAGTCATTCTTCACTTTCGTCATACGATCTTCTCTCTTTCTTTTTCCCCCACCTTTCGACATAGTGCAATCATATGCACATTAACACATATTCATTCACTACTCGACTTAAAACAAACAAAAAAAATTCCATGGAAAGGAAAGACGCGGGAAGGTTGAAGAGACAAATGCGTGTGTGTGCGAGAGATACGTTTTAAAAACGAAAGTGGTGTTCTGTTTTGTTTCTGGTGTTGCTATTGCACTTGTGTCTGCGTTATTTACATTTCAAAGTTGGAACCTGGCTTGTGACATGGCATATTCTCAACTCACCGGCATTGTAGGAATGTTGTACGCTGTGAGCTTCATGAAATGTAGTAAATCGTATAATGCTCTTTGAATCTGTCCTAGCCTTTTTCTGTCATTTTCTTTCTTTATCTCTCTTCTTCCGTACCACTTCGCAGATACAGTTCCGGTAGTGTGATTCGGTTGTGACTACGGAAAGAAAAAATATAAAAACAGCTAATTATTCACAGATTCTTTTTTTTTTTAATTTGAGATTGATAACTTTAATTTCTGCTCTTACTATTACTAATATTGTTATTATTTCCTATACACAAGCACCAACAACAACAACAACAACAACAAGGGGGAAGCACAACAACTGGAATCTCCCATGCGGCGTCGGTCTCCCGCAGTGCTGCTGGTGTCTCTCCTGACGCCCGAGGCACCCAACCAAAGCGCATACCGTCACAACACCAGTGGTAGCAGCAACAGGGACGGCGAAGGCGGGCACTGTGCCGGGTCGACAACAGCAGTAACAACAACAAAAACAACAACAGCAGTGGCGAGATCTTCACCATCAGCATCGTCATCGCCGTCTAGCGCCGTGAGGCCGCAGCGCCACACTCTTCTCTCCTCCTCCGCCTCCCCGCCGTCCCGCGGCTGCGCCACTCTCGCGTCCGCCGCGGTGCTTCACGCTCGCCGGCACGGCAGCGGCGTCGCGCGCGCGCGGAAATCTATCAAAAGAAGCCGAGAAGAAGGCGGAGGCCACACCTACGCCACATACAGCAGAGACAACTGACGCGACTGCCGATGAAGCACCGCCCACAAAGAAACAAAAGCGTACAAGAAAAAGTGCAAGGAGTTCAGCCGCTGCTGCTGCTGCTACTGTTAGTGCCTCAGTCGGCGGCGGCAGCGGTAAGGCTGACAAGAAGAGCCGCATCGGCAGCGCCAGTAGTAGCGCCCCCTCCCCGTCCCCCTCCTCAAACTTCAACTCCACGCAACTTGAGGACATTGATATCGATGGCAGTGGAGCAGTGGAGGCCGGCGGCGGCGGCGACGGTGGGATGCCACAGAGTCAGAGTAGCGAAAGAGAAGACGTCACAGAAACTTTCCCGACTGACGCGCTGCGTAGCGTTACTGCTGGCGACGCGGAAGTCCACACACAAGAAGGAGATCAAAACAATGACGGCGACGAACAAAAGGAGAAGGAGGGCGAGGAAGCGTCATGGGAGAGTACAGGAGTGGAATCTATGGCTGACGCAGAGCTTGCGAACGAAGGCACAGCACCAGACACAAGCATTCCCCCGACTGAGCCAGCAGACCACACCGCCACGCCTGCCACTGGCGAGTTTTCTTCGGAGCGCACACCCTTTCTCTTCGACGCGCGTCAGCGAGCGCAGGAGGAGGCGCGTCTGCAGGAGCGAATGGACGCGATGCTGCCACTGCTGCACCGCCTCTTCCTCTCGCAGGCCGCGCAGCTCTCAGGCGGCCCTCCTTCCTCTTCTTCTTCCTCTACTTCGCCGCCGCCGCCCTCCCTGCACCTGGTCACAGTCGACGCGGCGGAGACGGGGGCTGCGTCGCAAGCCAGCGAAGAGGAAAAAGAAGCAGCGGCGCGCGCCGAGGCGCGACGGGCCGTGGCTCCTCCGCCCGCGCACGGCCGCAGCGCCGCCGTCACCACCGGTGCCACGACGTATCTCGACACCATCCTGGACGTGCGCGACGGGACCCCGCGGCCGCCGTCGGCACTGTCCGCGCCGCGGGGGTCAGGGAAGAAGAGCAGGAAAAAGGGGGACGGCGCGGGCTCCTACCGCGGCCGACGGCGACGCGCTGCTATTAGAGCGGTTCGCGCAGCTCGCGGCCATGACGCTGCGGCAAGGGGCGGCGCAGCCCGGGGGCGGGATGGCGGCGGCGGGTCTGCCCTCTGCGCACGTGTCCGCGCCGAGCCACGTCGACGCCGCGTACGCCGCGCTGCAGGTTCTGTCGCAGCCGCGCTCGCCCGCCGTCGCCATCGCCGCGAAGCGCCAGCTCCCTCTGCAGCTCCTGTGCGCCTCGCTGGGCGCGCTGTGCGATGCCACCGCTCCGTGGCGGCGGGCGGCTGCACGACCCGCGGGAGGCGGCGCGGAGCCTGCGGGAGGCGCTTGGGGCGGCCGGCGGCGCGACGTGGCGCCAGCGCGCCTTCCTGCAGCAGCGCCTCGACGCCGCCGCCGCCACCCGCGACACGGTGCCGCTGCCGCTGGAAACGCGTGACGGAGAGGAGGAGCGGGTGGGTGAGGGAGGCGGCGCGTCAGGGGCGGGAGCGGCCGCTGGTGAAGGAGACGCTGCCCAGCGTACTGGAGCGTGTGATTCTGGAGCTGCTGATGGCGCAGCACCTCCTCCAGTCGCCGCAGCGGGGGGAGCAGCAGCAGCAAGAGGAGGAGGCAGAGGAGGGGGAGACGAGGCGGAGGCAAAAGTGGCGCAGGGAGCTGGGGCAGGCGCTGCTGCTGGAGGTGGTGGTGGAGGGCAGCTACAGCCTGCACCGCCCCGCGAGCCCGCGCGCCGGCGGCGCCGTGCAGGTGCGGCTGCGCGGCCTCGGTCGTCTGCTGGCCCACGCGCTCGAGACAGTCAACGCCGCCCTCCGCCGCGAGACGACAACCGACGTTGGCGCTGGCGGCAGCGACGGCGACGGCCACGTGAGCGATGGCGACGGGGAGGAGATGATAGGCGCGTCCCCCCATCAGCATCAGCAGCGCCCGATGAGCCCCGCCGCGCGCCGCAACGCCCAGCACCTGCGCGGCCTCGTCGCACGCGTGATGCAGCTGTACGCGGCCGTGCTGCCGGACTTGGTCGACGCTGCCACTGCCGCCGCTGCCTCTAGTCGGGCTGGCCGGGGAGAAGACGCGTCGGCAGCGGCGGCGGTGTGCGCGGGGCTGGTGGCGGTGCGCGAGGCGTACGCGGCCGTGTCGGCGCGCCTGCGAGTGTCAGGAGGCACCGTGGCGGCGGTGTGGTGGCTCGGCGCCGCCCCTTTCTTCATGGACGCCTACGCGGGCCTCGCCGAGCGGCGCCTCCGACGCCTGCAGGGCCATCCAAACAGCCATGATAGTAGTCCAAGCGGCACGCGTGACGGCGGGCGGCTCATAGACATCGACATCGACGGTGACTCTGAAGCAGATATGGGGGCGGCAGCGGCCGACGCGGCTTCCCCCGCCGGCGAGTGCGAGCGGCTGGCGCTGGAGGAGGCGGCGCGGGGGGTGGCGGTGTGTCTGCGCTACAAGGCGGGGCCGCTAGAGGAGGGCAGCGGCGGCAGGCGCAGCCATCGCGCCGGGAGCGGTGGTGGTGGTGGTGGTGCCGCCGAGGGAGGGGACGGCAGTGGCGACGACGCGGCTCCTCTCCGCCCCCCGCAGCGCGCGCGTGGGAAGCGCTCCATGTTTTACGACTCCGACGACGGCGACGGCGTGCTGCGGCGCGGCGGCGGCGATGGCAAAAGCAACTCCGCTGGCAAAGTTGGAGCGGCGTCTTCCCGCTTTGTATCCCGCGGCAGCGCCGTCTTTGCCCCCAATAGTGTCAGCGGCGGCAGCGGCTCTGCCACGGCAGCTCTCGGCGGCGAGGACGACGAGGCGAGCGCGCTGGTGCGGGTGTTTGTGCTCTCGAGCGACGCGGTGCCGGTGCTGGCGCAGCGCTACCACATCAGCCCCGGCGGCGCGCGCGACGACGCGCTGGAGGGCGTCTGGCTGCGTCTGACAGCAGCCCTCACGCGTCTGCAGGCGGCGCTGCTGAACCCCGAGGACTGTGCCGGGGCGGTGTCCGCCGCGCGCGCCGAGCTGCTGCGGCGGCTCCCCCCAACCGCCCTCCCGGCCGCCGCGCGCGTGGTGAGCTCGCTGGCGGCGGCGCTGCTGCGGGTGGAGGCCGAGAGCGGCGGCGTCGGGGAGGCGGAGACGGGGCGGCTGCCCCCGCGCCTCGGCCGCGCCTTCCAGCGCCAGCGCGGCTCCGTGCGCGCGGCCCTCGTCATGGGCGCCCAGCAGCTCACGCAGGTGTCCGGGGACGGCGCTGCGGGCCAAACGGCGGCAGCCCCCGGGACTCTCCTCGTCGGTCCCACTGGCGCGGCGGCGGCTGCGGCGTGGGCGGCGATGAGCGGTGGCGATGGCGGCGCGGGCGCTGCTGCGGGTGCGGCCGACGCCCCCCGCTGGGCGGCGCTGTCGGCCGCGCTGTCGCACCAGGCGCTGTCCGAGGTGCGGGTGTCGCACGCGCGCGCGGTGCGGCGCCCGGGGCTGCTGCCGCGCTCGGCCGACGCGGCCCTCTCAGTTCTCGAGCGCGCGGCGCGCCAGCGGTGGCCCCTCTCGCTGCGCGCGCGGCAGCTGCTGGCGACGCTCGCGCTCACCAACCTCGGGCGCGTGCTGGGCCGCAGCCGGCACGAGGCCGCCACTCAGCGCTCGCGGCAGTGGGCGGCGGGCTGCGCGGCGCGCCTGACGCGGCTGCTGGCGTCCGACCCCGCGCTGCTCGCCGCCTGCGCCTGCCCCTCCTTCCTGGACGCCTTCTACGAGGCGCACCTGCGTCTGCGCACGCCGCGCGAGGAGGTGGTCGCCTTTGGCTACGCGCACCTCCTGCCCCTGGTCGTGCCTCTCATCGCCCGCAGCCTCTCGGAGGCCGCCGCTGCCGCGGCAGAACACACCACCTCCGCTCACGCGCCGCACGGCGGAGAGGGCGAGGAGAACACGGCGGAGGGCGGGAATGCCGCCCTCCGTCGCGGCGCCGCCCACGCGGACCTCTGTGAGCAGGCGCTGCTGGTGCTCTCGCAGGTCGCGCGGTACACCGGGCGCCTGTACCTCGACACCGACACGCCCGACGCGGCGGCGGCGCAGCGGCGGTACGAGGCGGAGTGCGCGGCGCAAGACGCGCTGGCGCTGCTGTCCATGTACTGCGTCCGCCACACGCGCCGCGGGGGCCTCCGCGCGTTGCCGCAGCACGGCCTCCCCGCCCCCACGCTCCCGGCCCTGCAGCTGCCGGCGACCATCGACCCCAAGCACGTCGCGGAGATCGAGAGCGCCTTTTTTGCGGCGGATGGCGGCTCGTCCCCCGCCGGAGCCTACATCTCGTTTCTGTACTTCAGCAATGACGCGCTCACGACGGCGCGCGTGCACACGGGAATGACCGCCGCGATGGACGGCGCTATTCAGAGCCTCGCCGCCTACCAGAAGCGTTTCGAGTCGACAGCCGCCTTCGGCGCTTTCATTCGAACACTGGAGGCTACTGCTGCTGCTGCGGCGGCGGCGGATGGGATGTCGCCCGGTGCCGAGGCGGGCCCCGCGAGTGGCGGCCGTACAAAAAAGCACAACGCAACGTCGACGGCGGTGGAGGCCTCGCGCGCCGCCGCCGCGGCGGAGTGGGCGCGGCAGCTGCAGCCCGCGAGAGCGGCCGGGGCCGCCGCGACGCCCTTCTTCGCCAGCAGCGCCCGCCCCGCGAGCTCCCTCGGCTACCTGCTTCAGTTCATGGAGCACTACTTTCGGCACCTTGAGCGCCTCAGCCGCGCGGAGAGCGACAAGGAGGGCAGCGGCGGCGGAAGCCACAGAGGCGACGGCGCCTCGCAGCCAGCGCCGCTGCGGACGTCGGAGGAGGAGGGGTGGCGGCGGCAGCAGGCCGTGTCGGCGGCACTGTCGCCGCTGGTGGTGCTGGACATGGCCGGGGAGCTGGTGGGCGGCGGCGGGTGGCCGATGCTGGGGTGGACCTTCAGCCTGGCGGAGACGGCGGTGCGCTACGAGCTCAAGCGGCAGCGCGCCGGCGCCGACGCGGTGCGGGCGAGCGCGGTGGCGGCGGTGCTGGCGCACATGGCGTGCATCCCCCCGCCGCCGCCCTTCGGCCGCCACCTCGCCATGATCCCGACGGGCACGACGAACCTCGGCGACGCGCTGGCGGACCCCGTCGCGCCGACGCTGCTGGGGAGGGAGCGGCAGTCGCCACTCGCCGGCTTCTTTGCGGCGCCGACGCGCGACCAGTATCGCGCCATCGTCTTTGCCATTCGCCAGGCCGTCCTCTACGCCCACGAGGCCTCCCAGCACTACAGCGGCGGCGGCGGCGGCGTGGCTCGCGCGGGCGCCAACGCAGACGCCGGGGGTGCGGACGCCAACACCAATACCGACAGCGGCACCGAAACGGAGACGGAGGAAGAGGTCCCGTACTCGTACTTTACGCACTCGCCGCGCGACGCGCGCCTGCGCACCGAGGCGAACAGCCACCTGCGCTACTACATCAACACGCTGGTGTGCACCACCGACTGCTGCCTCGACGCGCTCGTCCACCACGTGCTGCTACGCACGGCGCTCGAGGACGGGCTGCGGCGCGTGCTGCTGGCGTCGCTGGAGAGCCTGCTGCGCCTCTTCACCGCCTGCCTCGAGGCGTTCCTCGCGCTGAGCGACGCGGAGCGGCTGCAGGAGTTCGCCGACGAGCGCGCGGAGCTGCTGTGGGGCGCGCTGAGCACGGCGGCCACCCTCGGGAGCACGCGGCACCGCGACCAGGGCGGCGTCATCTTCGGCGGCCGCAACAAGGAGGCGCTGCGGCGCTTCCTGGAGGCCACGACGCGCCTCGCCGAGTGCAGCACGACGCCGCACCCGCGCAGCCCCACGAGCCTCGACACGGCACCGCTGCTGACGCCCTCGCCGGCGCACTTCCCCCTCGCCTTCACGCTCGTCAAGGGCGCCCAGCTGCTCACCAGCGACCCGCAGTCGTCCCTGCGCGTCGCCGCGCGGCTCGGCCTGTGGCAGCGCCAGCGCTACATCTCGCTCGGCACGGTTGTCTGCGGCCTCGCCACGTTCGTCAGCGTCGGCGGCGCCGTCGCGCCGGCCGTCAACGACGTATTCCTAACGGTGTGGCGGGCGCTGCAGGGCGAGCTGGCGGCCTCCCGCGCCTACCTGCAAGGCACGACGCGCAAAGGGCAGCGAGGCAAGCGCAACGCCGCCGAGGAGCGACCCGGAGCGCAGCATCCCTGTCGCAAGCGCGGCGGAGCTGGGGGTGGGTCTAGCGGCGCTCGCGGAGCTGGCGAGCGGGGCAGGCGACGACAGCGCCAGCGCCACCGCCACCGCCACCCCGCCGTCCATGTTACTGCCCTACAGCTGCGACCAGCAGGAGGGGCTGCGCTCCGTGCGCCCCGTGGACATGGCGCTACTAGAGCAGGATCAGCAGCGGCGGCACCAGCACCACCATCACGAACATCCACAAGACGAAGGGCACACGGCGCTCGAGGACGCTCTGCTGGATAACGAGGGCGGCGCTGCCGCACGGGCGCGCGGGGGCGGGGCGGCCGACTTCCAGGCCGCGCGGAGCCCGAGCGCGTCGTACGTGGCGGTGGAGGAGAGCGAGCTGGACGTGCGGGAGGCGATCGCCGACGCGGCGCTGAGCGACGACGACATCATCGACGCCGTCATCGCGCTGGCGCAGCACGCGATACACGCGCTGGGCGGCCGCTCGCAGTTCGCCGCCGCCGCCAGCACGCAGTCGCGGCACCTCCTGCGCCTCTACCTGCGCCGCGTGCTGCCCCTCTTCGAGCACTATAGCGTGCTGCAGATCGCGCGCCGCCCGCAGGCCGAGTCCTCTCTTCGCGAGCCTCGGGCTGATCATGGGCGCGGGCGACGCCGCGGCGGCGGCGGACCCCCTCGTCGGCGGGCTAGACGGGGAAGACGGGAAGACGGCGGCGGCAGCGGCACGAGCGCCGACACGCACGACGCGGGGCTGCTGATGCCGTCGGAGGACGGGAGCGGCGACGCGGAGGAGGAGGGAGGCCTCGGCCACAGCGGCCACAGCGGCCACAGCGGCGGCGGCGCAGCAGCGTGGGGGCCGTCTGCGGCGGCGGCAGCGGGAGGACGCGGCTGCAGTGGCGGCCGACTCCGCGCGTCTGTGGAGGCTGCTGGCGGACAAGTGGGAGGCGGAGCTGCTGCGGCCGCACGACGCACTCTTTGAGAAGCAGCACGCGGAGCTTCTGGAGCGCGTGCGCACCGCCGCCGCTGTCGCCTCCTCCTCCTCCGGTGGTAGTGCAGGGGAGGCGGAGAGGCTGGACATGTTCGCGGCGCGCGAGGGGCCGGTGAGCCGCGCCGTGCGCCAGCGCCGCCGCGTCGTCTCCGCCGCCACCGCCGCGGGCAGCGACGCCATCGCCACCGCGGACCTCCCCACCCACGCCGACCCGCGGGTGCCGGCGGAGGAGGAGGACGAGGGCGAGGGCGAGGGAGACGCACGCGCACCGGTATCGGCGCTGCGGCCCGCGGTACTGCCGCCGCTGCTGCCGCTGGACGTGCTCTTCACGATTCTCAAGGCGCTCCCCCACGGCGACCCGCAGCAGCCCGAGCTGGCGCGCCTCGCCGCCCTCGTCGCCGCCTACGTGTCGCGGCACTACCTGTACCTGCGGCCGCGCCTCAGCGGCACCGCCGTCAACGTCATTCCCGTGCTGGACGCGTCCCACACCGCCGCCACCAGCCGCCGCCGCAGGGGAGAAGGAGGAGCGGCGGGCGCGCGAGCGGCTGATGAGGCGTCTGCGTCTGCCCCCGCAGCCGGGGCCCGAGGTGGCCGCGTGCTACGGCCGCTGCTTCACGCCGGCGGAGGTGCGCCGCCTCCAGGCGCACTTCTTTGGGCCTGTCGCCGCGGAAACGCATCATTCAAGGCGAAAGCCGCGCCAGAAGAACGACGCCGCCGCCGCGACGACGACGACGACGCCCGCGGTGCCGATGGAGGAGACGGTGTACCGCTACCTCTGCAGCGCGGCCCTCTACCTGCACCTCGTGCGCGCGCTCGCCATTACGCTCTTCCACTATGAGCTGGTGGGCGACCTAGGGCCGGCGCCGCAGCAGCTGCTCCGGCGGGAGGTGCTGGCGCAGGCGCAGCTCCAGCGGCGACGCGCGCGGGGCGGCGGCGGACACCAGTAACAAAAACAAAAACAGCAACAAGGTCAGGGACGCGGACGACGCGGACGCCGAAGGGCTGATGGGGCGCCGGCAGATGGAGGCCGCCGTCGTGCGCGGCATCTGGGAGCGGCAGACGACGCCGGCGCAGGCGGAGCGCAACCCTCTCGAGCACGCGCTGCTGCACATGCTGAACGTGGGGTGACGCTGCTGCGGCACTGCGACGCGCTGTCGCACGCCGCCGTCGACGCGGAGCTGAGTCGCCTCTGCGCGGACGAGCAAAGCCCCACTAGCGCCGCGCGGGGCGGTAAAAACAAGCAGCAACGGAAACAACAACAACAACAACAGCAGCAAGAGGGGAAGAACAAGGAGGAGAGGAGAGAGCGCTGCGGCGCGCGTGCGGTTCGCGGACGAGGCGCGGCGGGTGGTGGTGACGGTGCTGCAGGACACCATCGGCGCGTGCGCCACGGCGATGCAGCGCTCGCGCGTCGACGACCGGCCGGCGGCTGCTGCACGCGCTGCTGCGGCAGGACACCTGCGACGGCCTCACCCCCCACGACGTCGCGCGCAGCTGGCGGCAGGCACAGGGGGGCGGCGCGGCGGCGGCGGCGGCGGCGGCGGAGAAGGGCAAGAGCAGCAGCGGCAAGCGCCACGAGTGCAGAGGGCGGCGACGCTGCTGCTGCTGCGGTGGCGGCGGCGGCGGCGCGGCTGGCGCGGTGGCGGCCGGACCTGCTACTGACGAGTCCGGCGCTGCTGCGGCTCCTCTCGCCCGCCTTCTTCCTGCGGACGGTCTCGCCGCTGCTGGCCGGCGCGGCGGCCCCCACCTTCACCCCCGTCGCCGGCGCGCTGACGTACCACCTCGCGGAGGCGACCGGCGACCGGGCGGAGGCGCTGCTGGCGGCCTCGACGGAGCTGCTGCGCCACGCGGGCGTCGCCGGCGGCGGCAACTCGGCGGTGCGGCTCTACGCCGACGCGCTGGCGCGGGCGCTGGTGGACCGCCCGGAGCTGCGACGCACGCTGGCGCCGCCGCTGCTGCTGTCGGCCGGCCGCGGCGTCGCCTACGAGAGCGGCGGCGCCGTGTCCCCTGCTGCTGCTGCCGCTGCCGCCGCCGCGGCCGTGCCGAATGAGGTGCTGCTGCCGTTTGTGGCGGTGATGGCCTCGCGCGAGGTGCACCTGGCCGACGCGCGCCTGGCGACGCTGCTGACGACGCTGATGGAGCTGCGCGCGGACGTGTTTGGGCAGCCGCCGACCGCGAGCCGGCAGGGACGCCTGACGCTGCGCGCCGCCGAGAGGGGCGGCCGCGCGCCGCCGCTGCTGCCGGGCAATCCCCTCTACCCGGGAGCGGCGGGCGCGACAGGGGACACGGCGAAGCGCCGCCGGAAACAACAGCGAGGAAGAGAAGGGGATGGCGCTGACGACATCGACGACCGCGCGGGCGGTGACGACGACCTGGCGGACGCCTTCGCGCCACTGGAAGCGCTGGGGGCGGCCGGGCTGGCGGCGGAGGCGGCGGCGGCGTCGCACCGCGCGGCCCTCGCGTCGCTCAACCTGCCGCTGCCCGTCGTCTTCGACCTGGCGCTGTCCTGCGTGCTGCTGCGGCGCCCGACGCACGAGCAGCGCGTGAGGGCCCACGCGATCATCCGCGCGGCCGACAGCGCCAGACGCGAGCGCATCGCCGCCTTCTACTCCTCGGCGGGCGCCTCCGCCCGCCTCCTCCTCCTCCTCCTCCCTCGGCGCAGCGGCGCAGGCACAGCGTGGACGCGGGTCTGCACACCCGCGACGCCTCGGCGCTGACGGCGGGAGGCAAAGGCGCCGCCACCACTGCCGCTGCTGATGGTGCTAGCGCTGTCAGTGTCTCTGCGGAGGGCGGAGAGGCCAGCATCAGCACGAACAATAGCGGTGGTGGCGGTGGCGGCGACGCCGCCAGAGGTGCCCCACACATTGGGGTGGCGCTGCTGCACTTACGCTACGCGCTGCGCAAGGTGGTGCACGCGTCGGTGCGTCGGCAGAGCGGCCACCAGCCGCCGGCCATGCTCGCCGCCATGGCCCAGATGCTGGCGGAGCTGGAGCCGGCGCTGCGCACCCACGCCGACAGCGGTGACGGCGCCCACTCCCTGCAGAGGTCCCTCGGGAGCGCCACAGGGCCGGTCGCGGCCGCCCTGCAGCGATACGACAGTACCTACAACAGCGGCAGCAGCAGCAGCGCCTCCGTGCCGCCGTCGCTGCCGGACCCGATTCTGGCGGGCACGCTGCGGGCGCTGCTGGCGGCGTCGTGCCGCGCCTCCCTCGCCGTCGGCTACGCGGGCAGCGGCGCGCCGCTGATGCTGAGCACTGGGCAGGACGCCGCGCGGCGACGA
The DNA here is from genome assembly GCA_030347455.1 of Kentomonas sorsogonicus. Classification (NCBI taxonomy): domain Eukaryota; phylum Euglenozoa; class Kinetoplastea; order Trypanosomatida; family Trypanosomatidae; genus Kentomonas; species Kentomonas sorsogonicus. Next base: position 554,191 of record JAQOSZ010000153.1, on the reverse strand, counting down.
GGCGCCGCAGCCGCTGTTTCTGCCGCCCCGCCACCGCGCCGAGCACGAGCGCAGGCAGCGGCAGCTCCTGCAGGGGCGCGCCGCCGAGGGCGACGACGAGGCCGAGGAGAGAGAAGAAAAGGACAGCGCGGAGGGGAGGGAGAAGGGCGCGTCGCTCCCCGCGGAGGCGGCGGTGGACGCGGCGCTGGAGCAGAACGAGCGCGAGGCGGCGGCGGCGGTGGCGGCGGCGGCGGCGCGGATGCCCTTCATCGCGCGCGCGCGCATTCGGCAGTCGCTGCAGCACATGCGCTCCGTCCGGGCCGCAGAGGACCGGCGCCGCGCCGCCTACAGCGAGAAGCTGCGGCTGCGCCACCAGGAGTACCTGTGAGGGGGGCGCCACCGCCGCTTGGTAAGTGTATTCACATGCGTGTAGCTATCGCCGTTCTTTGCGTGATCGCTGTTAGGTTTTTATTCTTTACAGTATTTCATTTTTTTTTCTGCATCTATGTGTGTCGTTTTCAGGCAAATTCGTCGAATCATCCTTCACTTCTTTTTTTTAAACCTCTTTCTTGAACTTTATTCATGCATTCTTTACATTCATTGTGTTGCCGTGCATCACAGAACTCTTCATAACGAAGCTTAAACTTTGAAAGGAAAACAGCTGTGCTTCGAAATGTACCGGAATATACGTCTAATCTGAGTCGCTAGTTGTTCCTTGCGCCTGATTGTACTGGCTGCTGCATTTATTTGCGTGACTGTGCGTGTGTTGGTCAATCATTTGTATATTTTTTATGTTCTGTCTATGTGCTTCAGCGCCAGTATGTCAGATGCACTCGTCGGCCTTCCTCACTTGTACTTTACTTCATTCTCATTCTTACGCTGCCTACCCGCACCCCCGCCCCTCTCCCCAAACACCCAAAGGAAAAACGGAAAGCGCAATAGCATTTCTGTTGTGTGCGTCGAGAGCAACTAGACGCATTTTGCGTAAAGAAGAATTACACCATTTCCCGAAACAAAGTATAGATATAGTTACTCTTCAGCATTATCTCTTTCAATAATAAAAACAAGAAAACAACAACGCAGAAAAGAAAATCTCATCATCTTGTATTCATTTCTTTTTTTCTTTTTCTTTTTCAACTGCTGTACTATATTTCTTTCAAGCAAGCAACGTCAGAGCCTCCGGTGACTGTTCACTCTGGGTCTCTGATATTTTCCTTTTTAAATCCCCCTTCTTAACTATTACCCTCCGCTACCCTCATTCATTTTTTTTTGTTTTCTTTTTATTCCCCCCCCCCCGGAGCCTAGTACAAGGTCTTCCCCCATTTTTGTACATAACTCACATAGTGATCGAAACGATTCCGTATATTGTCCCTTTTTTTTTTCTTCTCTCCGTCTTTTTCGGTCTTTTTTCATTCACTCTTGTTTCAAGGTCTTCCGCTGATTATTGTGGCTCGTTTCATTTAATCAAAAGCAGCAAGATTAACGACGCACACAAGGATAAGGAAAAAAGCATCATACGAAGAACAGAAAAGTGAAAGAAAAAAAATACCTATCTGTACTATAAAGCCACACATTAAAAAATACATAAATAAGAAAAAACAGAATACCTTGTTGGAGCGACGGAAGGAAAAAAAAAAACAGAATGCCGGCAACCGTCGTCCCTCTGTCGTCGGTTGAGACCCAAGGCCGCAAGTGCTCGACGCCGCCCGTGAGCGCCGGCGGGGAGCGCACGGCCGTCCCGCCCCACGCCTCCAGCGCCCCGCGCACCACGCGGCCCTCCACCATATCGGCCGTCTCTTCCTCCTCCTCCCCGCCGCCGCTCTCCAACACCACCAGCACCGGCACCGGCCCGGCGCCTCTCCCGGGCCCGCGGCGGCGGCGGCAGCGAGCCGTCCGACCACGGCCAGCCACAATAACAACAACCATAATAATAATAACAGTAGCGGCGTCGCCCGCGGCCCCGTCGCGCACCCTAACTTCTTCAAGATCGGAGGTCCCTCCTCCTCCTCCTCCCCCGCGGCCACCGCGACAACGCCCAGCGGCGGCAGCCCGCAGCGCAGCAGCTTTGCAAACAACAGCACCCACAATGCCGCGAGCCAGGGCGGCAGCGGGCCCCGTCCTGTGGCGCCGCCGACGGCGAATAGCAACAACAGCAACAGCGGTAAAGGCTCCGCCCCTCTCTCCACCGTCTCTAGCTTCAACGCGCTAGTCAGCCGCACCCTCGCGAGTCCGCCGCCCGTCAACAAGCCTCGGCCCGTCGCCGCCCCGGCGCCCACCACGACAACTCAAAAGACGGTTCTAGGGCACAACAACAACAACAGTAATAATACTAATAATAGTGCAAATAGAGGCCCCGCGCCGCGTCCCATCACCACATCAACAAACAACAACAACAATAATAATAATATCAATAACAGAAGTGTCAATAACAACAACAACAATCACAATAATACTAATGCTAATAATAATAATAACACGACGCACACGACGACGGTGCGGCCGTTCGGCAGCGCGAGCACAATCAGCAGCTCCTCCTCCGAAGGCGGCGGCGCCGTCGATGCCTTCAACCGCCTCCTTGCCAACGGCGCTCTGAGCAAGGGGAGCAGCCACGTCACGTCGCCCAACGGCACCTCCGCCATCAAGGCCAGCGGGCCGCGGCCGGTCGGGGGCCCGACGACACCGGCAGCGGCCAACGGCGCCACCGCCACGCATCAGCACTCCCTCCCGTCTCACACCAGTAATAATAATAATAATAATAATAACAGCCTCGCCAACAAGAGCCCCGCGACCACTGGCCGTCTTCCCAGCATCAGCAGTGCCAACTCCCCCAGCGCCGCTTCCACCGCCTCCGCGCCGGCCGCCCACACGCCCGCCAAGGGGGCCGCCGCCAGCCCCAAGGCCGCCCCTGCCCCTTTACACAATGCCAGCAACAAGCTGCCCCCGGCCGCCGGAGCCAGCAAGGGACCCACGGCAGCAGCGCCCAGCAGCAACAATAACAACAATAACAACAATAGCAATAACAATAACAATAGCAACGCTGCCAGAGGAAGCCCAGTGCGCACGGGTCCTTTTAGTACGGTGTCGTCCTCGCAGTCTCCGCAGCGGGCGGCGCCCGCGCCGGCCTCCAGTAACGTCAGTAAACAACAACAACAACAACAACAGCACAGTTGCAGCAAAGCAGCCTGTCGGCGCAGGTGCGGGCGGCGCACACACACAGCCTACGCCGGCACGCACCGGGCCCTTTGGCACCGTGTCGGCCGCACCGGCAGCGGCGGCGGCGGCCACCACCAAAACAGCTCCCGCCACGCACACTGGCAACGGCACACTAGGGGTGAAGCAGCCGGTGGGAAGTGTTGGTGTAAAGCAACCAGCACCGGTGGCCAACAACTCCTTCAAGCGTCCCGCCGCCGCTCCTAGCAGCAGTAACAACAACAATAACAACAATAACAATGCGACTAATAGCAGTAGCAGCGGCAACAACACCAAACAATGTCTCGCCCTCGCGCCCTCTGCAGCCGGTGGCGGGCAAACAACCGCCCGCGCCGAGTGCGCCGGCAGCCAAGGCTCCGATGACCGCCGCTGGTGTCACTGCAAACACCCATAATAACAACAACAACAACTAACAACTAATACCACTAATAATAACAGATTGGCTCCCGTCAGCACAAACAATACCACAAATAGCAGCAGCGGCAGTCCTGTGCGGCCTACCGGCGCGCCGCCCGCCAAAACGGCGCCTCACCCGACAGCGGCAGCCGCCAAGTCCTCACCCCCGCCGGCGGCGGCAACGGCAGCCAAGACGGCGCCGGCGCCACACACCTCCGCCACAGGGGCAAAAACGCCCGCGGCGGCACCGTCGACAACGGCGACTCAGCCGCCACGCAACAAGAGCTCGCCGCCGCCGCCCTCCTCCTCCTCCGCCTCCAAGGCCGCCTCGCCCTCCCCGCCGGCCCTCTCCAAGATGCCCACGTTTCACCGCCCGGCCGCTGCCGCGGGCGACAACAGTAGTAGTAACAACAATAATAATGGTAGTGCGAGCGGCGGCCCCGCGGCGGCCAACGGGCAGCAGCAGGTGCGGCGCCCCTCCATGATACGCAGCACCAACTTCGACGAGCTCGACGATATCGCCGACGAGAGCTTCGACAACCACTCGGGGGAGGACAGCAAGACCGCCAGGGCCGGCGCCGGCGGCGGCAGCTCCTTCAGCTTCGGCAAGCCGAGCTCCGTCACCGGCGGCGGCGGCGCCGCGGATAGCAAAGACCCCGGCAGCGGCGCGCTCGGGGACCGCAAAGGCTCCGGCGTGAACACCATCTCTCGTAACGCCTCGACGCACAGTATGGGCTCCTTCGGCATCAGCCCCCTCGACAACGTGCTGCCCAGCTTCGGCGCGCCGGTCGCCAAGGGCACGCGCGGGGCGACGGGGCCGGCGACGCAGCCGCAGCAGCCGGCGAGCGCGCTGCGCCGCGGCAACTCCGGCATCGACGACGAGGACGAGCTGGACTCGGCGACGCACCGGGAGCAGGAGGCGGCGGCGCTGGCGCAGTACCTGCAGGACGAGGAGCTGAACCTCTCCATGTCGACCTTCACCACCATCGGCACGCTCGGCAACTCCCTCGCGCTGCGCGTGCTGAACCTCAAGGGGAGCACGATGGGCAACGAGGGGCTGCGCGGCCTCGCGGACGTGCGGACGCTCAACAGCATCTGCGTCTCGCACATGCGGCAGCTGACGTCGCTGGTGCCGCTCATCACCCCGACGCGCTCCGGCGTCGTCTGCGGCATCCAGGAGATCGACGCGCAGTGCACGCCGCTGACCGACAGCGGCCTGCGCGGGCTCGAGCGGCTGCCGAGCCTCACCAAGCTCGACCTCAGCATGACGCCCATCTGCGACGTGCGCTGCCTCGCCGGCAGCCGCTCGCTGGTGGAGCTGGTGCTGTCGGCGACCAAGGTCGACTCGATCGGCATCCAGGGCCTCGAGGAGATCCCGACGCTGCGCACGCTGCACCTCGGCCGCACCAAGGTGACGACCCTCGCGCGCCTCGTGCGCTCCCAGTCGATCGAGACGCTGAGCCTCTACTCGTGCAAGGTGACCGACAGCGACGTGGCCGGCATCGAGCGCATGCCGCGGCTGCAGGTGCTCGACATCAGCACGACCAAGATCACCGACCTCTCGGTGCTGCGCGCGAGCCGCTCGCTGCGGAGCATCAAGGCGCAGTGGCTCGCGCTCAAGAACTGCATCGACCTCATCCAGGAGCGCCGCAGCCGCATGAACGACGGCGCCCTCGACGGCAGCGTCGTGATGCGCAACCAGGAGGAGGGTTACGCGGGCCTCGCCGAGATCCCGACGCTCGAGACCGTCGACCTCTCCTTCAACACCATCCGCTCCGTGCACGCGCTGACCAAGAGCAAGTCGATCAAGCACCTGCTGCTCGCGCGCACCCGCATCAGCAACGACGGCATCCGCTCGCTGCGCCGCCTCGCGCCGACGCTCGAGACGCTGGTCATCACGAACATCCAGGACGCCGACGCGGGCGACGAGGAGGACGAGGACGGCGGCGGCGGCGACGGCCCCGCGAGCATGCTCAGCAGCGTCAACGACGTGGCGGCGCTGCAGCGGCTGGTCAAGCTCGACCTCTCCTTCACCGACGTCTTTGACCTGCGCATGCTGCAGGTGCTGAAGCACCTCGAGGAGCTCTCGCTGGTCGAGACGCTCGTGACTGTCGACGGCCTCCGCGGCGTCGAGAAGATCCCGACGCTCAAGACGCTCGACCTCTCGCAGACGAGCGTCATGTCGCTGCAGTTCCTCGCCACGGGCGCGCCGGCGCTCGAGAAGGTGCTGGTCAAGTCGAACCGCAACACCCGCGGCTTCCGCATCGGCCGCATCGAGCGTCTCCCGTCGCTCGTCTCGCTCGACCTGAGCGACACGGTCGTCGAGGACATCAAGGTGATGTGGAACGCGTCGTGGGGCCTCAAGGAGCTGGTGTGGCGGTGGAAGGAGCGGCGGGAGGCGACGGGGCCGGTGCCGGCGCTCGAGTGCTGGGTGACCTCGGAGCGCCTCGCGGGGCTGGCGACGCTGCCGCGGCTGGAGACGCTCGACATCACCAACAGCTCCGTCATGCACCTCGACTTCTTGTCCGGCGCGCGGAGCCTCGCGACGGTGATCCTCAACGGCTGCCGGCTGCTGCGCGACGACAAGCTGGCGCCGCTGGCGACCCTCGCGCCGACGCTGCACACCCTCGACCTCGCCAACAACCCGCACATCGGCCTCGTCACGCCGCTCGCGGGGTGCCGCCAGCTGCGCGTGCTGCGGCTCTCCTACACCGCCGTCACGCAGGAGTCGCTGCAGGTGCTCAACGATCTGCCCAACCTCAAGACCCTCGACGTCGCCAACACGCGGGCGGAGGAGGCGCTCGTCAAGGCCGGCAAGGGCGCCGGCGAGGGGGGCGCCGGCGACGACGGCGTGGGCCCCGACGGCGAGAGCGCCCGGCGCGACAGCAAGGCGAGCCGCCGCCGCCACCGCTCCGAGAAGGGCGCCTCGCGCGATGACCTCGGGGGCAGCAAGCTGCTCGACGCGAGCGGGGTGCTGGGCAGCAGCGCCGCCCCCGCCGCCTTCCGCAAGCCGCGCCGCCGCCGCGTATCGTTCGTCGCCGACTCGGGCTTTGCAGAGGTTTAGGGGGGGGGGAGAGAGATACGAAATGGCATCATGCCGCTGCCTACCCGTCAGCTCTGTGTGTTCTCTCTTTCATTCCCTTTCCTTGGTGTAGTTTCTTCTTCTTTTCCTTCTTCCTCCTCCCTCTTTGTCTCTCCGTGTTTTCTTTCTCTTTTTTTTTTCCTCTTGCCATCGGGTCTCAAACGGTCCCACCGGCGTTAGGACAAAAACAAAAGAAGGAAAGACACAAGCAAAAGGATTAGTGAATGAGAGATCGCCGGATTGAGGCATTTGGAGCTTCATCTGTGCTTTTTTTTCCCCATATTCGTCTGCACTCTAATTACTCTTTTCTCTTTTTCCCCATAGTAAATAATGTACTTTTAAAAAACCCGTTTTATTCTACATACTAATAGCTCCAAATGTACAGGTTGAAACACAGCATTCACGCTTGTTTTATTTATAGTTCTCCCCCTTATTCTTCCCCTGGATATGTGGGCATCTTTCTCTCTCTTTCTCTCTCCAACACCCTCTCACTTTCCACACGCTTTATCCTTTCATTCTCCTCTCTTTTTTGTTTCTGCTACGGAAATAAAGGATAGTGTGTTGGTGTTCTTCTCTCTTTATCCCTCTCTTTCTCGCCCTCCCTCTCTCCATTTCCTCATGTTCCCTTTGTATTCTAATTCACTTTTACTTTTTTTTTTCAAGTCGCATTATTTTCTTCTGTTATTCTTTATCTGCCGTTGTTGATTTTCACTTCCATGTTTCTTTATTTTCCACGAAGGTGCGAGCACCTCTCTCTCTCCCTCCCTCCCTCTGTCGAACGCATGCACATACAGAAGTGACTGTAATGAATCTTTTTCTTGGCTCTCATCACCTCACTTCACTTCTTATCTTCAACTCAAGTAAACACATTATATATATACATATATCGTTTTTAGTTTCTCGCTCTCATTTGTATTGTACGCATTGTTGAAGGATTACTTTGCGTTCATCTGCTTTTCTCAAAGAGCTCCACTTTCTCTTTTTGTAGAGAGAGAACAACAACAACAACAACTGTTATCCTATTACTACTACTTCCACTTTCTGTTACACATACAACACATATATATTCAACAACCAAAAAAAAAAATGAGAAAACGAAGACGGAAATGAAAGTGCCGTTGTGAGTTCACGAGAGAAGACCCGAATGTCACTCGTCTCCTCTCTTTGTGTGTGTCTCTCTCCTCTCCCTCTTTCTCGGTGTGTTTATGACCGCCTTTGCGTCTTTCCGACCGAGGGAGACGCGTTTTGAAGAGTCCTGCGAAGGAATGGACGGGTCGATGTAGTAGCCACCGCTCGCGTGGACACATGTGGTAGTCATTGTGTCTTTCTCCCCCGTTGTATGTTTTTTGGGGCTCGTTGATGCTCCGCGAACTATTACTTTCCTATACTACTACTTGATTGCGCGACACGTAACGCTTACATTCGTATCTCTCTCTCTCTCGCTCCCTCTCTCGCTACCACCACGAAAATCAAATTCAAAAAAAAAAAAAAAAACACGCACCACTCATCACAGATTTTAACAGCCTTCAGCTCTCTGTCTATCTCAGACGCTCACACACAGCTAGCCTTACACTTCTAACCACCCACCACCACCAACCCCCCAACCCCCCGCCACCCAGCATGCCGCCGAAGGCCCGCGAGCCCCTCCCCCCCGGCGACGCCGCCAAGGGCGAGAAGATCTTCAAGGGCCGCGCCGCGCAGTGCCACACGGCCACCAAGGGCGGCGCCAACGGCGTCGGGCCGAACCTCTACGGCATCGTCGGGCGCCAGTCGGGGCAGGTGGAGGGCTTCACGTACAGCAAGGCCAACGCCGACTCGGGCGTGCACTGGACCCCCGAGGTGCTCGACGTGTACCTGGAGAACCCCAAGAAGTTCATGCCGGGCACCAAGATGTCCTTCGCCGGCCTCAAGAAGCCGCAGGAGCGCGCCGACCTCATCGCCTACCTCGAGACCCTCCAGTAAAGGAAGAAAGGTAAAGGCGTGTCGTTGTTGTTGTTTCCTCGTTTTGTTTGTTTGTATGTTTGTTTGGTGTCTGTGTGCTTTTGTTTTTGTGTTTTTGTTTTTGTTTTCTTCACGGAAAACAAAAACAACAACAACAACAACAAAATCATCATCGTCAACATCAGCAATCACAACTACAGCAGCAAGGATGCGTGTTGTGTTGTGTCTCTCGTGAAGAAAGGCGCAGGGGTCTGTGGAGCACACAGCGAGTACTACCAGATGAATGAGAAAAAAAAAAGAAAGAAGGATGGGGAAGGAGGAGTCTCTCGTCTTCCTTCTTCCTACACTTTTTTTGTTTTGTTGTTGATGTTGGTCTTTGCTTCCATCCCTTTCTTTCTTTGGCGTCACACACGAATAAGCAAGGAAAACATCCTCTATTTTTTAATATTTTTTCTTAACTTATTTTTTTTTTGTATAAGTGTTAATTTTTACAGCAATCATTCATTATTATTGTTATTATCATCATTATCAGCATTATTATCATTATCATTATCATCATTTACGTTTGTTTCGACACTTTATTTTCTTTTCCTTTTTTTTTTCCTTCTACTTTAAATTGAAATATTGTTATAAAGCAGATTAAACAACGGAGGTTGAGAAGAATGTGAAAGAAAAAAACGAAAGACAAAGGGGTGAACAGCAGAAGGCTGAAAATCTGGAGATTTTCTTGATCTCAGTTGATATTATACACTCAGATTTTCTTCGTTTCTTACCTTTTCCCCCCAAGATTTTCCCCTTCTTTACCTCTTTACTTGGCGTTACTAACCCCCATCTCCAATATTTCATTGCAAGAAGAATAAAGAAGAAGAAAAAAAAGTGCTCGAAAACATGCATACGTAAATCATCTGTCTTCCTTCCACCTTAGCGAAGATCGTTTTCTTCTTGTTCTCATTTTTCATCTTTTTCTTTTCTTTTTAAGTTGAGGTCCTGGCTGATGCTCACGTCGCGCACACGCACGCCTTTTATTACACGCACGCGAAGTCTGAAGCAAAAAAAAAAAAAAGCATAAAGGCACACGCATACACAGACACCCACGAAGAAAGAGAAGGAAAGAAGCCGTTGGAACGGCACTCTTGACACCGAAAGGTATGTGTGGTGTGTGTGTGTGTGTGTGTGTGTGTGTGTGTATGTGTACTGTAAACGAAAAGGGCGCCATCTCCTCGACATAGCAAGATGAAAGAAGGGAAAAAGAATCAAGAAGGGCGATCGCAAAATCACACAACTTACTCATTGACATCACGTTTTGTTTTTTATCACCATTATTTCTATTTTTTCCTCTATTGTGCACCCTTTTATTACGAACCACTTAGCAGTTCCCTTAGTCACTGGTGTTTACACGTAAGAAAATGAAAAGAATACTTGAACGACATTGCAAGTAGAAGGCGGTGCAGAAGGCCACACCTTAGGGGGAGAGGGCAAATGGCGGAGTTACAACTCCGCCATGGCATGACTCTCTTTCTTTCTCTCTCTCTCTCTCTCTCGCTCCCTCTGTATTTCACAGACTAGGTACTTCTCAACACCAACGCGCGACTCCACAAACGTCACGTACGGAGGACGGCTTTCGGTGGTGCTTTGCGAAACACAAACTGAAGGCCCATGTACGGTGTACAAACTCCCTCTCCCTCTCCCTCTCTCTCCTCTCTCTTACTTACTCTCTCACCCTCACCCCACCATCCCCCCTCTCCCCCCCCCCCCCCACACACACACACATCACACCTACACGGCAGATCTTAACGCTAGGTACCACTACCACTACCGCTCTCTAAAAGCTACTTCTAACCACCAACCACCCACCACCACAACCCCCCAACCCCCCGCCACCCAGCATGCCGCCGAAGGCCCGCGAGCCCCTCCCCCCCGGCGACGCCGCCAAGGGCGAGAAGATCTTCAAGGGCCGCGCCGCGCAGTGCCACACGGCCACCAAGGGCGGCGCCAACGGCGTCGGGCCGAACCTCTACGGCATCGTCGGCCGCCAGTCGGGGCAGGTGGAGGGCTTCACGTACAGCAAGGCCAACGCCGACTCGGGCGTGCACTGGACCCCCGAGGTGCTCGACGTGTACCTGGAGAACCCCAAGAAGTTCATGCCGGGCACCAAGATGTCCTTCGCCGGCCTCAAGAAGCCGCAGGAGCGCGCCGACCTCATCGCCTACCTCGAGACCCTCCAGTAAGGAAGAAAGGTAAAAGAAAAAAAAAAGAAAAGAAGATGTTCTATCCGTCTCCCCCTCTCTTTCTATCTCTATCTCCGTCCGTCTTGGTGTCCGACGTTGAGAAAGGAAGTATGAATCGATGATGTTTCTTCTTTGTTTTTCCCTTTTCTTCTAATATTGAGGTGTCTGTGTGGTGCCTCTACTATAGCGCTCATAGCACACTGTATCAATACGTGTGAAGCAAAAAAAAAAAAAAAACTTATGCAGTAGGGAGCAAGCAAAAAAAAAAAGAAAGAGAAAGAGAAGTGGAGAAGATTGAAAAGTGTTTGTCTTGCTATCGTCCGTTCTTCCTGTGCACTCTCATTCTTCCTCCTCTCCCTTTCTCTTTTCTTTTTTTTTCTCCTTTCAACAAAAATTATTAAAAATTTGTTTATTGATTTCTAATTTCTTTGTTTTCATCTATTAGTGTTTTTTTTTTCCTACGTTTTACATTGTCGTGTGATGCTGATTAACGCACAGAAACAGCACAGGAATGCCTTGGACTTCAAAGTGTTGTCTCTGGTCATTGCTTCTTTTGTATCAAAAACAAAATTCAAAAGAAAAAAAGTCATACGCACTGTTGTTTCTTACGTGAATCATCTTCACATTTTTTTCTCCCCCCTCCCCCGAAACTTTCCTTTTCCCTGTATCAAACTGTCTTTGCTCTTCAACATTTCTTCTCTGGCGCCAACTTTGAGCAAACGCGACCCCCTTTTCCAAGAAAAAAGAACAACAACAACAGCAGCAGACGTATTGCTATTTTTGAGGTGAGGGGTGAATTTCATTCCATCTTTCACTATTATATTTTTGTTTCTTGTAACCTTTACTGTGTTGTTGCCTTCTACAAGTCTTATTTTTTTTTTTTTCTTTCTCCTTCTGCTTCTTTTCTCCCGTGCGGTTTACATTCCCCCTATCCACTCGTCTGTACTTGCCTTTTGGTGATCACACTCACCCAAGAGCACAAGAAAGTCAAAAAGAACACTGTAAGAGACCTTTCAGAAGAGAGAGAGAGAAAGAAAAAAAGTGAATCAACATGGTGAACGATCGAGAACAACAATAAACAAAAAAAAAAAAGCAGTAAAAACGAAGGAACAAAAAGAGTGATGAAAGACAAATGAATGAATGAAAGACACAGAGAAGAATCCTGTTGCGGAAAAGCGGTTTTGCAATTCTTCCTTCCTTCCACCTTAGTACACTTACATCCATGAACTTAATATTGGCAAACAAACAAAAAAAGAAAAGGAAAAAAATGAAACTCCATCTCTCCCCTCCCATTCCCATAGTGCACTGGGGTCGGGTAAGGAGGGAGAAGGGGGCGGCGAATGCAGTTGCGTGCTGTGTGTGGTGTGTGTGTGTGTGTGTGGTGTGTGTGTGTGTGTGTGGTTAGTGCCTGCAGGAAAGGCAATTGTAAACGATTCAAGTGATGCAACGGGAAAAAGGGGGGAAGCAGCTACTGCACAGTATATAGTGAATGGTCACTTATCACCCTCTGTTTGCGTATGTGTATGTGTATGCCTGTATGTATATGGCCAATTGATTTCACTTCCTTTCCTCCCCCTCCCCCTCGTCTGACGCGTCACCCAACATCATGCCGTCCTTTTCCCCTGCCGCTTATATATACGCGCAAACAGTTGCAGTACGAGGCAAGTACGAATAGGGCGGAACTAGCGTGCGTCTTTTGTCTCTCAATTTTTTATTACTCTTTATCCCTTCTCTCTTTTTTTCTCTCTCTCATTTTTTGTTGTTGTTGTCAGCGTTAGAATACTATAATATAACCGAATAAGCCCTTAAACTCTTTTTTATTTCTCCTTTCCCAGCGATTGCAGCGCTACTTCTGTGGTCTCCTTCTTCCCCTCACTGATACATAATACGTTTCACACTCATAGTATTAGAAATAGGAATAATAATAACAACAGCAGCAGAAGCAGCGTCGTTGAAGCTGAACATAGGTATCAAAACAAAAAAAAAAAACACCACTATTCCATTCTCTACATCTATAGCCGTCACGTCTGTGTGTGTGTGTGTGTGTGTGTGTGTGTGTGAGTGAGACAGTGTATCGAAATGCCCTACGACGTGTATCTCCTGCGCAGCTTCGACTATCAGCTGTCGCCGACCGCCTCCACCATAATCGACTGGGCCCCCGCGCGCCGCCCCACGCGCAGCGCGCAGGCCACCGCCAACACCCCTCCCGTCCTCGAGGTGCCTGTGCGGGGTAACCCCAACGGCACTGAGGCGAACAGTACTAGTCATCCTAACCACCACGCGGCGGCCGGAAGTGCGTACGGCAGCCAGCACCACACCTCCTCCCATCGCTACTACCCTAACAACCCTTCCGCCGCCTCTTCCTCTCCTCCGTATGCTGTCACGTCCCCGCACGGCGGCGGCGCTCAGCACGGGGGCGGGGGAATGCCGAGCGACCCTAGCACGGGGTACAGTGAGAACGGGGTGTTTCAGTGGAGGGTGCCGGCGGCGGAGCTGCAGCTGGCGCAGCAGCGGCGGCAGGCGGCCCTTGCACGCGCGGCGATGGCGTCGGGGGCGCCGCCGCGCCGCCGTCCCGCACGGAGGCCACTTTTAGCCCCGCCGGGTACAACAATAACACAATAACAGTAATAGTAACAGTAATGGTAATGGTGGTGAGTCGGGAGGAGGTGCTTTTAAACAGACTGGCGCTGGTGGTGGCGGCGTGTTGTCCAGTCTGTGTCGCCGCCCGGTGCTGTGGTACAATCAGGTGCGCGACACCCTCTACGAGGACGGGCCTCTGCTCCCGCACTATCAGAAGCAACAACAGCAGCAGCAACAGCAAGAGGGCATGATGCCGCCTCGGCTCGGCTCCTCCCCCTCCTCTGTTCCCGCAGGCCTCAGCGCACACGGCAACGCGTACGGGAGCTACAGTAGTAACTACAACAACAGCACTAGCACCAACACCAACGCTAATGGCGGTGGCGGTTATGGGATGGGGTCCTCTGTCACCCCGGCCTTCTCGGAACTGTCCGACACACCCGACGGCGGCGGCGGCGGCGGCGGAGGGATGACGCGGATGGCAAACGGGGGCAACGGCGCTGGGGCGAGCCGAACGAACGGCTACTACCATCCCTCAGGGCCCCCGCCGCCGTCGTCGGCAGCAGCCGCAGCCGCAGTCGCAGCCGCGGAGTGCGCGGGCCCGGGGTCGGCGGCCGGCCTGCGTTCGTTGCCGCCCCCGCTGATGCCGGTAGCTAACCAAAACGGTATTTACGCAAACCCTCCGATGAATAACAGCAACGGCAACACCTATGGCAATACTATTCCCAACACCACTAGTAACACGACCAACACGACCAACATCATCGTCAGCAACGACAACAACAGCAGCAACAGCAACGGTGCGCTGGTGGACAGCATTCTGCGTCTGCCGTCGCCGCAGCGGCGCGTGTGGGAGCTCATCGCCTCCTCTTTCGGCAGCACCGTCGTCTATCAAAAGGGCTCCTTCAGCGTCTCCGCCGGCCTTCTGACGGCCGTCGGGGTGCACTACACCGACACGCGAAACCTACACGACTACTTTATCAAGATGCGAGGAAACGTGGTGGACAACAACAGCGGCAGCAGCGCCGCGCAGGCCCCAGGCGGTGTCGGAGGCGGGGGAGCGGGAGGCGGCCGCGCACCGCCCCCGCCGGAGATCGCAGACGCTTTTCGGCACGGCTACAGTCAGCAGTACAGCAGCAACAGCAACAGCAACAGCAACAGCAGCCTGGACGCGGCCGGGGACACCTCCAGCGCCGCAGACGGCGCAGGGGGCGGCGGAAGGGGGCGGCAGCAGCAGCAGACGCGTAGCTACGTCGTCGGGAGCCGCACGCTGCGGCGGTCGCTGAAGCTGATGGACGTCCTGCAGCTGGAGTGGGTGTGGGGCCGCCGTCTGTGGAGCGCCGTGCTGAACGTGCGTCTGCTGCCGCTCCCCAACGAGCAGCGCACGCGCCTCCCCATCTGCGACTTCACGTTTCGCTCGCCGTGGGTCGCGTGGTCGCTGCAGTCGGACGAGCTGGTGCTCAGCTGGTGCGGCTTCATGACGCTCTACCAGCAGCACGTGCGCCGCAGTGAGTTCCTCGCGTACCACCAGCTGCCCGACACCGCCGCCGCCGCCGCCCCTATATCTTCGTCCTCCTCGCAGGCGCCATCGCAGTCGTCCCCTGCGGCCCCCTCGGCGCAGTCAGGCGCACAGCCGCAGGAGAGGGGAAAAGGAAAAGAGGAAAATAAGAGTGGTGCTGTTGCGAGTGTCACCACACCAACTTCTGCCGACGGAAAGAAGCAGCAACAAAAGCACGATGACCAGCAGGGGCGCTCTAACCCCCCACAGGCGACGGCTGCGGACAAACACACTCGGGTCAGCCCACACAGACGGAGAAGGGAAAGCCTCCGCCGCCGCGGCGGGCGCCGGGGAGGCAGAAGCAGCAGGAACGTCCGTGAGCCCCACTGGCGCCGACAACAACAGCCCTACCACCACCACCACTACCACCAATAACGATCACGACCACCACCATGATGATAATAATAGTAGTAATAATAGCAATGGCGCCCCGAATGACACATGCGGGTGGGGTCGGCTGCAGCCACGGCCCGAGGACGCCGCTGACATCTACAACGCACACCACCACTCCCCGTGCCTCCCGCGCCGCGCCGGCGGGCGCTCCTTCTGGCGGCTGCGCCAGCTGAAGATTGGCGCCGGGGTGACGGTCAAGAACGATCTGGCGAGCGGCATCAACATTGTGTGGGGCGTCAGCGGGCAGACCGGCAACGGCCTCGGCTTCTCCGCACAGATGGACGTCATACGGCGCATGTCGCTCGCGGTCTGCTCCGCGCTCGGGCCCCTCGAGCTGTGCGGGCGGCTGCGCGTCAATCTCATCACGTTTCACCAGACGACCCTCGACTACGGCGTCTGCTACCGTCCCCTGAGCGGCGCGCTGCCAAACCTGACGGTGCACGTCGCCAGCACCGCCGGGCGCCACACCGCCGGCGTCGAGCTGGAGGACGCGGGGCGGCAGCTCTTCGCGTGGTGGCTGCGCGCCCACGCCGCCCACCGCCGCCGCCGGCACGAGGCGGAGCGGCTGCGACAGGAAGAGGCGGCGGCCGCGGCGGCGCTGCTGGCGAACGGAGGCGAACATCAACAACGTCAGCAGCGGCAGCGGCGGCGGCGGGGGGAGGAGGGGCGGCGGCAGCAGCAGCAGCAACCACCACCCCTGGAGACCAGGAGGGGAGTTGGATCTCGTTTGGGTGGGCGGCGACGGCGTGGAATTACACCTACAACGGCGTCGCCGGTCTCTTCACGAGCAAAGGGGACGGCGCCAACACGGCTAACGGCAACGGCAGCGACGTCGGCGGTCACACGGCGCACGGCCCGTCCGTGCCGCCGCTGGACTCTCCTCAACACCAACAGCAGCAGCAGCAGCAGCAGCACTCGCGGTGGTGGCCGTGGGGAGGAGGGGGCGGCGCGCAGGCGAACGCGGCACAGAACGCGGCTGCCGCTGCCGCCGCCGCCGCAAACGCATCCCTACAACAGCAGCAGCAGCAGCAACAGCAAAACAACAACAGCAACAGCAGCGGCAGTGGCTCGGCGGCGGAGAGGCGTGGCGGGCGGTGCCGCGCGGGGCGGGGGCGGCGGGCCGGGCGGTGGGCGGCGCGGCGGCGGCGGCGTGGCACGCGGCGCGGCGCCTGGACTGGCTGGAGACGCTGCTGGAGGGCGCCAGAGTGGACGTGGCGGCGGGCGTGCGGCAGGAGAGGCGCGGCGCGGGCTACCAGGTCTTCTGCATGGTGTCTTCGCACTGAGAGGAGTGGGGGGGGGGGGCGGTTATGACTTCTGTTGCTCCTTCTCTCCCTTCTCTCCCTCCTCCCCCAACCAACTGAACACGTGTGCGTTTCGCTTTTCTACTATTCCCCACTGCGCTGCCCCACTCACATGCGTTTTATGCCTCCGTGCGCCAATAAGTCTCATCATAGAATTGTAACTTTAATTAGTCTTTCTTGTTTCTTGCTTGCTAACTCATTTTGTTCTTTTTATCGGTTCTATCACTCTCTCGTCTTTTTTTTTTTTTTGTTCCTTCTTTCCTACCTGTACACTTCTCGTATTGTCTTCCACCACTCAAAAACGACTTATACATATTTTTTTCTCGTCCTCTCTCCGTCTGTCCCTCTCTCTTCCTTTCTGCGGTGTCTCTCTCCTTCTTTAGTCATAGCAATGAGCGCTTACCACAAAGCGAGGCTTGCGCCTCCCCGTTTAATTCACTTGACATTGTTTGGTGGGATAGTTCCCTTCGACTTTTGCCGCTCTTTGTTTCTCACTATCTATCTTTGTACCGCTCTCCCCTCCTGTCTCTCTCCATCTTCTTAACACTTCTCACCCATGCAGAACAACACACATACACAGACACACACGCACACACAGGCTGCGCAGATATATCGTTATATTTTTTGTTCTGTCTCTCAAAATACAGCATACATATATAATTGCATACACAGACATCAAAAAAAAAGGAAAAATAGTTTGTCTCTCCCATCAAAAGTATACCTATACACATACACAGAAGGGAGGGGAAAATCAAAATCAAAAGCACCAAAAGTAACGGCAACCATGTCAGCACGCAGTCAGGGCGAAGGTAAACGCCTTGCGGACGAGGAGGAGGAGGAGCTTCTCCCCGTCACCCCCAGCAACAGCGGCGCTGCCTCCGCCACCGTGTCCACCAGACCCCCAACTGTCCCTACTCCCTCCGCTGGCCCCACCGCCGCGCTAAATAGCACCTCCGTCGTATACCGAAGAGCAGACAAAATCAACAGCAAGCAACAACAAGTCGGCTCCTACCTCCTCTTCAGCAGCGCCAGTGGCAGGCGCGGGGGCGAAAGGTGCGGGCGGCAGCGGCGGCGGCACGCCCGTCAGCTCCCGCCACCGCGGTCACACCCACACACAACACAGTCATCACAACAGCGGTCGTCACAGTCGCTCAGCGGGCACACAGGACGGCTCCCCCACCTCCACCGCCACCGCTGCTGCTGTTGGTGCTGCTGCTGCCGCCCCCACTGCCCCTGCGACGGCGGAGGAGGTTGCTGCGGGCGCGGGAGAAGGCCATGGCGCGCGCCATGGAGAAGTACCTGTCGGCACACTACGCCCCCGCGCGCACCGAGGCCAAGGCGCGGCTCTACCACCACACACTCGGTGTCGTCAACCCTTTCGCCGGCGAGCACGCCGCCGCGGACGTCATCCAGCGCGGCATGTACGACGAGCTGGGCAGCCACTCGCTGGCGCTGCTGCTGCCGGAGGTGTTCCGCGACCCCCGCTCGCTGCGGCAGACCATCAAGGAGCAGGCCGTCATGTTCTTCCACCCGTTTCCAGAGAAGGTGGAGCGCCGGTCGCGCAGTGCGCTCGCGGCGGGCTCCCCGCTACGGCAACAGCAGCAGCATCGGTCGGCCCTAGTATGGTCAGCACCCCTACAGCCTCCGCCTTTGGCGGCCACCGACACGCCGATGGCAGTGACGAAAGCGCCAGTCTGCACGGCGGGGGCGACGGCAGCAGCAGCCTCCGTGACGCAGGCCGCACCGCCAGCACCTACAGGAGTGCAAATAATAACACGGTTGGCGGTGGCGGCGGTGGCAACAACAGCAGCACCACGCGGCGCGCGGCCCCCCTCTTCTCCAGCAGCGCGGTGACGGCCGAGTCGACGGCGCGCATGAACCACACGCGTCTGTGGCAGGCGGTGCAGCGCAACGCGCCGTACAAGTCGGACGAGAGCGTGCGGGGGACGGTGGTGGTGGCCGGCGGCGACGGCACCATCTCGTTTCTGATGGAGCAAGTCGAGATCGCGCGCCAGGAGCTGCTGGCGGAGTTCGGTCTCACCGAAATCATCGACGTGCACTACGAGAGCGGCGCCGAGTACGTGAAGCACGGCAAGGGGAAGGGGGAGGAGGCGGGTGGTGGTGGGTCAACAGCCGCAACAGCATCAGCAGCAGCATCCGCAGCAGCCGCTGCCCGCCACGAGCTGCACTTCCGCAACTACTTCCGCATGCCGGCGGTGGCGCCGCTGCCACTGGGGACGGGGAACGACTACGCCAACTGCGTCGGCTTCGGCACCGGCTTCACGCGCTACAAGGGCGCCGGCTGGGCGTGCTGTCTCGGCGAGAGCGAGGTGGCGCCGCTGCTCGCGCAGCTGGTGCGGGCGCCGGCGGTGCCGTTTGACCGCTGGACGGCCTCCTTCGTGCCGCTGCGGGCCGCGCAGGAGGACGTGGCGAGGCGGCACCGGGAGGCCGCGGAGGCGGCGGCGAGAGGAAAAGGCGACGGTAAGAACGCCGCTGCTGCTGCCACCCCGAGTCGCGCAGCTCTCGCTCAGAACACCAACAACAACAATGATAATAATAAAAGCAATGCAAAGTCGAAATCGGTCGGCCAGAGTGACGGCGGCGCCGCCGCGAGCACCCCCGCCCCTCTCCTCAGCGGCTCCTTTGCGAGCGGCAACCCCAACCCGAATCCCTACGGAATCGCGGAGGACAACATCGCCAACTACGTGCACCACGTGGACTGGGCCGGCATCGCGGCGCGCGGGGAGGCGACCTACACGCACCGCGTGATCAACTACCTCGGCCTCGGCTACGACGGCTACGTCACGTGCCACTTCGACGCGACCCGCAAGCGGCACCCGCGCTTCTGCAGCGGGCGCATCCCGAACAAGGCGGTGTACGGCGTCATGGGCCTCTCCGCCGAGGCGCGTTGCGAGTACCTGTGCAAGTACGCGCCCCTCGTGGTGATCCCCGACCCCTGGCCGGTCGCCCGCGCGGGTCTGCGCGACCCGTCCGGCGGCATCACTGTCCCTGCCGCCGCTGCAAGCAGCGGTGGTGGCGGCAGCGGCGCCTCCTTCGCGCTGAGCAAGAGCTTCGCGATGAAGCGCAGCTTTGGCGGTCTCGGCGGGCCCTCCGCGGCGGGGGCGACCCCGCGCGTGCGCACCTGGCAGCAACAACAGCAACAACAGGCCACATCGGTGGGGCTGGAGGACCTCGAGCTGCACCGAATGCACCAGCTCGCCAAGGAGAAGCGGCGCGCCAGGAAGAGACACGAGCGTGAGCAGCAAAAGAAGGAGGGCAAGTCGGGTGCCGCAGTCCCGGCAGGGGCGGTGGCAGACCCCCTCGCGCAGGCGCGGGCGGCGGTGGCGGCGCGCCCAATGGTGGCGCTGGCGGTGCCGCCCTGCAGCCGCGCGCTGGTCATGACCAACGTGAGCTGCTACTCGGCAGGGGGCCGCCCGTGGCAGCCGCTGCGGGGCGCCGCGCACTACACGCCGCTGCGCATGCGCAACGACAGACTCGAGGCCATCGACTTTGGCCGAACGCTCGACAACATGCTGGCGCCCACCACCACCACCGCGGGCGGCGGGGCAGTGGCGGCGGCGACGGCGGCAGAAGCAGCGGCGGGGAATGGCCCGCCCACGACGCCCGCGCGTATCAACGACCGGCGCTTTGAGCTGCAGGGGATGGGCGGCATGGCGCACTACGGGCTGATGAAGGCCGGCCTGCGGGGCAGCCACCGCATCGCGCAGACGGGGGAGATGTTCGTCTTTGTGCTGTGCACCCCCGAGGACCTGGTGCGGCCGGTCGGCGAGCGCTCGCCCTACACGGAGCGGGAGCTGCGCCGCCACGAGTACCTCCTGCGCGCCGCCGTCCGGCGCGAGAGCAACAGCACCGACGCGCGGCGCGTCAAGAGCTCGATGATGGCGCAGGCCGACGGCGAGGCGGCGCCGCGCATCGCGGAGGCGACCATCATCCACGTCGCGCCGCACTCCCCGCGCTACCGGCTGTTCGTGCGCTGCTGCAACCCCGACGTGGTCGCGCTGGGCCTCGGCGGGCGCCTGCAGGACGACGAGGACGAGGATTGAGAGGGGGTGGGAGGGGGAGGGGAAAAGGGGATTTATGGCATTTTCTCTCTTCTCTCTCTCTTCTCTTTCTCTTTCTTTCTCGGTCCCTTTTTCATTACTACTACTTTTATTACCACTACGACTACCGCAGTTGTGAGGATCAACAAAAGGAACTAAAACTGCTTGTTGCTATTTGCTTTCAAAATCTTTACATCGCACACTTTTTTTTTCCTGTTACGCGAATCTTTTTATCTATATATATATATTCCAAATATTCAAATCTCCTTTGCCTTTCATTGTGATTATACGCCCCTTTCGAAAAAAAAAAAATGAAAAAGGTGGATGCACAGTGCGCTCCTCAATGCACTTTTCGTTATTTTTCTGTCCTCCTCTCTCTCTCTCTCTCTCTCTCTCTCTCTCGTTGTACCTTCCATTATTGTCCGCACAAGTAAGATTGCACTTTCTCTATTATTCATGTCAACTGCGGAGCACTGCTATTGCAGAAATGTCTCTCGCTCGGAATCCCTCACCCCACCCCTCTCACTTTCGTCTTTCTCTCTTTATTGATTTTTTTCCAACAGGAAACACAGGAATACATTTTAAAAGGAAAAAAGAAAGAAAGAAAGAAAGAAAGCGAGAGGAAGACAAGAAGCCGGAAACAATCCTCGCATACAGGCGAAGAGCAGCCTCTCTCTCTCTCTCTCTCTCTCTCTCTCTCTCTCTCTCTCTCTCTCCCCTCTTATAGCCATGTCGCAGCAGGTCCCCTGGATGCTGCTGGCGGTGGTGGGCGTGCCGCTGTTTATGATATACACCAAATCAAAGCGCATCGACGCGCGCGAGACGCACGAGGTGCAAATGCGCGTCAAGTACTACAGCGAGTACTGGGCCAAGGGCGACGCCTTCTCCGCGACCCTCCGCGCGGCGCTGCAGGCCGGCCTCGCGCGCACGCACGACCCGCTGCTGGGGCGCGACGTGGCCTCGGTGGCGCCGGCGGAGTGGCGGGCGGCGGAGAGGTGGGCCGCCACCAGCAGCGACAATAGCAATCATGTCAATAGTGGTAGTGGCAGTGGGGTCAAGCGGTGGTGGAGGTTTGGTTTGTGAGGCGAGTGGTGAATGAGGGGAGAGAGAGAGAGAGATAGAGATATAGAAAGGGGAGGGAGGGAGAGGGAGGGTTGATATCATGTCTTCTGGCCCTGCTGTGTGGTCTCCCTTGCTCTGTTATTCTCCCTCGCTCTCTCTTTTTTCTCTCTCTCTCTCTCTTCCTCTTTATTTCTCTTTCCCCTCATTGCGTCCTGCACTGATGAGCTTGCTCACCGTGAATTGCTACGATTTCTCCCCTCCTGCGGGGTGGGGGGGGGGGGGGCGGTGGCACTGTGTTATTCTTGTTTTATCTGCTTCTAAATTGCGTACCGGTTTTGGGGGAGGGGATTGGTGGGGAGGGGGAGGGAAGAAAAAAAAGGAGCGGCTTACCCCTCCAAATTTTCTCTCTCTCTCTCTCTCTCTCTCTCTCTCTCTCTCTCTCTCTCTCTCTCTCCTCTCTCTCTCTCTCCCTCTCACGAACAATGAATCTTTCCGTTAATTTATCTTCACATAAGCACACAACTACATATGAAAGAAAAAAAAGCGAAAGTGCATGAGTGCCTTTTATCAACGAAAATAATGATGGAAACGAAGGGGGACTTCTCTGTTGGTTGTGCCTCGTAGATATTTTCCCTTCTGTTTGACGCACAATCTATTCTCACTCAAATGTCAAGCGTTTCGTATATGCGTTTGTTACTGTATATGTTGTTCAACACCTGCCCAGTATTTTATCCAACAATGGCACTATAATTCAAACGTGCGATTGACGCACTCTTTTTCCTTCTACTTTTTCACTCTCTCTCCACCTCACTTCACGTACACGCACGCAAACAAAAAAAAAAATTGCATAGGTAGAGGATTCTGTAGGACTCCCCCTCTAGTTAGGATAAACAATAGCTGTAAATTATATGTTTACTTCTTTTCTTCTTGTTTGTTGATCATTATTTCTTTTATTTGTTCACTGGAGTGAACTTCACTCTTCTTATTTTCCACTTTTTATTCTTTAAAGCTTCATACGCAGAGACATACATACATACATACATACCTCATCCGCTTGAAGTTGTGTGTATTGTTGTTGTGTGTGCGCGTGTGTGCTGTGTTTGCGCTATTATTCCTAAACGTTGGCACACTTATCTCTGATTTTTCTTTCTTCTTTTCATTTCTCCTTTTCCTAGTAGAAAGTGGGAGTGTGTGTATTAGTCCCACCCACGGGTGTCTTTCCCCTGGCAGTGCAGCCGCAGTAGGACTTTTGATTTTTTTTTTTGATCGCTTTTTATTTGGTTTGTTTATTCTTTGTTTGCTCATTTTTTTGGCACCAGAGGGAAATTTGTGACTTGATTATCAGTATCATTATTATCATTATTAATTCCTACCTACACTCCCCCTTCACCTATATTCCACTCTACATCATTATTAGCCAGCTGCAACACAGCAATACGTGAACTCATATATTTTCATTTATTCATTTGTTCTTGCTTATTCCAGTCTTTTTTTTTTTTTTGTGATTCTATCTAAATATCAAACTTCATTCTTTAAAACATTTCCCTACTTGTTGTTAATAAAAACAAACTTTTCAATTTTGCGTTTTGAATTATTTTTCTATATATTGTTTCTCCTGTACATTTTGTAATACTTTGCTCGTCTCTTCCCTTTTTTTCTCTCCTTCTTTTGTTTTTCTTCTTGTTTGCACTCAGGCCCTCGCACACGCGTGCTATATCACTGCTGTGAAGTGTTTCCTCGAATAACAAAAGAAAAATCTCTGCAGCGTTGATTCTTCTCTCTCTCTCTCTCTCACTTTTGTGTGCCTTTGTGACTTTTTTTTTTTGCCTGATAGCTCGTGTGATTCCCCGTGCGACATCACCGTATCAGTATTTTTTTATTCCCTGGTTTTATTTGTTTGTTTTCTCGATTCCCCCGCTTTCAGTCCATTGCCCCGTGTCGTGGCACCAAAAAAAAAAAAAAGACTGTTCATCTATATATACATATAAATATACGCAGGATTGCAAAACACGCACGTCAAGATGGGTTGTGTCTCTAGTAAAGACGAACCCAAGTCACGACGAACGAATAGCACGACACAGACAGCAACAGCAACGGCGGCATCGGGTGCAAACGCAAACAATTCCGAGTCAGCGGCCGCCGCCAACAACAACATTAATAATAATCATCATCCTCCTATTCGTACCGACGGCCGTTCTCATGGTGGTGATGAGGGTGATGGAAACAATGGCCGCGTAGGCGGTCCTCGACGACGCGACTCTATTCCGCTACACCATAACAATACTGATGGAAAGGACGAAAGACAGTCCCCCTCCTCCTCCTCCCTCCACCTATCTCCGTCAGACAAGGACGAGGCGGAGCGGAGGAGCAGCAGCAGCGATCCCAAGGGCGGCGGCGGCGGCGACGGCGGCCGGCAGCGCGCGCGCTCACAGGAGTCCCGCTCGCACTTCGATCCCATCCCAACGCCGCTGGAGGCAACCATGATGGGAGAAGGAGGGTCCAGAAGAGGCGGCGGCGGCGACAGCGAAGAGGAGGAAGAGGAGGAGGAGCGAGGAGGAGGGCGGCTGGCGCAGTGCCAAGAAGGCGGTCGAGGCACTCGCCGCCGCCGCCGCTGGCGCCGAGCCCGAGCCGCTACGAGCTGACGGAGCAGGACCGCACCAACGCGCAGAGCGCCGCCGACGAGTACCAGCAGCGCATCGAGGCGCGGCGGCGCGCCGACGAGGAGAACATGAAGCGCCTCAAGTTGGAGGAGTTCGACCCGATTCGGCCGCTGGACAGCTTCAACGTCACCCACCGGTGCCTCCTGGGGCGCTGCTGGGACCGGCGCATGGCGGAGATTCTCCCCGTGTCGTACATTCATTCACTCCTGTACATCGCGCAGGCGAACCAGATTCGGCAGCAGCAGCAGCAGCAGCAGCAGGACGAGAAGGAAAAGGAGGAGGCGGAAAAGCGGCGCAATAATGGTGCGCGCGGCCGCGACGACGAAAACGACGAGATGCACGAGATGCTTGACTGGGAGGCCGCCGTGTGCGCCGCCAGCGACGGGAGCAACGCCGGTGCCTCGCCCAAGGGTGCCTTCTCGCCCTACAGAGGCAACGGCCGCAGCACCAGCATCTATGACCTCAAGGGCAGCTTTCACATTTTGCTCCCCCGCAGCACCACCAGCGCCGCCAGCAACGCCTCCTTCACCACCGTCCACAAGCAGAACCTAAACCTCCTCGGCAGTGCCAGCGGCGGAGGGGCGGCGGCTCCGCTGGCCGGCAGCGCCGCCAAGCACAACCTTCACGTCAACCCGCGCGTCTCCAACGGCACGGCACTGCTAGGGGCCGCCCCCGGCAGCGCCGCCAGCAACAACAACAACAGCAACAGTAACAACAACGCACATGTGTTTGTGATGGGCAACAACAAGGTGGCGCGGCGCTCGCACTGGTTCAACGTGTGCGGCGTCGCCACGGACACTATTCCCGCCAACGTCGCGTACCGCGTGGTGCGTCTGGGCCACTCGACGCCGTCTACACCCGTCGTGCCCAACTCCACCACCGCCGGCGGTATCGGCAGCACCACCAGCGCCGGCGGCGACCGCGCCTTTCCTGCCTTGGCCACCAGCCGCAGCGTCACGGGGATGATTTCGGTGCACAGCGCGGCTAACATGGGCAGCGGTGCCACAAACAACACCAACAACATCAATAGTAGAAATAGTGTGTCCGGGGAGGGCCCGGGGGAGCCGCTGCCGCACCCCGCGCACCTGACGGTGGAGCAGCTGCAGGCGCTGCCTACGGAGCAGCGGGAGGAGCTGTACAACGTGTACATCAAGCACGTGCCGCGCTACAGTGGCATCAAGACGGCGCACGCTTTCAAGCTCGGCCCGGAGGTGTCGCAGTCGGCCGACACCAAGTTCCTCCGCAAGCGGGGCCTGCGCCCCGCCGCCGGCGTCCGCTGCACGCGCTGGAACCGCGTCGAGCTCTTCAACCCCACCCTGCGGACGCTGCTCAAGGCGGTCGCCTACACGGAGGGAAAGGCCGTCGGCGACTTCCTGGCCGACTACGTGCCAGACGACGACTCGCCCCTCTACTACCGCTCCAGCACCAACGATCTCTACGGACCCAATAGTGGCGGCAGCAACAATAACAATAACAATAACAATAACAACAACGCTGCAGCGTCGGCAGAGGGCGCGGGGCAGGGGCCGATGGGCAAGAACGTGTACGGCACCCGCGACGCGCTTCTCGGCAACTCGTCCTTTGGGCAGCACCTGCTGGGCCAGGGCCGCGTCAACAAGAGCTTCGCTAACCCTTCCTTTCTGCCCCCCAAGACGCACGGGGAGTCGACCAGCTCTTTTGCGAGGGCCTTCGGCAGCGGAGCGGATGGTAACGGCGGCAAGACGCGCGACGGGAGCGAGCCCACGAGTCCGCTGCTGGGCGCCAACGCGAGCGGCAGCAGCACGCTGGTGCGCGGCAGCGGCGGGGAGGCGTTTCCCGAGGAGAGCATGCTGGCGCTGGTGCTCGCGAACCCGCCCAACGTGCTGGGGCAGCTCAAGCGCCGCGCGCAGTCGCTGCAGGCGCGCTCGCTCAGCTCCGCCGCCGCCGCCGGCACCAGCACCACCAGCAACGGCCCCAACGGCGTCGCCCCCGGCGGCTCGAATGCGGAGAGCGCGGATGCACCCGCACCCCCGGCCTCGGCCTCCGCCGCCACCGCTGCCGCCTCGGTGCGCTCCCCCTCCGCGGCGACGCGCGTGGGCGACCTACCCGGGCCGAGCTCCCCCGCCGCGCGCAGCCCCCCGGCGCCGGCCGCGAGCACCATCGCGCCCAGCACCACCTTCGTCGCGCTCGCCGTGAGCAGCTTCAGCGTCAGCATCGACCCGTTCCGCTGGGAGGAGAACGGCTACATCCGCGGGCCCATCGACGTGGACCACACGAGCAACGACGTGCAGCGCCTGTACGGCGAGGGCGTCGTCACGCAGGTCATGTACGGCGGCACGATGATCGTCGAGTGCAGCAGCGCCGCCGCCGCGCGCGCGCTGGAGAGCATGCTGGCCGAGATGACATGGACGGAGAACCGCTCGCTGCCGAACGTCGTCGGAGACGTCCGCGCGCAGTTCAAGCGGCGGCGGGACAGACTCGCGAAGCTGGCGGCCGCGGCCTCCAAGGGGGGCGGCGGAGGAAAGGGGAAGGAAAAGGGAAAGGAGGGCGGCGCAGCCGACCCGCCGCCGCCGCGGAGGAGCTGCAGCAGCACCGCTACCGCGTGTGCCGCCGCATCGGCGGGCGCCCGATGCGCAACGACATTGAGTTTCAGCAAATCTCGCTCCTCTTCGCCGACGACGAGCGGGTTCGAGAAGCGCGAGGAGACCATCTGGCGGCCGGCAGCGGCAGCGACAGCGGCAGCGGCGGAGCCCGGCGGCGGCGGCGACGCGTCGCCCAGCAGCAGCAGCCCCACGCGCAAGCTGCCGTCGGTGCCGTCGTGGGAGGAGGGCACGACCTTCTCGCGCGTCGCGTCCAGCTGGGTCGGCGTGCAGGTCATCTCAACGGTGATGCGCACATGGGGCATCCACCTCCTCGCCAACCCCGAGTACGCCCTGCCGGTCGCCATGTACCTGCAGCGCTTCGCCGGCATCGGCCCCGTGCTGCTCACCACCACCCTCAGCGACGCCATGCTGGCCGACAGCCGGCTCAACAGCCCCACCGGCCGCGGCGGCGGCATCGCGAAGAACAACAACAGCAGCAGCCTGAGCCTGCTCGGCGCGACCGCCAACAGCGGCGGCGGCAGTGTCGGCGGCGGCGGCGTTAGCAAAGGTCTGTCGGCGGACCTGGAGGACGACTCGCTGGCTGAGATGCTGCGGCTGGAGGAGGAGGCGTACAACCACTTCTTTGAGGGGCCCCTCGCCGGCGCGCACCGCGCGGCCACGGCACACCGCGAGGCCGGCGCCGCCAACGCCTCGGACCACAGCGGCAACTACGCGTGGGCCGCGGGGGCGGACGGCGCGGGGGCCGTCACCGCTGCTGGGGCAGGAGCAGCAACAGGAGCAGGTGCTGCGGACGGCGACGACGACGGGGGCCCGGACCTGGCTCTGCTCAGCCGCCGCATCTCCAAGTCAAACGCCTTCTACGCGCCGCCGCCGCCGCCCGAGGACAGCCCCGCCGACGCGCACACGGACCCTGCCATACTCGTGGGCGGGGGCGGCAGGCGGCTCACCGTTGGCGCCGCGAGCTCCGTCGCCAGCGACGGGGAGGACGGCGCGGACCTGACGATGGCGCCGACGCCCGTGCACTCGGGCCCGGTGAGTAGCGCCGTCACGCGCAAGAACTGCAGCACGTACGACCTGGAGGAGGCGGCGACGGGCGCGGAGGCCGCCGGAGACACCGCGCCGCCCACCGAGGTGCCGACGGTTGCCTCCTCGTCGTCGCTGAACGCGGGGCGGCACGGGCGGCGGCGCGGCAGCACCGGCGGCGGCAGCATCAGCTTCGCCGCCGACTCGCAAGACGACGACGCGCAGGCGGGGCGGCACGGGCAGCGGCCGGCGCGCGCCCGCCCGGGCCCCCGGCCGCTACTCACCAGCAGTATGATGCGCAGCGCGGAGTCGCTAGACGGTCTCGACTCGGCCTCCTTTGTGCGGCCGCCGCGCACGCTGCCCGGCACCGCCGCCGGCTCGCCTGTGGAGACGGCGGACCCGGCGGAGCTGCCGTCGTCACCGCCACTCGATGACGCGCCGCCCAGCGCAATGGACGACGCGGCCCAGCGTGGCGTCACCCCCGGGGGCCTTCAGCAGCCACCGCCTCCGCCTCCGCCTCCTCCAACAACGACAACAGCAGCAGCAGAAACAGAGGCGGCGACGACGGCGGCGCCTACCCAGCAGCAGCAGACCGCGCCAGCCACCACCACCACCACCGCGAGCTCCCTGGCCATGTCGGGCTCCACCCTCATTCCGCCCTCGCGTCTGCGGCAGCAGCAGCAGCACGTTGGCGCCAACAACACCTCGGGCGACCTTCTGTCGGAGCACAGTGTCTCCTCGCAAGGAACGCTCATCTTCTGCGACTCGCAGGTGGCGCGGCAGCAGCAACAGCAGCAACTGATGCACGGCAACAGTCACAGCGGCATCGTCCAAAGCAGTAACAGCTTCAACCTCAACAGCAACGACGGCAGCGTCAACGCGCGTCTGACGGTGCCGTGCAACTCGTGCGAGGAGTTCGTCACAGGAGCGAACAGCGGCGACAATAGCAAGAATAACAACAACCATAACACTACAACAACAACACGAGTAACGCCGCTGCGTTGTCGTCAGAGGAGCACAGCACGCTGTCGGCGGGCGGCCCGTCCGTCGCGACCGTCGCGGACGGCGGGAGCACCTACGGCCTGCTGTCTCCGACGCCCTCAGCGACGGCGGCGACCTTCGCTCCCAGCCCGGCGAGCATGCACAAGGCGCGCGCGGAGGCGGAGGAGAGGTGGAACATGGCGCTGCTGGAGGTCAAGGCGCTGCAGCAGGAGCTGGCGGAGCTGCGCGAGCGGCGGAGGGCCGCTGAGGAGCACAACGAGTCGCTGCACCGCCGCCTCCAGGTGCTGCACCGCTCCTTCTTGCCGCACTGCTCGTCGACCAAGGAGGTGGACATGATGACGCTCTACCTGCACACGATCATCATGGAGCCGGAGGACTCGCCCGAGTCGCATCTGCACGTGCGCACCCCCGACTGGCTGGCGGTGCTGACCGCCGTCTGGACGCACCCGCGCAACACCGTCCGCAACGTCGAGATCGCCTGCGAGCTGCAGTGGCGCGACCTCCCCGCCCTCGCGGCCATGGCGGGCCTGCTGCACTACCCGAGCGCCGGCGGCACCCTCGAGCGGCTCGAGATCAACGCGACGGGGCTGCTGGGGACGCACCCGCAGCAGCTGGGCGGGGGCGGCGGCGGCGGCGGCGAGGGCGAGGGGGAGGACGACGGCCACCATCACCCCAACCACCGCCGCGGCAACAGCGGGGTGTCCAAGAGCAGCTTTGGGGACGGCGGCAGCACCGCCGACTCAGCTGCCGGCACCCCACGCTCCCCGCTGGGAAAGAACAAGGGCGGCAGTAGCAGTGGCAGTGGTAAAGGAAAGAAGAGTGGTGGTGGTGGTTTCTGGAGTCGCAAGCGCAAGGCGAAGGCGGCGGACGCGGCGGCGGCGGCGGGCGGGGGGAAGGGAGGTGGGGACGACCCACTGACGAGCGGCTCGCCTCTGCACAAGCGCGGCGGGAGCAATGTCTTCGACTTTTTTCGCTCTGGGCCGCGGCAGACGGCGGTGCCCAACAACCACCAGTTCGGCCCCCGCATGCCCATGTTCTTCATTACCCCCGAGCAGGCGCGCGACCTGCTGTGGCTGCTGCTGTGCAGCGTGGTGCGCTACACCAGCGCCCCGCACGTGACGGTGTGCCTGCGCGGCCTCCCCGCCGTCGAGGTGAAACCGCCGTCTCTCGTCGATCGCATCGCGAAGCGCATTCTCGGCGAGTCGGGCGGCGTCGGCGTCGGCGGCGACCCGCGGCGCACCCCGCGGCCCGCGATGAACAGCTTCGCGATCGTGACCGAGTCGTGCGCGGACTTTGAGTTCACGTACAGCCATAGTACCTCCTTTGCGCTCTCCTCCGGAGCCATCGCACCGGCGGCGGTCAGCGGCGGCGGCGGCGGCGGTGGCGGTGGCTCGGCCTCCATGGCCGCGAGCAGCACCGGCTCCCACCCCCCGCCGCTGGCGCCGCTCTCCTACAATCCCAGCACCGCCGGGCCCTCCACCCCGCGCCAGGGCCTTAACGGCACTCCCGACCCCGCCCCCGCTGGCGCCCCCGCCGCCCCTGCCGGCGGCACGGCGCTTGCCTCCTACAACCCCTCCTTTGTCGAGTTCTCCGGCAGCCCAAAGCTCAAAGGCAGCGGCGGTGGTGGCGGCAGCAGCGGCGGCGGGTGGACGGCGAGCGGCGCCAGCAGCCACCCCCACTCGCCGCTGCTGCTGCGGCGCCCCGCGGCGAGCACGAGCGCTGTCGGCGTGCGCAGCGACTTTGTGCATGTCCACCACGCCATGGAGCCTCGGTCGTGGATGGGGCCGCGCGCGCGGGTGGAGGTCCTGCCCTTCTTCAGCATCCCGTACCACAGCTGCGAGGACGCGCTCGCCGCCGGCGCGAGCCCCGGGCACTACCACAACCCGTACAACAAGGTGCACAACTGCCGTGACTACTACCTGAGCCCGGCAAGGCGCGAGGAGCTCCGCGCGAAGCAGGAGGAGTCCAACGCCCGCCACGCCGCCGGCCTCTGCAAGCCTCAGCACAGCAGCGCTAGCAATAATAACAACAACGACGCGGAGAGCGGAGCCGCCGCGGGAAATCAACGGTAACAGTCACGGCGGGGAGCTTCTCTTCAACGACTACACGGAGCTGATTCCTCCTCCCCTGGCGCGCTCCGCGAGCCAAAACACCTGCACGGGCGACAACAACAACAACAACAATAAGAAGAAAAAGGGCTCGGACAATAACAATGATAACAACACTAATAATCTCGTGCAGGGCAACTTCTCGTACAACGTGTTTGGTCTTCAGTCGGAGGAGGAGGAGCGCGCGGTGCTGAAGAGTGAGACGGAGAATTTGGCGAACAACGTCAACGGCATTTGGGACATTCTGCTCCGCTCCGTGAAGGAGTACAACCGCGAGGCGGCCGCCGCGGCCAAGAAGGCCCGGGAGGCGGAGCGGCAGAGAAACAAGAATATAGCAATAACAATAGTAATGCAAGTGGCTCCGTGCCGGGCTCGGCGACGCGCCGCGCGACGGCAGCTCAGCGACAGCAGCAGCAAAACCACAATAATGATTCGGACGATCCGCTGCCGTTTGGTGGTCGTGTGATTACACTGGAGAAGTGACGTGTCTCTCTGTGTGAGGGTGTGGGGGTGTGAGAGAAGGAGAAATGCCTGCACGACTGTGTGCCTGTGAATGATAAAGTGTGATACGTCAAAAAGGAGACGTATTTCAATGATATCTCTCTCTCTCTCTCTCTCTCTCTCTCTCACCGCCGTCATGGAATGTACACGCGCCCATGCATTGATACGTCAGCACAGCCGCACTCGCATACTCGTATATAGCGCTCCTTTCATTGCCCCCTTTTTATTTGTTTGTTTGCTTTGATTTTCGACATCGTGAACAAGTAACCGCTTTTGCTGATCTCTTTTTTTTTTCTTTCTTTCCTTCTTTATTTTTTCTAGTCTTCCCTTCTTTCCTCACTATCCTCCCCTCACTCAGATTTATCTCTGTATATTATGAAATATGTTTGCTTCTTCTTTGTACTTTTTTTTCTCCCTAATCCGCTCAACGCTACTCATTGGAGCTCCGCCTTATTGAATCCCACACATGCACACAAGTCTCATTCCAGCATGTGAAAGTTAATAATAACAACATCCGAAAAAGAAAGGGAAAAGAAAAGATTGTGATTGAGGAACGGTGAGCTTTTTTGTCCCTAGAGGTATTCGTGCATTGTTGCTGTGGGCACCTGCGACGCTGAGAGAGACACATATACTGTCTACATGATTGATCTGTAGTGAAAGGGTTTCCTTTTGTTGTTGTTGTTGTTCTCTGTCGTCTCGCTTTGCCGTGAGCATGATATGTTATTTTCTGCGCACATGGCAATAAATATTTGTTCTGCTTTAAGCCTTTTTGATATGTGATCTGTTTCTTCTTTTTTCTCTCTTCATCTTTCCTTCCATACGAGCGCACACGCGTCCCTTACTAAATCAAATCTCCCGACAGTACAATCTAGCATTTTATTTATTTTTTATTGGCAAACAACAACCCCTGATCCGTTTGCGAAACTCAAAAGGGAAAAAGAAACAACCGCTTTTTAATATATTTTTTTTTGTCTTTTACGGACAGAAGCAAAGTTTAAAACACCAGAAGAAAAAAGAAAAAGGGTGTGACAAGATGCAGGGGCTCCAGTCCAGCCCGGAGAAGCCCAAAACTAGCAATGGCAATCCGAATGGCGCAGGCAGTGATGGCGGCGACGTCAACGCGTGGGGCCTTCCGCCGCTGCTGGCACCTGCGGGGATGCGGGGAGGCAACATTAACAACAATAATAATAATAATAATAATAGTGCCCTGGTGCGGCTCAGCGCTCGTACCAACTGAGCTCTTCCGTTCTCGGTCAGTCCCCGACGAAATCTGCCTCCTCGCCGTCGCACCGCCAGCGCCGCCAACAGGAAAACGACAACCACAACAATAATATTAATGGTAATAACAATAAGAATAGGAAATGGCAACAGTGACGACGCGCAGGAGCAGTCGCTCTACACCCCTCCTGCCCGCCGCCACCGCCGCGGGTCCTCTGGCGCCTCCACCGCCGCCGGCTCCCCTCTGCGCTTCTCCGCCGCCACCGCCGGGGACTCTTCAGGCGTCACTCCTAATAATAAGAGTAATAACAATAATATAAAACAGTAGTGATACTAATAACCATGTCGCTAGTGGGGGTGGGGGTGTCCGCGGCAAAGAAGGCAAGCACCAGCAGCAGCAGCAGGCACCGCTCCGCCTGAGAATGGGTGGCGGTGGCGGTGGCGGTGGTGCCGGCGCAAACCGCTCGTACTTTGGCGCCTCTTCAAGCGCCGCGCGCGCCGCGGAATAGCCTCCGCTCGTCTTCCCTACTCCCATCAAGACACCGCTACTAGTCATATCAACGGCGGCAGCGCAGGCTACGCGGCCTCCGCCCGCACGCTGAGGGGGAATGGGGTCGCCGTCTCAGGCAGTGGTGCGGCCGCCGCCGTTGCCGCCACCGCCGCTACTCGGGCTGAGGCAATGGTGTTGGCGGTCTCGCCCGGCCCTACGCCGCCTCCTCCGCCCCTCCCGTTATGACCAACGCCAGCCACCACCGCAGCAACACCAGTGCGGCCGCGGGGGGCGGTGCTGCGCCCGTCCGCTGGTGGCGCTGCAGGGGCCCTCGGCTACGTGCCGAGCGAGGCCGCCTTTCACCGAAGCGGCAGCGTCGCCGGCCCCAGCGAGCGCACGAGGGAGAAGACGTGGGACCGTCTCGCCGCCGCGCAGCCCCGCAGTAACCCCGCGTCGCAGCAGATGGCGAGCGCCCGCGCAGGCAAGAGAGCCGCCGTCGCTGCTGCTGCTGGTGGGCGGCGGCCGCCTCGCGCCCGTGTCGGTCCGCGCGCAGCAGTCGACTCTCCCAGGGGTGGCACCTGGCGGCGCGTTTGCTCCCTCGTCGTCATCCTTGTCATCGTACCCGGCTGCTCCTCCCTCCGCGCACGCCGCAGCTTCCGGCAGCCGGGAGGGAGAGGAGGAGGAGGAGCGCAGCGCGACGGCGCGTGCGGCGGCGGCGGCGGCGGACCGCATCGCCGGCAAGGCGTCCCGCGGCGGAACACGAGCCAGCAAGGCGAGCAGGGGCTAGTGGTGTCGGCGGCAGGCGCAGGACAGCCCACGGCGCGCGCGCTAAGGGCCGTCACGCGCGCGTGGATGCGGTGGGACGAGGCCGCCGGCGTCACGCAGCGCCGCTACCAGTACCTCACAACAGTGCCCCGCACCGTGCTGGACCTCCTGCTGATGCACGACGCGGAGGTGGCCGCCGCGGCCGCCGAGGCCGCCGCGCTGGCCGCCAACGGCAGCGCCACCTCCGCCCCCTCCGCCACGCAGCTGTCGCGGCAGGGGGCGGCGGGGGGCGGGCGGCGAGTCGCTGACGCTGACGCTGGGACAGCAGACGTGGGCGACGGTGACCGGCAGCGAGCAGCAGACGCTGCAGCGGCAGCGGCAGCAGCAGCAACGGCGCAAAGGGTCCCTCCCGTTCGACGACGACGATGACAGCTTGGAGGATCTGATGGCCGACATCCGCGGCGGGCGGGGCGACGCGGCGCTCGGTGACGGTGGCAACGAGGGTTGGGGCGGCGGGGCGGAGGACATGCGTCGTCTGTCCCTCGGCTCCAACGGTGGCGCCCGCAGCCCGGGGGAGGGCGACGAGCTGGGCAGCGGCGGCGACGTCGGCGGCCTCGAGGGCGTGCGCAGCGGCGCGGCCTTCTCCTTCCAGCCCGGCAACGCCGGCGGGGCGGCGACGATGATGGCGACGCTCACCGCGACTCCGGGCGGCACCGTCCGCGGGACGGACGCGTACGCGCTGTCGCTCACCAACAGCAACGGGCCCGCGACGCCGCCGCCGGCGCCGCCGACGACGGCAATGGTGGCGCACACGCTGGCGGCGACGAGCGCGCTCTTCACGCCTGCGCTGCGGCCCCCGTCAGAAGCGGCCTCCGGGATGCGCGGCGCGCCGCTGTGGGTGAGTCACGTCGCGGCGGAGCGGCGAGGACGCGGGGCGCTACGTGCACCTCGCCATGACGCTCCTGCGCGTCGCCATCCGCGGCCACCCGCGGCGCCAGATCCTGCTCGCCGACAACGACGAGGAGGCGATGGTGGGCCTGGCGACGCGCGCAGCGGTCGCGAGCCTGCTGCTGGAGGAGGCCGTCTCCCTCCTGCCGCGCCACCAGGCGGCGCTCGGGCCGTACATGCTGCTGCTGCTGCGCTACGTCTTTGTGCCCGACAGCTCCGCGATGCGCGCCGCGCTGGGCGACATTGAGATGCCCGAGATCCTCGAGGGCATCGACGCGCTGTGGGAGCAGTACGAGGACCACCACGAGGGTGGGGGCGACGACGGCGGTGAAAGCAAAGGTAACAACAACGACAACAACGAGGAGGAGGGCAGGGGTGCGGGCAGCGCGAGGGGCAGCGGCGACGCCGCGAGCGCCTCGGAGCGGTGGTCGTGCAAGTCGTCGGCGGTGGCGGCCGGGAGCCTCGCGCCGACCGAGTCGCCGCACACGCTGCTGCCGCTGCTGTACCCCTACGCGCGCAAGCCCTACTTCCTCGCCCACATGCAGCTGACGCGGCGGGTGACGCAGCTGCTGCACGACGTGCGCGGCCGCGACCTCCACGCGACGCGCCTCACCCGCATCTTCACGCTGACGCGGGACAACCTCATGAAGTCGCTGCTGCGCACCGTGCTGCGCGCGTGGCGCACGCTGAGCCGCGAGCGCCGCCTCAAGGAGCAGCGCTACCGCAGCCGCTGGGCCGCGCGGCTGTCGGCCGAGACGGTGCGCCTCGCGCTGCGGCGCTGGCGCAACTACGCCGCCGTCCTCCTGCAGTCGGCCGCGCGCGACAAGATTCTGCGCGTTGAGATTTTGCGGCGCCGCACCGACATCCGGCAGCTCAACGACGACACCGAGTCGCTGCACAAGGCGACGGCGCAGCTGAGCGCCTCCCTCGCAGCGGCGCGGACGGAGCAGTCGGCGCTCGAGGCGGAGACGGCGCAGTGCGAGAGCCAGTACACGGCGCTGCTGGACCAGGTGCGCGAGATGGGCCGCATCGGCTCCGTGCTGCTCAAGAACCTCACGAGCGCGACGGCGGTGCCGCTGGTGGTGACGCCGGAGGTGGAGGCCGACGCGCAGCTGGAGCAGTACACGGCGTCGCTGTCGGTGCTCGTGGCGTGGGCGGGCGGCCTGCTTGCGGCGCGCGGCGGCGTGATCGAGGAGATGTGCCGCATGAGTCGCGAGGAGATGGAGGAGTTTGTCAAGCGGCGGCAGGCGCGCAAGATGATGGAGCTGCTGGGGCTGAACAAGGACGACGGGAGCGGCGCGGGGGACGCCGACGGTACCGACCGCCAGGAGGAAGGGGAAGGAGAGGGGGGCAAGGCGGGCGGCGGGGACGCCAGTCGCGCGGGCAGCAAGCAAGGAAGGGCCGGCGGGGGCGCCGCGGCTGGAGGTGCAGCTGGACACGGCCTTTGACGACCTCCTGCGCGGCGGCAAGTCGGGCATCGTGCGCATCCCGCTGCACAAGTTTCTGGTGCTGATGCGGTGCTTCGCCGACGAGGACGACGACGACGCGCTGCCCTCCCTCGACGTCATCCGGACGGTGGAGCAGATGGACGGCGTCGTGCGCCTCGAGCTGCGTCAGGCCCTCGCGCGCGCCACCGCCGCCGCCTCCCCCAACCGCAGCGACAAGAGCAGCAGCGGCAACGGCTCGCCGCTGTCGCGGCACAACAAGAGCGGCACCACCGCCGCGCCGTCCGCCTTCTCCGACGGCGGCAGCGATCCCGACTCGCCCACGCGCGACCACCAGCTGCCGGCGCTGCAGCCGCTTGACGGACTCGACTCTGACGACGACGACGACGAAAGCTTTGGCGCGAGCTTCGGCGCCAGCGCCAGCGGCGGTGGCCAAGGCGGCCGAGCCGTCATCCGCGGCAGCAGGAAGTCCAGCCGCACGGCCGCGGAGCAGAGTAGTAGCGGCGGCGGCGACGGCCCGACGCGCGCCTGGCGCTGCGGGCCGTGCCGTACGTCGACGAGCCCTTCTCCCTCGGCGCGGCGTACCCGATCGAGCTGGCGGTGCTGGACACCCTCTCCGAGGCGACGCGGCGGAAGAACGACGAGGTGGCGGGGCTGCTGGTGGACAGCTACCAGCAGCTCACCGGCGGCGTGTGCGTGGTGACCAAGGAACAGATCGCGACGCGGCAGCGGCGGGTGCTGCTGGTGCTGCTGGCGGCGCTGCTGCGCTTCTACGCGAGCTGGATCGAGCGCAAGGCGCGCAAGGACGTCGCGTCATTGTTTGACGTCGGCGAGGACGAGATCGCGAAGCGGCGCATGATGGCCATGGCGGAGGACCCCAAGTACAAGGGGGTGCGGCACGGGCACTTCCGCGAGTGGTACCGGCCGCCGCAGAGCTACACCGAGTGGGTGCCGCTCGTCACCAACCAGCGCAAGTGGATCGCCGCCTCCTTCAGCGCGCTGCACCGCGCCGTGGCGGTCGCGACGCGCCCCCGGCAGGTCCTCCCGCTGCGCGAGCAGGAGCTCATGGGGCACTGCCTCGGCTCCCTCACGCTGGCGCAGCTCGGTGACGTGCTGCCGCTGCAGGCCGACGTGGCGGCGCACTATTACACCGGCGTCATCCACGCCGTCGAGCACCACTTTGCGCGCCTCCACACCGCATTTCGCATGTACGCCATCAACCTCGACCAGCTGCTGGCGGAGCGCAAGGCGCAGGAGGAGGGGGAGGGGGACGAGAACGACGACGAGGAGAAGGACGACGACGAGGAGGACGAGGAGTCGGGGCAGAAGGATGGGAGGGTGTCGCTGGGCGGCAGCGTGCGGCAGGTGTCCAGCGACGGCTCCTCCGACGACGACGAGACCGACAACGGCGACAACAGACACATGAGCAGGAAGGAGAGGAAGCGCCGGGCAGAGGCCGAGGCGGAGGCGGAGCGCGAGGAGGCCGCCGCGATGGCACGCTTCCAGATGAAGGGCCTGTACGTGACGACGGAGGGTCTCTGGCGCATGCTCCGTGACGCTGGCATGGCGGGCTCCACCCGCACCAACACCACCAGCAAAAAGAAAAGCAATGGTGGTAGTAATAGTGGCAGTGGTGGTGACGGCGACGAGGCGGCGAAGCAAAAGGAAATCCCCACGAGCCTGCACCGCGCGGCCGTCTTCAGTATTGTCGAGCAGGTCACCTTCCGGGGTGGGCTGCGCGGCGGCGGCGGCGGCGGCAACGCCTTTGACGCCTCGGCCACCTCCGCCCGCGGGGGAGGGGGCGCCGGGGTCGGCGGCAGCACCAGCAACCTCGCTCACCGCCAGCCCAAGAACGTGCACGGCGGCCGCGAGACGGCGTTGTTTGGGCGGGCGGTGCGCGACGGCACGCACGTGGACATGCGCTACGACAAGGCCGCGCTGTGCATGGACTACGGGCAGTTCATTGAGGCGGTGCTGCGCTGCTGCCACTGCTGGCAGTGCATGCACCACCACGCCGCCCTGCAGCGCGCCAAGGCGGAGGCGGACACGGGAAAAGCGGCCGAGGGGCTCGCTGGTGTGGGGGCGACGGCCGTGCCGAGCCCCACGCACTCCGGCGCGGAGACGCCCAAGTCGCTGCCCGGCTCCCCCGGCGGCCACCACCACCACCAGCACCTGCAGCGCCACCACAGCAGCCTCACCGGCGGCGCCCTCGCGGTCTCCAGCAGCTTCCGCAAGACGGCGGTGGTCGGCGGCAACGGCACCGGCGGCGGCGCGAGCGCGGGCGGCGCTGTCAGCTACGAGGGCGGCACCTACGTGCACCCCCTCAACCCGCAGGTGCTGGACCTGCTGCTGTCTGAGCGCCTGCTGCAGCCGCTGATGCGGCCGGGCACCAGCTTCGCCCGCGCGCGCCGCCGCCCCGCCGTCCAGCAGCTCCTCGCGCGCTACCAGGCGGAGCTCTTCGACGTCTTTGCGGTGTACATGAAGCCGAAAGAGGCGCTCGGCATTCGCAGCTCGCTGCCGCCGCCGTACAGCACGCTCGTCACGATACAGCAGCTGCGGGCCATGACGGAGCGCGGCCAGAGCCACGGCGGCGGCGGCGGCGGCGGAGGCTCCATCAGCTTCGGGTCGGGAACAGCAACAGTAACAACAATAGTAACAATAATAACAACAATATCAGCGGCGGCAGTCACTCCACTGCGACGGCGCCGGACGACGCCGCGCTGGTGCAGCTGCAGCGCAAGCGGAGTTCCTTTCTGATGGTCATGAAGCGTAAGGAGAGCCAGTCGTCCCTCAAGGAAGCGGCCGCGGAGGACAACGACAGAGGTGGCGGGGGACTCGTCAAGGCCGGCGTCGCACGTGACGTGGGCATCGTCGGCGTGCTGACCCTCCAAGGCCTGCAGACCATGGCCAACGATCTCCAGTGGGGCTCCATCGCGAAGCCGAAACTCGTCGCCGGTGGCGGCGACATAAGCAGCAGCAGCAGGCGGCGCCGCAGCGCGCGCACGGTCTCGCTCGGCAAGAGCCCCGACAGGAATAACTCCACAGGGGGAGGGGGAGGGGCCCCCGGCGAGGGCGGCGCGCCAGGGGCAAACAGCAACAAGGCGGACGTTATATACACCCCCTCGCGGCTGACGGAGGCGGCGCTGCAGGAGTGCTACCGCGGCGCCGTGGGTGATCCCGCGCGCGAGGGCGACGATGCGCTCTTCTTCACCGAGTTTCTCGACCTCGTGTGTGCCCTCGCGTGCTACGAGCAGCCGCACCCGCACGTGCCTCTCGAGGCGAAGCTGGAGGCCTTTCTCAACCGCCGCATCCTGGATTAAGACAACGGGCAGGCGCGGGAGGAGGGAATATCTCTCTCGTTCTCTCTCGCTCTCTCTCGCTCTCTCTCTCGCTCTCGTTCTCCCTGTGCGTCCCACACACTTCTCCGACTGTTGTCACGCCCCTTTTTCTCTTCCATGTCTTCCGAATCCTTTTATTAAATGTCTGCTTTCTTTTTTTTTTTTTTAACTCTTCTCAACACTCCTGCTTTTTCACACACATACACACTCTAACATGTAAAAAAAAGAAAACTGTTTGTTTTTATTATTGCTATCAAGAGCCCACTCCACAAACGTTTGCTGACATTTACTTCTTTTCTCTTGATGTATATTGCTTTTTCCGATGAAATGGGTATCTTGTTTTTTTTTTTCCTCCGTTTGTTTTGCATCATTTTATCTTGTTTTTTCTCTTTTACGCATCCGCAGAACTCAAAAAAAAAAAAAAAAGTGACATGACAGCTTTGATCCGTTAGCTTGTTTGTTTCTTGACATTTACACCTGTTCAGCGTTTCTCGATACTGCGATTGTTATAATTATTTCGTGTGTATTCGACTCATCATCACAATCCTATGCATTATACTCCACTGTTGTTCGTTCTCTAATACACACACATCAGTGTATCATTAACTGTAGTTAGAAGCAGTGCACACAACAGCAAAAGGATAAAAAGAGAGGAGCAAAAGGTTTTTCCTCGCATCATACAGCTTAAAGAGCCAGAGGGGTACTCTTCACTAGCAACAGCAAAAAAAAAAAAAAAAAAACCTTAAAGATATGTCCACGTCGACCGCCGCTATCGCGCAGGCGGTGACGGACGCCGGCGCGGCGGAGACGCTGCCCTCCGCGCTGGCCGGGGGCGGCGCGGCGCTGCACACCCTGTGCCGTGTGGAGATGAGCAACGGGATGGTGGTGGTCGGGCGGCTGCTAGAGATGGACCCCGCCACACTCAACCTGCGCGTTGAGGAGATCAGCAGCACCGCCTGCCTGCACCGCGTGCCGGCGGGGAAAACCACAACAACAACGGCGGCGGCAGCGGCGGCGGCAGTGGTGGGGGGAAGTGGGGGTGGGGAGGACAGAATGCAAACGTCGCAGCTCCTTCTGGGGGGCACTCCGCCACTCTGAGCGAGAAAGAGGCCAACGACAGCGAAGAGGGCGACAAGGCGGGCGGCCCCGCGACGGTCGGTCAGAAGCGGCAGCGCGCAGAGGCCCGCGGCGGCGCGGCAGAGGCAGTGCCGGCGACAGTGGTGGTGGCGGCGGAGGCGGACCCGCTGGCGATGCGGTGCGTGTCCGGCGTTGTCATTCGCGGCGCACACGTGCGTTACGTCGACTTTCTCTCGGAGGAGTCCAGCGGCGGTCGCGGGCTGCAGGAGATACTGCACGTGGCCAGCGGTGTGCGTCCTTCAGCATAGAGGAGGGGGAAGTGGGGGGGGGGGGGAATGTGGAGGGAGGGCGGGTCTCCGTTTCTTGGTCGTGTTTGTTTGTTTTTCCTGTCTGTGGGTGTGTTTGTGCCGAGTCTCCACACTTCTTCCTTCCTTTTCCCCCTTAGCTCACTCTCCCTCTTCCTTTGCGGAAGTGTTACTTTGAGTGACGCCTTGATGTTCTCAGGCGATAATTGGTTTGGTTTTTTAAGAAAAAAAAGTAATCGGAAAACATGCGTTCCCTTGGGCGGTGTGGGTCAACCAACATTGGTAAAGCGACAATAACAAAAATGAGAAATGTCAATATCAAAAATAAAGTGTGCGCGGAAAAAAAATGAACAATGCATCACGGACATGTATTTGGCTGTTCTTCTTTATTTTCTACTCTCTCTCTCTCTCTCTCTCTCTCTCTCTCTCTCTCCCAAGAGTGAATCTCAAC
Organism: Kentomonas sorsogonicus; assembly: GCA_030347455.1. NCBI lineage: Eukaryota > Euglenozoa > Kinetoplastea > Trypanosomatida > Trypanosomatidae > Kentomonas > Kentomonas sorsogonicus. Next base: position 512,490 of record JAQOSZ010000153.1, on the reverse strand, counting down.
AATGATCTGGCACTATTATTCCCTCCTCTCCCTCCTGCCTCCTCACTCCTTTTTCCCACATAACTAAAAGGAGCGTTTTGAATTCTTTTTGAGTGTGTGCGTGTGAGTATCAAGACGTTTTAGTAGTATAAGTTTTTTATTGTTTATTTTTTCCTATATCCTTCGTGCTTTCAAAAGTGTCTTATTCTCTTCAGACTCAGATCTCTACCAAAATATTCTTAGTGTCACTTTTCTTTCTTCTGAACGCATTCAGCTACATACACCCGACTTTTATTTTGGGAGTTTCCCCCCCCCCGCTTTTCTTCTGCTGCTGCTGCTTATTAACATTATTATTTTTTTTTTCTGGTTCAAACTGCATCCTTCTTTACCTCTTCGCTATCACTTTGCTGATCTCTTCTTTCTTTCTAAACAGAAAGATTTTTCTAAAACTATTCTAAGACTCTCTCCCTTTCCTCCACTGCCTGTCGTTCTCTATTTCTTATTTGTTTTATCTGTTCTCGTTTCTAATTGTTATTGTTGATATTGGTGTTGCCGCCTCTACACCATCGTCTTAGAACCATTCTGCTTTTCGTTGGCATTTTATTTTTTTTTCTCCGTATTCCATCCGGCCCTCGTATCTCAACTCACTAGGATTTTTCTCTCTTTCTTTCCGTTTTCCGTGTCTCCGTATCACGTACGATTACAGTTTGTTGTGATTTTTAAAGGCGGCCTATATTTTTGCTTTTTTTTTTCTCTCCTCCTAAAACGGTTCGCATTAAAGTACTATAACTGTCACTCCAGAGAAAGAAAGAGAACGATTAAGAGAATCCCAAAAAGCTAAGAGAACTCTATCTCTTCATTTGGTTTCCTCTTCGTGTTCCCCTTTCTTCAATATCTTGTTTAATCGTTTCTGTGTTATTTCTTGCTGCGAGCACTTCTTTTTATCTAAATATATAAATAATAAAAAAAAAAAGAAGTCACAGCGGCAAACCTCATAACCCATCGAAACGATTAACAGTTTAAAATATTCACACAACCTCACACAGCCACACACACACACACAAACTCAGGCAAAGAAATCTAAACAGTACGCAGGAAACAAAATGGGCAGTGGCAACTCGCAGGGGCGCAGTCAGCCGATCGCCTACCAAAAGGACATCCTGGGCAGCTGCTGGGACAGTCCCCTGGGCGAGTGGGAGTCGACCTACTACATACCGAGCCGCTGGATGGGCGTGTCGCAGCGCACCATGGACCTTCACACGGGCAACCAGTGCTTCGTCCTCCGCGCCTACGAGGTCGCCGCGGCGGAGGAGGCGATGGCCGCCGCTGCTGCCGCCGCCGCCGCCGCTGTAGCGCAGCAGCAGCAACTGCCGCCGGAGGCGGAGGAGCAGAGGGAAACCCCGGCGCCGCAGCAGCGGCTGCAGCTGCAGCAGCCGCAGGCGGAGGCGGCGGCGCGTCGTTTGCGCCGTCAGCAGCGGCGGGGTCATTCGGGGGAACCACCGAGGGCAACCGGAGCGCGGATGGCACGGCGAGTATGCACGCGACGACGGGGCCGCTGCGCAACCCTCGCGCCGGGCACCACCACCACCGCCACAACCACAACAACAAACGCCAAGGGAACACAACGAACAGCAATCATCATCATAACAACAACAACAATAATAGTAGTAAAAAGCAGAGGCGGTGTGCTCGGGCGGCTGTTTGGCGGCCGCAAGCGCGGCAACGCGGCGTGGCAGGCGTACGGCCCTGAGGGGGGCGAGGCCGACGACGCCGACGCGCCTCCGCTCACCAACGCCTCCTTCACCACCATCAAGGCCGTCAAGAGGGGAGGAGCTGGAGGAGCAGCGAGGAGGAGGGGGAGGGAAGAGCGGCCGTCACCCAAACGCGGCTGGCGGGGTGACGCCGCTGACGTCGCCCTCCGGCCAGCGAGCTCCCGGCTCGTTTGACAGCATCCCTGCCGGAGGCCCTGGGCATGACAGGGGCGGCATCCGTCGGGGGAGGCGGGGCAGCCGCGCCGGGCCCCAGTGCCTCTCTCTTCTCCAGCCGCCGCTACTACCCCTCCGCGGCCGACCTGGGCAGGATGGAGCACGCGGAGGAGCCCCACGAGGGCCTGAATTACCCGCACCAGCAACGATTCGCTGGCGCCGGCGGTCTGCAGCGCACCATGTCCCATCAGTCTATCGGCTCCGTCGGGGGCGGCGCGGCAGACAAGGGGCCTGTCGGCGGCGGCGCAAACAACAAGACGAGCGTCAACGCGGGCAGCTTCGCGCCGCGGCCGGCCCAGCGCGGACGGAGAGCGTGCTCAAGATGCGCACCAAGGACCTCGCGCGCGACACGAGCCACATCGACCGCATCCTGCACACGAGGCACCCGTACCTCAAGGCCGGCGGGCTCGCGGTACTGCGCGGCGTCGTCTTCCGCGTCGCGCCCGCGCGCCGGCGCTACGACCGCATCGTACTTGTCACACAGGGGACGGCGCGCGACCCGCGGCTGGAGGCGCGGCGGCGCACGTACGGCCGGCTGCGCTTCCCCGGTGGCGGTGGCGGTGGTAACAGCGTCAGCGGCGGTAACAGCGCCAGCGACGCCAAGAAGGAGGGCAGTGGGGACCGCAGCAGTGTCCCCGCGACGCCGAGCCGACGCTCGATGACGCCCAACAGCCAGTCGCCGCACCACAGCCCGCAGAAGGCGACCTCCTCGCCGCCGTGCGGCCGCACCCGGCCCGGGTCGCCGGCGCACACCCGCTCCCCCTCCGCCGCCTCCGCCTCCGTCTCCTCCTCCTCCCCGTCCTCCCTCCGCTCGCCGTCAGAAACGGCCGACGGCGACGCCAACCGCATCATCAGCAAAGGCAGACGAGAGAGACGATCAAAAGCGGCGCGCAAAAGCGGCGACGGTGGCGACGCGGCGCCAGCACCCCGCTGCCGCCCATGCAGCTGCCGCCGCCCTGCGACTCCAGCTCCGGCCACAACGACCACGGCGACCTCCCGGCGCCAACGCTAGCAGCACGCTGCGCCTCGGCGACGACGGCGGCCGCGACCCCTCCGGCTTCATGTCCGACGAGCCCTACTCGGAGGGGGGCACGGCGGCGGTGGCGGCGGCGGCGGCGAGGGTAGGAGTTCTCGGATGACAGGGGCCGCGGGGGGCTCGGGGACGGGGGACGACGGATGGTCGCCGTCGATGGCGGCGACGCCGGACAAGGCAGACGGCCCTGTCTTCTCCCGCAGTGCGCCAACATTCCTCTCGTCGCCGCCGGGGGCGCACCACCGGTTTCTGCGCGGCGGGGCGGGCGAGCGGAGGGAGGAGCGCCACTTTGACCCCGAGAGCAGTGAGGTGTTTGCCAACGACGACGGCGTCGGCGACGGCAGTGCGAACGTAGCCAACGACACCAACGACAGGGGAAGGGGTCTGGAGGGTGCCACCGGCGGTGGTGGTGGTGCCGCCGCTCCGCGCAGGTCCCGCAGCGCCGCTCCGTCCCCGATGCTTCTTCCTGGCCGCCCTCCCAAGCGCCGCTCCGTCTCGGTACTCGCCCTCCGCCGTCGGCAGGGCAACGACAACGGCAACGGCGGTGGCGGCCGCGACGCCAACGGCAGCAACAACGGGCAGCAGCGGGGCGGCAGAGCTCTTGGCGGTGGTGGCGGCGGTGTCGGCAACAGCATTGAAGACCTGCTGAGCGGTCGCGGCGTTGTCTCGCCGTACCTCAACCCCCGCACCGACTTTGTCGACCCCGCGCATAACTACACGATGGCGGAGACGGAGGGGTGGCGGCCGCCGGCCGCGCCCACGCCGAAGCAACAACAGCAAGAGCAGCAGCAGCAACAACAACACGAGCGCGCTGCCAGCACCGCCGCCTCCGCCGCCGCTGCCTCCAGCTCGAGAAGCGGGGCGGCGGCAGCGACCCCCCGCAGCAGCCCCAATACCAACAACAATAGTAGTAGTAATAATAACGGCGGCGCCCCAGACGATACGCACCTGACGCCGCCGGTGGTGCTGGGCGTGCTGAGCGCGCAGGAGCTGCAGTCGCTGCCGGGCAACGCGGAGATCTCGCTGGGCGGTTGGCTGACGGTGAGTCTGCTGGACGAGCAGCGGCGCCTGCGGCGGTGCCTCGAGGCGCACATGGCGCGGGAGAGGGAGAAGATGGTGCGCGCGCGGGAGAAGCGCGAGAGGGCCGCCGCCGCCGCCCGCCGGCGCAATACCCTGCCGGACATGCTTGAGGAGCTGCAACACGAGAAGGAGAAGGCTGAGGCTGAGGGGGAAGGAAGGAACGAGAAGGGGGGCCCTGACTCGCAGCGCAAGTCATCCACGTCGCCCTTATCGCCGCTGGGGGACGCGGCCGCCGCCGCCAGCTCGCTGGACCCGATGGCGGTTGTGCGGAGAGGCCGCACGGACATGTCCAAGAGCGTTGTGGTGCTTCCCCGGCAGGGTATGAGCGCGGACGACCTGCTGCTGTCGTCCGCGGCGCCGCCGGAAAGGCAGAGGGAGAGGGAAAGGACGAGGAGGCAGCGGACGCCGCCAACAGTGCTGCGCTGAAACTGGACCCCTCCGCCACGGACACACTCTCGCCCAGCGCTGTGCGGCTGCGCGACGGGCGGGCAAGCGGCCCCGCAACTATAACAACAACAACAACAATAGTAGCAGCGACGCCTTTGCGAGCGCCGCCGACACCGGTTCGCACAACAACTTCTCCTCCTCCAACTTCGCCGGCGGCTCCCCCTCGCTGCCGCCGCCGGCGCTCGCCTCAACGCTACCCGACGAGAAGAACGCGGCGGTGCAGGCCTTCTTGGACAACGTGCAGTCGCCGACCTCTACCCCCGCCGTGTCGCGTAACGTCAGCGAGACCGGCGGTGGAGCTCTCGGGGGTGACGGCGCGGCAGGCGGCGCTGCGGCCGGCCACGCGACGGGAGTAGCCATTCCTCATGAGCGGCGCCACCGCCGCCACCGCTCCATCTCTCCCCGCGACGGGAGTGCCGAGGCCGCCACGGGCACGCGGGATTCCTCCCCAACTGCCTCGCCGCCGCCGCCGCCGGCGCGCAGACGGAGGAGCCGCAGGAGGAGTGGTTCCCCTTCTACTACATCGTCATTGCCCTTCCCATGTACGAGTGCTCCATCCTCCCCACCACGTTTCACCAATCGCTCTTCTCCGCCAAGCCGGTGTCGCTCAACATCGCCAACAGCATGTCGCGCAGCGCCTACGGCATCGGCTGCATCACCAGCATCCGCTACGGCGGGATGATGGTCATCGAGTGCCGCGACCGCGTCCTCGGCTTCGATCGCGCGTGGCTGACGGCGCTGCACGCGGCGGGCAAGCGCGCCGAGGCGCGGGAGCAAGGCAAGGGCAGCGACAGTGAGGGCAGCGACAACGACGACACGAACAACAACAAGAACAACAAGAACGGTGGCGGGGCAACAGCAACAGCAGCAGCGACGGGAAGGCAGCGCGGCAACGGCACCCACAGCCGATTCGACCGTGAAAAAGTCAGCGACACCCTGGCCGTCTATGCAGCAGCTGATGCGCAAGGAGAGCATTTACCGTATTGTGGGTTTTCTCAAGCACAAGCTCGTCAAGAGCGGGGTGTACGTGACTCTGGCGTATACCAAGGCGGCCCTCCAGCACCTCCTGCACGAGCGGCGCTTCCGCTCCTACAACGACGCCAACAGGGCAAGTCTTAACCAACAGTAACAGCAACAGTAACAAGGGAGTAGGAAATTGGTCGCGTCTTGGGGGCGGCGACGACTCCTTTGGCGATTTCAGCTTTGACCGGGCCGAGGCGGAGTACGAGTGGGATGACGAGGACAGCAACGACAGCAGTCCTCTACGGCGTCGAGGAAGGCCTGCAGGACAAGGACAGGCGGGCACTGCACAAGAAGCGCAAGGAGGCGGCGGAGAGGCGCTGGCGGCGCAACGGCGGCGGCAAGAGCAAGAACAAGAAGAAGAGCAAGAAGGCGGAGCGCATCGTGAACCAGGAGGAGCGGCGGCGGCGGCTGGACGAGGTGACGCTGCGGGGAACGTTCCGGCAGATTGGCGGGATGCGCTACGTCGACGCGCACGCGCTCATCGAGGGGTGCCCCGCGCGCATGGTCGTCAAGGCGGTGTGCCGCTGGGTGCACAACCTTCTCTACGCCCCCATCAAGGCGCGCCCGCTCGCGCTCTACCTGCAGCGCTACGAGGGCCTCGCGGGGGCGATCCGTATTGTCAATCGGCACCTGCTCAACCCTAACCGCGCCGCCGCGTCGATCGCCGAGCGCGGCGCGATGCTGGCCAACGTGATCAACGGCAGTTTCTTCGCCACGGGAGGAGGAGGTGGCAGCGGCGGAGGAGGGGCAGCAGCGGCGGCGGGCTCGGCTTTCCACAACGGCACCATTTTCTCCACCGTCGGGGGCGGCCCGCTGGCCTCCGTGAGCCGTAACAACTCGGTGCACAACACCATCCACAACAGCAACAACAATAACAATAATAATAATATGTATCCCTCCTCCTTCGCCGGCAGCGACGACGAGACGGGCGGGGTGGGCGGCGGGAGTATGTTCTCCGCGCGCAACGGATCGCTGGTGGGCGACACCGCCGCCGCCGCCGTCGCCGCCGCGCCGCTGTTTGCCTACACCACGCTATACACGGGGCCCCTCGACCCCGTCATCCGCGCGGTGCTGTCGCCGGAGCTGGAGGCGACCATTCTCAACTGCCTCCTTCGCGCCGACCCCAACTCAAGCCTCACCGCCATCAGCGTGCGGGAGGGAAATGGCAATCAGAACAGTGAGCATAACAACAGCATCGTCAAGGGTAGTAGCAGCTCCGCTCGCGGCGGCGGTGGCAATGGGGGTGGGGTTGGTAATGGCGGTATTATTTCCCTCGTTGGCGGCGGTGGTGGCGATGTTGATGGTGCCTGCGGCGGCAGCGGAAGTGGTAGCGGTGCCCTAGGCAAGCGCGGGAAGAGCAGCCAAAGCGCAGGAGGCGGCGCTGGCGGCAGCACCACTGATCCCGATCATCCAAATCTGCACAATCGTCGACTCCAGAGAACTGTTGAGGGGAACGGCGGCGGCGATGAGAATAATAATGGTATGAACAGTAACGGCGACGACGGCGACGGCGACGGCTCGCAGTCCCTCCGCTCAGACAAGGCCGAAACGGTCGCTGGAAAGGAGGATGACGATAGTATTGACGGAATCGACAACAATGAAATGAAAGAAGAGCAGCAAGAGGAGAAGCACAACGAGGGCAACGACGACGAACCATACGCTCCCGACAAGGACGGAAACCCGATGGATGATCCTATTCTCACACAGAATCTGCTGAGTCGCATCGCCAACGGTTCGAGGAGCAGCGGCAGCGGCAACAGCACTCATAATAATAACAGTGGTGGTGGTGCTGCTGCTGCTACCCACGCAGGGGCCGCGGCGACGACGGAGGTGGTGGTGGCCGGCTCCTCGGCCTCCACGGTCCCCACTCACCGGTCGGACAAGGGCGCCGCGGCGGCGGCGGCGTCGGCCCCGTCAGCCTTCACTGTGACAAACACCACCGCCGCCGCCGCCGCGCCGTCGTCCTCGGGGGCGAAGACCATCGGCGGCGTCCTGGCCGCCGCGGCACCGCTGGAGAACAACAGCTTCATGCTCCGGCAGCCCCTCGGCCCCGGGCAGACGCCGGGCATCGCCAACAACGGCAGTTTCGGAGTTGGACGGGGGCCCACCAACGGCAGCTTCGGCGGCCGCGGAGGGGGCACCCTCACGCCAGCTGCAGCGGCGGCGGCGGCGGCGGCGGCGCAGCACTTTGCGCAAGGGTCCGGGCCAGCAGACGACGGTATCTCCTCTGGCGCGACGACGGTGACGCCGTACCTGGACCCCGCGGCGGCGCTGGCGGACCGCGAGCTGCGGGCGCTGCGGGCGGAGCTGGAGGAGATCCGCTTCCTCGTGGCCAACGCGCGGAGCGAGATGGAGCAGGTGCTGGAGGAGTACGTGTCGGTGGGGAGCCTGCTGCTGCCGCACACCCGCATCGACCGCCTCTCGCTCAGCATGCTCTTCATCAAGACGCTGCGCATCGACCCCGACGACGCGCCGCTGAAGGAGTTCGCCGCGGATTGGGTGCCGGCGCTCAGCGCGCTGCTCACCACCTCCTACTGGCGCACCTTTGGGTACGACGAGGCCGACAGGGGCGGCGGCGGCGCCGGCGAGGGCACGACCGACGCGCCGCAGCCGGGGCAAGGCGGCGGGGGCGCGCCCGACGGCCGCCGCTACGCCTACAGCAACCGCGTGCGCCTCGAGGACGTGTGCGACGCCAACAAGCGGCGGGAGATCTACAACAACGCCGAGACGTCCAAGTACATCACGTACCCGCGCCGCAACGGCGACGAGGGCATCAACCAGATCCTCCACGGCACCTTGTACGACCGCCGCGCGCCGCTCGGGCGCTCCGCCGCCGGCAACTTTGCGAGCGCCGGCGACCTCGCCGGCTTGGCGCCGGCCTCCTCCTCCGCGCGCCGCGACAGCAGCGGCGGCAGCGAGCCCCCGGAGGACACGGCGGAGGCGCAGCGGGAGCTCTTAGCGCAGCACCGCGTGGGGTTCTTCAGCAAGGTGGTGGTGGACAGCGTGCTGACCGAGGTGAGCATCGCGCTGCTGCCGTACCGCCTCAGCGCCGACACGCGCGCGGCCATGGCGCAGGCCGGCATGGACCCCCGCGGCCTCTCCTTCATCTTCACCGGAGGCAGCTTCGGCGTGCTGGCGGGGCTGCTGCGCACCACCTCCGCCCACGCGCGCGAGCTCTACGACAGGGCCGCCAAGTCGTGGGCGCGGGAGCGGCGCCTGCTGCGCGCCCGCGGCCTCGTCGGGGGTCAGCGCGGCGGTCATACCGCATGGGCCGGCACACGCGACGGCAACCCCATGCAGGACGCGTACGGCGAGGACGCGGAGGAGAGTGAGGAGGCGCTGCGCGCTCGCTATTCGCATCTGGCGGCCGCGCGGCCCTCCTCGGCCCACCAGCTGCTGCTGGAGCGCTGCGGGCACAATGTGTTTCTGCGCAAAGTCAGCGTGTGGGGCGCCTCGCAAGGGAGCGGCGGCAAGTCCAAGCGCAAGGGCCGCCTCTTCGCTACGGGCGACGACGACGGGCGCCACCACCACCACAGCGGCGGCGGCGGCGGCGGCAGCGGTAGTGAGCGCGACCGACCGGCGGAGGACGCTGGGGCGCGCGCGTCGGTGTTTGCGCACGCCGCCCTTCACATGCGACTGGACCGGGAGGAGCACAACCTCTTTCACAAAGGCGGCGGCGCTGGCCCTGAAGACCACCACCACTACTATGGCCACGAGGGAATGGTTGGCGGCGGCATTGGTGCCGGCGGGCTGGACGGCGGCGGCGACGGCTCCGCGGCCATTCCCGTGTCGCGTCTCGGCATCCCCTTCACGTCCGCCGAGGCCTTTGCGCTCTTCGACGCGGTGGTGGACTACATGCAGGCGTACCACGAGATGGAGGTCGCCTTCGCGGCCGTGCTCGACGATGACGACCACCAGCAACAGCAGCAACAACACCAACAGCAGCAGCAGGAAGAGGAGGAGAATGACGACGGCAACGACGAGTTTGGTGGCAGCACCGCGAGTCACCCCAATCGCGGTCGGCACCCACAGCAGCAGCAGCAGAGCAGCCGCCACAGCGGCACGTTCAGTGAGCGGACGGGAAGGAGCCATCTGCGCAAGCGCCGCTCCCTACTTGGGCCTCTGTTCAACAGCGGTGGCGGCGGTGGCGGCCGTGGTGGCGGCGGCCTCGCTGATGATGAAATTCACCCCAACAGCCGCATTCAGGATTTTGAGATCTCGGTCGCCAGTAACTACTACTACAAGTCCTCCCTCCCGCAGGCTCCTAACAACAACAACAACAACAACAGCAACAGTGGTGATAACAGCAACGCTAACAACGATAACACTAACAACAGTAACAGCGAGGAGCGTAAGAGCAACACTGCCTCCTCCTCGCGCGGCGGTAAACTCTTCAAATCCTCCACGGCCTCTGGGAACGCGTCGGCAACACCAACATCAACGTCAACAACAGTCGTCAAGTTGGGTAACCGCGTGCATGACGAGGCCCTCAAGAACGTACAGGCGGAAGTGCCCTACTGCGGCGGGGAGGAGGACGACATGCCCGCCTCCCGCGGCCTGACCATCTTCTCTAGCGGAAGCAACAACAACAACAGTAATAATAGTAGCAACTCGAGTAGGGCTGGAAAGCGCTGGGGCGGTATATGCGGGGGCGTGGCGGCGGCGGCGGCAGCGGCGGCTCTAAGGCGGTGGGGCCCAACTCCGCAGGCGCGGCGGCGGCGGCTGCGGGCGCCGGGGCTTTTAGCGATCTCATCGCCTCCAGTCCTTTCAGCTCCCTGCTGGACTCCGTCGCCGCGCGCAATTTCAAGGAGGCTAAGAAAACCTACAAGTTTCTCACGTCGCAGCTGGAGAAGTGGAAGGCCGCCAGCACCTCCCGTACCGCCGAGGAGCGGGAGAGCAAGAGACGCTTCGCCGCCGCCATCAAGATTACCCTTTCCTAGTCTGTGAGGGGTTTGTTGTTCATTGTGTTTGTTTGTTTGTTTCGTTTTTGCACATATATAAATACAAATATATGTTTTGCTCTCTGTCACGTCACTTTTTGGATACACCTAGTCCTCAATAATCTTTTTTTTTGTAATCCCTCCCTGTACAATGACTCCTTATTAATATTGTTTCTTCGACGCCGCTCGACTTTTTTTTTCGACCTTCTAGTTTCAATTTGCTATCATGTCTCGAAGTGATCTGCTGGACGCTTTCTTTCTCTCCTCCCTTTTGAAATTCAATTGATCTCGCCTGAAACTGTTTTTTTTTTTTTTGTTTGTCTGTTTGTTATGTGGCTCTATCTACTACAAATGCGATCGTGTTTTTTGCTTCTCTCAATGGCTTTTATTCCCGGTACTATGTTGATGCCCACGTAGATCTCACTCTCACAGGTGGAAATTCTCTCTCTCTTGTTCAACTCATTGATTCACTTTCTCTCCCTTTCGCTCTCTCTCTTTTCCGAACACGAAAAGTAGTCGTAGCAGTAGGTTACGTTCTTTTTTGTTTTTTCTAGTTATATATATATATATATATATAATATATATATAACCTCGTAGGTATAGCCCCTCTAGTAGGATAGAAGTCTGATCAGGCTCCACCCTCTTTCCTCCCCCACCCCTCCACTTGTTTCTCTTTCTCTCTCACACCTATCAAAAAAAAAAGGAAAGATTAATTAAAACACGCACGCACATATCGAGAGAGAAGGATGCTTCGCTGCCCGGCCCGCACGCGCCACGCCGGCGTGCGCCCCTCCATCTCCGCTAGCGCGACCGCCGCGCTGCTCTTCCCGCGGCGGCGGCGTCGGCGGCTCCGACGCGGGTGGCTCCTCGGCGGATCTTCTCTTGTTTAGCCCCTCCCCCTTGGCTGAGTCGCGCCGCTTCTCCTTCAAGTACGCGAGCAAGCCGCAGCTGCCAGAGATGCGGCAGCCGACGTACATCCACGACAAGCGCCACGGCCTCTTCAGCAACGAGCGCAACGTTGGCAAGGCGCGCCGCGGCCTCCCGTTCATCACGCCGCTGCACCACACCCACATGAACCTGTGGGACACCGACACCGACGCCACCACGAACCGCTTCTTCCGCTCCTACGTCTTTGGGAACCGCGAGCTGCACCAGCTGGTGGGCCGCCCGCACGGCTTCGAGGCCGACGGCGCCGACGGGCGTAACGGCAGCACCGCCTACGAGCTGGCGACCGACATGCGCTACAAGGGCGCCCCGCGGCCGGCCATTTCAAACCTGTACTACGAGCCCATGTGGAACCAGACGCTCTACCGCGCCGGCGCGCACGGCAGCCAGCTGAGCGACCCCCGCAGCCCGCTGACGGCCGAGGTGCTGGGCCCCGAGCTGATGCAGATACGCGACATCAAGAGCCTCGAGCACTGCCGCGCGTGGTTCGCGCGGCTGCAGTACCTCATCAAGCTCCACTACGACGCCGTCGGCGACATTGGCGAGTTCAAGTCGCGCCACACGCAGCACGTGCACGAGTTCTTCGTGGCCTTCCACGACGCGCTGAGCAGCTTCGACTTCCAGGACACGTACCTCTTTGAGCAGTTCGCCGCCGCCCGCCCGGCCGAGCTGGAGGACATCTTCGGCGTCTTCCTCGAGATGGAGGCCAACTACGTCAACACCGACTACTGCCCCCGCTGCAGCCTCCCCTACGCGACGACGCGCTACTGCGGCGAGGGCGACAAGGACACCCCGTTCCGCCGCCACCGCGGGCGCTGGGCGCCGCACCAGCAGTGGGGGAAAGAGTGGTTCGACGTGGTGACGCGCCGCGCAGAGGCGCTGTGGTACCGCGCCACGGAGGACCCGTACTTTGGCACCGACCAGCACACGCAGCGGCAGGCGGCGGCGCTGCTGCGCGTGTACGTGGCGACGCAGCAGCGCGCCAAGGCGCTCGACTTTATGCACGTCCTGCGGCTCTCCAAGGAGTACCTGACGGGCGCCATCGTCGTGACGGCGGAGATGCAGCGCTCGCTGGACGAGCTGCTCGACAGCACGCCGCACCAGCACCTGCTCACCAACAGCTACCAGCTGCAGTCGCGCGCGTCGGTGTACACGGGCGGCGTCAACAAGGTGCCCCTCTCGCCCGCGCAGCTCCGCGTCGACCTCGAGATGCAGCGGCTGCGGCGCGAGCAGCGCGAGGAGGGGGTGGTGCGCGTGCCGCCCGCGTCGTGGCGCATCGACACCGACTCCCTCGTGCCCTACAAGCTGGACGCGAACAAGCGCATCTGCAACTGGCGCGAGGTGAAGGCCGGGATCGAGAAGTCGTTCCTGTCGACCGGGCTGCCGCGGGAGGCCTACACGGGGCAGGAGTGGCGCGAGATGGTGTACCTGCGCGAGCACATCGCGAACATGGGAGCCGCGCGCGCCGAGCTGGAGCTGCAGCGCGTGCAGGAGGAGGCGGCGGCGGCGGCCAAGAAGTCGTCCTCCGCCACCACCCTCACGTTCCCCGACGAGCACTGGTACCGCGTGTTCCAGACAGACGCGGAGGCCGTCAACGCCTTCGGCTTCGGCCCCTCCGGCACCGTCTTCACCTGCACCTCGCGCTACGCCATCGAGCCGGCCGGCGTGCAGCTGACCACCCCCGAGGGCGTCATCAAGGTGAACCTCACGCGTGAGTGCTGCGCGGCCTTCGGCGTCGTCTCCGGGGACGTGCTGCGCGTGCCCAAGCGCCCGAGCAAGGGAAGCAGCGGGGCGGCCGCCGACGCGGAGACAGAGGAGCTGGTGGTGGTCGGCGTGCGCGTGGACGGCGCCGAGACGGAGTGGACGCTGGTGGCGTGCGGCGCCGCGGACGGGGCGCGCCTGGTGGAGCTCGGCACCGACGTGCTGGACATGCAGGAGCGCTTCCCCGGGCTGCGGCGGGTGCGCGGCCGCCGCGTCGCGTCGATCCCCGCGCTGACCAACGCCGCCGTCGCCAACGCGGCGCAGTTCCGCGACAGCGAGGAGCACCTAGGGCAGGTGGTGGGCGTGCGGGACGGCACGCTCTACGTACAGTGGCGGCTGCTGCGCGGCGGCGGCGGGGCGCTGGACCGCTCCGTGGCGATGCCGCTCGGCGCCTCGCTCGCGGACGTGCAGCGCGCGTACGGCAACGTGAAGAGGCTCGGCCTGGAGACGCTGGTGGAGCCTCCGTCGTGGCAGACGCCGTTCCGCAACGACTTTGCGGAGGAGCGGCTGCTGGAACTGCAGAACGCGCCCTTCAAGCGGGAGAAGTGGGCCTCGCTCGTCGAGGGCAAGTACACGCCCAAGGTGAAGAAGTTCGGCTACGCGCAGCACAGCACGCAGGACGACTTTGTCACCAAGGAGTACGCCGACCGGCTCCTCGCGCGGCAGTTCTACAACGACCCGCAGGCCTTTGAGGTGCTCCCGGAGCGCCGCGAGCGCTCGGTGCAGTTCCTCGGCAAGTGGGAGAACCAGCGCACGCACGGGCTGCCGACGGTGGACCGGCGCGAGCTGGAGGGCGGGTGGGGCGAGGCGGAGCCGATCAGCGACGAGGAGATGCGCGCGGTGGAGCAGGCGCTGCGCGACATCAGCGGGCGGCGCCCGGGGAACTTCATCAAGTCGCCGCACGAGACGCAGAGCCTGCAGCTCAACGAGAGCTGGTGGGCGCCGATGAACTTTGGCTGGGAGGAGCACAACCGCGAGCAGCGCGCGCTGCTGGAGAGCAGCGAGCAGTCCCTCGTCGACAGCCAGACGCTCCCCTTCGGTGGCCGCATTCCGCCCTTCGGCACGTCGCACGGCATCGGCGAGCGCATCCGCGAAATCGCGGCCGACTACGCCAAAGGCTTCGGCCTCGGACCGCACGGGCACTCGCCGGGGCACAGCACGGCGCACTACAACACCCTCGGCAGCGAGGACGCGCGCGCGCGGCGCCTCGGCTACGGCTCGGCCCTCGTGCGGCTCTTTGACGAAAAGCTGGGGTCGCAGGACGTGCACTCGTGGGCGCTGCAGCAGGCGGCCAGCAGCGGCAACAGCGCCGACGCCGCCCTCGACGTGAGGCGGCTGATGCTCTCTCTGAGTGAGTGGCGCGACAAGGGCCGCGCGCCGTCGCTGATGCTCGCGCGCGTGCTGCAGCGCTACCTCGCCGACGAGCTCGCCGCCTTCAACGAGGGGCTCCCGGAGGGCGTGCCGCGCCTCGCGGTGCCGCTGCCACTCGGCTGCGCCCCGCACACAACGGGGGGTGGCACCTCCGAATCCGCCGCCGCCACGATCAGCGACGGTAACGTGTGGTCCAGCGTCGACCGGCTCGCGTACCAGCTCGAGCGCGCCGGCGGGCGGGCGGCCGGCGACAGCGAGGAGCCGATGCTCCACCGCCTCGTCCTGCAGGCCGCCCTCCGCGGTGTCTCCTTCAACAACGCCACCTTCGACAGCCACCTCCAGCAGGAGGCGCTCGCCGACTTCCACGTGCGTCTCGCCCGCATCGTCGGCGTGGGCATCCCCAACGACTACGCCGGCAAGAGCCCGCAGGGCGGCGGCGGCGGCGGGGAGGGAACAGTCTGCGCTTCAGCGGCCGCGTGGTGCAGCTGGTGACGGCGCGCGAGCTGGCGCGGCTGCTGGAGCGCATGAACGTGTCCTCGGAGGGCATCTCGCTCGCGATCCGCGGGCTGCGGGCGTGCCCGGAGGTGGGCCGGCTCGAGTCGGGCGACGACTTTGCCATTCCCGTCTCGCTCATCCACTCCTGGACGGGGCCGCGCAACGACGGCAGCGACGCTTCTTCTTCCTCCTCCTCCGCAGGAGGAGGCGGCGCTGCATCGGGTGCTGGTGGTGGTGGCAGCAGCAGCGCCCGCCAGAACCGCTCCGCCGCCGCCGCGCACGCCGTCGGTAGCAGCAGCAACAGTGGCGGCGGAAGTCACGCTAGCAACGGGGGCCGCGAGTTTATGGTGGTGGACGTGCTGGCGGAGCTGACGCGCCTCGACGACGGCACCGCGATGGACCTTGTGTACGCGGTGGAGGCGAACCGCCGCAACCCCGTGCTGCGCAGCGAATTCTTCCACGCGCTGCTCCCCGTCTTTGACAACAACCGCGCCAAGGTCGCGAGCCAGTACGAGGCCTATTGTGCCGGCAAGTACGTGCCGAACATCACCGTCGCCATCGAGGCCTTCATCCACTTCCTCGCGCGTCTCGCCAAGGACCCGTCCTTCAACACCAGCGGCAGCAGCGCCGCGCCTTTTTTTGAGACGGACCCCACCACCGGCGAGTACACCCAGTTCAACCTGCTGCCGCCCTCGCTCGGGCCTTTCATGTTCGACAGCACGCTGGCCGAGACGGCGGCGACGGTGGAGCGGTTTAAGCGCTACGGCATCATCGCCGGCCCCACGCGGGCGCCGGTGACGGCCTTCATTCCGGGGCGCGCGCGCTCGCCGTCGTACGCGCTGCAGGAGCTGGCGCAGCTCGCGCGGGTGCGGCAGGAGGACGACTGCGGGCTCTGCGCCGCCCTCGCGTCGAGCCCGACGATGGCCGCCCTGCAGGCGAGCCCCGCGCTGCGCCCCCTCGCCGCCAGCCGCCTCACGCAGATTGCGGTATTTAACCGCTTTGTGTACCGCGCGATGCCGCTGCTGCACACCTACGAGCAGGCGATGCGGCACTACGCCAACACCGGCGAGCGGCGGCGCGCGGGGGCGGCCGCGGCACACGCGGGGCTGCGCGCGGCGCTCGCGTCGGAGGCGGCGCCGAATATTGAGCGCGACTTTCGCATGAACGCGGAGCGCTACTGGCGGAACGTCCTTGAGGGGCGCCACGGCGAGGAGGGAGGCGGTAACTATAGCAATAACAACAATAATAATAATATCCAGGGCGGACGGCGTGGCAATAGCAACAACAACAACAGTAGCGGCAATGCAGGAATGGCTGTGCGCCAACAACAACAACAGCAACAACAGCAGCAGCAGCAGCGGTCGCCAGCGAACGTGGCAAGTAACCGCAGCGGTGCGATGCGCGCCATTGGTGGCGGCAGTGGCGTTGGTGGGGCAGCGGCGGCCACGCGGGGTGGGGCGACACGAGGAACAGCTGACGCGAGTGCCAACGCCAACGCCACCGGCGCGGCCGGGAGCGCGGGCGGCCGTGCCGCCACGCAGAGCGTGAAGCAGCGCTCCAGCTCCGGCACGACCCTTGTGCTGGACACTATCCGCGGAAGCAGCAAGAAGAAGAAGGGCAGCAAGTAGGCGCATGTGTCAGTCGGAAGAATGGGAACTTTAATTTTGCTAACGATCAGCGATTGTAAAACTACTAAAGCACGCAAGCAAACAGTAACGTCAACAAACTCAAGTCAATAATAATAAAGACGATAGTCGTGTGGCAATAACGCTAATAGACTACACACTCCACATCAACTCATTGGTGGCAGAGTGTTGTTGTTTTCTTCTTCTTTCCTCTTGCTCATATGTGATTTGCTCACCCACACACACACACACACACACACACACAAGAGAAGAAGCTTTTAAACCAACAAAACCGACTGTGCACCGCTATGAATAACGAGATCTTCTGAGGCATCACACGCCTTCACACATACACACACACGCATTCATATTCATTTACGTATTTATTTAAATGCATTACCTTTCATCAACAACAAAAAAAAAAAGTATTCAAGTTGAAAAACAAAAAAAGTATACAAATAATTGTTTTGCTTATAATCGAAGAGGGAGAGGAGAGGGGGCGAAGAAGAGAGTGGGTGTTAAGGGCCGCTTCTTCTTATTGTTTGTTTGTTTGGTGCACGCTATTAGAAACAGGTACAAAGTCTTCACCTGAAAGGGCTAAAACAATATATAAAAGAAAAGTGAAGAAATGTATTCCTCATCGCAGATGTGTGGTTATGTTCGGCTCACTCTCTTTTGATGTATTCACTCCTTTCCTTTCCACTTTCTTTTCCCCCTTCTTTCTCATAACCGACTCTTCTCTCTACTCTGTCCAAGGTTAGCGTAGCACATCGCGAGGCTTGTTTTGTTTTTGTTTTTCTCAAGTATTGTAATTTGCTTATTTACTTTCTTTACCGCATTACATTTTCATATTAATTTATTTTTTACTACTGGCCGCTGTCTAGTCACTTATTTGTTTTTCTATTCATATTCATCACTCTTTGCTTCTGCAGATTTCCTTTCACGTTCTTTTCTGAGCATCACTTTATTTCTTGTTGCTACTTATTTTTCTTACCACTAATATTATTATTATTCACCTCTGCTTTCTCATTTTTTTTTTAATTTCATCTACGTTAGATCACCCCTCAAACTCCCCAGACTAGCTTTCTCACACTCTCTCACCCTCTCTCCCCCCCTCTCCTCCTCTCTCTCTCTTAGCTTCGGGTTGCTCTAGTGATATCACACACGCACGCAAACAAACAAACACGCAAGCGATCACGTATCGGACTCTATCCCCCTCTCTCTCTCTCTAACCGCTACCTTCAACTCCAGAAACGCAAAGACGCATAATATCAAAACACTGTTCTCCTTCTTTCATCTTTCTCTCTCTCTCTCTCTTTTAGCTCCTTCGTCAGAGGCAAAGCCGTTCGTGCCATCGCAGCGAACGGACTTTATTTTACAATTGTCCACGGACGCATAAAGGAGAAGAAGAGAAAAGAGAAAAGAAAAAGAGTAGAACGCAAAAGATTTACACGTTTCAACATTAAATTATCAAAAGATTGAATTTAGAAATATCTGTTTTCCTTCAATATTGTGTCCCTAAACCTTTCAATTTCCCTTATTATTAAAACTTTTTTTCTAAAGTCCGTACAAGTAGAATAAAAAGGACAATGCAGCAGCAGTTCCCATCAAGAAGCGAACAGACAGGTCCGGTTTTCTCTTTTGCTGGTCAACAACAACAACAACAGAGTGGTAGTCGTAGTCACAAGAAGCCACACGGTAGCAGCGCCGGGGGTGGTTTTGCCTCCCACGGGCCCACCGACGCCCCCTTTGCCTCCGCTTCCTCTTCCTCCTCCTCCTCCCGTAAAATCAAAAACAAGAACCTCTACGGCGATCCGAGTTTTGCTTTCAAAACCGTCGATGAGTTCTACTCCACCATTGAACGCTACCTGTTCTTCACCTACAAGGCGTACCAGGCCGTGGGCGACGACAGCGACGAGGAGGAGGAGGAGAAGCAGGAGGAGGGGAAAGTTGAGAGGGAAAGGAATGAGCAGAACAGTTACAGCGTAAGCAACGGCGGCAGCAGCAACGACCCACCCACCTTCAAGGGCAGCACGAGTGGCGCCAACAGCAGTGGCTTCACCCACGCCGCCGCCTCCGCCGCCTCGGGAGGTGATGTCGCCAGCCACAGCCGCGGCCTGAGCCACACCAGCAGCAACAGCGGCACCGGCACCGGCGCTGGCGAGTCCTCGGCTCAGGGCTCTGGCCACTACCAGCACCGCTCCGGACACCAGGGCAGCGGCAGCGCGAGCACAAGCACCAAAAAAGAAAAGGAGAAAGAAAAGGAGAGAGAAAAGAAGGAGAAGAAAGAGAAGAAGAAAAAGAAGGAAAAGGACGGCGGCAAAAGTGGCGAAACTAACGACAACAGCCACATGAACATGAACAGTAACAATGACAATAATAATAGTAATAAGAATAAGAATAATAGTGCGCAAAATGCGGCTCAACGCGCGCGCGGCGACAATCTCGGCATCCGCGACGCGCGGCGCGACCTGGCGATGCTCAACTCCCCCCGTAACGTCATGGGGTGGTACTCGGCGGTGTACAACCTGTGCAGCAGCGACCCCGCGCGCTCGCGCGATCTGATGATACACGTCGCGGCCGCCGTGTCGACCTGTCTCGAGGTGCTCGTACTGTATCCGCTGCTGCAGAGGCTCGAGGCGCAGCGGCGGTACCGCATCAACATCGTCACCCGCGCCGGCGTCGGCGGCAGCAACGGGGAGTATAACAACAACGGGGCCGAGGCGTCGGGCGGGTCGCCCTTGTCGCCGCGGCCACAACTCCCACGGGTCGTCACCGCGGCGGCGGCAAGTCATCCGCATTTGCGTCGGCTGTTGGTGGGAGTGGGAGGAAGGGAAGCAACGGCGGCGGCGCTGCTGCTGCTGGCGCGCCGCTTCTCGTGGCTGTTGGCGGGGAGCGCGAGGAGAAGCGCGGGCTGCGGGCCTTCATGAGCAGTTTCAACTTTTTCATCTCAGGGGACGGCAGCGCGGCAACGAGTGCTGGTGCGTCGGGGGCTGGCGGCAGTGGAGGAGGAGGAGGGATCGGCGATGGCGGTCGCGCCGCCTCCACCTCGGTCTGGTCTGTGACTGACGCACGCAGCGCCGCCGGCGCGACACCACACACCTCCTCTTCTGCACTTGCAGCGGCGGCGGCGGCAGTGTCCGGATCATCGGGAGCTTCTAATAGCGCCAGTAAGAACTCGTCATTCCGCAGCGTGGTGCGTTTCTTTTTTGGAAAAGATAACAACAACAGTAACAGCGGTAACGGGGGAGGTGATGGACGGCAAAGCCATCTGCAGCAGCAACAACAGCAGCAGCAGCAGCAGCGTATCTTGCTGAAGCCGAGCCACAGCAGCAGAGCCTCCTCCCGCCGCTCTTCGCCGCCCCTCACCCGTGCCGCAACGGAGGACCCGAGTGCCCTCTCCGCCAGCGGCAAAATCCGCGTCAGCAGCGGCAGTGCCAACAACTCTTGCATCAGTGCGAGTGCGAGCGCCGCTACGACGACCGCTGCTACTGCGGCAACGGCACCGCCGGCGGCGGGTATGAGCGCCGCAGGGCAGGCGGAGGCGGGTGGGAGGGAGGGCCGGCGGCTGCTGGGCAGCAGTTCCGCCGACGACGTGATGCTTGTCGCTGTCGCTGCCGCCGGTGGCAACGACGACGGCGGCACCGACGCCGACACGGGTAAGAGTCCGGGGCAGCAGCGAGGAGGGCAGCAGGCGCCGCCGCAGCTGCATGCGCGCATCGCCTCCGACGCGCGCCGCCGTGCAATGGCGGAGGAGGAGGAGCTGCCCCTCAGCCCGTCTCCCTCTCAGCCGCCGGCCGCGTCCAAGTCCGAAAAGGAAAAGGAAAAGCTCTTCTTCTCTAAAACGCGCAAGTCGGCCAGTAAAACAGCAGGGCGCGGGGCGGAGATGCAAACGCCGTCGGACACCGATGCCCCGCCGCTTCTGCAGCGCAGTCACACGGCCCCCTTCACAAGCGACTTTATCGAAGGTGGCGGTGGTGGCTACAGCAGCGTACCCGCCGGAGGCGACGGAGAGAGAGAGCGCCCCGGCGCGGGCGGAGGCCCCGCAGAGGAAGATGAAGACAACAGCACCGGCGCTGATCTCTTCTCCTATCTGCGGCGCATGTCCTACTCTGCGCGGGACGGAGCGGTCGCGACTCACTCGATCCACCACAGCCCCACAAACAGTGGCAGCATCAACAGCCCCACCATCGCCCACCACAGTCGCAACAACAGCGCCAACGAATATGCGAGCGTTGCAGGCGCCGCCGCCGCCGTGGGTAGTCCCACGTCAGTCTCCTCGGACTCCGCGCCCCTGTACTCCGCCTCTTTGCGAGCGGACCCGCTTGCTGACAGCGTCGGCAGCAGCAGCGGGGCAGCAGTCCCCGGCGGCGGCACCCACATCATCACCACGCACGCGCGGTGTCCACCATAAGTGTCGGCAGCAACACGGCAGAGCAGCACCCCGTCGCTACAACAACAACAACAACAACAGCAACTACAATCGTTCATGAGAGGAAAGATTCCTCCAGCGCAGGCTCAGTCTCTGTGCCGCCACAACAGCAACAGCAACAGCTGGAAGCAACGCAAAAGAAAAGTAAGAGTGTGAAGCAGCAGAAGCAGCCAATGCCACGCGGTGGCGGCGGTGAGAGCAGTCACCTCATTGACGACGGCGTCGGCGCCTGCAACGCGCTGGCGCTCTTCCGGCGGGAATACAACATCTTCCTCAAGTTTCGCAAGCTCGTCGTCTCGTGCTTCCGCTACCTCAACCAGCTCTACTACAAGGAGGCGGGCGGGGACGCGGTGGAGCTCATGTGCACGCGGCTCTTCTACTCGGTGGTGCTGGAGCCGCTGAAGCCGCTGCTGCGCTACGAGCTGTCCCGCACGCTGTTTGCGCTGCGCGAGGCGCGGCAGGTGCAGCTGCGCGCCGCCGCCGAACGTCTCGCGGCCCGCGTCGCGCGGAACCCCATGTACGTCTTCGAGAAGGAGATAGCCAAGTACAGTCCCGCCGCCGCCGCCGCCTTCCGCGGGGTCTCCTCCGACGGGCGTGCGGCGAATAGTGACGGTGCCGATGGTAACGGCAACGGTGATGATCCGCAGCGCCAACGGCAACAGCAGCACCAACAGGAGCAACAACAACCACTCAGTCACACACGCGGCCTCTCCGAAAGTGAAATGATGAAGTCGTGTGAGGACTTGTGGCTCTGCGACACGTTCGGGAGAGAGCACAACACAGATAACAACTATAATAATAGCAGTGTGAGCAGAAGGAGGCTGTACATGGGCGGTGATGCGGCCGCGGCGTCGTCTACATCACTCGCGGACCGGCCCCCGATGCCCGCGGGCGCCGGCCGCCCACGCCTCTCCGCCAGCACCACCGCTATGAACACCTCTTACAACAATAACAATACCAACAAGAACAGCAACAGCGCTCGGTGGCAACAGCATGAATGGACGGCGGATCGCACCGAAGACGGCCAAGTCAGTTTCTACAGCACCGACAGCGGCGCCGACGACGGCAACGATGATGATGATAACCGCATCGGCAACCGTAACACCACAAGCAGTGTCAATCGCCGCGCCGGCGCTGATGGCAAGGCGAATAATGCTGTTGCTGGAGCTGGTAACGATGCGGGGGAGTATGACGACAAGGAAGACGACGACGACGTGTTGGCGGAGCTGGAGGGCCCCGGAGAGGTCGCGCGCGCCGTGCGGACGCTGCACATCGGCTTCCCCCTCGTGCAGGACGTGCTGGCGTGTGTGTCGGAGCTGTGCCGCAGCGTCGAGCTGGCCGCGGAGCGCGTCGCGCGGGATTTTCACGTCAGCGCCGCCGAGCTCGCCGCCTCCGAGGGTCTCGTTCTTAGCAAAGGCGGCAAGAAGAGTCGCACCCCGTCGCGCACCGGTGGCGGCCGCCGCAGCAGCAGCGGCGGGGGCGGCGGCGGCGGGGCGGGGGCTGGGCGAGCGGGCAGCCGGCAGCGCTCCGTGGGCACTCTGAGGCTTGACAGCGCCGCCAGCACGCCGGCGCCGGGGACACCGTTGCAGACGCCTCGAGCCCACAACGCCGCTGGCACAGACGCCACCACCACGGGTGTTTCAGCTACTACTGCTGCCGCTGCTGCTGCTGCTGCCCCCGCTGCTGCTGCCACGACCGCCAACCCGCATCGACGCAACAAACTGCTCTCCCTCTTCATGAGAGACAAGAAGCCGGAGTCGGCGGCGCGCGCAACAACAGCAGCGGCAGCAAGCGGAGGCGGCGGCAAGCACTCTTCCAGCTGTTGTGGAGCAGTCTGCTGAGGACTTTGCCTCCGCGCTGGCCGCTGCCGCTGCTGCTGGTACCGCGCCGGCAATGGGTGCATCCACCCTGTCCCACAGCAACAGCGGCGGCGGCGACAGCAAGGACGGCGGCGCGGCGGCCAACGACGCCGGCGGCACGGGCGGCGGCAGGCCGGATGAAGACGGGGAGGCCGAGGAAGACAAGTTTTTTGTGGAGGACGCGGAGGACGGCGAGATCGACATCAGCCTGGAGGGCATCATCCGCATGAAGGATCGGCTCGACGCGCTGCAGGTCCTGGCGCGGCACAGCCACGGCAAGCATAGCGGCAACAGCGGCAGTGGTGGTGGCGGCTCTTCCTCCTCGGGCGCGGCCGCGGCCAACGCCAGCTTCTTTGGCTCTTTTTTTGCTCTTGGCGCGCCCCTCACTTCACTCTCATCACCGCTGCTGCAGCAGCATCTGTCCAAGCGGGGCGCCCCTGACGGCACGGGCGGCAGTGCCTTCACCACCACCGACACCACCGCCGCCGCCGCCCGCAAGTCCCCCTCGCCGCCCCGACAGGAGACCGCCCTCACGATGATGGGAGGTGGTGGTGGGTGGTAGCGGCAGCGGAGCATCAGCGGCGGCGGCGGCGGCGGCGGCGGCGCTACTGCCGGAGCCCGCGGGAGTGGACCTGGCGGTGATGCTCACGCTGCACGCGTCGCACCTGCGCCACTACTACGGCCTGGCGCGCGAGCAGCTGCTGATGGAGTGCTGCGACGCATCTGGTAGTGGTGGTGGCTCCGCGCAGACGTACGTGGCGTGGGCGCGCGGGGTGTACGAGCTGGAGGTGGGGCTGCTGGACGGCGTCGAGCAAGGGCCCTTCACCGCCGCGGCGAGGGAGGCGCTCGCGGAGACGCTGCTGCTGGAGGTGCACCGGCGCCTCATTCTCGATGAAAGCGGTGGCTTCCGCGCGCTGCTGGACGTGTGGGACGGTACGCGGCACGACGCCCCGCTGCTCGCCGCCGCGCTGCAGCCGCCGCCACCGCTGATGCTCACGGTGGAGCAGCTCGAGGCCAGGCGGCGGCAGCAGCTGCAGCAGGAGGAGGAAAAACAGGAGGCCGAGGCGGCGCTGGTGCAGGTGTACAACAGCTCCACCACCGGGGCGGCGGCGTCGCTGCCGGCGTTTCTAGTCGGTGAAGGCGCTGCTGCTGCCGGCGGCGGGCGGCGCCACACCCGCACCGAGTCGGGTCCCTTCACCGCCGCGCACCACCGATACCTCTCCGACAGCCTCGCCAGCGACGGAATGGCGCTGCTGTCGCTCTCGGACTACTCCCAGGCCCTCGCCCACGCCTCCCCCACCGTCGGCGGCTACGCCAACTATCCTTACCCTAATCTGCACGTAGCCTCAGCCAGCGGGGGCGGTGGCGCAGGCGGAGGCGGCTCCGCCCAGTGGCCACAGACGCCAGGTCACCTGCAGCGCCTGCTGCAGGCCTCGCCGTGCTCCCCTGCGGAGCGCACCATGTCTGGTCTCTCCAACGCGAACGGGGGCTTTCCGGCGCTGGGGGTGACACCGCCGGGCCCCCACCGCGACTCCTACCAGAGTCTGACAGCCGAGAATGGCTACAATAGCGCGAGTGCTGCGCTGCGGGCGGCGCTGACGGCCGAGTTGGTGGCGCAGCAGCAGCACGTGATTCGCTCGTGCGCCGTCGGGTCCTTCTTCAGCGCCTTCACGCTAGTGGCGCCGCAGGGGCTGGGGAGGAGCCGGTGCAGCTGATGGCCGCCGTGCTCGCCACCAAGATCCTCTCTGTCGGCGCGCGTCTGATGCAGGATTTCCTGGAGATGGTGAACAACCTCGAGCGCGGCGGCGGCGGTGGAGGCGGAGGCGGAGGCGGAGGTGACTCTGCCGAAACCAAACACGGCAACCGCAACAGTAGCAATAACAACAACAACAGCAACAGTGACCGCAAGGAGGAAGAAGAAAAGCGGCAAAGGAAGAAGAAAGGTCCAAAGAAGCGGGGCGGCCTGTCGGCGGCCGCGGCGGCGCTGCAGGTGGCGGAGAACTTCATTGTGCGCGGCCTGCTGACGCTCTACCAGCGCTACGACGCCCTCGTGCGGGAGCACTGCGGGGACCACCGCCTGATGCGCGCCGCGCTGCGCGACGCGTTTCGTGTGCTGCTGAAACCGGGCGCGCTGGGACGGGCAGGACTGGGGCCGCGCGGCGGCGGAGCTCAAAGAGCTGGCCGGAGACAAGCCGCCGCCGGTGCTGCTGAGCCGGGACGCCGGACCGCGCGCCATGGCGCCCTTGGTCGAGCTGGTGCGCGCCTTCCCCGCGCTCTCCGCCAGCCTCCCGTTTGCGCTCATCTTCAGCAACTACGCGCACCGCCTGCTGGAGCGGCAGGGGCCGCACTACCACCTGCACCGTCAGCGGCCGGCGCAGGCGCCGCCGGGGGCGCTGTCGCAGCGGCGGCTGCTGGTGGCGCCTCCGTCCCGCTCGTCGTCTGCCCCCATTCTCGGAGGAGGGGAGGGGGTGTAGTAGCGGGCTCGAGCCAGAACAACACCTTTGGCAACAGCAACAGCAGCGTGGCCGCTATGGCTGTTGGGGAGGACTGGGGCGCGGAGACGGAGCTGGCGCTGCTGACGGCGCTCGCGGGTCTCTTTGACGAGAAGGACGCGCTGGTGGAGTACTGGCGCGTGCGGCTGTCGCAGCGGCTGCTGACGGAAACGACGACGCGCGCGCTGGAGCGGGAGGCGCTGTCGATGGTGGCGGCGCAGTTGGAGCCCGGCGCCGTCGCGGCCCTCGAGGCGATGCTGCGCGATTGCCGCACAAGCGAGGTCATCTCCGCCGACTTCCTCGTGAGTCAGAACAACAAGCGGCTGGCCGCCTCCGCCTCCCCTGCTGTGCCTGCAACGGCGGCTAGCACCGCCACTGCCGCGGAGGGCAGCGATAGCAATAGCGCCGCGCCTCTGCAGCGCCTCCCTACTCGTTTCCGCGCGGTGGTGATGGCCGGGGCGCAGTGGCCGCCGTTCGGCGGCCCCTACAGCGACGCCTTCCTCCCACACGAGACCCTGCGTCAGTGCAGCCGCCTCTTCGAGACCTACTACCGGAGCCGGCACCCGTGGCGGCGTGTGCGGTGGGAGCCGGTGCTGGCGCAGGCGCTGCTGCTGATCGAGTTTCCCCGCGGCCGGCACGAACTTGTTGCCGACGCCGTGCAGGCCACTATCCTGCTGCGCGTCAGCGAGGCGTGCAATCCTGGCAAGAGCGTCTGCTACGACGCCACGACGACGGCTCTCGGCGGCAAAGACAACCACTACAATCATCAGCAATACTCGATCCAGCCCCGCAGCGGCGGCGGCGGCGGCGGCGGCGGCGGCCGTCTCTCGACTTGCGGAAATGGAGCGTCTCCCAATCCGTCGCATCACCACCCGCAGCAGTACGGCACTTGCGCCGGCAACGGGTGCCCGTCAGGCGCGGCGGCGGCGGCAGCGGGGGGATCGTCGTGGACGCCCGGGCGCTACACAGCGGGGCGCCGGCAGTCGCTGTCGTTCACGCACGGAGGGTGCGACAGCAGTACCACCGCCGACATGCTCACCTTCAACGCCAACGCGACGGCGGGCAACAACACCACCGAGGCGGACTGCATCTCGATGCTCTCCACCTCCGACGTCAGCTCCGCCGCCTCCGTGACCATGGACTCCCCTCGCGGCGGCGGCGCCGGCGCCACCTCCCTCTTGTCGCCGTCGCCACCGCCGTCGTTTACCAGGAGAGGAAATGTGCCCCCCGGCGACGCAGCTCGCAGGCAGTTGTTGGCAGACACGGCTGCGCGACGCTTGCCTGTGCCGCGGGCAAACACGTTTGCTTCCACCGCTGACGACCGCGATGACCTTGATGACAGAGATACGAACAGCAGCAGCAACAGCAATAACAACCATAACAGCAACGAACGCTTGCATCGGGAGGACCATATCAGCAAGCGGAGCGGTGTCAGCACCAGCAACACGAGTGCGAGGGGCGGAGCGGGTGAGTACCACAACAACATCAATAACAGCAACGGCAACGATGGAGAGGACGTGGGGGAGGACGAGGAAGAGGAGGAGGAGCAGGAGTTCACAGAGGGCTCCGTGCCGCCCAGCGTCGTCCGGCGCCTCGGCGCCACCCTGGCCGCGCAGCAGACCCCCAACAGCCGCGGCGGCGCCAACGCCAGCAACCCTCATCTGCACGAAGAGCAGCAGCAACAGCAGCAACAGCAGCAAGGCTTCGACGCTCACGGCAGGTTTAACGATCACAGCAACGACGCCTCCGCGAGCGACATTCACGACAGGAAGCTTGGCGGCGACAGCAGCGGCCGAGCCTCGCGGTACGGCGGCCGGCGCACCTCCGAGTCCGGGACGCCGCTGCCGCTGCAGCTTCTAGGCGAGACGTGCTCCGCCATCTCGGAAGACCTCACAGGGACGACACCGCTGGTGGGCGGCGCCGGCAGCAGCACCGACATGGCGCACCACCCGGCGGCGTTGCAGCACGCGACTAACCATAATAATCATCATCATCATAACAATAACAATAGCAGCAGGAGCGGCTCTGCCGCCATCAAGGACGGCGACGACGGCAACAGCGGCAGCGGCGGCGGCAGCGCCAACCTATCCAGAGAGGTGTCGAGCCTCCCTCCGCTGGCGCACGAGGTGGTGCGGCCACCACGCACAACAACCGTCCCGTGTGTGTCGGGAGCCGAGCTTGCGTCGAGCATGGGGCTGCGCTTCAGTGACATCCGCGCGCATCTCGCCTCACTGCTGGCCGGTCGCAGCCCCACGGGCGTACTGCGTCGCCTCGAGCCTCATGAGATCTTAACAGCAACAACAATCGCTGCAGAGGCGGCAAAGAAGGGTAGCACCAGCGTCGTCACCCCTCCCCCTCCTTCTTCTCCCCCTACGACGCACTTCGGCATGACGAAAAAAGAAGCCAAGAATCACGCAAGCAAGGGAGGCACTCGAAGCTGTGTGAGCTCCAGCAGCAGCAGCGACAGCAGCAGCAGCGACATTCGTCCCAGCAGCAGCACGAGCAGCAGCAACACCACGACCGACGACGATGACGACTTTCTTCTTGAAGATGAAGATCTGATGAGTGTGGAGAGTGCGAGCCCCGCGCGCTCCCCGCCCTCCGTTGCTGCCGCCGCCGCCGCCGCCGCGCTTGCGGCCACACGCACCACTGCCACCAACACTACCACCACCACCACCGACGATCACAGCTGCACGAACAGCACCAGTGGAGAGTTCGGTGGGGCCTCGCCGATGGTAGTGCGGGAGAGTACGCTGTGCTTCACTGAGAGCATGAACGCAGAGCGACAGCAGCAGCACAAGAAGGCTGCAGGCAGTGCGGCTGCGAAGCTAAAAAAGGAAAAGATGGCGGAAAAGCAGATGAAAGAGAAGACTGACGATGGTACCAGCGCGTCGCCTCCCACGCGCGACCCCGCCGACGCGCCGCTGCGCCCGACCGATCTCTTCACCCTCAACCGCCGCTTCTCCCACCCCCGGTTCAAGATCCGCCTGCCGTACCCGCGCCACCACCCCGCACTTGGCCGGGCAGGCGGCAGCGGCAGCGGCGACGGTGACGGTGACGGGGGGGCGGCCGCCAGCTTCGGCATCGGAGGCCTACACTTTGGTAGCGACGCAGAAGACGGCGACGACGAGGACAACGACGCAGTAAGCGGAAACAACAACAGCGGCGGCGGCGGGGCGTCCCGCAGCGCCGCCGCCCTCTACCATAGTCACACCATCAGCAACGCCATCTTCGCCGCCGCGCTGCAGACCTCCCCTGACGACATGAACGACGGCAATACTCGCGGCAGTGGTGGCGGTGCCTTACGCGGCGACAGCTCCGGCAGACGCCGCACCGCCACCGCGCACCCGTCCTCGCTGCAGGACACCGCCACAGAGAGCGACACCGTGCGACGGAACTTGTCCAAGAATCGCAACGCCCTCATCGATGCCGCCCTCATTCAGCTGCTGAAGCGTGGCGGGGGCGGAAGTGGTCACCCTTCGTCGTCACCACCAGCAGCAGCAGGAACAGCAGCAGGAGCAGCAGCAGCAACGGCAGCCAAGCAAAGCCCTCCGGCGGCGGTCCCGTACGACACCCTTGTGTCGAGATGCATCGAGGCGGTGAGTGCGCAGTTCGTGCCGCCGCCCGCCGACGTGAAGCAGAGACTCGAGGCGCTGATAGAGAGAGGCTTCGCGCGCCGCCGCGCCGCCGACAGCAGCACCATCGAATACATTCCCTAATACTTTACAGCAGTGGCGGCAGGGTGCGACGGCGGTGGCGGTGGTGGAGTCTTCCTCTTGTTGTTGCTGTTGTTGTTGCTCTCGTTTTACCTTTGCTTATGAGATGATGTTGTCAGAATCACGTTCTCGTGTCTCGTACTCTTTTACATTCCCTCGCTTTTCGTTCGCCCCTGTGGTGCGACTCTTCCTGATTTCTTATACATTTCTCTCTCTCTCTCTCTCTCTCTCTTTCTCTCTCTCTCTTCTATGGATTTTGCTATACACACTCTCTTTCTCTTCTCGGATGTTTTTCTTCAAAGCACCAGATTAGAACAGAACAAGAACTTATTGTACATTACGACTTTTTTTCTCGCAATCTTTACGTTCGTTATCATTTCTTTTTTTTATTCCTCTCCCTTGGTTATGAAATGATTTCCTACTTTCCTGTTTGTTTTCTCTCGCCTCACACAACGTCTTGTCAGCCATAATTTCAAACTGCGCAATGAAAAAAAAAAACTGTTATGAAGGTTGGTGCGTGACATTCTTAGGTGGGTGCATGTCATTCTCTCCCTCTTGATTACTTCCTGATCCTCACAATATGTAATTCAGACGTATGACGGTGCTGCCCTGGTTGGAAGACCTCCGATGACACGCGGCGACAGTACACACGCACTACACTCACTCAGCTGATGGGTGTTGTACCCCTCCCCCTCCCCCCTCCCCCTGCACTCATCTATCTCTCGTTCACTCTCCTCCTTTTTTTTTTTATTGTTTTAAACCTCTTCATACAGGAAAGGAGATTCAACATACAGTCAAGCGCAAACTCTCTCTCTCCCTCAATTTTGTTTACATACCCATCTTCACAGAATCAACTCTCATTAATATCTCTCTTGGTCCTCTCTTTTTTTTTCTATTTACAGAAATTTTCATCAACTTTATTCATTTTCTTGTTTGTGTGCAGCCTCGCGGTTCGGCATGAATCGTTCTGCTTTAGCTTCCCGCTGGTGGGGAGGGAGGAAAGTAGTGTTAGCGGCTGCTGCACCGTACCGCCCTGCTTTGTCCTCTCCCTCCTCTTCCCACTTTTGTGGCTCCTCTCTTGCTTTTCGAATTTCTCAGCGTTCAATGCACAGTGCCGCCGCCGCGGGCGGGGGAAGAGGAGGAGGGGGAGGGACAGGAAGAGGGTGGTCTCCTGGCAACAGCAGCAGCAGCAGCACGCAAGGCGCCGCCCCAGAAGAAATTACCATCGAGACGATCACTATTGAAACGGTGTCGGTGGAGTCGTCGTCGTCGTCGTCGTCATCTTCGCATAACTCGGACGCTAGCCATAATGACGGCAACCACAGCCATCATGGCGGTAACAGCCACAGTGCTCGTGAAGCAAACCATTCGTCCTCCGCGTCCTCGTCGTATGTGCACCGCAGCGGCGGCGGCGGCGGCAGTGGCGACCTTAGCGGCAGTTTCTTTGAAGGGTTTCAGGACGTGGCCCGGCTGGACACTTTCGCGCGCGGACGTGTGAGTAACTACATGCGTCGAATGGGTGAGACCGGCAAGAGCATCTTCACCACTGTCTGCGTGCAGATGGAACAGGAAGGAGAGGAAGAGTACGATTCAGACAGCGGCAACAGGGGTGGAGGAGTTAGTAGTAGTACTAGTAGCAGTAGCAGCATCTCTAGTTCTAGCTCTAGCTCTCCTCCCGATCACCACCACCAACAACATCATCGTCGTCATCGGCAAGCGTCGCAGGGGCGGCAACAGCAGCAACAGCAGCAGCAACAATATCACTACTACCACTCAACGGTGCGGCTGCGACTGCCGGAGCCGCACCGCTCGCACGTCGCCGAGGGCATCGCCGACAGCGCCAAGGACGCGGAGCTGCTCGCCGCGATGCACGCCGAGGCCGTGTGCGACGCGCTGGGGGTGCCCCTGTTTCAGCTCGCCAGCTCGCAGCGCAAGCACGCGGAGCAGGCGCGGAGGGTCTGGGGCCGCTACGCGCCGCTGCCGGGGGACCCGGTGAAGCCGGAGGGAACGCCGGTGCCGCCGCCGCTGCGCATGTTGACACTGCCGCGCCGGCACGGGAGCGGGGGCAAAAACGGCAATAATAGTAATAATAACAGTACGCGGGGAGGTGGAGAGTTTGGAGCCTCCACCACCGCTCCGGTCTTTTCCGGAAGAAACGCCCCCGCCGTCGCCTCTTCGACCTCAGCCGCGGGCGGCGCAGCTGGGGGGTCCTTCCCTTCTTCCTCCTCGCCTTCCTCCGCCTCCAGTCTCTTTGGTGTCCGTGTTATTTCAGAAGCCGAGCTAGTTACTCCCGTCTCCAGCACCCTTCACCCAGCCACCACCACCACCACTACGACTGCGTCAGCAACACCGGAGGCCACGAGCAGCACGACTAGTGGGGAAATGGCTGAACCACGTGACCGTAAGGAACAGAAACAGCAGAGTGACGCAGAGATAAATAACAGAAACACTCGTGCCGAGCTTGGTACAAGGCGCGGAGGAGGAGGCAGGAGGAGGAGGAAGGGGCGCCGCATCACTTTCTTCCCTCCGACGACCGCATTCGCGCCTTCCGCAGCCAAATTGTGTTCCCTTGGGCACCCAGCCACTACCCCGGCGCGGGCGGGAGCAGCGGCATCGGCGGAGGCGACGGCAGCAGCCTGTTGGCGGTCACAGCCGACGACGACGTCGGGAGCGACGGTGGCGGCGATGGAGTGCTAGACGACTCCGACCGTTTCATCGTTGGGTCGGCGGCAAGCACCGGCGGAAATGCCTCCCCTTCTACTCGGACGGAGAGTGGCTGGACGGCGCTGGTGTGTTGTCCCCCGCGCTGCCGCCGTCGTCGCCGACGACATCCCCTGTGGGAATGCCGGCCGGGTTCGTGCCCTTCGACCCCACGGAGGGCGGCGCGTGGGAGATGGTGACGACGCTGTCGACGCGCTGCGCCCCGGGGCCCGCGGCGGAGGCCCTCGTGCTGCCGTGCATCTACGACGGCGAGGGCGCACTGCAGCGCCTGACGGACCACGCCCTGCAGCACGGGCGGCGGCTGGTGCCCGACTGCGTGCACTACACCCACGCCGCCGCCCCGGGGCAGGCCGCCCGCATGCACCTCGCGGAGCTGAAGCTGCCCGGGCTTGCCGCCGCCGCCGCCGCCGCGGAGTCTGAGCATGGTACCCATCACAATAAAAACAACAACAGCAGCGATAGCGATAGCAGCGAGCACACTCGCACTCGCGCCGACACCCGTGTGGCGGCGCTGACGGGCCGCGGCAAGGCACCGACGCGGGAGGTGGCGCTGCGGCTGGCGGCGATGCACGCGGAGCTTCTCCTCGACGCCCTCGGCGTACCGCTCTTCCCCGCCGATCTGCAGCGGCAGTCGCGGCACGCGGCGCAGGCGCGCGGCTACGGACGGTGGGCGCCGGACCCCCTGAGAGGCGACACGCAGCCGCCCGGGGGGCCCCACGCGCCGCTGCCGCTGCCGCTCAAACAGCACATGGGCGGCGACGACGTTTGGCTCAACACAGGGGTCCACCGCGCAGCGCTAACGGCAGGGGCGGCGGCGGCGGCCTCTGGAAGCCTAGGCGGCGGCGGGGGTGCCGGCGCGTCGGCCGACGGGGCGTCGCTGGCGGCGGACCCCGGCAGCCACTACACGCCGAGCCAGGGCGAGCGGCTAGTGCGTCTGCAGCACATTGTGAACAGCCTCAGCGGCGACATGATTGAGGTGAACCCCCCGCGGAGGCTGCTTGCCGACGCGCGCCGGCGGCTGCGGCGGTGGCAGGTGCGGGTCGCCGGCAACCCCCAGTACGATCTGTACATCATCACGCGCATGGGCGACTTTTACCGCGCGACGACGCTGCTGCCGCTGCCGGGGCGCTTCGGCACGCGCGGCGGCAACGCGGTCGGGCGCTCGCCGCAGCAGGCGATGGACCTGTGCGCCTTACACGCCCTCGACATTCTCTGCATGCTCGCCGCGGAGGACAGAGGGGAAACGGCGAATCGGGGAGCGTCACGCGACGACCGCGGAGCACGGGGAAGTGGCGGCGATGAAGATGACGAAACACCTCCAGAGAAAGAGGAAGAAGAAGGAAACGGAGGAGGCAGGAAGGACGTCGTCACTCGCAACAGCGGAAACGAAAATGATGTGGGTGGTGGGGTCCCTCTGGCGGCCGACGCGGTGGAGGAGCGACGTCTGCTGGCGGCGCGGTGGCGCACGGGACGCATCACGCCGCGCGCGGTGCGGGGTATGGTGCGGCCGCGGGGCCTGCGCCGCTACTACTGTCCCAGCGTCCTGCCGCGCGAGCGCTTCCTGGAGCTCTGGGGCCGCCAGCTGCGCGCCGGCTACGAGAGACGTGCCGCGCGGCTGACGGGCACGACGGCAGCGGCGGCAGCGGCAGCTACACGCTCTGCCGGAGACGGCAACGAGATGAGCAGCAGCAGCACCACTGGTAGTAGTAATAACAATGAAGACGACTATACTCGTACTGTCGGCGGTGGCAGTGGTGATACAGTGCCGGAGGGGGAGGAGAGGCCGGCGCAGTCTGAGCGGTGGTGGCGCCCCCCGCCGCGACTCTTCCTACCGCACCTCCCGGGCTACATTATTGAGGGAGCGGCGGAGCGTCCGCTGCCGCTCGCGCGGGACACGCTGCGGGTGCTGCAGCTGCTCATTCCGGAGGACTTTGTCGTCTGCGGCGACGTCGTCGGCCCAGCACCGACGGAAAACCCACACATCAATAACAAGAACAATAACAAGAATAGCAACCCAAGCGGTGGCGATCATACCACAAGTAGCAATAGTAACTCAAGCAATAGCAGTGTCAGCGCCGAGACGCGGCTGCAGAGTATCGGCAACGAGGCAAAGCGTGTGCGTGTGCAACTACATTAGAGCGCAGCATGAACTGATGCGCACCGCGGAGAAGTTTGGCATTCCACTGCCGCGCGCTATCCGGCACCACATTCGTGCCGCCAACTGCGGGGATGAAATGGAGCTGGAGGCTGGGGAGGCTGCAGCGGGCGGCAGCGGCTCTCAGCACGTCTCCGAGCCATCATCATCATCAGACTCAAACTAATAATAAGAATAATAATAATAATAATAATAATAATGCGCACTACCGGCCCCGCCGCTTCCCGCCGACGCCGCTGTCGCCTGCCGTGTACATCACGGGGTACGGCTCGCTAGTGAGCGTGCACAACATCGCCTACCTGCCGGTGCCGCGGCCTAACAGAAAATTAGAGGACGCGGTGCGGGAGGCGCAGCGGCGGCTGAGGAGTGGGTCCACCGGCGTGGGTCCGGGCGGAGGCGCAGCGGCCAACCCCAGCACCCTCTCACGCAAAAAGAAAAAGAACAAGAATAAAAATAAGCAACAACAGCAGCTGCAGCAGGGGCAGGAAGAAGAGCAAGAAAAGGGCGGAGGAGGAGGAAAGGGAGACGGAGACAGCGCCGATGCCAACAAGGCACCACTCGATACTTCTACTGAGGTTAGCGCCGACAACAATAACGACAACAACAGCAACAGCAGAAACAATAAAAGTGCAGATGAAGAGAATAACAATACTAGTAATAATAACAGTAATAAAGCAGAGGAAGAGGACGACAGCGAGGAAGAAGGCAGCGACAGTGACGACGCTGAGCACATCATGCTGGCCATCGGCATCTCACTCAAGAAGAAGGACGCGGAGCGGATGTGCTTCTTGCACGCCGCCGCCCTTCTCTTCTACGAGTGCGGTGTGGACGTTGTGGCCGAGTACCGCGACGGTTTGCCTCGTCGCCATCTCTCCTCCACCGAGTCCTTCGTCAAGAGCATCGCCCCGCTGCTGCCGGCGCCGGCGGCGGACGTCGTCGGTAGCGCGAGTGTGAGTGCTGTTGATACTGCCGCCGCTTCAGAGTCAAAGGCGAGAGAAAGCACGGGCGGCAACAGCAGTAGTAGCGACGACAACAATAGCGCCAGCGCCTCCCCCAACACTCCCGCCACTCCCTCCTCCTCTTCTTCTCCTCCTCACCTTTCGTCGGCTGATCACGGCCGTTCGGCGCGGCAGCAGCAGCAGCAGCAGAAGCAGCGGCAGTCGCCTGCCGGGACGGCGGTTCGAAGCCTTCGGCTGCATGCATGGACGACAGACAGCACGGAGCCGCCGCCGCCATTCATGTCAGCTCTCATGAAGGAGTTCCTGGAGAGCGACAGGAGTCGCCCTCCGCCGCTCCCTCCTAAACGACGCCCCGGCGGCTACAGCGGTGGGTTTAATCCGTTTTGAGATTGGAAGGTGGGGGGCGATGTGTTTTGGGGTTTGATGCTGTGTAGTCGATTCGCGAATTGCTTGTTGTGTTTTGGTGCTGCTGCTGTCTGTTTTCTGTTGAGTGACGGTGCATATCGCACACGCACACACACACGCAAACTTTTACGTGTTAACTTGTTTACACTTTCCATATCTTCACAGTTTTCTTTTTTTTCCTAGTATTCCCCTGATTACTTAAAACAAAACTCCATATTATTATCTTATTCTTCCAAGGTCTTTTACTTGAAGTGTTGGAGCTATTAGTAAAGATGGATGTGACGCTGCCGTTTTACACCTGCGCACCTGTGTTTGCGGCTTGTGCGAGGTGTGGCTTTGGAAGGACACACCTCATGCAAGTATTTGAAATGGTCAACATCTTCACTTTCCCCCCCCCCCTCCCCTCTTTTTTGCTTCCACACACTTTCAAGCCTCATCAAATCTAGATTTCCCAAAGCGAGGAAATTCAATAGTTCTTCTTTGCTTATACAAGACGCACAGTAAGAAAATTTCTGTGGTAAACGCATCACTTCGCTACAGTCCGAAACTCCTCTACACCGCGTCGTGGCTTCACTATTGGCAAAAAAAAAAAAAGATAAAGATAAGATAAGATAAGAAAAGAAAAGATAAGAAAAAATAAGCAAAAGCATTCATCGCCCCCCCCCCCCCACAAACACACACACACAAGCACACAAGAAATGAACAGCACGACAGAAGGACAGAGAACGCTTAGCGGGACTAGCACGCGCGGCCGCGGCGGCAACGGTCCCGCAGCGGCCGGCACGCGTCGCGGCGTCGGCGGTCGGCGGCAACCCCTCTCTCACCTGCACACGGCACCTCGGGGGCACTGTCACGTGCGGCAACACGCACAGCGGCAGCACCTACGTCAGCCACTCGTGCCGCAAGGCCCACACGTACTGCTGGATGCAAATTCAGCTCTTCGACAAGTTTCCCACCGTCCCCTCGCTGGCGGGGTCGCGGGTGCAGGCGCGGCAGGACCTGCTCGCCTCGACCGCCGGCGCCGGCGACCCCGCCGGGCGCCCCTTTATGCTGGAGTTCGAGCTCTTCGACGACGAGTGCCCGCGGACGTGCGCCAACTTCCGGCGCCTCTGCAGCGGCCACACGACGGCGCGCATGGGCCACACGTTCTGCTACCAGGGGTCACCCCCAGCTACCGCGGCACGTACTTCCACAAGATCATCCCCGGCTTCGTCGCGCAAGGGGGCGACATCACGATGCGGGTGACCGCCAACGGCTACAACTACCACTCCAGCGCCGGCCGCGGCTGGTTCGACGACGAGAGCAAGCGCCGCCGCCACGACGCGGTGGGGCTGCTCTCCATGGCCAACAACGGGCCCAACAGCAACGGCACGCAGTTCTTCATCACGACGTCGGACAAGCACCAGCGCGCGCTCAACGGGCGCCACGTGTGCTTCGGGAGGGTCGTCGCGGGGCTGGAGGAGTTCATGTCGCAGGTCGCGCCGTGCGGCAACTCGGAAGGGTACCCGACGCGGTACGCCGTCGTCGTCGACTGCGGGGACGGCGCCGCGCCACAGCTGCAGGAGACGGTCGACGCGGAGGGGAACACCACCGCCGTCGGTATTCCCGCCAACAACGACAACGATGATGATATTGATAATTACGGTAACGGTCAGTACGGCCAGCAGCAGCAACAGCAACAGCAGTGGGGAGACTCCACGGATGGCTACGGCAGCACCAATCATAATAATTACACGAACAACAATCAGCAGCAGCAGCAGCAGCTTCACAGCAATCTGCCCCCTCCGCTTGATGTCGGCAACAACACGTATAATAATAATAATAATAATAATAATAATAGCGGGAGTGACCCCAACGCCCTTGGTCTGGGCATCACCCCTCTCGCGCAGGCCGTGCTGGCCGCCAACGACATTGACCTGCAGGAGCTGTCGGCGCGCGCGCGGCGGCGGGGGGCAAAAACCCCAACGGCGGGCGGTGAAAACGGTACAGCCGCTGCCGCTGCCGATGCCGTGCCGGACGTGCTGGCCATCGCTCCCACGCCGCCGCCGGAGCCGCCGGCCGCCGATACCATCGATCACGTCCCTAGCGATATCATCCTCTCGGAGACAGTGGACGGCGGCGGCGAGGCGGCGGTGGCGGAGGCTGCGGCGGCGGCGGCGGCAGAGTTGGAGAATGAAAAGCAGCAGCAGCGGGATAATTTGGCGGCCTCCTTCAGGGGTGCCCAGCAGCCGGCGCGCAGCGCTATCAAGAAAAAGGGCGGCGAGACTGACATGGGCGGTAGCAGCACCAAGAAGCACGTTACCTACAGTTTTTAGAGAGGCAGGAAGAGAGAGAGAGAGAGAGATAGCACTCTGTGTGTGTGTATGTGTGTCTGATTGTTACTGCTTTGTGTTTCTTCCGCAGAATATATTTATGCTTCCCATCCCCCACGCCACCCCACACACGCACGTTGATTGGCGCCTGCTTATCAGTCAGTCCCGCTACCCCTCGCTCTACATATGTATCTCTATTGATTCTTTGATGTCATCAACGTACACTTATGCGTTTTCTTCAGTATTGCTCTTCCGTTTGTACCTTCTTCTTCTTCTTTTTTCCTCCCTCTTTCTCTCTTTATTCCCTGCTCACGGTCCTTTGTTCCTTCAGCAGGGGGTTCACTCTATTTGTATCTCTTCACTCAAATTATGTAAGCAATACTACGGATATATATAGTTTTATTGTTGTTTGTTTTACTCATGTAACTTACAGTTTCCTGTATTTCACTGATTCACTTCACCGCGCAGAAACTACAAAAAAAATGAAACAGGAAAAAAAAAACCAACAGGCAAGATGATGCTATTGGGGATATTACCACTTGATATTTCTCTCTCCTCTCTCAAAGGACAGTGAGGGTGAACAGGGGGTGAATGGGTTTTGTTACGTGACGGTCACAGTCATTTCCGCAGTGAGATTTCTCAGCACCTTACTTGAATCTGTTATATATATATATATATATATATATTTCTTTCCTTCTCGTTTCATCGCGAGAGTACTTTTCACGTTCTCTATGTCACTAATCCCGCGGAAATAGCAGCATTAAAAAAAAGAAAATGAAGTGGCAACAGCTGCTGTGGTCTCTTCATTATGAAACCATCATCTTCCGTTTACTCAGTACACACGCACACGCACACACACACACACACACAGCAAGGAAACGCAACGAAAAGGAAAAAACATATCGCCCCCCAGATCACTCCAACACTATCAGGAGAATTAAATAAAAAAAAACAAGGGAAAATAAAACATTTCATTCTGTTTTACAAAAGCAAAATAACAAAATTAAAAGGGCGTACATAATACTACCGATACAGATCACTAAACACATATACATACACATACAATAAAAATATATATAAGGCGATGGACGCCCCGCCCATATCGACTGCCCCGGAGGCGCTGCGCTCCTCTGTCTCCGTCAGCGGCGTCCGTTTCGACGACCAGGGCCTCTTCTTCACCCTCCTCCTCACCCTCGTGCTGCTCGGTGGCGTCTTCGGGCCCCTCACCTACTATCTGTTTTTCCCACACGCACACCCCGCCCTGCGCGTGCCGCTGTGGGTGTTCCGCCTCTACCGCCCCAACCACACTGTCGCCCCGGCCCCCGCCGCTACGCAACTAGTGTCAGCGGCAGCAGCGGCTTGCCCGTCGCGCAAAACGGCAGTTGCCGCCGCCGCCGCTGTCTCCTCCTCTTCCTCTCCCAGCGCGTACCCTCTGACAACGGAGTCTAATCCCTCGGCGCATGCCGCTAATGACAACGACAAGGACGAAACGAGCGGACGACCCAAGGGGCCAGCGAGAAAATCGGGACGAAAGCAAGGAAAGAAGAATAAGGAGAATAAGGAGAATGAGGCAAATCACTCAGGTGACTCTGACAGGGAATCAGACACTGCGGGCGACGGCGGTGGCAGCAGCGGCGGCAGTAGTAATGGTGGAGGTAACAGCGAAAAGGGCGGCAGCGCAGAGGAGCCTGCACCAGCCATACCACCACCACCTCAAGCAACGGCAGCAACGGCGGCGGCGGCGGCATCAGCCTCCCCGGTGCGTGCGAGTGTTGTCGCGCTGCGCTCCCCCTGCGGGCAGCGGCGGGCGACGGTGGTGCGCCGCAAGCGTGTCGGGGTACGGCTCCCGTACCGCGCGTCGCTGCGGCGGTGGCCAGCGTCGTGGCGTGAGTGGCTGTCCATCGAGGAGTCGGGCGACGCCTGCGAGGTGGTGGACAGCGACGAGGAGGAGAGCGAGCGGCGCTTCTGGGCGCGAGCAAATGGGGCCCACCACAACAACAACAACAATATCAGCGGTGGCGGTAAAGATGGCGACCGTCTTGACTATGACGACGACGGCAGGGGAAGAGTAACGGAAGAAAGTATGGCAGAAGGGCAGCAAACTGCTCAACAGGATTACCATCCTCATACTCAGCAGCAGCAATGGCGGCGGCGGCGGCGGGGGCCGCGACTGTGTCGGCGGGCCGTCCCGCTAGATCCACAGATGCGGCTGTACCTTGCCTTTTTGAAGTACGCGGCGGCGGCGCTGCTGCTGGGATCGCTCTTCTCGGTGTGGATATCGGCGGTCACGCTCTCGGACAGCGGCGTCGCGGACTACATCACCCGTAGGGACGTGCACAAGTGCCGGCGGGACGGCCGCAACGACGCGACACTTTGCGGCGCGCTCGCCCCGTACTGCGTCTACGAGCCGGAGACCTCCTTCTGCCAGCCGGTGGGCCTGCGCGGCATGTACGACCTGACGATCATGAACCTCAGCCCGGGCAACGACAACAATTACAAGAAGAAGGCGAGCGGTGGTGGTGGTAGCACGAGCTACAACAACGGGCGCTGGATGGCCGTTGCACTCCTCAACGCGGCCTTTGTGGCGGTCTTTCTCGCCGTCACAGAGCACTTCACCCGGCAGGTGACGCCCTACGCCGCGCGCGTGACAGAGACGCAGCTGCGCAAGTCGCTGGGTTACCGTGTCGCGTGCGTCCGGGGCCTCCCCGCCAGCGCCCTGCGCGCCGCCACTCACGAGTCCTTCTGCCGCGCCTACGTGGACGTTGACAGCTACTTTCCCCCGCCGCGCCGTCCGCCGACGGGCGTCAGTGCTGCCGCCGCTACTGCTGAGGAGGGAAGAGAAGGGGGAGGAGGAGGAGCGAACGAGCTCTCGGCCTCCTCTTCCGCTCTTGCCACTACACAAGCGGCAGCGACAACCTCAGCAGAGGGGAGGTTGTCACTCCGTGCCACTAGGTTCGATGGCGAAACGGATGGCAGCAGCGGCAGCAACGGCGGCGGCAGCGAGTCCCTGTGTGAGTGCGTGTGCCTCGACCTCGACTTTTGGTTCGACCACGGACACTACTACCACGAGCAGCGCCAGCGCCGCGCGGACAGCCGTCGGCCCACCCGCCGCGCTGACGTCGCAGAGACGCTGAGGAGCGATGTGGTGGTGGAGAAGATCGTGGTGACGCGCAGCGCCCCGCGCGGCATGTACGCGTGCATCGCCCGGGCGGAGAGCTGCGTCACGGCGCTGCAGGAAGCGGTCGCGGGGGAGAGGGCGCTGCGCCGCCGGCAGCGCTCCCTCCGCGCGCTGCACCTCCTGGCCGACGACATCAGCCGCAGCCACTACACAGGACAAGTAAGAGGGGATGGCAGCATGGAGAAGGGCAGCACCGAGCACGACGAGCAAGACGAGCTGCTGCTGGCGGTCATGCGCTCCGACAGCCGACGTCGTCGCCACCGCCGCGCCGACAGCGATGACGCGAGGGCGGGGGACTACAGCTCCGGCGGCGGCGACGAGGGCGGCGCAAGGGCGGAGGAAGAGGACGGGTTTTTCTTGCTGACGCGCGGGGCCTACTGCTGCGGCGCGGGCGGCCCGCGGGAGGCGGTGCTGCCGGCCGCCGTCCGCCACTTCCGCGACGCGGCGACAGAGCTGAACGCCCACATTCGGCAGGTGCCGCGGCAGCGGGAGGCCGGGGGCGTCTTTATTCTCTTCACCAGCGCCGTCTCGGCTTTTGAGTTTGTGCACCTCTTCAACGCGCGCCGCGCGGGGGCCGTCGGGGCCTTCAGCAACAGCTACGCCGAAATCG
The DNA here is from genome assembly GCA_030347455.1 of Kentomonas sorsogonicus. Taxonomy (NCBI): domain Eukaryota; phylum Euglenozoa; class Kinetoplastea; order Trypanosomatida; family Trypanosomatidae; genus Kentomonas; species Kentomonas sorsogonicus. The sequence continues at coordinate 470,967 of JAQOSZ010000153.1, read as the reverse complement.
CCGGCCCGCCGAGCCAGATCATCGAGAACAACATCAACCTCAGCAAGTGGCAGCGGCGGCTGCGCTACGCGCTGGTGTTTGTGCTGTACGTGTTCATGGTGCTCGCGGTCTCCGTCCCGACGGCGCTTCTCGGCTCGCTGGGCGACCTGGCGGAGCGCGTGGTGGTGGCCAACAGCAACCTGAACCACCTCCTCCTCAGCGATCCCAGCAACCCGTTTAGCAACAACAGCAGTAATAATCATAACGCAACGGCAGCAGCAGCAGCGGGGGGAGAAGGAGGAAGCAGCGGCTGGGGAGGCAAGAGCGGCGGGGCGGAGCTGTGGTGGGGCTGGGAGCGCTACGCGCGCGTGTCGCCCGGGGTGCAGCGGGTGCTGGCGGCGTACCTCCCGGTGCTCGCCCTCGCGCTCTTCTACACGCTGCTGCCGTACGTGGCCCGCGTGATGGCGGTCGGGATGGGCGCGACGACGCAGGCGCAGCGCGACCGCCAGCACCTCGCGCTGCAGTCCACCTGTATGGTACTCACCGCGGTTATATTTCAGGCCGCCCTGCAAGGCGGCTTCTCCCGCCTCAGCGGCGTGCTGAACCCCTTCTCGCTTCTCTCCGCGCTGTTTCCCTCGCTGCTCGGCGGCGCGTCGGGGGACGGGGGAGGGGGCTCCGCGTCCTCGCCGTCGTCCGATGCGTTGGGGGCGGACGCGATTGTGAGTCTGTTTGTCGCGTGCGTGACGCCGCAGGGGGGCTACTGGTACGCGCGGGTGCTGATGCCGCTGGCCGTCTCGGCGTGGGTGGAGCTGCTGGACCCGTGGGAGTTGGCGGTCGCAGCCGTCAGTCGCGCGCGCGCGCGCATTCAGCGCCGCTACGACGCCCTCTTCTCCCCGCGGCCCTTTGAGTTCCCCCGGCTGTACAGCTACGACCTGACGATCCTCTCCATCGGGGTGCTTTTCCACATGACGTCGCCGCTGCTGACGGCCGTCGTCGGGCTCTACTTTGTGCTGCGCAGCCAGCTGCAGCGCGGCAAGCTCCGCGACCGCTACCGGCCCCCGCTGCCGCCCGAGCACGACTGCACCGACTTTGGCGTGCTGGCGCTGGCGCTGCGCATGGTGGCGGGCCTGCTCGCGGCCGCGGAGGTCGGCAACGCGCTGCTGTGCGGCCTGCGGGGGACCCCCGGGAGCGCGGTCGTGTCCGCGGCCGCCTGCGCCGCGGCGATCGCCCTCTTCGCGCGCGTGTGGGCGGTGTCGCGCCGGTGGGGGCCGACGATCGCCAGCGTTCGGCGCAGCGCGGGGACTCTACTAACCGACGGCTCGCCGCAACAGACGGGGAGCACGAGCGCCACGGAGGCCGCGCCGCTGCTGGCTGCGGGTGGGCCAATCAAGAGCGGTTACGGAGCTACCGAGGCGGCGCGGCAACACAGCGACGGTGGTCGTGGGGGCCGCGAACCACAACAGAAGGAGGAAGAGGAAGAAGAAGAAGAAAAGGCTTCGGCTCCAGGGTGCGGCGCGCGCATGGACGGCGATGGTAGAAGCGACGCTGGCGCTGCAGCCGACGCGGCCCATCCGCAGTCGCCTCCCCCTGCCGTGGCGCTGGCCCGCGGCGGCTACAGGGAGGGCAGCTACGCAAGTCTCAGCGCCTCTATCATGTCTGCCGAGCGGGACGTGAGCGCCTCCCCTACCGACAGTCACATCAGCCCCCTCCGCTCCCCGACAGCTGACGGCGGCAGCAACAGCAATAGCAGCAAAGACAGCAGCGAAATGCAAGAAGGCGGCACCGCTGTTGCTGCTGCTGCTGGGCAAGCTGAGGATGGATTTGAAGGCGGGTCTGATAGCAGGGAGGGAAACGCAAAAATGGAAGAAGAGAAGAAGGAAAAGGGCGATGGCAGGCGGAAGGCAAAAAAGGAAGAAGAGAAAGAAGGAACAAGAGGGACCAGCGACGGAAACACCACTTCTTTCAGAAATGACGACAGCTTCATTGCCGATGGCGTCATGCGCCACGAACACCGCAGCAGCGACAGGAACACTAAACCCCCCGCGGCGTCTGCGGCGGCGGCCGCCACCACCACCACCACTATTACTACTACTACTACTACTAGCAGCAGCAGCAGCCGCACAGCTCTCCGTGCTCCCACCGGCGAAGACGGCGCCGATCACGATAATGGCGCTGACGGCACTTTGACAAGTCGCACCCACTACAGCAGCAACCACAGCAACAACTACTACTACTACGATGGTGTCTATTCTAACAATAATAATAATAACAATGATACGAGTGGCGGTGGCAGTCCCTTCACGGGGCACCTGCTGCCGCGTGTGCGCGGGGCCGGGTCGCGCTACCAGCCCAAACACCAGCGCCTCGCCCTCGTGGACGCTGACGCGGCCGTCGCCGCCATCGTCGCCGCCGACTTCACTGTCGAACGCTATTGGGACGAGGAGGTGACATGGTACGAGGCAGACCTCTCTGATGTGTGATGTGTGTTCTTTTCGTTTTTTTTTCTTTCCCCCCCTCCTCCTAATTTCCCGCTATGTTTCTCGCACCTTCTTTCTTCCTGTCTATTTCTTTCCCTCTCTCTCTCCCCCCCCCCCCCCCCCCCCCCCTCTCTCTCTCTTTATCCCCTCCCATATGTCGCATTAATGGACGGAAGATTCAATAGAGAAGGTGAAAATATGCGGACTAAACTGATAATTTAAAGGGGAAAAACAAAATGAACTCATATGCAACACGCAAACAGCAAAACAAAAAAAAAAAAAAACACTGAATCATAAACGTGATGATTTCCATTTTTATTTCATATTCTCAGGATTTACCTCCGAGATTCTTTCAAGGCAAAGCGACGCCACACTTTTACTCACAGTCTGCGGCATACCACTCATTTGTTCCTTCGCACACGAAAAATTAAAAACTCTGAATTGAAGGCTACCGTGTCTGCACGGTACGCGCATTATGCATTAGCTTTTCTCTCCCTCTCTCTATCTCAACATCTTGTCGACTGAATACATCTTCACCTCCATAAACCCTGCGAAAAAAAGGAATTAACTCTACTACTGGAGACGTTTAGAATCTCATCGGACTCAAAAGGGATAAAGGTGTTGTTAACATACACACGCTGGTTGTCCGATTCTTTTGTTTGCTTTTTTTTTTGTAAGAAGAACAGCAAAAGAAGAAATTAAAAAAAGAGAAAATTCTTTTTTTTTTCCTTCATTAATAACCAGAAACATCATCCCTATTATCAATAGCAGCATATACGCTTACGCACCTATACACACACACAGGCGCACATCTTTCAAAACCCAACAAAAGTCACTGCAAGAAAAAAAAAATAAGTTGCAAAGAACAAAAAAAAAAATAAAGATGACCATCTACTCCGTCGGTATCGTCAGCCGCCAGGGCCGCGTGGTGCTCTCCCGTCAGTTTGTCGACATCACTCGGATGCGCATTGAGGGCCTTCTGTCGGCCTTCCCCCGCCTGCTCGAGTCCAGCACCAGCGGCAGCAAGCCGGCCGCGGAGGGGGAGGCGGCGGCGGACCTGGTGCCCGGACGCGGCCGGCGGCGCGGGAGGAGCGGCAGCAGCGGCGGCCGGCGGCATGGCCTTCGAGGGGGAGGAGGGCGGCGGTCTCGTCTTTGGCTACGAGACGGCGGCAGGCGCGGGCGGGGCAGGCGGCGGCGGCATTGCCATGTACGTGGACGCGGGCCAGTTTCGCTACGTCTACCAGCCGCTGGAGGAGCTGTACCTGGTGCTGGTGACGGACGCCAAGTCGAGCAACATCGTCGAGGACCTGTCGACGCTGCAGCTCATGGCGAGCCTCGTGCGGGAGACGGTGCCGGCGGTGAGCGAGGCCGCCCTCGTGCGCGGCACCTTCGCCGTGCTCTTTGCGCTCGACGAGGTGGTGGTGGAGGGGCGCCGCGAGAACGTGAGCCTCGAGCAGGTGCACACGTACCTTGAGATGGACAGCCAGGAGGAGCGCGCGGCGCTCGAGGAGAAGCGGCGGCAGCTCGAGAACGCCAAGCGCGTCTCGGCGGAGCACGCGCGGCAGCTGCGGGAGAAGCGCAAGGCCATGGGCGGCGGCGGCGGCGGCGGCGGTGCCTACGGCGGCATCGGACCCGACAGCCCCAACTTCTCCGGATTCGGCGGCGGCGGCATCGGTGGCGGAGCGCCGCCCGCGAGTGCCTGGTCCCCGCCGCCCGCCGCCACCACCACCGCCGCGCCGTCCGGCGCCCCCGCGCGCGCTGGCATGAGCCTCGGCAAGGGCCGCAAGACAGACCTCACCGCCAAGGTGCAGAAGGAAATGGGCATCAGCGGTGGCGGGGCTGCCGGCGCCGGCGGGGGGGCTGCGGCAGCGGCACTGGCGGCTAATCCCAACGCGGGTGGTGCTGCAGCAGCGGCGGCGGCGAATGCGGCGGGCGCGGTGTCGCAGGAGGCTGTGCACGTGGTGGTGGCGGAGCGCATGACGGCGCTGCTCTCGCGCGACGGCGACACCGAGACGGCCGACGTGAAAGGGGAGCTGACGATCCTCGTGAACGACCCCGCGGCGGTGCACGCGCGGGTGCAGCTGCGCCCCGTCAGCGACGGCTTCGCCTTTAAGGCGCACGCCAAGGTCAACAAGGCGCTCTTCGCTTCGGATCACGTCATCGCGATGGCCGACGACAGGCCGCTGCCGGTGCAGCAGCCGGTGTCCGTGCTGCGCTGGAAGCTTGCCGACGCGGCAGCCGCGGCCGCGGTGTCGCCGCTCGCGCTGACGTGCTGGCCGCAGGGCAACGCGAGCGTCACTATCGAGTACGAGCTGGCGGCGGAGTCGCCAGCGGCGGCGGCGGGCCTGGAGCGCCCCTCGCTGCTCGTGCCGCTCTACGGCCGCCGCGTCACCGACGTCGCGCCGTCCGTGGGGGAGGCGTCGGTGGTGCACACCGACGACGGCGGGCAGGCGGTGCAGTGGCTGCTGCCGACAGTGTCGACGCAGCACCACGCCGAGGGCAATCTTGAGATCCGCATGGCCGACGCCGACGACCCCAGCGCCAACGACGACGAGCAGATCTTCTTCCCGGTGACGGTGCAGTTCACGTCCCCCTGCAGCCTCGCGGGGGTGGCGGTGCACGACGTGGTCAACACGCAGACGGGGCAGTCGCTGCCCTTCAGTCACCGACGTCGCCCTCGCCGGCGGTCCCATCAACGTCGCCTAGTGCTAGAGCGAGCGAGCGAGCGAGGGATGGGGGAAAGGGAGAGGGAGAGAGAAAGAGAAAGAGAAACAAGGGAATGCAGAGAAGTTTGGGGAGGGGGACGGAATAATAAAAAAAAAAGAATAGACGAGTCAGCAAGTGAACGAACGAATGACAGAGAAAGAGAGTGAGCGAATGCAAGAACGAAAAGGATGAGGAAAAAAAAGTGAAAACCGAAAGAGTCGTGATAACTCGTTGGACGAGGGGGCAACACGCCACTAGTCTTTCTTTTTTTTTTTTCTTCCATGTCTTTATAACTTTTTTGATGTACACTCGATTTTTCCCTCAACCTTTCACTGCTGCCTTTTTCACCCTCGTCCTTGGCCTGGGTCATTTGCTCTCTCTCCTCTCCCTCTGTCTCTCTCACTCCTCGTTTTGGTTGATAGAAATGGTATTTAGATGTCCCTTGAAGCATTCACCAAAAATAAGGTTGCCATTCCGTTGCCATCATTACTGTATTCTCCAATGTGTGTGTGTTTTTTTCTCTTCGTTATTATCTCACCCAGTCCATTTCAATCCCCCCTCACATTACGTGCTGTTATGTTCTTTGCTAATTTTACTTTGTGCCTTATCGACAACACAAATAACCACGAAAAGAAAAAGCAAGGAAAAAGAAGAAAAAAGGCATGTCGGGAAGCAAAATGGAAAGACATGGCTGGGATCTTTCCTTGTGTTTCGCGTAACAAAAGGAAGCACGCGCATGATGGCTTGCGAGTCTCAACGACGCATGCACGAACGTCGTCTGCGTTAGCGTCTGGGTGGTGAGTGTGGGAAAAACAAGCACACACACATACCACCACTACGGCTACAGTGACACCCATCGGAGTCTTTCCTGGGGTCTTTCCACACAGCTCCTCTGCGGTTTTTTTTTTAATTCGCTGTGTGCATTGCACTCACACTGCCATTACGTTTTTTCTTCTGCCGTACATCTGTCGCACACCGTCACATCTTTCCTATCCTTTTCACACACCACACACACACACGCACACACACACACACACACACACACATACGCACGCACATATAACACTAAACAACACGAAAAGGAAAAACGCTTTGCTTTTAGCTATCAAAAAAAAAAAAAGAACTTCCCCTATTTTTATCTCTAAACCCTTACCCACTACCCCACTATCCACCTAACCCCAACAGCCCAGTCGACAAGCATGGTGGACACTGCGACGACAGCAGCGGAGGTGCTTCGCGCGGCGGCCGACCTTCCCGACCGCGCGCGCACCGCCGCCCTCGTCGCCGCCGGGCGCCGCGCGGCCGCCAATGAGCCGCTGCGCGCGTCGCTGCTGGCGCTGACGGCGTCGCCGCGCCACGAGGAGCGGGCGGCGGCCGCGGCGGCGGTGTGCGGCCTCCACGCGGCCTCCGCCGGGGCGGCGCCTCTGTCGGGCGAGGCCAAGGCGGCGGCGCTGCTGCTCGCGCGCGACCCGTCGCCGGCGGTGCACAACCTGGCCATGGGCCCCGCGGCGGCCGCGGCGGACGAGGCGGAGGCGCGCTCGCTGGCCGCGACGGTGCCGCACCACGCGCTGGGCGTCCTGTGCGCGGCGCTGCGGCGGCGCGGCCGGCAGGCGGTGGTGGACGCCGCGTACGAGGAGGCCGTCGCCGCCGGCGCCTCCGCCGCGCGCTGCGCCGCGCTGGCCAAGTGCGTGTCAGTCGAGGTGCTAGAGCGGCGGCGCGCGGGGTGGCTGGTGCGGCAGCCGGCGCACGTGCTGGCGCCGCTCACCCGCGCCAACGCGCGCTGGATGGTGGTCGAGCTGACGGCGCAGGCGGACGCGGCGGAGGGCCCGCTGCTGCCGCCCGCCCTCGCCGCGGCCATCACCGTCGTCGCCGGCGAGATCCTCGACGCCTTCCCCGCCGGCTCCCCCGAGGTGCAGCTGGCGCTGCGCCTGGTCGAGGCCGCGCGCCCCCGCCTCGCTGACGGCGTCCCCGGCAGGCTCACGGAGCTCCTCACCCACAAGGCGCCGCTGGACGTCGCCGCGCACCCGGAGCTGGCCGGCGGCAACGTCTTACTCGGGCCACGCCGCTGGCGCCGCGTGCGGCACACCCGCGGCGACGACGCGGTGCGCGCGCTGCTGGCCGCGCCGCACATGTGCAGCGACGTGCGCGACTACCGCTTCGGCGACCTCTCCGCGCCGCTGCGCCGCCTCGTGTACCCGGCCTTGGCGGAGTCCGCCGCCGCCGACAGCAGCACCAACGAAACCGTCCTCCAGCACATTCCCGAGGCGGCGCGGCGTGTCGAGTGCGCGCGGGCGCTCTTTGTGTGCGAGCGCCTCGCTGACGACAACGACGCCCGCATCGCCGCGACGCGCGTGCTGCCGTTTGACGAGGCGGCCGCGCTGCTCGCCGAGTTCCTCGAGGACCCGGACGTCTCGGTGCGCAGCGACGCGGCCGCCCAGCTCATCGGCGGCGCCGCGTACCACCGCGCGGGGCCGCACCTCACCAAGGCGCTGCAGTTCTGCCTCAAACGCCGCAAGGAGCAGGCGGAGTTCCAGAGCGCGGTCTTCAACGAGCTCACCCGCCTCCCCGCCGTCGTCTGGCGCCCGGAGCACCTCCCGCTGCTGGAGGAGCTGCTACAGGTGCCGTTTGCCAACAAGGACGGCGCCCGCCTGGGGCCCCAGGCGGTGGTGCTGTTGATGCGCGCCGCGGTGCACAACATGGACTGGGCGCTCACCAAGCTGCCGGCGCTTGTCAAGCTCGCCGACGCGGAGGTCCACGAGCTGTCGTGGGACGCGGATGAGCTGGACGACGCGGCGACACTCAAGTACGTCCAGACCTGCCTACTGCCGCGCTTCGAACTCTACCTCGCCGCCGGCGGCAGCATGACCGACGGCGGCGACAACAAGGACCACACGGGGCCTGTCAGCCAGCACGTCTTTGAGCGGCTAGGGGCGGCCAAGCGCCGCGGCGTCCTCGCGGACATCCTCAACGGTCTCTACGACCGCTGCCTCGCGCTCTCCAGCAAGGCCCGCCTGTGGGCGCGCCCCGGCGACGAGGACGAGGCGGTGCAGCAGCAGGTGCTGCGCGGGGAGCGCGAGGACGACGGCCGCTCTCACAACGCGCGCGGCCTTGTCGAGTGGGCGGTGCGCGGCATCAGGGAGCAGTCGCACGAGCGGTTCCTGGAGGTGGCGCAGCGGCTGCTGCGGGAGGACGTGCGGTGGGTGCAGATGGACGTCGTCCGCGACGCGCTCTTCACGCGCCTGCAGGGGCCGCTGCTGAGCGCCTTCATCGAGGGAGAGTCGGCGCGGCTGCACCGCGTGCCGGACCGCCGCCTGGTGCCGGACTGGCTGCCCAGGACTGTCGGCCGCCGCCGCCACTGGGCCCCCAACGGGACGCGCGTGCCGCCGCTGTCGGTGGTGGCGGGCACGTGGGCGGCCGCGCAGCAGCGCCTCCTGCAGGACCTGCTGCTGTGGATGGTGCACGCCTACTACACGGAGCCGGAGGCGCACACGGCGCCGGCGAAGCCCCTCATCGACCTGGCGGCGCGCCTGCCGTGCGCGGGGCTGCGGGACGGCGCGGACGGCGGCCTGGCGGCGCTGGCGCGCGCGGACTTTGAGCCGGTGGTGCTGCGCGACTGGGCGCTGCAGGCGCTCGGCACGATGCGCGACGCCGCGTCGCTGGAGGAGCTGCTGGCCGCCCTCGGCGACGCGCGGCTGCGGGAGGCGCTGACGGCGGCGCAGCGGCGCGTGCGGGCGCTGGGCGCGGCCGAGGCGCTGCGGCTGCTGCGCCCCGTGCTGCTCCGCTCCACCCAGCCGTCGGTGCAGAAGCAGCTCGTCGCCTTCATCGGGGACCTCTCGACCGACGACGCGCTGGCGTGCGTGCTGGAGTTCGTGCGCGCGCAGGGCGGCATGGGGACCGCCAAGGACGACGACGACGAGGCGTCCAAGGGCAAGAAGGGCAAGGGGCCCTCGGGGGTCGAGAAGAACGTCGCGGTGGCGGTGGCGCGCGCGCTGCGCAGCTACCTGCACCGCCCCGAGGCGTGGGAGCTGCTGCGGGAGCTGGCGGCCGGCGGGCGCGAGGCGGCGTGCCTGGCGCTCTGCGAGGTACCCGCCGCCGCCCTCAGCGCCGCCGCCGCCGCCGCGGAGGAGAAGGCGGGCGAGGGCGGCGCCAGCGCGTGGGACCGCTACGCCGCGCTGCTGCTGCCGCTGCTGCAGTCGCACCCCAAGGCGAAGGTGCGCGCGACCGCTCTGCAGCGCATCGTCGACACACCCGAGCTCGCGACGCCCGCGGTGCGCGGCGCGCTGCTGGCCCTCGGCGCCGCCGCCTTCGCCCCCGGTACTGCTGAGAGCGACGGCAACGACGACGAGCCTCCCGCTGCTGGTGAGGAGCGGCACGACCGCATGTTGGTGGTGCGCGCGATTCTCGCCCGCTGCGCCCCCGCCGAGGACCCCGCGCGTGTCGCGGCGGTGCTGGCCGGCACCAAGACGACCGCCGGCAGCAACAACCTCGCCACCGCCAGCCACATCGCGGACGATGTGGTCTCGGTGTTCGACAACCTCCCGAGCGTCGCCGCCCGCGGCGCGCTGCTGCCGCTGCTGCGCGCCTACCACGCGTGCCTCTGCGAGCGCAAGCTCGGCGCCGCGGCGGTGCGGGTGGCGCTGCGGCTGCCGCCGCAGGAGTGGGGCGCCGCCGTCGCGCGCACGCAGGAGGCGGGGCTGATGCACGTCGGCGTGTGGCTCGCCGTCGCGCGGGCGCCGGAGGAGTACCGCTTCTGGGGCCGCGCGGCGGAGCTCGGCAAGGCGCACGCCAAGGACGCCAAGGACGCCGCCGCCGCCGCCGCGATGCAGACGGAGGAGGAGTTCACGGCCGCGCTGGAGCGGGCGACGCTGCGCGCCCACGCCCAGCCGCTGCTGCGCCTCCTTGGTCTCCTCGCCGTGCGCGATCACCTTGCCCACAGCGACGCGCTCTCGGACGAGGACTTCAACGCGGCCGTGCGCGCGTACAGGCAGGACGGCGACCCGGCGGTGCGCGAGGCCGCCGCCGTCATCGACCTCCGCCGCAAGCGCTCCCGCGACTAGAGGGGGGAAAGGGGCGGCGGAATGGAATGGAAGGGAATGGTGAGAGGGGACAGGGCTTTATATAAGCTAGGTCGTAAGAGCTGATGCAGAGGGCGAGATGGGAGGGAAGAAAGGGATAAGGAAAACAAAAAGGAAAAGGGAAGAATGGAGAAATCCAACTAGCAGGACTTGAGGAGTGCTACTGAGACGGTAGACGCACGCGGGGAACTCGTCCTCTGTTTTCTCTTTCTCCCCCCCCCCCTCTCACCTTTTCCTTTGAATCTCTTCTTCCACTTCTATTTCCCCGTATCTTTCTTTCTCTTTCTCTCTCTCTCTCTCTCATCAGTGTTGCGCTTAGCTCACCTCTTTCCTACTTTTTATCAACCTCCGTCTACTCCTCGAGCTCTTCTTTTTAATTTTCTCTTTCTTTTTTTTCCCATCCAATTCTCATTGTTACACACTTTTTTTTTCTTATTTTTTTCTTTTCACTGATACGGTTTTCATTTTCTTATTTATTATTTTTTTAAATCTATTTCCTCCTTTTCCACATCAGCACTTCCCTCGCACGCAACGCGTAACTGTCCCTCTGCGGTCGCGAGAGCGCGTGTTGACCCGTCCGCACACAGTGTGTGTCAAGATAACAATATATATATATATATATATAAATGGACAGAGTCATATCCGCACACTCAGCCAGATATCACCAGCTCCCTCCCCTTCCATTTTGGTTACATTGTCGTCGGAGCTGATGTGTGTGCTTTGTTTTGTTTTTGGACTTTTTTCTTCTCTCACCCACTCCTCCCACTGTTCTTATTTTTCCACATTTTTTTTTTTAAACTCTGTCTCATCTCTCCCATTTGCTTACTCTTCTTCATGTATTTCCACTGTGTGATGCTTCTTTTGTTTGTTTTGTTTTGTTCTTTTTTAATTCCATTTTGCTTCATTTTTTTATTAAGCTTTCCTTAACACTCCTCAAACATACATATAATCTCTTCTATTACTATACACGCTAAAAGAGGTGTAGGGCACAGTCAAAGTTTTTTTCTCAATCTCGTTCACTACTTGTTTTGTTTTTTGTTTTGTTTTGTTTTGTTTTACTTCTTGATTATATATATATCTTTTTTTTTTTTCATCCATTCCTTACTTGCATGCGATGCCATCCACATACACACCCACACAGACAAAGAAAGGGAGAGACACATTTTTCGCTTTTCTAATATTTATGAAAACGCGCAGCCTCTGAAGGAAGAGGAAAAAAAAATATTTTTGTGTTCTTTTTTTTTTTTATCCCATCAAATTCCACGAACTGATGCTAAATTATTCTCTGACGTGATTAAACATCCATGTGATCACTGGAGGTTTAAAAGAAAAATGAAATCAAACGAAACGAAAACTCACTGCATACTCCGTCTCTGTGTGTGCCTCTCATAAATGCCGGTGATGGACTTCATGTCTTTTAATTAGCCTCGATTCTAATCATAGCTAAGCCATTGTTATTCCTGGCTTCTTTTTTGTGTTTATCTTTCTGTCCGTGCGCGCGTGTGTACATATGTATCTCGTGATTATTTTTCCTTATTTCTCCGCTCTCCCCTTATCATCCCCCCACCACCACCTTCATTCACTCTTCCAACTACAAAAACAAACAAAATAAAACCAAAAACAAACAAGTAAGAAGAGTAAACACTTGACCTTCACTGGCCTCTAGTGTTTCGAATTATTTTTGTCGTGTTGTTTCATTCTTTCTTTCTCTTTTTCACCTCCGAATAGAGAAGCACTGCAGATCCCTACTACTGCGTAGGACACGCACACACACACACACACACAAAACACACACATAATATAAAGAAGAAACAAGATGGGCCGCTTTAAGCCGCTTGCCATCAAGAAGAAGTACGCCAAGAAGATGAAGCAGAACCGCCCCGTTCCCTACTTCATTCGCCTCCGCACCGGAAACCGCATCAAGTGGAACGAGAAGCGCCGCCACTGGCGCCGCACGAAGCTCAACTTCTAAAGAGGCGAGAAGAGAAGATTTTCAAAACAAAAAAAAAAAACATCAAGTGGAGAATGTGTGGGGAGAGGCACAAGGCAAGTCGGCCGAAACGGAGAAGAGGGGGGGGAAGAGAGCAAAGAAACAGCAAGAAAGAAGAAGCATGCGCTTTTGTCGCTTTTCTGTTTTTCTTCTTCCTTTTCTCTCGCTCTCTCTCTCTCTCTCTCTCTGCAGTTTTCCTGCAAAACTGACGAGAGATGTTTTGGCCGTTGTTTAGCTTCTCCCTGTTTACCCTTCTGACACAAAATATTGCTTTGTCATTTCCTTCTTTCATTTCTAACCAAAAAAAAAAAAAAAGTATCAACCAAAACCCTGCCTAAATCACGAGACCTATCTGCATCTGTGTGTCTGTGGTGATTTGTCTGTTTGTGTTTTGTGTTTGCGTGAAGGAGGGTGCTATCGCGCGTCTCTTTCACGCTTGTTACTATTGTCATTGTTGCGTATTCCAAGCCAAGAGAAAGCGCGAGAGAGGAATATTTCGCGCTTTCAGAAGAATGAGAAGCATGCATCGTACGGTGGTTCATCTTCTTTCTACCGCCGCATTTTCCTCTTGTATTTGATTGTACTCGACTGATGATGTGTCTCCCTCGCTCATCAAAACTTTCTTCACTTCTCTGTATTTTTACTTACCAATCTCTCTCTCTCTCTCTCTTTACTCGCACAAAAAAAACAAAACGAGAGAGAAAAGACACAAACAGAATCAATAGACTCACATTCAGACATTACTTTCCTTTTCTTGTGCAATTCCCAGATCTTCATAGACTTTCCTTTAGACTCTGACTTTTCTTTCTTTTTTTATTTTTTCACAGTAATTCCTTTTATTTGACAATTGCATCATTTCATTTCTCTCCTCCCTTTACTTCTTCTTTTTTTACTTCAAATATCACACAACACACTCACAACTCTATATCACCACTCCTCACATTATCTGAATGTCGCGCGACAACAATCGTCTCTACCATTACGCGCAAGCCAACAATTACAGCCTGACTGAGGGCCATATGCATGACTACAACAACAGAAATGACGGCAGTGATGCCAACTATCCTCACAACAACACCAACACCAATACGTACGGCAGTTATAACTATACGAGTTGTCGACAGGGCCACAACGAAGAAGAGGGTGATAACAATAATAACAACAATGAAGGTCAAGTCAAAAGGGAGCCTACGGATGCCTCTGTTACGGCAGCGATAGGAGCAGCGGCGGTGGTGTCGCCCTCTGTCACAACAACAACAACCGCCCCGCAGGCCTTCGCGAGTGAGGAGGAGTACCAGCTGTATACCCTCGAGACTCTGCTGGCGGCGGAGCGGACGCTGCAGTCGCGACTGGCGCGGCAGCAGGCGCAGCTCGCGGCCATCACGGACTTCCTCACGGGACTTTTCCTCGCCATACAGGGGGAGGGGCGGCTGCTTTTACAGCAACAACAACAACAGCAGCAGCAGCAGCAGCGATATCACAGTCCACGCCAAGACGACATCACGAAACACCAGATCAACAACAACAACAACAACAATAGAAGTTCAACAACCAATCCTCAGCTCTTCCATCCCCCGTCTCATTACTACTCGCTGCATGAGATGCTGGAAAAACTTATTGAAGTGGAACGACGGCTCAGACGGAGTGAGCAGGGAGAGGATGGCAAAGCGAACAGAGATGGAGAGGATTCTTACCACACACAACAACAACAACAACAGCCGTATCAGTCGCCCGCTGCATTACTCAAAACACCAGCACACCACACCACGCGCCACAACGAGGGCGCTCTAGGCCCTGGGAACGGTATGCGGGGGACAACAACAACAACAGCAACAGCAATAACATTAATAACGGGGGCTGCGACTGCACCGAATGGAGCATCAGGGATGACAGTGAGCAAGGCAACTCCACACGAGATGTTGCAGCAGCAGCAGCAATACTCAAGAAGGACAATAACGACGACGATGATGGGTGTGGCCGGCGGGTTGAAAGAAGAAGAAGAACAAGAAGAGAAGGAAGAAACGTTTTCAACTCTCAAGGAACGTCGCATGCAGTTGTTGGGAGTTGTACAGCAGCGCCTCTTCTCCAGTCGCGGGCTCTTTGTAGGGGAGTTGCGGGATCGATTTGTGGGTTGCCATAACGATAACAGCAACGGTGGAGAAAACAACAACCGCCACCGCGGCAACAACAACAATAACGATAATGATAGCAACGATGGCAACGATGAAGCCGATGAGCGTCCGTGTGTGCTAACATCATCGCCGCCCCCGCCACTTCCGGCTAATAATCTCCTCTACTATTCCCTGCGGCCCCACACCTACGCGCGGCTGCTCCCTATCACCATCGGACTTGTCGCCTCTCTCTCAGGCGAACTCTCCGCGTGCTGCGCCGAGATGGGGACGAATAACAGCAACAACAACAACAACAGCAGCAACAAAAACAGCAACAATAACAGTAGTAACAATACAAATGGCAACAGCACAGGAGAGCATAATCCTATCACTAGTGGTAAACGTAGGAGTGCTGGCGGCGGCGGCTGCCAGAGCAGCGGCGCCCCCGTCGTCAACAACACCATTACCACCGCAACTGGCACTGCCGATTGCAGAGTCCAAAAAGACGACAACGAAGAAGAAGAGCACGATGTCACTTGCGCATCCCGCGGTGACGGTTATCATGTCGATATTGGAAACAACAAAAACGGCAACAACAACCATCATTCTCATCATAACAACGACGACAACCAGAATGGCAATAAAGTGAGAAGTGAAGCGATAGTCGACGCTCCTGGCGGCGGTGACGGCGCTCTTCCTCTCTTTCGCTACCTGTATCCCGAGAATCGTCTTCTTGTGGTCTGCCGGGGGCTTGAGCGGCTGCTGCTTTTTCTGGAGCTCCCTTTTGTTGAGCACGAGAGCTGCCGCAACGCCTCGACCGCCGCTGCCGCCGCCGCGCCAGCAAGCGGCGAGCAAACGCCGTCGCAAGCGATGGTCAATCCGTTTGACTTTACGGCTGTCTTTTACGGTTCGCTTGGCGCCAACGGAGGTAACGGTGGGGGTGACGGTGACGGGCGCGATTAACAGCAGCAGCGGTAACAACAACAACAACTATAACAATGATAACAATAGTAGTAGTAATAACAATAATAGTAATGAAAACAGCACCCGGGCGGCGCTACGGCTGCTGGTGGTCGATCTGATGGAGATCGAGGACGTTGCCAGGGAAGCACTGTCAAGCCGCCTGTCCGTCAAAGGTCGCACGGACAGAGCGGAGGGGGAGGGAGAAGGAAGGGATGACGTGTACTACATTCCCTTCTCTGCCTTCTCCACCGCCGCCGCAACCACCGCCGCTGACGCTGACGCGCTTATCGGTGACGGCGGCGATGTTAATGATCACCCCAACGGAAGCATTCGACCTGCCACAGACACAGCCGACGAGAATCCCCACTCGGCATTCGCCAACACTTCTAATCTTCCTCCTCCTTCCTCTCATTCTTGCTTCCGTCACCCTGACCTCGGGCATGATGGCGAGGGTGAGAATACGGCAAGCGACAGTGGTGGTGGTGGTGGTGGTGGTAATAGGGCGAGTGAGCATTCCTCCATTCCTGCGGTGGTGATAGTGAACAACGCTCTCTACACGTTGGCGGTGGCGGCGGCGCGTGTGCGACAGCGGCTGCGGGGGGTCCTCCGGCGGCAAGAGAGGTAAAGCGTCAACACGCTGCCGTAAACTGTTGGAATTACAAATCGATGTTGCCCGTCACGTATCATTTCTCTTTTCCCTCTTGCGGTGTGTAACTATTACTTCCTACGTTTGTTTTCCTCCTTATTTTTTCCACTTTCTCCTTCTTTTCCCTTCTTTTCGGAAAGCCGAAGGCCCCGCTACCTTCTCTATTTTCCACGTCTCTTACTTCGGTCACACAACGCACTTCAGAGCAACTGCTTCATCTTTTTTTCCCTTTCTCTCTCTCATTTTCTCTCTGCTAATTTTCCGCTATTTACCGTCTTCACATATTTCTGCTGTTATTTTTCTCTGCTACACGTATGAAACTATATTGTTTTTCTTTTTTCATTTGCATCATCATAGGGTGTTGATTCTCCAAATCAACCTGTGCGTGGAGTCTTGCTAGTGCATGCGTCGTCTGACACAATACTTTATCATAAATATATATTATCTGCAATGTAGTATGTCTCTACTACACTCAAATGCCAGTATTGTCCCTTCCCTTTTCTCATTCTTTCCCTCTATCCCTTCTCACCGACACCCCGTAGTGAAATTTATCTAGTAAACCCTTTTTTTTTTCCTAGGTGCTTTCTTCTCTTAACCATTCTTGCAACAACAGATTTTTTTCCCCCGTAGTTATTGTTCTTTTAGGCATTATTTTTTCTTTCTTTCTTTTTCTCTTGCTTTCCCCCACTGGAATCCTTTAACGTTCATTTGTGCAAACTTCAATACATTTCAAGAAAAAAAAAAAATATATCAAATTATACACAACCTCTTCGGCAGACACATCACCCACACGCAATAGCGCTTAAAAAAAAAAAAAAAAAAAACATCAGGACACACACACACACACACACACACACAACCCTCTCTCTTATTGTCTCCACGATGGTGTATCTCCTTGTTGACGGCGACTACTTTCTCTCCGGCTTCACTCCAGACAGCGACGCCATCATCCAGAAAAAGATCGAGCAGCTGCAGACGCTGATTGAGAGCCAGATCACGCAGCACGTGCGTCCCCGGAGGGCAGCAAACAGCAAAAACAATAATAAAAATAACAGTAATGAGTACGATGACGATGAGGATTACTATATCATCGATATTCGTGTGGTGTTTTTCTCCGCCGCCTGCCTGGAGGCTGTGTCCAAGGCCCTGGGGGGAGGCGGCGGCGGCACCGACAATAACAGCAATAATAATAAGGGTAACAACAGCAGTCCGCAGCAGCGGCTGCTGTCCGTTTTCCGCCGCCTGCGCTTCCAGACACACGTGTTGGAGAACGAACCGCGGCGCGCGGGGAGCCCAATTGACGCGGCCCTCTGCACACGCCTCATCACACTATCGATGCTGCCGCCGCGTGTGGTGGCCCCCACAGCAGTAACAGTAACAACAACAGTGGCGGCGCCGGGAGTGTGATCAGCAACACCACCATCTTTGCCCTTTTTACCAGCAACGCCTATGTGGGGAGTGCGCTGGACTACCTAACGGCGGCGGCCGGGGGAGGGGTCAGCGGCGGCAGCGTGCACCAGCGCGGCGGCGGCGGCGGCGGGCACACAAACGAGGTGATCTTCATCACCTACGACTCGGACGAAGTCTCGGCGGAGCTGCTGGGATACGTGAGCCCGCACTTTACGCTAAAGCGGCAGTACCAGGAAGGGGCGGCGGCGGCGGCGGCGCCCTCCTCCCCCAACAACAACAACAACTATAGTAGTGGTAACCATACTAATAACAGTAACGGCATCTTTCACATCCAACGCGAGCCCAGCGGCGGCGTGCTGTTCCTCAACGACCGTGCCACGGTGGCGGAAGGAATCGACCGTCTCCTCTCTCACAACATCCGCAACAACAACAGTCCCAACTCGAGTGCTCTCTCCATCGGTGTCATCACAGAGCTGACGCGGCTGCGCAACGAGCTGGTGGGGAGGCGGGGCGGGGGCGTCTTCTTCCTCCTCCTTGCCGTCGCCGATGCTGCGGGCGCCGGCGGCGCGGCTCAGCCTCAGCCAGCAGCAGCAGCCTCAGGGGGGAAACAACAACAATAATCCTCAGGCCATTGAGGAGAGCATACGCCGGCGGCAGGAGCAGCAGCAGATGTTCCTCCCGCCCCCCAACCACAACAATAATAACAAGAATAGCGACGAGGACGGCTCCGACAACGATCTGATTGAGCTGACGCGTCCCCCAGCACCTCTCGCGCTCGCCGCCGGCAGCGGCAGCGGCGGCGGCAGCAGGAACCGCAGCTACCACTCTCCCAGCAACGTGCCCCCGACGTCGGCTGTGGCCACCGCTCCGCCCGTCAGCGACGACGACGACGATGACGACTTTAACAATAATAATAATAATAATAACAATACGAGTCCCAACGGCCAGCGCAACAGCAGTAGTAATAATAACAATAATAGTAACAATAACAGAGTGGACGACGACGACGGCGCCGCCTCCCTTCTGCGCGGAAGCAACACAATATTCTCCGTGCCAGTGGACGCGGCCACCACCGTCGCGGACGGCCTCACACCGCGCCCGGGTGTGGGCAGCGGCAACGCTAACAACAATAGCAATAATAACACTAACAGCAATAATAACAATAGCAATGGTGGTGGTGGTGGGGGGGACGCGCTGCCGCCCGGGTGGGAAAAGCGGTTTGACAACCGAACAAAGCGCTACTTTTACATCAACCACAACACAAAGGAAACAACGTGGAAAGCACCCGTTGCCGCCCAAACTAATTCCACCACTACGACTACTACTACTACTAGCCCCGCGGGCAATAACAACAACAACAACAACAGCAGCAACAACAGTAACAACGGTGCGCTGCCGCCCGGGTGGGAGATGCGCCGCGACGAGCGTTCCAATCGCTACTACTACATAAACCACGAAAGAAAGCTGACGCAGTGGGAAAGGCCCACTGCTGCTGCTAGCAACGGCGGCAGCACTCCCCAGCAGCGAAACAGCGCGCCGCCGCAGCCGCAGCCGCAGCGCGCCCGGCCACCACCGTCAGCGTGCCGTGGCCGTGGGAGGAGCGGGTGGACAGCAACGGCCGCACGTACTATGTGAATCACGAGACGAGGACTACCTCCTGGACACTGCCCAGCAATGTCTCCGCCGCCACCCACTGATTTCGTTGTGTTTTGTTGTTGTTTTGATTTTTTATATTTGTCATTTTTTTTACTCGTTTCTTTTTCTTCCTCTTCTGTATCCCTGTGCTTCCACTACTCAATTTATGACCATTTAAAAAAAAATAATAATAATAATAATGAAATGGAAAAGGAAAAGGAAATAATGGCTCCCCTTGCCTCCCGCTGAGAAAAAAAACGAAATGGCCAAAACACCTGCTTCTTCAGCATCCAACCCCCTCCCTATCTCACTGCAACCTAACAACGCCTCCCCTTGTTCCCACTGGACTAGCGGGGCTGGGCCGCCCCACCCCTTTGGGCGAGACCCCAAAAAAGAAAGTCCCCAAGTGGGCCGTTTTGGGCAACCGGCACGCGTCGGCCGGCGCCACAGTTAAGCCTTACGCAGGGAGACATGAACAGAAGATCCTCAGGTGATTGTTCATAAGTGCACACACTACTCCAGTCCTCCTCGCAAGAGGGAATATTTGATACCGTCACGGGCGGTGAAACCAAACCTTTTTTTTCGCTCGGCCTTTTTTTCGCCTGGTGTTGGAAAGGGAAAAGGAAAGGAATACGAAGGAGGAGGAGAAGGGTGGAAGAGGGAACAAAAACACATGTTGTTGTTGTTGTTGTCGTTGCGTTTTACGTTGGCTGCGACGTACACGCGCACCAAATGAAATCACGCACACATTTCGGATGCACCGCTCTTTCTTTTTTTTTTTCTTTTTTGAATTGCAGTTGAATGTCAAAGACGGAGGATGAACGGTAAATAAGAGGGAAGAGAGAGAAAGAGAGAGAGAGAAAGAGAATCACTGGGGAAGGAAAAATGTGGGAAAGCACGAATTTACAAGGGCACGTGCTTTGCTGACCATCAACTAATCAATTTGGAGTGTATGCATTGAAAAAAAAAAAAGGAGAGGAGAGAGAGAGAGAGAGAACGGTTGTTTGATTGCTTGCTTTGTTTGTTTGGTTGTTTGTTTGTTTTCCTCCTCACCAGCTATGAACAATGAAGAAAAAAAAAGAATCACACTACTACAGCTCATCATTACCACCGTTGGTGTTATTTGTATTAACACGCGTGTAGAAGGCAGATTGCGGGTACTGCGGGGGCGGCAGCGACAGTGAGAGACTCTGTTCCCCGGCGGCTTCCTCCTCCCTCGCGTTGTCCGACGGCTCCTGCTGCAGCGGCGGTGGCGGCGGGGAGGCGCAGTCCGCATACCGGCCGGGCGCGTGACAGGGGTCGCCTCATCCTCCGCACTGTTTGTATTATTATTATTCACGTTGTTGTTGTTGTTGTTGGCGCCGCTGTTGGGCGACGGAGCCGATTGAGGATCGTAGTAGCGCGGCAACGGCTGCGGGGCGGCGGAGGGCTAGCAGCCGTATCAGTGGGGGGGCGGTGCTGGTGGCTGCTTATTGTTATTATTGTTGTTATTAGTATTCGTGCTGTTGCTCATTTGGCTAAACACCCCGCTGCCGCTGCCCCCCGTCTCAGCAGCCGCGAACATATTGTTGTTATTGTTATTATTATTATTATTGTTATTGTTAGCCTCTTCCTCGTCGTCGTCGTCATCAGAAAGGGGCGGAGGCGCACTCGGCAGCGAGGCGGGAGCGATATTGGTGTACTCATTATTACTCGCAGTAGTATTGTTATGAGAATTCACCGGACTACCATAACCATTATGGTTGTTGTTGCTGGTGTTGCTGCCGCTGATGACGTTGTTTGCGGGCCGCGGAGGGGTGGGCGGCACAGAGGGCGCAGCGGCCGTCAGATACTCCCCCTCCGTGTACTCGGGAGGAGCGACCTGACCCATGGCAGCCCCGTCGCTATCACGCCTACCACTGTTAGCATTATTATTATTATGATTATTATGACTAGAAGAAGCTGCCTGCTGTCGCTGTTGGTTGCTGTCTGGATGACTGTTGATACGATCATTATCGCTCTCTCTATTATTGTTATTATTATTACTGCTGGCAGTGGTGCTGTTCTTCACAAACGGCTGCAGCTCCGCAATCGGGGGTCCCGGCAGAGCGACGGGGAGTCCGAAGGCGACGTTATTATGGTAATAATTGTTGTTGTTATTATTATTGTTGTTGCTGCTATCAAAGGCACGTGTGGAGGCGCTGTTCATGTCATTGTTGTTAATATTATTATTATTATTATTGTTGTTATTGTTATTGTTATTCACGCTGTTGGCCTCTCGGTACTGCCGCTTCTGCTTTGCGATTTCGTCCTCCTCTTCCTCTCCTCCTTGTTGTTGTTGTTGTTGTTTGCAGTTGATTATTATGCTTATTCATATTGACATCTCCTTCGCTGCCTCCGCCCTTCTTGGCAGCCAGCTTGTCATACGGCACATCCGCAAGGTCGTTGAACTTTCACTCATATTATTACTATTATTATTATTGTTACCACTGCCACCCGCCACCTCCCGCGCGGCGGCGGCGGTAGGGGGAGTCATCACGTCGGACATTCCGCGCCGCCGCCGCCGCCGCGGCGCACGTCGCTGCTGTTGCTGGGTCGGTTGTTATACGCGGTAAGCTCAATGGCTTCATCGGTTGTCGCAATACTAAACGGTGCGGTAGCGGTAGCGGCGTTGGCGGAGGCGTTGGGATAGGGGGGAAGTGGCGGAAGACCGCTAACGGCGCCGCTTTCGTCGGGGAAGTGTTCGTAAAACTTGAGAATTTCCTCCGCCCAGATGACACTGGCACCTTTGAACACGTCCTTGCTTGCGATGAAATCTTCTTCGTCGTCGTCGTCGTCGTTATTTTCGTCGCCGGCGTACTCAAATCCATCACCACCACCATTATAGTTATTATTATTATTATTATTGTTATTATGGTATTGGTGGTGTTCGTCGTAGTAGTAGTCGTAATCTGCGTACTCCGCCGCCGCCTCAGGACCATCGTGGGTGTTGTCGCTGTTGTATCGGTACCGCCCAACGCTGCCGCGCCTGCTGCTGTTATTATTATTGTTGATGTTGTTGTCGACTGCATCCATGTCCAGGTAGTCGTTTTGGCGGCCATTATTGGTATTGTTATTATTATTATTGCGGTGGTTTCCATCCTTCCCCCCCCGTTGCCGCGGCGGCGGCGACCGCCGCAGCAGCAGCGGCAACAGCTGAGGAACCGCACCGCCGCCGGCGCCTGCCACCCTGTCGCACCGCGCGCGCCGGCGCCGCCCACCCAGAGCACCAGCACCAATACATACAGCACAAAGCAGACGATAAAAAACGCAAACGCGGGGCCGGGCGTCACCGCCGTGCCCTCCTCCTCGTCCATGTCACTGTAGGCAAAGCGGCTGTTGATAAAGTCGGCGGCGAGGGCGAGCGCGATCAGGTACGCCGCGGCCGCCAGCAGCAGGAACACCGCAACGGCGCTGCCGAGGCGGCGGTTGTGTTGGGAGCAGCGGATCGTGTGCCGCGCGGCGGCAATTTCGGCGGAGCGCACGGCGGGGCTGAGGAGGAAGTGGCGGTTACGCCCCAGGCAGCGGCGCACGCGGCGGCGGTCGCAGCACCGGCGGGTTGCCAGCGCCTCCGCCGACGCCGCCTTGCTGCCGGCGCGGCGCCGGGAGGCATAATAGTTGCCAGAATTGTCATTGTTATTCTGATCGACGTTTTCTTCGTCGTCCTCGTCGCTAAAAGGGCAATCGGCACGGCCGTTGTTGTTGTTATTGTTATTATTTAGAGTAGTGTTGGCCGCCTTGCCGCCACCGCCGCTCACCACCAAATCAGTGCTGTCGTTAAGACTCTTGCTGGTGTTGTTGTTGTTCTTGACGGGAGTACTCCAGTTGTAGCCGTCATTAGGGAAACCACCACCACCGCCGCTCGTATTATTAATACTATTACTGTTGCTATTAGTGTTAATATGACCTGCATACTGCGTGTGGCTACCGCTACCGATACCGCCGCTGCCGCCGCCGCCCGCGGCCCGGAAGTGGGCGTAGTACTGCTGCTTGCGCTCTGCGTACTCTGCGCGTGCGAGACGGCGCCGCACCACCGCCGCCTGCCGCCGCCGCCACTGCGCGCCCAGCACACAGCACATGGCCAGTGCGAGGCACGCGACAACAACGGAGAAGATGATGCCGAGAATGGCAAAGGCGCACAGCGCGCGCTGCTGGCTGGGGCGCAGGCCGCCGCCCGTCGTGAGCGCAGGGGCCTCCTCCGCGCCGCCGGCCCCTACTAGAGCGCGCGCGGCGGCGGAGGAAGAGGAAACGGCAGGAGAGAAGGAGGAATAAGAAAAAGAGGCAGAGGAGGGGGGAGAAACGTTCCGCGACGCGGAGGAGGGGGAGGAGGAGTGAAGAGGAGGAAGAAGAAGAAGGCCCCCCGGCGCGGGGGGTGCGGCCCCCCACCACCGCCGCCGTGTCGAGGGCAACGAGGCGCCGCAGCTCCGCCAGCTCCGAGGCGCTGTATGTCATGACACCGCCACT
The DNA here is from genome assembly GCA_030347455.1 of Kentomonas sorsogonicus. Lineage (NCBI taxonomy): Eukaryota > Euglenozoa > Kinetoplastea > Trypanosomatida > Trypanosomatidae > Kentomonas > Kentomonas sorsogonicus. The sequence goes on along the minus strand of JAQOSZ010000153.1, from coordinate 447,493 downwards.
CGCGGAGTGAACCACGCGGTCAGACATGCCGCCGCCGCCGCCGCTGTTGTGGGCGTTGGCAACAGAGGCAGCAGAGGCAGAGGCGGAGGGGGAAAAAGAAGAGCTGCGCGGGTGCGTCGCCGCCGTCGCCGCGTCCATCCTCTTTCCATTCTCCTCTCCCGCCGCCTTGCCAGAGGGGGAGGACAACGGCAACGACGGAGAAGGGGAAGAAGAAGAAAAAGGGGAAGAGGGAAGCGACACAGGTGGTGACAGCAGTAGCGAGGAAACAGAGGAGACAGAGGAGGACGGCGGACTCCACGGATCGTAGGCACCCGTGTTGTGCGGGGAGAAGAAGAGCGCGCTCAGCTGCGTGTACCGCATCTGCGAACTCCAGAGGCGGAAAGGGCTGCCGCCGCTATCCACCTTGTCGCCGCCGCCGCCGCCGTCGCCGCTGCCGCAGCCGCGGAGTCGCATGGTAAAGGCATAGTACTCCGCCACTCGCGAGTCCCGCGTCGCGTTTGTGGTGAGGCTGCGTGGGTCACGGGCGTCCAGAATGGTCGACACCCCGCGCGCCCCGGCGGGCTCGAAATAGAGCGCCGCGGCCGGCACAAACGCCCCTTGCATGTATGCCTTATCCACTCCTCCCTTTCCACCGTAGCCGGCGCCGGGGGCGGCCAGGTGCTTGGTGGCGAGCGGCGCCGCGGCCGCCGCGATGCCGAGCCAAAAGCACAAGAAAATAGCAAAGACGAGAAGGGAATAGTACAGTAAACTACAAACGGGGGAGTGACAGCCGGAACAGCAGCGGCGGCAGCGGCCACTCTTCCTTTTGCTATTATTATTATTATTGTTGTTATTATTGTTATTTTCGCGCCACATTCCTCCGTCGCCTCCGGTGGTATCGTGATAGTCGCCGGCAGACATTCCGACCGCACCATCACCACTGTTGTTGTTATTAATATTATTACTGCCGTTATGGTTATTGAAAGCAGCCTGGCGCGCGGCACCAGGGAAGCCGTTGCTGTACATATTATTGTTGTTGTTGTTAAGCACACCAGGTGCGTACTCTTGGCTATCGTGTGCGTCGTAGTTGGCTTTCTTTTTTGTCACAGACGGAATGAAATTATTATTATTATTATTATTATTATTATTATTATTAAAGTTATTCCCCTTGACAGGATAATCCGCAACGCCGTCTGGATTTTTATTCTTTTTCACTGTACTATAATCATCATTATTATTATTATTACTATTATTGTTTGCGCTGCCCTCACGAAAAGGGTGGTACTGCGTCTGTACATTCTCTTCCCCGTCACGGTCAACGGGAGAGAACATCCTTTATATATATATACTTGATTTTGCTTTTCTGTTGTTTTTGGTTTTTTTTCAAATTTTTCTTAACTTTTATCTTTCTTATTTTTATTTTTATTATTCGTTGTTTGGTATGAGTGTGTGTGTATGTGTGTGTGTGTGTGTGTGTGTGTGTGTGTGTGGTAAACAGTTGCTGTTGCTGAATTTTTTGTGTTTGTTTCCGGGGAAAGAGGGCAAGAATTTAACTATGTTTTTCCGACAATTAATACCCTCCCTGAATAATGAATACTTCTAGAAACCTTTTGTTTTTTTCAAAGGTAAATAAAACGATATGTATGAAAAGAAAGAGAAAGAGACAGCGAAAGGATCACGAGAAATGCACAAAAAAAAAAACTGTGATAATGATCGTGCCTACAGTACAGAAAAATCAAAACAATAAGTTTCAGCTATAATCGTTTTGATAGATATAAAGTGATGATAAAGAATAAGAGCAATGAGCAAGAGGGAAAGAGAAAAAAAAAAGCAATATATGTGTCAATATATGTAAAGATTATCAAAATATTATTGCGCACTTTATAAAAATGCTTGATGGGAGAGAGAAAAAAAAAAGAGAGAAGAGAAATCGTATTTTCCTTGGTTTCCTCTTCCTCTTTGTGTTTGGATTAAACAGAAGAAAAAAAATGAAAAAGAAGGGAAGGGAAGAGAAGAGAAGAATAGCTGTACTTGCGTATTCCTCTCAAAAGAAAAAAAGCACTGTGCTTTTAGTGGTTCACGAATTCAGAGGGCCTCTTTTTTTTCCCCTTCTGTAAATCAATCGTCGCTTTGAAAACCTCTTCGTTCTTGTAGTTTCTTTTTTTCTTTTTTAAGAATCCAGTTTCACTGACAGAAAAAAAAAAGTGAGATGAGAATGATAATGATAATGCTGATGAGGAAAAAAGGAAAGAAAAGTGTCAATAATAATAATAATAGAGAGAAAGAGAGACGAAACACACAGAAGCAAATATATCAAAAAGATAAAAACGCAAATAGAAGGAGAGAAATAAAAAAGAGAGAAATAAAGCAACCGGGAGAAAAATCAGAAAAAAAAATAAGATCAGAACTATACAGAATTTTTTTCAACTCTGTTTTCAAGTGGTTTTGCCTTGATTTTGTCGTTATTCTTCTGCTATGGTTCGGATACTATGATGATACTATAATAAAAAAAAAAAAAAAAGAGGGAAATAAGGTGAGAGAGATAGAGAGAAAGGGGGGTACGTTAATGTATACATTGAATATTGTTTTCTTTGTTTGTTTGTTTTTGCATTCGTTTTTGTTTTTCATTTGCGTTTGGCGCGGCTGTTCCAATCATTCAGTTGTGACGACAGCTGTTTTGCTGTTGCAATACTACAGAGAGTAAATGTTGATCGCTCTCTGCCAGAGACAAAAAGGAAAAGAGAAGAAACACTGAGCTCACTGGTTATGTGTTGTTGTCGTTGTTGTTGTTGTTGTTATTGTTTTTCACTGATGTTATTACCATTGCTGCATTTGTGGATGTTTCTTAAAGAGAATATATGTATAATACACACACGCACACAGACAAATGTAGAGCAGACAGAGAGAGACAGAGAGAGAGAGAAGGGGAAAATAAAGAGAGATGGAGAGAAGTTCCGTCAAAGAAAACAAAACGAATGATAATAAGAACAATAATAGTAAAACAGAGATGTGAGTACACTTATAGCGAGCTGCAACAACACCCACACACACGCATCGTACTGAAAAGTAGTTTCAGTGGCATTTGATATGCAGTCACTTTTTATTATTATGTTGTGTTGTTGTTTTTTTTTTTTGTATTATCGTTAATTAATTTGTGTGCCCGTTCGTTCGTTCCTGCTAGGTTCTTATTTTTTATATAATGCGTTTATAATTCTTTTTTTTTCAATGTCGAAATAGAGAGCGTAAGGGAATAGGAAAGCAAAAAGACAAAACATTTCTCGCTGTGTCTGTACACAAGTGTGTAAGTGTGTTTGCGTTTTAATAGAGTGCTTGATTTGTTAGAGTGATTTTATATATGTGTGAAGGCAAGCAGAATACAAAATACCCATATATTTGCATATTTGAAAGGAGAAGCAGGTGAATTAAAAATTAAGTAAAGAATGAATAATGAAGAATGGAGGTGAGAGACAAAAAAAAAGTGAAAAATAAAAGGTGAAGTAATAGAAAGAGGACAAAAAAATGCGTGAACAACGTTTTGCTACGTTATTTTTTGAACAAAAATTAGTGGTTTTGAATTAGAGTTGCAATATATATAGATAGATTAGGTGTTATGAAATATACAATGAAAAAAATGACGAAGCGTTCGATGTGTTATTGTTATTAGTTTATTTTGTTTCGCTGTTGTAGTTCCTTCCCGTATGGGTTCACTGATATTACGTGACTCTATTATGGCCATTATTGTTGTTGTTGTTGCTGTTTTTTTGCACTGAATATGAGCGAAAGCAGTGAGCAATGTGCGGAGGGGAAGAGAGGTGGGAGGGGGGAAAGGCAGAGGGAGGGCTCGGGGGGAGATAATGAATAGCGAAAAAAAAAAAGAGGAGGTCTATAGCAGGGTATACTCACTATGGTTGCTGCAAACATCTCTCTCCCTCTCTCTCTCTCTCCCTCGTTCTCTCTCCCTCACACACACACACTGATCATATCACATTACACATATCACAGTGTGTGCGGGCGCAGGCCGGAGGGTGGCAGCGGCAGCGCGCGGCGCGCGGCGGAGGGCGGGCCGTGCAGCGCCTCGCAGCGCCGCTCGAAGCTCTTTGTCATGAGCGACACAATGTTGCCCATGATGAGGCGCGAGTGCATCGGGTTCTTGAACTCAAACGAGACGCTGAAGATGACCTCGACGCTGGACGGGTCGTCGGCCAGCCGCCGGAAGTGCCAGTCGCAGCGCAGATTCTTCAGCACGGACTCCCGCGCGAGCTGCCCGGCGCGGCGGAGGAACTTGTCCATCAGACCGCCGCCACTGCCACCACTACCACCCTCCCCAACAATACCATTATTATTAACATTATTATTATTATTATTATTATGTTCACCCGATTGTTCGTCGTAGAGGACGGCCGTGATGCGCTCTCCGGGGATGATGGTGACAAGGCTTGTGTACTCCTCCCGCAGAAAGGCAAAGCCGACCGCCAGCGTCGCCTTCATTTCCACCGCCTCCTTCGCCTGCGAGGCGGGGCAGGTGTTATTATGGTTATTATTATTACTATTATAACTGTTATTGTTGTTGTTGTTGTTATTCGTGGAATGGGCAAACGGCGACGCAGCGGAGGAAGAGAAAGAGGAAGTTTTTGTACTACTATTAGTAGCTGTATTATTAGTATTAGTAGTAGTATGATGAGAATGAGAATGAGAATGGCTCTGGTGGTGGCCGAGAGCGGCGGAGCCCCGCGGCGTGGCGCCGGCGCTTCCGCCTTCACTACCACTCATACTATTACTATTACTACTACTATTACTATTATTATTCTCACTATTACTACTGCTACTGTCGTCGTGGTACAGGCGGACGGCGTTGCGAGAGAAGCACGACTCAATGAATAAATTCTCCGCCGCCCTCCCGGGCTCGTAGCGGCACCGCAGACCTCTGTTTACGTTACTGCTAGTCGCCGCTGCGCCGCCACCTCCGCTGCCACCGCGTATTGTGGTGTTATTAGTGTTATTATTATTGGAAGGTTTAGTCTCGCCGCCCGACGCAAAGAACGAAAAGAACGACGACGGGGACAAGGGAGAAGAAGAAGCAAAAGAGGCCGTAGAAGACTTGGTGGCGCCCTTAGCGTCGACTCTATTATTACTAGTATTACTATTATTAGTCATATTATTGTTCTTGATACGACTATTATTATTATTATTATTATTTTCATCATCACTTATCGTCTGTGAAGACGGAGGCGGCGGCGGCGCCCAAGGCCGCAGCTCAATTCTCTCAGAGGAATGCACAACGCTGCTGAGGCACCACGGGAGGAATTCGCTATACGCCGCAACGTCCGCCACGACATCAAACAGTTTCTCCGGCGCCCACCCAATCGTGCAGTGCTCCTGATACACCTGCGAGTAGTGGCCGCCGCCCCGCCCCGCCGGCACTATTGCTATTAGCATTATTGCTATTAGTATTACTATATAATTAGTAGCACTACTAGTAGTAGAAGTATTGTTGGTAGTATTATTGCTGTTGCTGTTGCTACTGTTATTCGATGTTTTGCTGGGAGCTCTGTAGCCCCTCATGGTATTGTTGTTGTTATTATTATTATTATTATGTTGTTGTTATTGTTGTTTGTCTGCTGTGACGGCGGTGAGGCGGCGGTTGTTGTTTTTGGATGGTGATACTCCTGTCGCTGATAAGTACCTTCAACCGTATTATTATTATTATTAGTCTGTTGTTGTTGTTGCCGTAGCAGATGTATTATTATTCGTATTTATGCCGTTACTCTCATGTTTGCTAGCGCTCCTCTCTCTCTCTGCTGCTGCAATTCTCTCCTGTGCCTTCCGCACCACATCACTTGCGACGCAGGCGGCGGCACTATTGTTACTGTGATTACTATTATTATTAATACTAATGTTATTACTAGTAGTAGTATTACTATTATTATTGGCATTAATATTATTATTACTACTACTCCGTGTTGTTGTGTGTACTCTGAGAGAGGAGAGGTTTGAGGTGTCCAGCGATAGTTTCGGCCGAACCACTGATGTCGTTGACACATTATTATTATTATTACTATTATTATTAGTAGTAGTAGTAGTAGTAGTAATGGTATTGTTGTTGTTGCTGTTGTTGTTGTTATTGTTACTATTGCTATTGCTATTAGCAAAGAAGTTGTTGGGCTTCAAGGAACGATTCAGTGTCCCTAACGTATTATTATTATCAAAGAAAGAGGCGGCGCTGGCGGCACTGGGCGGCGCGGGGGCGCGTAGCAATTCATGCAAGTGAGAGCCGAGCTGGGCGGCGGCGGCGGCGGCGGCGGCGGGAGGGGAAGAGGGAGAGGGGGGAAACGTCCTGCGCTTGCCACCATTAGAAAGAGTACTATTACTATTATTATTATTATTATTGTTATTATTATTGTTGTTGTTGTTGTTGTTGCCGCTATTGTTATGGAACGATGAGGAGAAGAAGCAGCGACGCGCACTGTACAGACTACTATTATCTGATACTATTATTAATAGTATTATGATTATGACTACGATTAAGTGAGAGAGTTGCCGCTAGTGAGGTGTGACGCTGTGCTGTGGATAGCGCTACAGAGGCGGAGCGCGGGAGGTGCGGGCCCCCAACAGCGGCAGCGACACTAACGGCGGGGGAAGAAGATATGCGGCAACGACGCATCATTTTTTGTTGCTGTTGTTATTACTTTTTACTTTTGTTTTTTAATTTAAATATTTATGTATTTAGGTTCTAAAAAAAATGTGAAGGGGCGATATGTGGGTACTTTTTAATTTATTTTTCAGATGAACTTTCAAAACAAAACAAAAAAGGAGATTAAAGAATGAATGAAAAGCTGAAATATATGGAGGGGGAAAAACACAATAATTATTTATATTTTTGATGATTAAATTAGTTACGTAAAAATAAAAGGAGGAAAAGACAATAATTAAATGCGATAAGGATTACAATGAATTAATAGATGAGTAAGTCAATAATAAAGACACAGGAAACGGGAGAGAAAGAAGGGGAAAGAATGAATGAAAGAATAAATGAACAATAAGATAGGAAAGAAGAAGTTTGAGAATTTCAAAATGCTACGTTATTGGAAATATGTAATGTAATAAAATGACAAAAAAAAGACACACACAGACACAGGGAGGGAAAATAGATAGAAAGCGAGATGCCGATTTTTTGTAACTTTGAGCGTGCGCACAAATAAATAAGCAGAAAAAAAAACAATAGGAAATATATTAACCCGTTACAAATTTGGCTCACGCACACGCACAGACGTGAATCTCAAAAATCAACAAGAGATGCGATAGAGACAAGAACAAAAGAATAAAAAACGAATAACAACAATAAGAAAGAAAGAACGGGTGAGAAATAAATTGGAATGAAATTAAAATCCTTTTCACTCCTATTTTTATTCTTTTTGATATTTCTTTTTTTGTTTGTTTTGTTTTGATAACTTACGGTTGAATAAGTTTGGAACGCGATGCAGATGCAAAAAGATAATAATAATAATAAAGAAAAAGGAGAGACAAAATACTTTCGTAGTATTTGTTACGTGATGTGTTTTATTGCTGATTTTTGTTTCCTTTCTTCTTTTTCTTTAGCTTCAGTGTTATTCCTATGTTGCTTCTGTTTTGGTTGTTGTTGTTTTGTTCTTCTCCTTTTTTTGTTTTGTGTTTGTTGTGCTTTCTGTAAGTATTTCGTAAATATTTATGTAGTACAACAAATGAAAAGGTGAAACGAAAAAAAAATAAAAGAAAGGAAAGGAAAGGAAAGGAAAATAAAAGATGGATGGAAAGGAAGGAGGAAGAGAGAGTATGTTAGAAAGTACAACAACAGAAAGAGCCACAGTCCAAAAAAAAAAAACTAATCGCATGAAAAGGGATAAACATTTGAAGAAAAAAATGAGACGGAAGAATTCAATGGAATGGATGGACTTTTTCCTCTCTCATACAAAGAATCATTTGTTTCCCTCTTTTCAGCTCTGACACACAAAATGAATTGGCAACACTTTCATATTCATTTCGTTATTCTTAACTTTAATCATTTGTATATTTTGTGCTTTTATTCTTGTTTTTAATAGTGTGAAACTGAACACATCAGGTGGTGGCATACGAGGCGCGCCGCTGTACATATATAGAATGAATGAATGAATACAATACACACAGAGAAGAGAGAATGAGAGAAAAAAATAACGAAAGAAAAGAGAGGACGCCAACGGCATCCGTCAATATTTCGTTTCGTTACTCTTTTCAGAGAATGAATTCATTTCTATTTCTCTCTCTCTCTCTCTCTTTCTCTCTCGCTGTTGAATGGCGTTCATGTTTGGTTGTTGTGGTGTTTTAGTGGGTTGAGTAGAGGACGTGATATACCACTATTCTTTTTTTAGCAATCTAGTGACTATTATCACTGACTGTTTTTTTTTTTCTTTCGCATCATTCCAATAAAAGAGAAGAGAGTGAGAGATAAATTACATGTGTGAGGGTTTATTTGTTTTTTGCTGCTCTCAACTCTATTTCATTGTAAACTGAGCATATATTTTTTAATGAATAAGAAGAAGAATGATAATGACAACAACAACAGCAACAAGAATCATAAAAATGAAGCTATTAAACATGAAAACTTACGGAATAATATAGATATGAAATGAAAAACAAAAGAATAAAGAATAAAAATAGAGCAAGAAAGTATTAAGAGAACCACACACGGAATTTATTTTTCCATTTGGTGGTAGTGGTGGTAAGGATATGGTATGTATGGATACATATATATATAGCATTTGTGTGAAGTGAAGAAGGAAACGAAAAAAAAAAAAAGAGAGAGAGAGAGAGAGATAAGTGCAAAGGAGAAGCTAATACAAGCTAAAAGCGAAAAAAAAAGACAAAATTAAAAAAAGAGGAGAGAGAGAAGAAACCATAAGTGATGAAGAAGGTAAAGAAAAAAGGAAAAGGGAAAGGAAAGCGAGAAAAAAAAAAAAGAAGAAAGGAAAGCAAAGAGCAGTTTAGTTAATTATAAGTACAGCTGCTTCCCAAAATTGTTGTAGATACATAAAATACATTTGAACAAACAAAAAAGTGTCAATAAACACAGACAATAATGAAAAAAAATGAGGAGGTCGTGTCTTTTTATTCCTTCTTTTTCTTTCACTCATTTACTATTATTATTGAATTATTATTACAAGTAGTTCTTAGCCTCGTAAGCGACCCTCTCTCTCTGCTTTCCGCAGCTCCTCCTCCCTGCGGCTGTGCGCCGCCGCCTCGGCAGCCCTCTGCTGCTGCGCGCGCCGCCGCCGCCCCTCCGCCGCCGCCGCCGCCGCCTCCGCCACCGCCGCGTGACCTTTTTCATGCAGCAGCCGCGTCTCCTCCGCGGCGGCCGCGCGGTCCTGCAGACCCTCCTGCCGGCGCGCCTCCCGCCGGCTGCGGTCAAAGTAACTCCTCACACGGCCGCCGTCGCCACCGCCGCCGCTTGCGCTGGTGCTGTTATTGGGGTCTTATTATTATTATTATTACTAGTACTGCTGATATTATTACCATAGCTATTACTACTCGTATTATTGTTGTTATTGTTGTTGTTATAGTAACTACTATTATTCTTATTACTACTGCTATTATTATTATTGCGGCCGGGCAAAGGCTCGAGTCGCCGTCCCCGCTGCGACTCTACCACTGACAGCTTTCTCTCGCGCTCCGTCTCTGTGTTTCGCAGCCGCCGCTCCTCATCGTCCTTTTCCCACCGCCGCACGGTATCCGCCGCGGCCGCGTTCTGGTAATACAACCCCTCCCGGGCCTCCAACACGCCGCGCGGGTACTGTTCACGGCCGCTCTGTATAGAGGGAGCGATTCTGTTCCGTGCGGGCGCCGCGGAGGTCGGAGACCAGCTCCTGCCGCCGCCGCCGCTGCGCTAGCGCCTCTGCCCGCTCGCCCGCCGTCAGACTTGTGTGGGAGAAAGTCGTGGAGTTGGCCCAATCGTTATTGTTGTTATTCTTATTGTTATTATTATTAGAAGAAGAACGGTTTCCGCCGCCACCGCCGACAAGGGGGAAAGTGCTGTTGAAGGTCGAGTTTTCTGTATTGTTATTGGTTATTATTATTGGAGGAAGAAGAAAAGGTGTGGGAAGGGCCATAATTAGTGTTGGGACGATTCAAAATACCACCACCCCACTATTATTATTATTATTATTATTATTATTATTATGAGAGCCAGAGTACGTCTGAGCAAACTGCGGTACGTCGCTATTATTATTATTATTATTGTTATTATTCCTGTTGATCTGAATACCCCGACTCCTATTATTATTACTATTATTATTATTATTACCATTTGCTCCGTTCCACTGCTGAAGTTCCTCCAGCAAAACGCGATTGCCCTTGGCAGCAGCGCCGCCATTATTATTAATTATCGGTGGCGTTTGGCGCTGGGGGAGGAGAGGGAGTGAAGGAGGAGCCAGAGGCAGTGGAGTTTGTATTGTTAAACTTTTGCTGCTGTTGTTGCTTCGCCGCGTCTCCTGTATTACTATTCTTATTATTACCGCCAAATCTCTCGTCCTCCTCCCCTCTCTGCTGTTCATTTAACTGTTGTTGCTGTTGTTGTTGATAATGATAATAAGCATCCTTCCCCGGGTCGTAACGTCCCCCAGCACTCTCATTCGCAGGCAGTGCTGCCGCCAGCGCTCCCTCTCCTCCGCCTCGCGTCTCTCGTCCTCCGCCTGCCGCCGCGCCGCGTCCCTCTCGGCCTTGTTCAGCCGGCAGCGGCGCAGTGTATCGTCGCTGTACTCCCCCGGGCGGCGGCCGTTGATCCCACCCCGGCTGCGGCTACGGCTACTGTTCCTACTATTACTATTATTATTATTATTATTGTTATCAGATAGGCTGGGCAGAGGGGCGTCGCCGCCAGCAACGCTGCCTTCTAGCGAGTCGGAAACGTAATTAGTATTGTTATTGTTATTATTACTGTTAAAATGGCTGTCGGGGGCGGTGATTTGCTTCACAAAATCCCTCTCCTCTTTCCGAATCGCCTCCACCTGTTTCTCCAGCAAAACTTTTTCCCGCATATTCCTCTCCGCCGCCTCCTCCGCCTCGGCGGCTCGTTTTGCCTGCAAGAACTCGCGATGCTGCCGCCGCGCCTGCGCCGCCCGCTGCGGCGTCGCCTCTGCCGTGTCGATCACTACAAACCGATTCTGATTATTCGCCGCCGTCACGCGTATGTTGTTGTTGTCGGCCTGCGTCACGGCAAACGTCGAGTCGTGGTGGTAGCGGAGGTAGTAGGCGTCGGGCAGGTCGACGGCCTCCCCGGCAAAGAGCCGCCGCCGCCGCCGCTCTAGCAGTTCGTCGTTTTGCTTGCGCAGCCGCCGCTGCTGCCGCGCCTTCTTCTTGTCGCGGATGTGCTTGAGTTTGAGCACCCGCGAGGTTTCCATCGCCTCCGCCTCCGCCGCTGATATCTCACTGATCGTGCGGCTCTTACTACTCTTACTATTATTTTTATAATTATTATTATTGTTGTTGTTATCATCGTCGGAAGGCAGCGGGGCGGGCGCCAGACGGTATAAATTGCGGACGTCCTCTTCCCGCCGCCGGCGCCGCTCCTCTGCCGTCTCTGCCTCACTATCGCCCTCGCCGTAGAAATAGTAACCGCTGTTATTGTTATTATTATTTCCATTCTGGTGAACACTTCGGCGATTCCTTCCATTATTATTATTATTATTATTATTATTATTATTATTTTCGTCCGCCTCCGCGCCGGCGTCGCCGCTGGAAGGGGGAAGCAGTCCCGTCTCCCGCAGCTGTTCACCACGAATTTTGTAATAATCCGACTCTTTTAAGTTTTTCTCCCGCCACTCGTCGTATTCCCTCTCCTTGCGCTCCCACTGCTGCGCGCGCTGCCGCCGCGTGGGTTTGTAGTAACAGGCACTGGAGTAGTAATAATAGTAATTATCGTCACCACCAGAGGTATCGGCATCACCACCGCCGCCCCGGCCTCCACCGCTGATGTTTTTATTATTATTTGCATTATTATTATTATTATTATTGTTGTTGAGATAGGAAGGGTTATATTCATTCCCACCGCCAATCATGTTAACACTCGTGTTATGACTCATATTATTATTATCGTTATTATTATTATTGTTGTAGTTGTTATTATAATTACTATGATTATTATTATTACTGGTGTTGTTGTATACGTTTTGCTTCGCATAATGACGAACGTAGTCGGCCCGTGTGAGCTCTTTATTCCCCCCACGCGTGCGGGAGGATGACTTGGTATTATTATTATTATGATTACTTGAGACCGTACTAGTAGTAGACCTCATCGTATTATTATTATTATTATTATAAGAACTGTTTATATGGTGAGCACTGGTATTGTTACTATTCCCTATACTGCGTCCGCGCGAATTTTGTCTCTTTCTACTAACACTATTGTTATTAGAAGCATTAGTATTGCTGCTGCGGTTGGCGGAGGCAGCAGCGCCGCCGCCGCCGAATATATTTTCCATCTTTTCCTTGTGGACCACCTCTGCCCGCCCCTCCCGCCGGCCGCGGGTGCCGCGCCCCACAGACATGGTGGTGTTGGCGCTGCTGCCTTTGTTATACTCCGCGCGGCTGCGGGCGTCGGGGCGGCAGCGGTATTATTGTTATTATTATTATTGTTATTAGTATTATTATTATTATTATTATTCTTTTGATTATTATTAGTAGTAGTAGTAGTGTTGGTGTTGTAGGTGTTAGTTTGATTATAATCTTTACTATTATTATTAATGTTATTATTCGCAATGTCATTGATGTCACGACCATTATTATTACTATTCACATTATTAGTATTATTATTAGTATTATTGTCATTGAAAAGGGTAGTGGTGGCGGGCGGCTCTGAAGGGTACACCTCCTGCTGCGTGAGGCTTTGCTTCTCCCCTTTACTTTCCGTCATAGTAATATTATTATTATTATTATTATTACCACTATTGTCATTGCTAATATTATTATTATTATTGTTATTATTATCATTTCCTCCCCATTCTGTGGCGTCCTCTGAAGGGTACATCATTTGCGGCATACCGTTGCTTTCATTATTATTATTACTACTGTGATTATTATTATTAATATTTGCTGTTGTTGTTGTCTGGGGATTATCGCCTAACTCTTCCCACATACCTGGATCCTCAGGGACTGCTGCCATTTTATTGATACTAATAATAATAATAGTACTATTACTTTTTCTTCCTTTTTTTTCTGCTGCTGTTGTTGTTGTTGTTGTTTTCAACGAGTGTACAAATCTGCAGAATTATTTTTCTGATGATACTTCTTTTTCGCTCCTTTCTTATTATTTCTTCCCTCTTGTGCGTGTGTGTGTTTCCTTTTAAATAGTGAAAACAAAGTACAAGTAAGTGAAACCAATATAATAAAAAACAAGAAGTGAAAGCGGAAAAAGAATGAAGGAACGAGTGAAACAGCTTCTATCTAGAGAAAAGAAGAAGAAAAACGTGAAAACCGGTAGATAGAAATGAAAGACGAAAATAAAAAGGTTTTAAAAAAAAAAAAACCTGTGTATACCTATGAGGGGAAGGGGTCGATGAATTGGTAAGAATGAAGAAAGAAAAAGATGAAAAAGGGGAAAAAAAGGAGTGGAGAAGAGAAAGAGGTGTTGAAAAGGTTCATTAGAGAAAGGATCTAACAATAATAAATGGAAACAAAAGGGGAAAAAGAGAGCATTAGCATATATACATTGAATAATAATAATAATGGTAGTAATACTTATAGCAATAAACAGTCATAGCGTTTGTGCCAAAAAGGGGGTAAAAAAAGAAATACGCAGAACTTCATTTCTTTTTTCCCCTCTTTATGGGTGTGTGAGTGTGTATGTGTGATTAGACAAGTATCAGAGTCCCTCTTTGTTTTGTTTTTTTCTTACATTTGTTTTATTCATATGTGAATAATAGGGATATCACACACACACACGTACGCACACACAGATACGTACTGCTTTTCGTAGATAGATGAGAAGCATTCATTAATTCCTGTTTGTTATAACTATATTATGTTTTTGTTGTTGTCGTTGTCGTTTTGAAGCTTAACGCAAACAAAAAACCGAATAGTAGTAGTACTGATGACGCAAATGAGAGCGAATAAAATGAACAAATCAAAAGCAAAAAAAAAGAATTGTGAAAGAAATATGTGTGTAGAATGATGAAGTACAGAAAAAAACGGAAATACAGAAGAGGAACTATGAAGTGTGAAAAATAAATAAATAAAAGACAGTGGCGCAGAGATAGTATTATTTTCCTTTTTTTTTTTACACTGCTAATTTTTCTGTTTCTTTGTTTATAGATTCTTCTACCTCTTTTGTTTTTGTTGTTTAATCGTTGCACCTAAATGTTTGGCCCCGCCCAATTTTGTGTTTTGAAAAAAGTACGCATCTTTCCAAAACGCAAAAAGAAAAAATAAAGAGAAGAAGCGGAAAGCCAAAAGTCAAAAAGAAAACGCGATACAAAATAGAACAGATATTTGGGAGGGGGCAAATAAAGAAACGGAAAGGGAAGAGGTGCTGTAGCAACAAAACTGTTATTTCAAGATAAACAAGGAAAACAAAAAATAAGCATACTGAAGAGAATAATAAGAATAAGAATGGATACAGAAGAAAGATGGGGAAAAAAATAATAACAATAAAGAAAAAAAGAGAAAACTATGTAGTGCTTCCTTCAATGAAAGCGGTGAATGTCTCTACTTATTTCCCACACTATTCAAAAGAAGGGGGAGAAAGAAAGGGGAAAAGGAAGAAAAACAAAAAAACAGGAGACTATGAGAAAGAATAGTGTGACCACTCACTGCAGATTCTTTTGTTTGTGTGTGTTTGCGTGATTATTCATTTATTTATTGTTGAGGAACAAAGCACAGTAAAGTAGAAGAAAGAGAAACAGAAAAAGAGAAGAAGAGAGAAGAAAAAGAGAAAGTAGACAATAAACTCTTCTTATCCTTTTCTTTTGTTGTTGTTGCTGATGCCGTTTTCATTTTTCTTTCCTTCTTTCTTCTTCCCTTCTCTTCCATTTTATATAATGCATATATTATTATTATTATCATCATTTTTATTTCCCCTCAGGCTTTGTGAGAGAGTTTCCCCTCCAATTCCCTGCGATTTTCATGCACTATCCATGGGCGGGCGTTGATATTATTATTACTATTAGTACCATTATTAATACCGTAATTCTCACTATTATTATTATTATTGTTGTTGTTATTCTGATAATGATTATTATTATTAGGATTGTTATTATTACTCACGCTATTATTGTTATTGTTATTGTAGTAGCCATTGTTGTTGTTGCTGTAGTAATCATTATTGTTGTAATTATTATTATTATTCTGAGGAAGAGAGCGGTTGGGGCTAGTTTGATGGATATCACGCATGTACTGTCCCCTCGGCTGCGGCGGCGGCGGCGGAGGCGCGGCGGCTGACGGTACGAATTGGGATTAGTATTATTATTATTAAAATTATTATTATTAAAATTATGATTGTTATTATTTGGATAAGGGCCAGCGGGAGGGGCGGAGCGGTTAGCATTCGAGTAAGGCGCCGGATATCCACTGGAATTATTATTGATATTATTGGGATAATTATTATTATTATTGTTATTCACATAACGGTTGGGGGAATAGTTATTATTATTATTATTAGGATTATAATTATTATTGTTGTTGTTATGATTATTAGCAGGAAAGTCCGGGGCGGCGGTGGCCGGGCGGCTACTGTACGCGCTGCTGTTATTTGTATTATTACTGTAATTATTATTATTATTGTTATTATTGTTTGGGGGGCGCTGAAACTGACCGTAACGCTCCGCGGCACCGCTGTCATTAAGGGGAGAATAATTCATATTGTTATTGTTGTTATTATTATTTTGGGAGAGGCGGCGCTGCAGCGGAGGCGGGCTCTGATTATATTATTATTATTATTAGCAGGATTAGTTCCATTCAACACGTGTCCCGCCAGCTTCCTTCCGCTCCCAAAGTAATAATATCATCGTTTATTATTAATATTATCATCCCCTGTAAAGGTGCGGATGCCCAGCTGCTGGAGGGTCGGAGGCACCGGAGACTTGACAGACGACACCGACTGTTCCCTCTCTTGCCACAATTCGTACTGCCGGGGGGGCAGCGCCACCTCCCGCCTCTGCACCGCCACCTGATTATTGTTATTATTATTGTTGTTATTGTTATTGTGGGGAACAAGCTGATTGCTGTTATTAGTGTTGCTATTATTATTGTTATGGTGAGGGACAAGCTGATTGTTGTTATTATTATTATTATTAGGAACATAATTATGATGGGGGTGGCGTGGAATTGGTTCATTGTTATTGTTATTATTATTTCGGGAGGAATTAGCTGATTGCTGTTATTGTTAGGATGTTGATTATTATTATTGTTATTATTATTGTTGTAATAATTGGGGTGATTAGTGTTGCTGGGAGGCAGCGGATGGTTGTAGTTATTATTATTATTATTGTTGTTATTGTTGGGATATTATTATTACTATTGTTGCTATTATTGTTACGAGGCGGGTATTCCTGGCGAGGGGGAGGGACGTACGCGCGAGCGTTATTATTGTTATTATTGTAATTATCATCATCATTATTATTATTATTATTGCTATTGTATGAAGGATACTGGCTCGGAGGTTGATTATTGTAAGGATATTATTATTATCATCATTAGTATTGTAGTTTACAGGTGCGCGACGATAGTCGGGGTACTCACTATTATTATTATTATTATTGATAGGTACATAATTATTATTATGATTATTACTCATAGCGTGGGGAGGGGGAGCGGCAGAAGGATAATTATTATTCTCTTGCTGGTACGGACGGTAGTTATCATCCCCACCGTTATTATTATTATTATTATTATTGTTGTTGTTATAGTTATTATCTTCGGGAGGGTACGACTCAAATGAATGTCCGTCTGTAATCTGAGGCGGCGGCGGCGGAGGGGGAGGAAGAGCCGCGGCAGCCGCGGCTGCAGGCGGGCCGGCAATACGATTATTATTATTATTATTATTATTATCAGTAATAGTATCGTAGCCACCCCCGCCGCGGCTGCTGCTGGCGTTTCCCCCCTCGTAATTCGTCTGCGAGGGAAACACGATTGCCTCCTGATTTTTGGGAAGCAGCACCGTAGTGGTGGTGATCGTTTTGACGGTTGTTATGGTGTACTTTTTCTTCATTCGGTGCCCGTTTTCGTCAATGTACTCTACCTCCTGCTCCTCCACCTCCTGCTGCTGCTGCTCCTGACTATTATTGTTATTAACATTGTAGTTATTGTTATTGTTATTATTATTATTGTAATTGTTATCATTGTTATTATTCATTTCGTTATTTTGGTAGCGAGGGTCGCGGTCGGTGTGCTGGCGTGAGAGGTAGGTCTCCTTTACTGTGCGCCTGTCGCCAGGCTGCTGCAGATTGCCGCCGGCGGCGGTGGCGGTGGTACTGTACGACATGGGTTTAATTATAGTATTGTTGTTTTTGTTTCTGTTGTTGTTGCTGTTTTAATTATTCTTCTTTCTTTGGTTTTGAATCTTTTGTGTTGTTGTTGTTATTGTTATTTAGCACTTTTGCTGGTAGCGATAATATCTCTAAGATTGTTGTAAAACGGGGAAAAAAAGAATCGTTTTTATTTTCTTTCAATTTTATGCGCTTCTTTCTTCTTGTTTTCTCCTCCGTTGCTTTGATTATTTCCTGTTATTGTTGTTGTTGTTTGAAAAGGAGGAAAAAAGAATATGAAAGAAGGCTCTTGACTATGAGAGATGGAGGACGCACTGCTAAGTGATGTAGTGTCGCCCCTTTGCTTGTTGTTACCGATAATATATATACTGTGTGTATGTATGTGTGTGTGTGTGTGTTCAACTCTGTATTTCCTTTATCTTTTTGTTTGTGTGTGCTTCTTTTTCCGTCTGTCTGTGTGATAGAGTTTGGTTTGACAAGTTAACCTACGCGCGAAGGGGAAAAAAAAAACAAGAAAAGAGAAGGTAGAAACGAGAGGTGTGTGCGTGTTTAATGCATACGTCATTCATTCATCTATCGGCAGAGATGCAAAAAAAAAAACGCAAACACAACAACAACAAAAAAAAAAGTACGGCATGACAAATTCATTTATTGAAGTCGGGGAGAAAGAGAGAGAGACAGACCCAGGCAAAAAAAGAGGACCTTCTTTACCGTTTTTGCTTCACTCATTCAACGGAGGAAAACAAAAAACTTCTCCATCAAACTCAACACAAAGAGTAATGATATTCACAGCAAAATCATATAGCTAATTTGTGGTTGTATTGCTGTTTGTTGTTGTTTGGGTTTATAAGACGAGAGTATTTGAAGAATGAAAAAAAAACATGAGAAGAATATAAAAAAAAATAAATAGTAATAAATGAATCGCAACAACGGAAAAAAATATGTGCATGTGTGTTCGTGTATGTGTGGGGTGTGTATTATTTAAAAAGACAGTGCAGCTTTTGTTTATTATCTCTTGTGTGTTTGTTTCTTTGTTTGTCTCTGCTATGTTATGTTACGTTACGTGATGTGTGAGTTATTGATAGATGCATAGGGAAATGTTGAAAACGATCTCTTACATCTTCTTTTTTACACAGAAGTCTTCACCGTTTATTTGTTGTTTTTTACTACTCTTTAAGAGATATGTCTGCACACTGACACAGAACGAAGGAAAAAAAAAGAAAAAACAAGAGAATTAATTGGGGGAAAAAACAAAAGAGCAACAATAGAAATAATAATAACGTAAAGATTGTAAAACGACTATGGATGAAATGGTACAGGCAAAAAAAAAAACAGATGAACTATGAAAATGCGAATATTAACAATTAAATAATAAGTGTAATATATTCAGCAATAGAAAGGAGAGAAAGGAGAAGAGAGGAGAGTGTAGGGGAGGGGGGGAAGAATTCATAAAAGAAAGACAGCAGAGCGCGGCTACGGAAGTAAAGGGGTGGGAGGAAGAAGGAGAGGAAAGAAAGAGGGAAAAACAATGCGGAGAAGTGATAAGTTTTTTTAAAGCAAAAGAGAGAGGTAAGAAAAGAAAGCAAAGATTTGCTTGCATCTGTCTTATTGCATGAAAGCAACTGTGTATACATACTTTTCTTTTAAAAAGAAAGAGCAACTTCTTCTTTCTTCCAATCTTTATCTCTCTGTGTTTGATTTTTTTAAAATATTATTTACTTCTCACTGACTTTTTCTCTTCTATATCTTCTTTAATACTCGCGATCGTAATCATTCACGTAATAGTTATTATTATTATTATACGGCGGAGGAGGGGAAGGCCGGCTGTTAAAGGACGCGGGCATGCTAGAGTGGCGCTGCGGGGGGTACACATTATTATTATTATTATATTATTGTAATTATGACGATTATTATTATGGTGCTGGTGGTGGGGAGGCGGGCCAAAGCGATTGGGGGTGTTGTTGGCAGAGTACGGGCGAGCTGGGACTCGGTAATTGTTGAAATTACCATTACTATTATTGTTGTTGTTAGGGTTATTGTTGTGGTGATGAAAATTACCATTACCCTGTTGCGGCGGCGGCGGCAGCCGGGGAAGGAAGCCACTATTATTACTATTATTATTATTATTATTATTATTACGAGGCAAATAGCTCTCCAACTCGGAACGCTCATACGAGCGCGCCTCCCGCTGTGGCGGCGGCATCAGCTGACGAGCCACAACATCATTATTATTACTACTATTATTAGAAGAATAAGGAGCATTACCACTACCACCACCAATCGCCAGGACACGATCGTTATACATGATCGCATTATTATTATTGTTGTTCTCACCCGTGATGTAGTTTGGGTTGTAGTCCAGCAGCAGCGGCCGGAAGTGAGGATCGACGGAGCCGGCCGGCAGCGCATGCACGAGGCCGGCGTCGTAGGCGTCGCTCTCCCCCACGCGCACCTGCGCCCCGGGCAGCAGCACAGTGGTGGTCGTGTTGGTCGCGATCCACGACTGGGCACTCTTGTTGACAAATTTCTTCTTGGCGGCGCGCTTGTCGATCATAATGTAGTGCTTGTTCTGGTAGTGTCCGGGGGCGTCGCTGTTATTGTTGTTATCATCGTCGTCACTGTTGTCGTTATTATTACTATTACGGTTACGGCGGTCGTTTTTGTTGTGTTTGTTTTTGTTCTTGTGCTTGTCGGCCGCCTCGCGCTGCCGCCGCAGCTCCTCCAGCGCCCTCTCCTTCTCCTTGCGCTCCTGCTCCTCTCTCCGCTCGCGGCTGGCACTGCGCTCGCGCGCCTCCCGCTGCGCCTCAGCGACCTTATCGAGAAGGAGCCGCTGCTGTGCCCGCAGCGCGTCGCGCAGCCGCGCCTCCTCCTGCGCCTTCATCTCGGCCACGAGCTTTTCCCGCTCCGCCGCGGCCTCCCGGCGCAGCCGCGTCGCCTCCGCCTGCGCCTCCGCGCGCGCGACGGTGGTGGCGAGGGCGGCCGCCGCGGCGATCCGCTCGCGCTCCCGGCGCTCCGCCTCCTCCTTTTCTTTTTGCTTGCGTTCGGCCTCTTCCTTTTCCTTCCTCTTGCGTTCGGCCTCCTCTTTTTCTTTTTGCTTGCGCTCCGCTTCTTCCTTTTCCTTCTTCTTACGTTCGGCCTCCTCCTTTTCCTTCTTCTTACGCTCGCCTCTTCCTTTTCCTTTAATTTGCGTTGCGCCTCCTCCTTCTCTTTTTGCTTGCGCTCCGCCTCCTCCTTTTCCTTCTTCTGGCGGGCCAGCTCAGCCTCCCTCGCAGCGGCGGCGCGGCGGCCTTTTTCTTGCGCTCTGCCTCCTCCTTTTCCTCCTTGTCCTTCTTCTTCTTTTGCTCCTCCGTCTCTCGGGCGAGCGCGGCCGCCTTGGCCCTGCGCGCGGCCTCCTCCCTGTCCTTCTTCTTCTTTTGCTCCTCCGCCTCGCGCGCCAGCGCCGCCGCCGCCGCCCGCTTGCGGGCCTCTTCCTTCTTCTTCTCCTCCGCCTCCTCCGCCTCCTTTGCTTGCGGGCCTTCTCCTGCTCCTCCGCCTCGCGCTTCTTCGCCGCCGCCGCCCGCTCCCGGTCGCGTGCGTCCCTCTCGCGCTGCAGGCGGGCGGCGTCACGCTGGTACTGCTGCACGGCCGCGGCGGCAAGCTCCCGGCGGCGGCGCGCCTCCTCCCCCTCCTCCACCTCTGTCTCCTCTTCTTCTTCATCTGCGCCATTACGATTATCATCATTGTTATTGTTGTTATCGTCGTCATAATAATCATCGGTGTCGCCGCCGCCGCCGTCCATCTCGTCTAGTGCCTCCTGCGAGCTCGCGTGCAGCTGGCGGAGGTAGTCCTGTGAAAAGTCGTAGCGGGAGGGGTCGTCAAGGTCGATGACGCCAACATTCGGCAGGCGCCGCCGCGGCTTGCCCTCCTTCTGCTGCAGCAGCTGGTAGAAGGTCTTCTCCTCGCTGCGGGCGCGGGAGTTGTTGTTGCTGTTGCTGTTATTATTATTATTGTTAGAGTTGTTGGGGGCTCCGTCAGCGGCCGCGGGCACCGCAGCGGCGTCGGCGGCAGGAGGGTAGGCTGCACGGGCGGCGGCCATCTTTTCTCTCTCTCTTTTTTTTTTTTTGTGGAGTAGTTGTTGTTGTTGTTGTATTTGTGTTGCCTTGTGTTATTGCTTTTTTTTTTTTTTAGTTAGACAGATGTTTTGTTTCTCTCGCTATGCATGCGATTCCTCTCTGTTTCTTTAAATCTCTCTCTATCTCCCTTTGTTTTACTTTTTGTTCAAGAGAGAAAGTAGAGAAGGGGAACAGTAGAGAATAAAACCGCACAAAAGAGCGTATGTGTGTGTGGGGAGGAGGGGGAATGTGCAGAAAGAGGTCCTGTTTTGAGAAAAGAAAAACAACCACTCTTTGCTGCACTGTTGTGTGTTTCCTTTGAAGAAGAAAAAAAAACTTTCTTTTCTTTTCTGAAACGACGATACAGGTGAAAATAAAAAAAAATAAGGGTGTGAAATTGGGGACTATGAAATGAAGAATGAGTTCCAACAGCTGTGTGTATTCTGCTTCTCTTCTTCAATTTTAAAGAAAGTAAAGTAAATAAAAGTAAGTTGAATAAATAAATAAAAACTAGCTTTTCGCGTCTGCGTGGGTGTGTGAGTGTAGATGTGGGTGTCAGATGAGGGGAGGTAGAGGATAGAGTAGTAACACCTTGGTCTGGGCTTGCTTTGTGTGTACTTTTGCGAGTGTTTATGTGTGTGTGTATAACGATAATTAGTAACCTCCTACGATGATACCGTTGATATTGTTGTTGATTACGAGTGATGGAAATGTGAAGAGGGAGAAAAGGTAAAACAAAAGCGGAGATATGAATAAAAGGAAAGGAGATGTGAGAGGAGGACGAAACGTTTTTTGTTTTGTTGTTGTTGTTGTTGTTGTTGTTTTTTCTCTCAAATTCTTTGGTTTACTGCATATCTGACAAGTCGTTCAATCAAGACATACAAGCATCATACACACATACAGAAATTAGTATGGTATTGTGATGCAGGAGAATCTGCAAACATCATCAGTTATTGATCTCGTTACTATACATGTCCCACAGAATCACTTCTCTACTTGCACTATGTTGTTTTTCTAACTTCCCGTCACTTCTTTGTTCAGAGCACCAATACAGGATACACGTAAATACAATGGCTAAATACATTCAGGATAGATAAATACAAAAAAAAAAGCAAAGGAAGAAGAGAAGTAAAAAGACAGGAGACAATAAAATAAAAAAACGACGACGAGAAAGGAAAAGAAAAAAACAACACAGAAACGTAAATGTCAAGCACTTTTTGTTGTTGTTTTTGCTGGTGCTGATGCTGCCGTTGCTATTGTGGTTATCCAAATATCTATCTTCTTCCCTCCTTTTTTTCTTTCTCTGTCTCGCCTCTCTCTCTCTCACTTCCGTTTCGCTTGTGACTGTGCGAAGAGAGAGACAGAAGAAGAGAAAGAGAGAAAAAGAGAAAAGTGAAAACAATTTGCATAATGGATAGAAATACATATTGGAGGGAGAAGTACGGACAGTACGTGTGAGTGCAAGAGTGAGAGAGAGAGAGCTACCGATGATATTGGTGCTGTTGTTGTTGTTATTGCATAGAAGCAAATAGAGAAAGAAAAAGAAAGAAAACAAGAAACAAAAGGAGTGAGAGGAAGAAGGTTTTCGAGAAGAAGAAAAAAAGAGAGAAAACGATAATTACCAAAATGATGGCCAGGCATAGAGCACGTGTCGTGAGTAAATGTGTCTGTGGGGAGGGGGGGGGGGGAGTAAAACAAGAAAGCAAAGATGGAGAGAAAAAAAAAAGAGAGAGGGACAAGAAAATAGGAAAGGAATGCTTGGAAAGAGGAGTGCACGAATTATAAGAGGATGCTTTGGGATGCGTTTCTTTATATTAATTTAAAGCTTTTATCCTCTTTTTTTTCTTTGCGTAATGCTTGCTAAAAGGCATCCCACTTACTTCTCTGCATTTTTTTTTAATGCTTGTGTGTGCGTACGTGTTTGTTTTATTCTTTCTTCCTTTCCTTATGCCGAACTCTGAAAAAAACTCGAAAGAAGAAAAGAAAAGAAAGAAGAAAGACAAAGAGCCAAAAGAAAAAAATGGACAGCAAAAAAAAAAAAGGGAGACAACTGAATATAAAAGAAAAAAATGTATACCTACGTATATATACATTAAAACAAATGGGGGAAAAAAAGCAGAAATTACAAAAGAGGGAAAAAAAAGAATCATAATATGATGGGAAAAAGGAGACATGAAGAAGAAATGGTGTCACACACCATACAAACGTGCATACATAGAGAGAGAGATATAGATGTACAAAATACAAAAGAAAGGAAAGCTGTTAAAAGCTTATGCTGAAGAGCACTATGGGTTTTTATTTGGCGAGTAATAAATACTATTTATTTCTCTCTCTTAGAGTGTTCCTTCTCTTTTATTTTCTCTTTTTTTTTTATATGTTTGAAGACAAAAAGGAAGAGAAGTACTTTTCGTTACTTTTCTGAGAACTTTTCGTGATATTATTTTTATTTCCACTTTTCATTTTCTTCTCTCATTTTTCAAATACATACATCATTTGGGAAACAAACAGAAAATCAGAAACAACAATAAAAAGAAAAGAAACAACGCGGACTTGGGAAAAAAACCGTAAGAAAAAAAAGCAATTCAAGTAAGATGGTTTCGTTAATGCTCGCTCCTCCCGAAACGCTTTCAACTTTTTTTTCTCTTATCTCTTCTGTTCAAACACTGCAGAAGATGACAAAAAAAAAAAGAGATATAAATTGACTTATCCTTTTTTTCTTTTGTTCATTCAAATTACAGTTCATTGCCGAACAGTTTATCAAGGAAGTCATCTCCCGTCTTGCCATCGGAAGCGTTATTATTATTATTATTATTAGAAGGCGGCGAGGCGGCGGCCGCCGAGGGGTCCTCTGTAGGGTACAGATTTAGCTCATCCTCCACCGCGTCATCCTTATTATTATTATTATTATTATTATTATTGTGGGAAGTAGTAGCGCCGCCCATGTCACCCCACAGCTCGGCCATTTCATCGGGAACATTATTATGATTATTGTTGTTATTATTGTTATTTTTATTGCTAGGGCCTCCCAGCTCAAAGGTATCCAAGTTAAGATCCGCGTTGGCGCCGCCATCAGCATCATTATTATTATTATTGTTGTTGTTGTTCTTATTATTCTTGTTTTCGCTCGGGGGAAGCGTCTTGCCAAAGGGCGAGCCAGCCTCCGTCGGGGGGTCGTCACTTGTGGGGTACATTCCCATTTTCTCCATAAAATCGTCCGCCCCGCGATCTTTATCATTTTCATTATTATTATTGTTATTGTTATTATTATTGTTCTCCTTGAGGAAGTCGGGAAGGTCATCATTCTTGTTGTTGTTATTAGTGTTATTAGTATTATTAGTATTAGAAGGAGGCACGTTGGTGAGGCTGGGGTGCGAAATGGAGAGCCGCCGGGGGCCCTTTCCACCCTCCGGCACCAGATACTTTCCGTCGTCGGAGATACTCATACGCACCACGTAGTGGCGGTTAGGGGACTCTCGCCCACCCCCACTGCCGCCACTGCCGCCGTCCGCCCCCGGCGCGTCCTCTGTAGGGTATAACTTCTGTTGTTGTTGTTGTTTCTCCTGTTTGCCGGCCTCAATACTCAGCAGCGTGTTTAGCATCGAGTCGCTGCGCTCGCGCTGCTGCCGCTGCTGGCTCTCGTCCTGGTAGCGCCGCATGTGCTCCTCCGCCTCCTGCTGCGACGGGCGGCGGTAATTATTATTGCTATTATTATCATTAGTATTACTCTTGTACTTGTTTTCGTTGTCCGGGTGGTTGTACCGCTCCGTGATGATGCGCCGCTGCTGCTGATGCGGCCGCGGGTGCGTGCTGGGCCGGCGGCTGCTAGCGTTACTCGCATGGCTATTATTGTTATTATTGTTGTTGTTGTTATTGTGGTTGTCCTCCTCCGCGATGTCGAGAAAAGAGGTGGTGGGCAGGGACTCGTTGGGGGCGAGGCGGCGCGACTTGTTGTAGGCGCGCGCGCGGCGGTCGGAGGCGGGGCCGGCGCCGGCGGCGGTGGTGCCGTCAAACTTGGACCCCCCGAACTGGTGGCTCGCGCTCTCGTTCACCCCGTGGTAGTACCCCAGGTACACGCGGTGCGGGGCGTAGTAGCCGAACACGTCCACCACGCCGCCCTCTTCCTCCTCCTCCAGCTGCTTGAGGTCGGCGAGGTTGTTGTTGTTGTTGATCTTGTTCACGTCGAAGGTGTAGCGGAAGCGCGAGTTGATGATGTCCGCCGACGTGATGCGCTTGTTGTCCAGCCGCGGCTTGCGACTGTCATTGAGGGCGCCGCGGCTGTTGTTGGAGGGCGGCGGCTGCGTCCAGTCGCGCTCGGCGCCGCCGCCGTTGCCGGCGCGCGAGGGGTCCTCCTTGAAGTTCTCCATCGACATGCAGAAAGAGCGGGTGCGAGTCGGGTTTTTGGTGTAAAAGGAGCGGCTGCGGACGTTGCTGCTGCCGCGCGTGAGGCCGCGCTTCTTTTTGGACTTTTGGTTGTGCTTCTCCCGCTCTAGCTTCTTCTTGCGCTCGATGGCCTGCTCCTTGAGGCCGTAGCTGCCGCGGCCGTAGCGTATCTCGCCGTTGTAGTAGTACTTTTTGTTGATGTCGTTGTTTTCGTAGCTATTCTCTGCATTCTTACCGTTATTGTTATTATTGTTATTATTATTTCCGTTGTTATTTCCGTTGTTATTATTATTATTGTCGCCGTTGGCGGTCGAGTTGGCACGGTTGCGGTTAGCCAGAGAGGGGTACTCCGCCGCCGTGTCGCGATTCTCGCTGCTATTATTATTATTATTATTATTGTTATTGTTGTTGTTGTTATTGTTCTTGTTGTTGGAAATGGTGCTGGCTCCGCGGCTGCGGCGGCCGCCGCCGCCCCCGGCCGCGTCCGGGTTGAGTTTCCCCGTGAGAATGAGAAACTGCCGGTGCCGCTCGCGGCTCTGCTCGTCGCGGATCTGACTCTGCGAGCGCGAGCGCCGGCCGGTCGACCCTTTGCTGCTGTAATTGTTACCATTGGCATCGTTACCAGCGGCGAAGGAAACACCACCCTCCGAGGTGGCAGCGGCGGCGGCGGTGCTGCGCGCCTGGGAGGAGGTGGCAGACGTGGCGCGGCTGCGCTGCAGGCGCTCGCGGTACTTGGACATCATCTCCTCACTGTTGTAGCCGTAGTTGTTTGAGAAGTTGTTCCCCTCCACACTCGCGGCGCCGGCGCGGGTAGGGGTGGAGGCGGCGGAGCTGCCGTTGTAATAGTAACCGTCGCCGCCGCTGTAGGTGTTGGTGTCATAGTCATCGTCCTCGCCGCACGCGGCAATACGCGGAACGCGGGGCATTTCGGACTTCTTTTTTTTTTTTTGCTGTTATTATTATTTTGGGGTTGTGTTTCTTATTTGATTGTTGTCGTTTGTTTTTGTTTGATGTTTGTTTTGTGCGTTGCTTATTTGGTTGCTGTTGTTGATGTACTTCTTACTTGCGTTTCTTCCTTGTTTGGTAGGAAATGTATGAAGTGTGACCTTTTTCTTTTCTTTACGTGTGTTGTTTCTCAATGAACACTTTTTCTGTTCTTTTAAATCTAAAAGAAAGAGAAGAGCGACTCAAAGAGAGCGACACGGAAAAGGAAAAGGAGATAGGAAACGCAAAAGAAAAAAAAACGTCAGAGAATACAGAAAGAGACGAAGAAATAAAGGCGGAAAAAAATAATCAAGCAGTTTGAGTGACGTAATACTCCAGATGGAAACAGTAGAAGTGAAGGAAGCAAAGGAACAAAAAAGAGGTGAAAATGAAGAAGAGAAGAAGGAAAGAAAGAGATGGAGAAAAAAGAAGCTGTGGAATACAAGAGAGAAAGGGAGAAGAAAATTATGAGAGAGGAAACAAAAGACTCAATAAAGCACCTGTAGTTGAATTAATCACAATTGAGAGAAAGGAAGGGTTGAAGAGAAAGGCGAGAAGAAAAAGAGAGAGAGGAGATGGGGAAAGTGTTATCACTCATTTACATGTAATTGAGCACAGAGAGAAAGAAACGAAAAAAGAATAAACTTGAGCAGAACAAGTGTTGTTGTTGTTGCTGTTGTTGTTTCTCCAGATACTTGAACAATAGTACTTACAACATCTTGTTGCTGTTGTTGTTTTTACGAGACAACGAAACGTCAACATTCGCGTTTCGCTTCTGGAACACCACCAAGTGTCGTTTTTTTTTTCTTTTAAATTCTCTGGCGAGAAAAAATCAGCCCATTAATTAAAATGTGCGAGCGGCAGTATCACGCGTCGACCATCATCTATGTTGTTTTGTTTTTTCATTCATAAATATAATTATGCGTGTATATATATATGGAAAAGTGTGTAAAGAGTACAATTGTAAGGGCATGACAGAAAAATGTACAAGCAAGGCAAACGGGGAACAGCAAGTTGAAACAAAACTGAAAAAAAAAAAATAATGCCTTTCTTTCTCTCTTTTTATTTCTTAAATGGGGTTGAAAACAGACTCTTCCTAATCCTCCCTTTTCCCCTTAAACCTCTCGCACACGAGCACTACCAAGGAAGAAGCAAAACTATGATCTACAGTAGTTGTAAGGAAATGACATAAATATATATGAAAACGTAACAAGAGGAAGCCCGCAAGTAAACTGAGATGTATATGTGCAAGAATGATTATATTTGGTTCTTCCTTTTTTTTAATTCACGTATATGCTTCTTATTTTTAATTTTCGTTTCATTGACTTTTTTTTCTTCAAGATTCCTTCTGGAATTACAAAATGAATCAGAAATATAAACAGAAAGGGAATCGCCAGTGTCCAAGGAAAAACAAAGAGGGGAGAATATTAGCATCTAATCAACACAGAGAAAGTGTTCTGAAAAACGGAGAGAGGAGACGGGAGGAGGGGGGGGGATGGGAAAGAGAGAGGGAAAACGCAACACTCACAAGAAGAAAAAAAAAAAAAGAAAACAGAATGTACAAGTTAACGGCGAGAACCATTGCCGGCGCCGCCGCCCGCCACAGCCTCCTCCGCCAGCGGCGCCAGGAAATAATCAAACACCTCCTTGGGCCCGAGCAGCACACTGCGGAAGAGTGTCCGGGGGCGATAGCCGCCGTCGTCGTAGTAGTCATTATCATAATAATCGTCGCCCCGGCTAGAGAACCACCCGCCGCCGCCACCGGAGGAACGGCGACCGCCGCCGCCCCGCGGTCCCCTCCGTCCGCCCCTCTCATTATTATTACTATTATTACTATTATTACTACTGTTATCGCCGGCGGGCAGGTAGCCGCGGACGCAGGTGTACAGATACCACCCGCAGACGCCGACCACCGCGGCCTGCACCACCAGTCTCCCCAGCGAGTGGTAGTAGTAGGCCGCCTGGTGCTGCACGCGCCGCCGCACCGCCCCCGGCGACCAGTCCCACCACGCAGGGGCAACATAGTAGGGGTCATAATAACTCGCGCCGCGCCGCCCGCCGCGCGGGCGCGTTTCAGCTCCTCCTGCTCCTTTAGGTGCGCCTCCCGCGCCTTTTGCTCCTCGGCCTCCACCAGCACCTCCCGCATGCCGCCCTCGCCGCCGCCGCGGCTCTCGAGCACGATGCCGAGGGAGCGGAACTGATCCTGCGAGAGGCAGCAGTAGTCGAGGTCCACGCGGTACTGGCTGTAGTTGGCGTCGTTGATGTTGCCCCCAAATGGGCCGCCGCCGCTGCCATTGTTATTGTTATTCAGGCCGGCCACATAGTCGAGCTGGTTCAGCAGCTGCCGCTGCAGAATCTCGGCGCCGAAGATAAACTGCGTCTCGGTGATTGGAATGAGCTCGCCCGGCTCGCGGCCGACGTGGACGGCGAAGCACTGCTCCACGTACCTCCGTCCAAAGAGGTAGCTGTCGGAGCGCGCGAGGCTGCGGTAGGTCGTGACGGCCCAGTTAGAGTAGTCGCGGTAGCGCACCAAATAGTAGTCCTCCTGCTGCAGCGTCTGCAGGGACGAGCGGAGGGTCTGCTTAAAGTCCTCCGCCGACATGCTGATGGTGTTGTTGCTGTTGTTGTTGCCGTAGTTGCTACTAACGTTGGCATTGTTCCGGGCGCTGCCGGGGGCACTGCCGTTGCGGGAGGAGTGACGGTGCTTGCTGTGGTGGCGGCGGTGGCGGGAGGCGCTGCCGCCGCCCTGGTAGTAGTCGTCGTCGTTGCCATTATTGTTATTATTAACGGCGACGGTGCGGCGGACCGTCCGGCCGTACTCGTCCAGCTCCTCGACCACATACTCGGAGTAGCCCCCATTATTATTATTATTGTTGTTGTTGACGGGGGTGGCGCCGCCGCCGCGGGGGCTGAGGGAGTAGTCCATGTTCTGCAGCGCGGTCGCGGTCTTGGAGAGACGGAAGGCGCTGTGGCTCAGGTCGATGTTGTTGCCGCTGACGGTCGAGAAGTTGCGCCGCAGCTCCTCCAGCGGCCGCGTCTGCAGCAGCACGTGCGTCTTGTTGCTCGCGCCGCGGCGGTGCAGTGTCTCCAGCAGCCCCATCTCCCCCGCCCCGCCGCTGCTGTGCGACTCACCCGGGATCCAATAGGTGGAGCTGATATCGCCGCCGCCGCCGCCGCCCGCCGCGCCGGCCAGGAAGCCCAGCGTGCGAGACAGTGCCCCGCCGCCGCCACCGTTGTTGGCGTTGTTGTTACCGCTCCCTCCCGCACCTCCCCCGGCGGCGGCGTCGGCCTCCAGCATGCTCGCGCGCGTGCGCACAATGATCGGGTTGCCGACGGCGGCGTAGGCCTTGGCGGTCGCGTTGGTGGTGGACATGGCGTTGGGGTTCACGAGCTGGTTCTGGCCGCTGGGGTCGCAGCGCACCGCCACCGTCGAGCGGCTCCAGTCCGCGGAGAGAGACATATGAGGGTGTGAGAAAGAGAGGGAAAGGGGGAGAAAGAAAGAAGAAGAAGAAGAAAAAGAGAAAAGGATATGAATGCCGGGGGCGAAAGTAGAGAGGATAAGGAAGGAAAGGAGGCAAAACGAGTTAAAGAGAAACTAAGAAAAAGGTAATGATGAAGTGAGTGAAAACAACAGATGAGAAGTAAAAAAGAAAACAAGAAATGATCTAAGAAAAGTAGGGGTAAATCCTGATATGTGTGTGTGTGTGTGTGTGTGTGTGTTTTGGTGGGGGAAAAGAAGGCGAAGATTTGGTTGAGATGGTATGTGGTGAAAGTAGGGGAAAAGAAACTAAATCATGCAGTAGAGCGAATGAGTTGTCCAGATACGAAAAAAAAAGCCAAAATCAAGTTGGCAATCTGCCCCAGGCCACGCGCATTCGAGTGCCTCCCGCTCTAAGAATCTACAGGAAGAAATACAATATTGATTTCCTGTCGAAAGAAACGCAGATTCAAAGGCAAAAGTAGTAGTGAATGAAAAACCACACAATAGAGAACTTCTCTATCGAACAAGCATGCCGTGAATGGGGACTAAAAAGGGAAGAAAGAAGGAAAAAGCGGTAAATGAAACAAGTGGGTAGGCACGACCTCAGGAAAAGACCCACTTGACCTCCGCGTCCATGTCCTCGTAGGCGCCCGGCAGCGGGAAGGTGAGGAGCAGCTCGGCCTCGCTGGGCGCCGTCACCCAGTGCACGTGCGGGTCCTCGCGCGACACCACCAGCGCCTCCCCGCCGCCCTCCAGCGGCACGCGCCGCAGGTCCTCCAGCGCCAGCGTCTGCCCCAGCGCGCCCAGCGCCCGCCGCACCGCCGCCGCGCCGCGCAGCCCCTCCCGCGACCGCGCGTCCACCACCAGCGCCCCCGCCCCGGCAGCCACGCCCGCCGCGCGCACCGCCGCCGCCACCTCCGCGCCAGCCGCCGCCACCACGCGCACGCGCGGCCCGAACTGGCACGCCGCCACCGCCATCCCGTTCACCGGCCCCACGCCCGCCTCCGCGCGCGCCTCCCGCAGGCCCCCGCGCCCCGTCACCACAGCCGCCACCGCCCCCGCGTGCCCCCGCAGCCCCAGGCCCAGGCTCCGCACCGCCCCGCACACGCCCTCCGCGTGCTCCACCACCACCACCGCCGGCAGGCCCATCACCCGCGCGTACTCCGCCGCCTCCGCCGACCCGGCCGGCAGCCCCACCTCCGCGCGCGCCGGCGTGGGGTAGCGGCGCTCCAGCTCGCCCCGCAGCGCCGCCGCGCACCCGGGCGCCGTGCAGCCGCCGTCGTTGAGGTTGAAGAAGAGCGGCGCCGCGGCGTCGATTTCGGCAAAGGCGGCCGCAAACTCCGCCGCGCGCGCCGGCAGCTTGGTGAAGAGGGCGCCCGTCGCCGCGCGGCCCCGCAGCCGCAGCGCCGGCGCGCAGCCGTCGGTGTTGTCCAGCGCCACCTCCGTGCGCGGCGGCGGCGGCCGGTGCACGTCCACGTCCGGCCCCGGGGGCGGCGTCGGCTTCCCGGCCGCGGCGGCCGCCTCCCGCGCCTCCCTCTCGCGGGCCAGGTCGGCCTCGCGGACGGCGTGCTGGAAGAGGTGCGGCAGGTAGCGCGGGCTGCCGGCCCACGGGCGCTCCAGCGCGAGGCGGTGGTGCACAAACGGCATCAGCAGGTCGCCGGCCGCGCGCGTCGGGTGCAGCAGCGCCGAGCGCGACAGCTCCACCTCGAAGCGGGGGGCGATGTAGTGGCGGAACAGATTCGTGCAGTAGACGTACGGCGCGTGGGAGACGAGGTGCATCGCGCCCCCGCCGCCCCCTCGCAGCCGCAGCACGTGGCGCAGCGGCTCCGGCGTCCCGGCGGGCGTGTTGCCTTCCCCGGCCGGCGGCTGCTGCTGCTGCTCCTCCCACGCGCGCCGCGCGACCTCCGCCTGGCGCGCCGAGTCGGGGTCGTATATCGCGTCCGGCAGCGCCTCGGGGGTCTGCGTCAGCGCCACCCACACCGCGTCGTCCGGCGCCGGCGGCGGCACGGCGTAGCTGGCGGCCGCGAGGTCGCCGCGGTCGGTGCGCTGCGTGCGGCGCGCGTACCACAGGCCCCGCAGCCGCGCGGGCAGCGCCGCCTCCGCCCACACGCGGGTGTAATAGAGCAGCACGAGCCACGTGTGCAGCACGCCGTCGCGCCAGGAGGCGGCTGGGCCGGCGCCGCCCCCGCGCGCCCGCACCCCCACGTCCACGTACGCGTCCTCCTCCCGCACGATCGGCCCGCCGAGCTCGTTGACAAAGTCGGTGATGGCGACGTCGCGGTTGATGTAGTAGTCGTCGTTGAGGTACACGTGCAGCGGCGTGAGGCCCCGCAGCCGCCACAGCTGCGCCTCGATCACGTGCGAGTTGCGCGTCAGCCGCGCGCCGTACGGCAGCACCGCGTCCTGGTGCACCGTCACCAGCCGCCCCGCCCCCGCGCGCCCCATGAACTCCCGCCCCGCGTCCGCCCATGCCGGCACGTGCCCGGGCGTCACCAGCAGCACCCGCCCCCGGTGCCACCCAACGTGCCGCTCCACGCTCCGCACGCTGTACCGCAGCTCGCCCAGGTCGCGCCGTACCGACTCCTGCGCCGCCCGGTAGCCCTCCACCACCCGCCACACGTCCACGTTGGTCACCGCCGTCCGCAGCACCGCGGGGCACGTGGCGTTGGCGTTGCCGCCCGCCGCCCGCGCGCCCCGCAGCCGCTGCTGGCCGTCCCTGCTGTCATCCGGCAGCCGTTCGTGCGCCCCGGCGATATTGACGTCGGGGGGCGCGAAGAAGGCGGCCGCGCGCGCGGCGCTGTAGGACTCGAAGCACAGCCGTATGACCTGCGCAACGTACGCGGCCGTTGCGTCGCTGTGGTTAATGTACGTGTAGACAAAGTCCATGTCGCCGTAGCGGGCGAGACGCTCCTCGGCGCTGAGTGTGCCGAGCGGCTCCCGCACGCTCAGCCCCGGCACCTGCGTGGGTGTGCGCTGGCCCAGGGTCACCGCCGCCCCGCCGCCGCCGCCGCCGCCGTGCGAGCTTCCTCCGCCGCCAAGCAGGACGTCGCGCAGGGCCGCAAGCGGCATCAGCAGCAGCTGCACGGGGCCGACGCCCGCGTCGCTGAAGAGGGCGTGCCCGGCCTGTCGGTCGGCGTACGCCGTCATCGCGCGCCGCACCGCCGCCGCCGTCGCCAGCACCACCACCAGCAGCACCACGAGCAGCAGTAGCGCGGGCGCGACAAGCAGAGCTAAAGGGCGCCGCCGCCGCGGGAGCACGCGCTGCTGCCGCGGCGCAAAAGAAGGCGGAGGAGGAGGAGGCGCAGCTCCTGCGCCGCCAGCCGAGGCAGACGTCGGCCGAGGTGCCGGGAGGGAAGAGCTGGAAGAGCGGTGCAGGCGGGGAAAGAGGCGGCGGAGGAGGCGGCCCGGAGGCGCCCGCGGGGCCGCAGCGCTGGTGGAGCTGTCGGCAGGGCTGTGAATGGGCACCGCCACTGCGGCTGCGGCGGTATCGCGGTGCCGCACGCTGCCTTGCATAGTGTACTGTGTGCGTTGGCTCTCAGGTGGAAAGGGGGAGGGGGTGAAAATAGCAGTTAGAATGGAGCAGAAAAGGGAAAAAAAAATGAAAAGCGGAAGGAAGTCAATAATAATAATAATAGAAGAGGGAGTGAGGAAGCGTGAAAGAAAGCGTAGGTGTAAGTAGTTTCACGATGGGACGACTGATTTCAATGTAGCAGCAAAAAAAAAAGGGAGTGTATGTGCGTGTATGTATATGACTTGAGGTAAAAGTTTCTGCTTGTTGAGGGTAAAAATAGCGGGAGGAAGGAGAAGAAAAAAAATGAAGTGCAGCACAGAAAGACCAGCTGAGGAAAAAACACGCACGGAGAATAGAGCCGGGAGATTTAAAAATAAATAGACACATGTAGCAGAGGTAAACAATACAAGAAAAAGTAACGGCCGTCACAGGGCCGCTCAAACGCAAGATCACATTGTACCAAATGTGTAGTACACTTACTCTTTTGAGAGGAACACTTTTTTTTTTTTTGGATATTTTACTCTTAATTAGGTCTCTGTTTACACCATGGGGTGTGTCAAACAGAGATAGCATTAGTGATAAAAATAATAATAGTAATATTGTGACATGTATTAGAAAAGGAACATTTTTTTGTTGTTATATATATATGAGTGTATATACGCATAGACGGGTTACATCCGCCGCGAACTTGACGTATTGTGGAAATACATCGGGGGCGACGAGGGGAAGGGAAGGGGGAAACAAACACCTTACAGTGAAAGAAGAAGGAAAACACACAAGAGAACGACAGTGCTAAAATGCGATTCACTTCGCACGAGTGTGTTGACGATGGTCCCCAACGCACGGCGAGCATGGAGTAGAGTCTACGCGGCATGAAAAAACATAAGAGCGAATGGAGAAAAGGGAAGGGAAGGGAAGGAGGGAGGAGAATGGCGAGACAAATTAGCAATGGGGTCGAGACTAAGGGAATGAGAACGGGGAGGACGCTGTGAAGCCCGTAGCCGCTACCGACCTCAAGGAGACGTGGTCGCGAGACTGGCGTCGGCGTCGCCCTCATAAAACGGGTTGAGCCACTTGACCTCCGCGTCCATGTCCTCGTAGGCGCCCGGCAGCGGGAAGGTGAGGAGCAGCTCGGCCTCGCTGGGCGCCGTCACCCAGTGCACGTGCGGGTCCTCGCGCGACACCACCAGCGCCTCCCCGCCGCCCTCCAGCGGCACGCGCCGCAGGTCCTCCAGCGCCAGCGTCTGCCCCAGCGCGCCCAGCGCCCGCCGCACCGCCGCCGCGCCGCGCAGCCCCTCCCGCGACCGCGCGTCCACCACCAGCGCCCCCGCCCCGGCAGCCACGCCCGCCGCGCGCACCGCCGCCGCCACCTCCGCGCCAGCCGCCGCCACCACGCGCACGCGCGGCCCGAACTGGCACGCCGCCACCGCCATCCCGTTCACCGGCCCCACGCCCGCCTCCGCGCGCGCCTCCCGCAGGCCCCCGCGCCCCGTCACCACAGCCGCCACCGCCCCCGCGTGCCCCCGCAGCCCCAGGCCCAGGCTCCGCACCGCCCCGCACACGCCCTCCGCGTGCTCCACCACCACCACCGCCGGCAGGCCCATCACCCGCGCGTACTCCGCCGCCTCCGCCGACCCGGCCGGCAGCCCCACCTCCGCGCGCGCCGGCGTGGGGTAGCGGCGCAGCAGGTACGCCTCGGTGTCCTCGACGCACTCGCGCTTGTCGCACATGGTGTTGAGGTTGAAGAAGATCGCGTCCTCGGTCGCGAGGCGGTTGTACAGGTTCGTGCGCTCCGACTGGTTGTGGTAGATTTTCGCAAAGATACTCTGCGAATAGGGCATCCCGGAGAGCATCGTCGCGGGGGCGCAGCCGTCCTCGTTGTCGAGGGTGATGGTGACCGGCGCCGGCGTGTGCGGCGCCTCGGCGCTCTTGAGGTCCACGAGGTACGGCAGAAACTTGGGCGACGCGACCCACGGCCGCGCCATCTCGAAGCCGTTGAGCAGGAACGGCACGTACAGCGTGGCGGCGCGGCGCCCGGGCAGCTCGACGGCGTTCATCGCCTGCTCGCGGTCGTAGCGGGTCGCGAGGTGGCGCATCATGTTGGTGCAGTAGGTGAAGGGCGCGTGCGTCGTGAAGTGCCGCAGGCGGCGCCCCGTCTCGAGCTTCCCCGGACGCTTCTCCGGGCGGTACGCGGCCGTCTCGAGGAACCTCTCCGGCTCGGGGGGCGCGATGGCGCCGCCGGCGGCGAGGGTGCGCTGCCACCGCCGCAGCTGCGCGCGCGGGAGGTGGTCCTCGCGGTGCAGGTCGAGCTCGACGGTGTTGAAGTGCTCCGTGTTGGACACGCCGGCACTCCAGCCGGTGGGGGTCGTGGAAATGGTCGGCTTGGGGTTCCGCAGGATGCCCTTCTCCGTGCGGATGATCGGCCCGCCGAGCTCGTTGACAAAGTCGGTGATGGCGACGTCGCGGTTGACGTAGTAGTCGTCGTTGAGGTACACGTGCAGCGGCGTGAGGCCCCGCAGCCGCCACAGCTGCGCCTCGATCACGTGCGAGTTGCGCGTCAGCCGCGCGCCGTACGGCAGCACCGCGTCCTGGTGCACCGTCACCAGCCGCCCCGCCCCCGCGCGCCCCATGAACTCCCGCCCCGCGTCCGCCCACGCCGGCACGTGCCCGGGCGTCACCAGCAGCACCCGCCCCCGGTGCCACCCAACGTGCCGCTCCACGCTCCGCACGCTGTACCGCAGCTCGCCCAGGTCGCGGTCGCGCGAGTCGGCCGTCGCGCCGCCGGTCAGCCGGCGCAGCACGTCGCCGTTGGTCACCACCCCGCCCTTGTCCTTCTTCTCGTCCAGCAGCTGCCGGATGACCGCCGGCACGCACACGCCCTCCGGGCGCGGCCGCGCGGTCGCCGTGCCCGCCGGCGCCTCGGTCGCCTCCAGCCCCGCCGGCCGCGGGAGGTCCACGATGCGGTGCGTCTCGCAGCCGGCGAGGAAGGATTTGAGGTACGCCGTGTTGGCGACGCTGCCGTTGATGAAGGTGTAGACAAAGTCCATGTTGCCGTAGCGGGCGAGACGCTCCTCGGCGGTCAGCGTCCCCGGCGCCTCCGCCGCCGCCGCCACCTCGACCGTGAGCCCGGGCAGCCGCGACGGCTCCTCCGGCCCCTGCGCGCCCTCCTTGCGGCCGCGGAAGTCGTCGCGGTCGATCGACTCCTGCGGACGCTTGTCGTCCTCGGCGAACCACTTGGCGTTGCGGCGCTTGGTGCGGTCGTGGTGCGTCTTGACCGCCTTCTGCACGGTCTTGGCGACGTCGGCGAGCTTGCCCGGCAGCGGCACCTTGTCCAGCGGCACCGCCGGCAGCGCGACAAAGTAGGACACGGTGGTGTAGAGCCCCAGCAGCACGAGCACGAGAAGCAGCAGCACCACCACTAGCGCCACCACACGGACGAGGCGGGTGCTGCGGTACAGCACGCGGCGCACGCGACCGCGGCGCGCTGTGCCCGGCGCTGCGGCGCCACCAACGGAGCCCCCGGCGGGGGCGGCAAGGAGAGG
Source organism: Kentomonas sorsogonicus (assembly GCA_030347455.1). Lineage (NCBI taxonomy): Eukaryota > Euglenozoa > Kinetoplastea > Trypanosomatida > Trypanosomatidae > Kentomonas > Kentomonas sorsogonicus. The sequence goes on along the minus strand of JAQOSZ010000153.1, from coordinate 410,042 downwards.
GCCACCGCCGACGTGGGCCCCGTGGCGCGCGAACGGGCGCTCGCGCATGTTGGCTCTATTGTATAAGATAAAAAAGAAAAACAAACAAAAAAGAGAGGCTGTTACTTGTTTTCCTTCCCCCGGGGAAGAAGGCAGGAGAGAGGGAGAGAGAGAGAGGAAGAGAGAAAATGTGGATGAGTCTTATTTTACCAGACTGCTCGAACGTTCATGAGTGGCTGAACAGGAAACGCTGCGGCACGACGCGAATCACTACATTCGTCCTGCGTACACTCCAGGGGAGCAAAGGCAGGTTGAAATACACGCGGCACGATACTTCCAATTTGAGTGGAAAAGCCTCACCTCCACGCATGTCTGGTAACGGTTTGTACGTACCACAAATCGCGCTGGTAAAGCATTTTGCTTTCCCTCACCACACATCGGAGGGGGAAAAAAACACGTTTTATGTCAATGATATATCTTTGTCTTTCATCGAATCAAGATAGGCAATAATCAAACATGAGCGAACAAGGGTGCAAAATGAAGAAACGTTCTTTATTGTCGTTTTTCCTACCGCACCACACTCTCTATTGCCCTTCCCCACGGTAGGATCATAGCTGTCTCGCCTCGTTCTTCTCTCCTGGTGAGGAAGGGCGTGGGAAGAAGGAGGAAGAGAGGAGAGAGGAAAAGAAAAACGGTGAAGCAGCTGTGGCTGAATGTTCCTTTTGCATTTAATGAGGTACTGCCTGTGTTCACGCTCTTGTTCGTACATAGGTGGAGATAGAGAGAGGAGAGAAAGAGCAAAAACTCATGCGGGGTGCTCTGCGCAGAATGAGACAGATGAACGAAAAAAGTGTAATGTGTTCATAGAAAGAGAATGACAAAAAGATTGAGAGAGGAAGTCAAAAAAAAAAAAAAAAGGTTGCAACGACAGGAAAATATACAAGGAAACAAAAGAATTGTTTACTGTCACTATGAACCTAGAAATACTGTACAGGGTTGAATACTACTCGCTATCGGAACAGGAAGGGGGAAGAAAAAAAGAAGAACATGTTCTCGCTGCACCAAAGAGGAGAGAGAGAGGAAGGAGGAGGGCGAAGAGAAGGGAAGAGGCAAAAGACATAGTTCCGCCCACAGCATGCGGAGGCGCTCGTGTGTGTGTGTGTGTGTGTGTGTGTGTGTGTGTGTGTGTGTGTGGTGCGGAGTGCCAACAGGGAATGCCACTGACAATGAACAAGATATGACTAGAAAAAGAAGAAGAGAAGAAGACGCACGTCTTGGCGATTCCCTCCTTTCTTCATTTCCTTCCCCGCAGTTCGTCCTCAACAACTCCCGGTCACTACCTTTTTCATCTAGCAGCAACCACGGAAGCACATGCAGACATGCCAAACACGTATGCACACACACACACACACACACACACACACACACACACACACACACACACACACACACGCAGAAAAGAGAGAGAGAGACGCAGTTATCCTCTCTCTCTCGCTCCCTCTACAGGCCCGCGGTGTTGAGGGCCTGCTCGAGCGACGTCATGAGGGCCTCGAGGGGCCCCTCTGTGCGCAGCGGGTAGTTGCGCAGGTACTCGTGGCGCACGATCTCGTGGACGGTGAGGCGCTGGCTCGGCTCGTAGCGCAGGCAGCCACGCAGCAGGTCGAGCCCCTCCTCCCCGACCGCCGCGCGGAAGCCGCTGGAGGTCATGTAGTCGTCGAAGAGCGAGAAGGGGAACCAGAGCTCCGACGGGAGCCCCAGCGTGTTCTGCGGGATGCGGCTCGTGTCGCGGCCAAACAGCGCCTGCTCGTAGTTGTTGGCGTTGCCGTCGAGGCGCGTGCCGCTGATCGCCTCGGAGAAGCTGTTGCTGCGCCGCCGCGACCGCCGGTTGCCCTGCGCGTCGCCGCCGCCGCCGCTAGTGTTGCCCTGCGCGTCGCCTCCTCTGCCGCCGCCGGCGGCGTTGCGGGCCTCGTTCTCCATGGCGAGGCGCTGCACGCGCTCGAGGCGCTCCGTCGTGCCCGGGTAGGTGCGCATGGAGGGCCACGTCTCGGCGGTGGGGCTGCCCAGCAGGCGGAACATGCGCAGCACCTGCTCGTCCTCGGTGCGGCCGCTGAAGAGCACCTTCCCGGTGACCATCTCGAAGAAGATGACCCCCATCGACCAAATGTCGACGGGGAAGGAGTAGAGCGCCGTCCCCATGAGCACGTCCGGCGAGCGGTACCACAGCGTCACCACCTCGTGCGAGTATTTTTTGACCGGGATGTTCTCCACCCGCGCCAGCCCAAAGTCCCCCAGCTTCACGATGATCTGCATGTTGCTACTGCTGGCGCCGCCGTGCGTGCCGCTGGCAGCGTTCGGGTTGCTCATGCTCCCCAGCGTGGTGCTGGTGTTGGAGTTGTTGCTACTCGTGCTATGCGTGTGCGACTCGGTCTCGGTCAGCGGCACCTGCCGCGGGCGGACGTTGAGGAAGATGTTCTGCGGCTTGAGGTCGCGGTGCACGACGCTGTTCACGTGGAGGTAGCGCAGCCCGGCGAACATCTGCTTGAGGATCGTCTTGATCTCGGCGCTGTCGAGACACTTGCCCTCCTTGGAGTCGACGTACTTCTTCAGGTCAAAGTCGCAGTACTCGAAGATGAGCGTGATCTTCGGGGGGTCGAAGAGCACCTCGAACATGTCGACAATGTTCGGGTGCCGCAGCTCCTTCAGCAGGCAGATCTCGCGTATCGTCGTCCCGGGGACGCCCTCGTCGGCGCTCGGCGGCTGCATGCGCTTGAAGGCGATCACGCGGCCCGTCTCCCGCTCCGTCCCTTGGTACACGCTGCCGTACGTGCCCTCCCCAAGCCGCGCCACATGGTAGTAGCGTCCAGCAGTCGACATGCCGGCAGCGCTGGTGGTGGTGGTGGTAGAGCAACTGTTTTTACTTCACTTTTTTTGTGCCTTTTTTTTTTCCTACGGCTTTCTTTCTTCGTGGAAACAAAGAAGCTGTGAAAAACCTGTGAAGTATGTAACAGCCGGATGTACTGTTGCTGTTTTTGCTCTTGTTGCTATGTTCTTTGAAAATTTGTATTTGTATATGTTTTGCTTTTTAAATGACGTTAGGAACAATATAAGAAGAAAGGAATAACAAGCAAAAAAATAATAATAATAATAACGAGCAAAAGAAAAAGGGAGAAAACTTTTTAGTTTGCTTATTTTTCCTTTATTTACTGTATTAAAAAACAATTTTAGAAGAAGGAAGGAAAAAAAAACAGAGAGATGTGGTAATCGTTCTAACGGGTCGTTGAACCACCACGTAGTCCAATGGAGATGTAAAACACAGAAGAGGTTTCCTTTTTCTTTTACCTGTTGCTCGTTAGTAGTTAAGGTAGCGTTCAAAGGATAGAGAGAAAGGAAAAGGGGGGATTGGAGACAGAAATAAAGAATGTATTCTGTAGAGTGCTCACTCTAAGGAAAACACAAGCTTTTTGCGAGAGAAAGTTCAGGGCTTCTCCAACTGTTGTCTCTCTGTTATGAAAACAAACCTCACAAATGCAGGTATATAGCTTCATTCTTTCTTTTTTCCACCCCTTTGTTCACCCACAACTAAGAATCCTGACGTAGGGTAAGAAAGAAGGAGAGCTACCGTTCCAGCTGATACAGTGCCGCGGTGCTTTTCATTGTTGAGAAGGTTAAAGATTGCAGATACCAACGGAAAAAGCGCAAGAAACATGAAATAACGATAATCGAGAGTGTATGTGTTTGAGCATATATTTATTTGTATGTGCGTGGAACCATGTGTATATGTTGCACACGCACGCTAAAGGAGAAGAACACACGAGAAAAGAAAACAAGTATTGCGCCGCGTCTACAAGATCGCCGAAAGAGGTAATGTACATTAATACAAAACGCAAGTAAGAAAACAAGAGGCTTGAACAGACACGAAAGTGAAGGAGAGAAGAAATACTAAAAGAGCTGAAGCAAACGACGCAGAAAAAGTAAAGAAACGAAGAACATGATGGATCCTGTTTGACGCGCCGCAAAAAAAAAAAAAATATAAAGGGAAAAGAAAAAGCGCAACGCACACACGAAATAAAAAATAAAATTAAAAATAAAGCATATATATAGTTTTTGTGGTAGTGTTTAATCGTCGTCGTCGTCGCTGCCGTCGTCGCTGCCGTCGTCATTGTCGTCGCCCGACTCGACCGGGGGAAACTCGTCCATCAGCGCGTGGAAACGCGAGAGGTAGGTCTTGAGCAGCACGCGGTGGTCCTTGCACGCGCGCAGCGCCTCGGTGAGCTGCTCGTCGGCGCTGAGGGCGGCCGCGTCGGTGGCGTTGCGCTCGAGCACGAGAATGACGGCGCGCGTCATCTCCTGGCTGCCCTCAAAGTAGGCGCGGTACGCACGCGTGAAGACCTCCACGTCGCGCGCGAGCTCCCGTTCCCGCAGGTACACCCCGCGCGCCGCCTTGAAGCTGATCTTCTCCATGATCCGGCGCAGCGGCTTGCGGAAGCCGAGCATGCAGGCACCGGGGCCCTCCTCGCGGTACGTCACGGAGGCCCCGAGCTGGCCGCTGTCGTTGCTGTCCGCGCTGCCGCGCCTGTTGTTGTTGTTGTTGCCGGAGCGCACCAGGCCGCCGCCGCCGCCGCTACCGCTGCCGTCGCTATCGTTGCCGTCGCCGCCGCCGCCGTCGGAGCCGCGGACGGGCGGGAGGGTCATGAGGGGGGAGTTGTGGTAGCCGTGGTAGACGCCCGAGAACTTGCCGGAGAGCGCCGCGTCGTCTCGCTCGAAGCGCGGGCAGATGGTGCGCAGCAGAAGATCCTCCGCGTCGTGCAGGCTCTCCACGTGGTCGTACACCTCCTGCATAAAGTCGACAATGTCCTCGTTGACCTCCTCCGCGCACTTTGTCTCCGCCGCCCCGCCGTCCTTGTCCGCCATGATGATGGGAGTGCAGAAAGGGGGTGGGGAGTTGCGAACTGTGGTCTTTGAATGATTGTTTGTTCTTCACGTACGTGCTAACTGGATAAGTACTGTATGTATAGTATATCACATGAGGAATCGTTTGCAAAAAGAAAAAAAAGGAGGGAAGGTGGAGGTGGTTGTTGTGGTTGTGATAATAGAAGCTCTGAATGCAAGGCGCTGCGGCATACCACCGGCATAAGTACTAGAGAGAGAGCACAGTAGATGGATGACAGTACGTACACACCTCCGCACTCAGTAGCCACACCTCAGCGGGTAGATTGTTTGATAGAGGCGCGTCAGAAGCGGGTGTGGACACGCTGTGCTCGAAGTGTGTGTGGGGGGGGGGGGACGGCATAAAAACACAGATTAAGTTTCGCAACGTAGTAATAGGGCAGTGATGATAAAAAGAAAAGTGAAAGAATTCTATGCACGCATGAGCGAGTGGTTGTGTGCGGACGGAAGGAGGGGGGGAGGGGGCTGAGAAGGTTTCTGGCATTTCGGAGTTAGCACTCACCTACGCACAAGAGCCTACCCCCCCCCCCCCCGCTATATGTGCAGGATCAAACAGAGCTGACTGCAAGACTGCAGTGAATGAGCATATTTGTTGTTCTTGTTGTTCTGTTTTTATAACCTTTTACGTGCCGCACGCCCACAACCAGGATCTAACTATGGGAAAGAAGAGGGATCACAAAAGAAAATAGCAAGAGAGAGTCTTCATTTGTTATTGTTTTTTTTCTCAGGAAGCACAGTGAAGAACTCAAAAGAAGAGCCGGTTTTTTGACGGAGAGTGCCTCTCAAGGTGCGATACACGCACCGAGCTCTCCTCTCGCGATCTCACAAAGTGCCGCTGCGAGCCTCGTAGGCGCGGAGCTTGGCGCTGAGCTGCCCGATGGTGGCGTCCTTGCGCCCCAGCAGGGTGTGTGCGTCCTGGATCTTGCGGTTGACTTCGGCGAGCTCGTCCTGCAGGCGCTTGGTGTCGTCCTCGGTGGAGCCGAGGCGGGCGGAGAGCAGCCGCACCGTCCCCTGCAGCTCCTGGTTGAGCTGCTCGCGGTACTGCGCGTCCTCGAGGAGCTTGTCCCGCGCCGCCTCCGCCGCCTCGAGCGCGAGCTGCATGTCCGACTTCTGACCCGCGGCGCCGCGGTGCAGGCCGGCGAGCTCGCGCTGGTACTGCGTGCACATGGCCTGCGCGCGCGCGAGGTCCGCGCGGAGGCCGTTGATGAGCTCGTCCATGCGCTGCAGCTCGGCGGCGTGCGCGGCGGCTTGGTCCTCGAGCTGCTCCTGCAGCGCCCCCTCGCGCAGGGCCGCCTCGCGCTGCTGCTCGCCCAGCTCGTCGCGCAGCTGCTGCAGCGCGTCCTCCTTGGCGGTGAGCGCCTCCGCCGCGCGCTGCGCCTCCCCGCGCTGCTGCTCCCCCGCCAGGCGCGCCGCCGCGAGCTCGGCCCGGTGCTGCTGCGCCAGCTCCGCCACGCGCGCCTCGTGCTGCCGCGCCGCGCGCGCGCGCTCCTGCTCGCCATCCTCCTGGCGGCGCGCGGCCATGCCCGCCTCGTTCTCGAGCTCCGCGACCCGCTGCCGCGCCGCCTCCAGCTCCGCGTCCACGACGTGCTGGTAGTCCTCGAGCTCCTCGCGCCGCTCCTGCTCCGCCGTCAGCGCGTGCCGCAGGTCCTCCGCCTCCACCCGCGCGTCGCTTAGCCGCCGCGCCGCCTCCTGCTGCGCCTGCCGCCCGGCGGCCACCTGCTCCGCCAGGCCGTTGGCGCGCGCCTCCGCGTCCTGCAGCGCGCGGGTCAGCCGCTGCGCCTCCGCCTCCAGCTGTCGGCGCTCGGCCCGCAACGCGTCTCCGGCCTCCGCCAGCGCGCGCTCGCGGCCGCCGCTCTCCTCCTCCTGGCGGCGCAGCTCCTCCTCGGCCTGCTGCCGCGCCCGCCGCGTCTCCGTGCGGGCCGCCTCGAGCGCCTTGTCCTTGGCGGCGACGTCGTCGGCGAGGCGCTGGTTCTCGAGGGCGGCCTGGCGCGCCTGCTGCTGCACCTGCGCGTGGTCGGCGGCGGCGGCGCGCAGCTTGGCGCGCAGCGCGTCGAGCTCCTCCTCGTGTGCCTGCGCGGCGGCGCGCTCGCGGGTGCGCTGCTCGGCCGCCGCCGCCTCCTGCTCCGCCCGTAGTGTCTGCAGCGCCTGCTCGGCAGTGTCGGCCTTGACCCGGGCCACCTCCAGCTGCGACTCCGCCTCCTGCCGCGCCGCGCGCTCCTCCGCCAGCTCGCGGCCCAGGCTGTCGATCGTCGCCTGCTGCTGCGCGGCGCGGGCGCGGTGGGCAGCGCGCTCCTCCTCCTCCTGCGCCTCGGCGCGCTCCAGCAGCTGCTCGCGCTCTGCCTTGGCCTGCTCCGCCTGTTCGCGCAGCGACCGCATCAGGCGCTCCTCGTTGGCGCGGCACTGCTCGAGCTCGCGCTCGTGCTCGGCCGCCTGCCGCTCGCGCTGCGCCCGCACCGCCTCCAGCTCCTCCCGCAGGCCCTGCGCCTCCTTGCCGTAGGACGCCTTGAGCGTCTCGAGCGTCTTGGCGTGCTCCGCCTCCTCCGCGCGACGCTGCTGGCCGGCGCGCTCGAGCTGCTCCGTCAGCTGCTGCACCCGCCCGTCCTGCCGCGTCGCCTCGCGCGCGCGCTCCTCCTGCTGCGCGGCCAGCTGCTCCTGCAGGGCCTCCGCGTCGCGGCGCAGCTTGCGCTCCGCCTCCTTCAGCGCGCGGGCGCCGTCGGTGCGCTGCCGCTCCAGGTCCGCCTGCGCCGCCTCCAGCTCCTCCGCCAGCGCGTCGCGCTCCCCGGCGGCGGCGGCGAGCTCCTCCGCGAGACGGTCGCGCTCGGCGGTGGCCTCGTCGAGGGCGCCGCGCAGGGACGTGATCTCGCGGCCCTGCTCCTCGATGAGCGACTCGGTCTGCTCGCGGTACTCGGCCATGATCTGCGCCTTCTCCTCGCGCTCCTTGTCCAGCAGGTCGAGCAGCTCCCGCTTGCGCCGCTCCGCCTCCGCCGCGAGCTTCTCCTTGTCCGCCATCGCACCCTCGGAGACCATCTTGAGCACCCGAATCTGGTCCCGCAGCTGCCGCGTCTGGTCCTCGTGCTCCGCGCGGATCTCGTCGGCCTGCTCGCCGTAGCGCTCCCGCAGCACCTGCACCGTCGCGCGCTCCTTCTCCAGCGCCGCCTCGAGCGTCTCCACCCGCATTGCCCGGCGCGCCGCCTCCTCGCGCAGCTCCGCCAGCTCCCGCTCCGCCGCAATCAGCATCGTGCGCATCTCCGAGTTGGGTCGCCCGATGCTGCTGCTGCCGCCAGGGCTGCGGCTGCGCTCGCTGCACACGCTGCCGGGCACCGCGCGGGCCCGACGTCACGCTCGGCCGGCCGCGCGACATCTCTAGCGCTGACGGCTGCGGAGGTGAGGAGGCCTGCGAGCGCTGTGGCTGTGCCTGCTGCTCTGCTGCTGCTGCTCTTGAGAGGGGTCGGCGTGGCGCAAGGACGGCTGCGGAGACGGTGCCTCCGGCCCGTTCTTTCTCCTGCCGCTGCTGCTGCTGCTGCTGATCCGGCGATGCTGGCGCGGAGGCAGCGGCGGTCGCGCTGTTCTCGCCGGGAGACCGATCGTTGTCGTTGGAGGGGGAAGCGGCGAAATGTCGCCGGGAGCTTGGAGGGGTCTCAGGGTCGCTGCTCGCTGCCGCAGCAGCCGCAGAAGCAGGTGTCGTACCTGCACCTGCCACGGCCGCAGCGTCAACACGACTATCGTCGTGCTCAGCCTCGATGCCAGAGACGGTCTCGTCCGCCTTAATGGGAGACGGCGTCTCGGGAGAGCTGTCGCCACCGTCGAGCGGCGCGGCGGCGGGGAGTGCCACGCTCGCTCATCTATGGAAGGTAGAAAGGGAAAAGTATCTTTTCTGATGGGTTTCTCTTTGTACGCGTGCGTCTAAACAAGAGAGGAAGGGGAAACACGGATATGCCACTCTTCGATATGGCACAGATCTGGAAAATCCTCTCGGTGAATGAAAAATGAGGCAGTGGGGAAGGATTCAAAAGAGGTAAGAGAGAGAGTGACAATAATGCAAAATGGCAGTGGTAGACGTGGAGAGAAGGGGGGAAAAAAAAAACTGTCATCACTGCACACGCAAACAACAACGAAACAATGTTAAGGGGAGCAACAGCAAACCGTGAAAACGGTTCAAAAAGAAACGATAAGAATTGGGTGAGGGAGGGTAGAATACGTTAAAGCTGCCGTCCGCGGAACAGCGCCGTCCGGAGAGCGCGACGGCACCACTCTTGCTGCTTAGTGTTGCCGCTGCCGGCAGCGGTAGAACCGAGCCACAGAGCCCACTGGTTGTGAGGGTTCAGTGCTAGCGCGCGCTCCACCAGTCGCGCCCCTCGTTGCCTGTCTGCGGGAGAAGAAGGTGAGGCCTGCCTAACAGAAGACGGCGACGGCAGTGGAGAAAGATAACATCGTGCGAGTGAGGTCATAGCCCAGTCATTGGTGGGATTCAGACGCAGGGCTGTCTCGAACCAGTCCAGCCCGCCACCGTCGCGGTGGCCGCCCCCGCGCCGCGCACGTAGCCACCGCTTACGAGCTCGCCCATCCAGTAGGCGGCGTAGGAGCAGTAGCGGTTCGCGTGTAGCAGCTCCTCCGCCCGCAGCGCAGTGTCGGCCGCCGCGACCGCCGGCGCGGCGCGCGAGGCGTCGACGGCGGCGGCAAACAGCCTCGCGGCGGTGCCGATGTCAGGAACCTTGAGGACGCCAGCGTTTCGCTTGCTCTGCGGTGGGGCGTCGGCTATCGCCTCCCGCGACAGCGAGAGCAGCTTAATGCGGCCCAGACCGCACAGGGCACCGACGTCGGCGGGGTCGACGGAGAGGACGCGCTCAAAGTGACGGCCCGCTAGCGCCACCAGCTGCAGCTGCCGCCCCGCCGCTGCGGCCACGTGTTGACGGCTCGGAACGTCTGCGCCAGCGCCCCACCGCGGGTCGTGGGGGAGGAGGCGCGCGCACTCTTCGCGGTAACGGCCGCGCAGGGCGGCGGCACGGGAGGAAAAGTCGCCTAGTCCCGCGGGCGCCCGCTCATCGGCGACAGCGTCGACTACCGCGGCAGAGTTGAGCGCCAGCGGCGTGTTGCCGGCGCCCAGCCGCAGTTGGTGCAGATGCACCCACCCGAGCGCGGTGGAAGCGGCGCGGTGGAGGGTACTGCGGGGCGAGCGCTCCTCGGCCAGCACCCGCAGGAAGCAGCGGGCGGCATCAGGAGAGCCGTGGTGCTGTAGCAGGGCGATGTTGCCGCCAACCCAGTTGGCCGCCGCGCCGTCCTTGTCGAGCTCTCGCGCCTGTCCTACAGAGCGGTGCACGTCCCCAGTGAGATGCGTGGCGGCTGAGCGGGCGCCACCAGACTGCGTCTCAGGGCGCTTCTGGCCCGGCAACTCAGCGTCCGCAGGTGTGGCGGTGGAGTTCGAAAGAAGGCCCTCCAGGTCCTGAGTCGCCTCTTGGTACTGCTCCACCACCGTCGACGAAAAGTGATGGATCACCTCGATCAGGGCCCACTGTCCGCGCAGGGTCGGCTGGCACCGCGCCAGGTGATGCGCCTGCTGCTGATGTTGTTGCACCTGCTGGGGCGCTGCGGGGAGTGATGGCGCCACCGACTGCTCAGGGCCTGGATGCCGGAACGGATTGCGGCACTGCTGCGCCACCAGCGTCGCGGCGCACTCGATTTGGGCCGCATCCGCCGACACCTTTTGCGAGAGAAGCGCAGGTGGCGCGACTCATGAGCACCTGCTCCTCCACGATCCACCAAAAGACCATCGCCGTGTGCGCAAAGTACTCCGGGGTCTCTCCCGTGTCGTCACCCTTGCGGATCGTCGTCCATAGTCGAAGCACCGAGTCCACAAACGAGCTCGCCTCCTTCTTGAGGGCAAACGACGAAGCTCCATGCTTCTTCTTCATGTCCTTTCCCGCGGCAGACTTGGCGCGCTCTGTGGCGCCCTCGGCGGCCGCAGCGGCGCTGCTGTTGGTGTTGATCTCCTCCATAACAACCGCAAACGCATCGCGCAGCTGCTTCCGCGCTTCCTCGGTGACGGCCCCCAGATCGTCCGCTTGCCGTACCGCCATCAGCTTCTCCGCAAGTGCGTCCGGATTGATGGCGTCTGAAAAGGCCTCCGCGAACGGCTTGTCGGCGTCCTTCTCGACCAGCTCGCCGCGCAGCCCCCGCTCGCCGTTCCCGTACGCCTGGTAGGCCCACTGCACCGTCTGCTGCAACGACAGTGTCGTCGGCGGCGGAGCAGGGTGGCCGGAGGGGCTCGCGGTGTCGCTGGTGTGTCCGCCCCGGGAGGTGTGCGGCAGGGAAGCGGTGCCGATCAGTGTGTCGCCGCGCGCGTGGGTGGGAAGGGTGGAGAGCACCGCAAAGCCAGCAACCACTAGCTCGAAGGCGGCGGAGAGAATTTCATGGTGGAGCTGCTTGCTGCGGAGCGTCTCGGCCATATCCTTGCTTGACTCACTCGACCCCCACCACGGCCACAGAGAGCCGGAGCGGTCCCGCTCGAGCGCACGCATGGCGGCCCTGCGCCGTTTCGTCTGCTCGTCGCGCCCCCTGCGGATGTGCGTCAGCGTCTGCTGAAACAGGTCACTGGCGCGCCGCCGGAGCCTCCCGCGATCGTGCGAGGGTACGGCGCTTGCCGAGTCGTCGCGGGCGATGTCGTAGCAACCCTGCAGGAAGCACGCCGCCGACTGCAGGACAGGGGTCACGGCGGTGAGGAAGACACTGCGGCTCTCGGAAGTAGCGGATGCTGTGGCGGTGCTCGGAAATAAATCGAGCCCTTCCGCAATCAGCACGGTGAAGGGGTTCTCTTGTGAAAGCAACCGCTTCTGATTCGCCACGTAGTTTTCGGTCGAGAGAAAGTCGACCCTGACAACAGTCTCCCCGACAATGCTGAGCATCATTGTCGTCTGCTCCACCGTGGTGTTGAAGTAGTAGGCGAGGAGGTTGAACAGGCACCCGTCGTCGCCGATCCTCAGTGACGCTACAGAGCGGATACAGCGGGCGAAGAACAGCATTTGAAGCTGGTGCGGTGACAGCGACGGAAACTGCTGCGAAATCAGCTGAGAAATTTGTCCCTCCTCCGCAGCGTCGGTGACAATGTACCGACGCAACACCTCCCACTCGCCGCGAAGCAGCCGCACCTCCTTCTCGATAAGCTGAAGCAGCGCTGCATCCTTGGAAGACAGATGGCGCTGCAGCACGCTGAGCGTCGTGTCAGAGCTCGCGCCCTCGCTGAGCACGGTGCGTGCGCTGGAGAGCTCCTTCTCGGCGTGGGTGACCTCCATTGTGCGTAGCAGCTCCGTTGCCGCGTGTGCCCAGTGGCTGAGAAGCGCCAGCGGCACCTCGAGCTGCGCCGTCAGCACTGTGGTCGACCGAGACGACAGCTGCGACGACGCCACCTCCGCCTGAACAAAGGAGAGCATGTCCTCGCCAAGATAGAAGATAGCGTCGAGTTCGGAGGGGACAAAGTGACCGAAAAACTCGCGTAGAGCTCCGTCCAGCTCGTCCAGCAGCAGCCGCGTCTTTCGCAGCGCTAGCGCTACCTGGTGCCACCGCGGAGCCCTCAGCGAGGGAGATGCAGAGTCGAATACGCTGCGAGTCAGCGCACTCCACTCCGTCTCGTAACTATCCGCCAGGACTCGTAGAGACTGTTGTGCCGTCCGTGGTGCCTCCTCGGGTTTTGCGACGGCTACAGAAGTCGCGGGCGGCAACGCATGATGCGCACTGCGCTTCCTGCCGAGCACACCGCGCTGCTGCAAGCGACTGAGGAAGCCGTGCAGGATGGAGTATCCCGGTTTGATCTTTGTGCCTGGGCGATTGATCTCGGAGTGGTCGCCGTCCAGCAAAAAGAAGGGGTAGCGTGGATCATCGGGGATGGGGTTCGCGGACTCCGGCTCCACCACCATCACAAGACCCCCCAGCTTCCGCGTCTCGCCAAACGAAAGGACGTGAATCGCGTTGGGCTCTCCATTTCCGGAAGCGACAGCACTGCTGCCCGCAGAAGAGCTCTGTGACAACGTGTCCCCCGCTTGGTCATTCCACCTCAACTCCTCGAGGAAGCTCTCAGCAGCGTCAGTGCTGGCAGTCGCGGCACTCGTTTCGTCGCGAGGCGGTAGCGCCGGTGGCTCGCACTCGGCCATGCGGTCTATCACCTCAAAAAACATGTCATTTAATCGCACTAGCCGCTGCCGGTTGTGGTCCCCCAGACCCGAAACCACATGCGTTGGGCTTAGCCCGCCAAGACTTCCGTAGTAGCGCTTCATGCCTGTGATCACACTGGCTAGACCAGAGCCAAAGTGGGGGGTGGCGTAGAACACCACGCCCCGCGTGGCGCTCAAAAGACGTCGCGCGCGCTGCCCGGGAGTCTCGTTATCACTGCCTCTCTGTAGCTGCTCCCCGTGTAGGGGCGGGTTCGACGTCAGAGCCGACGTCCCCTGTTCCATTTTCATGAGGTGAAAGAGCGAAACGAGCATCTGCTTCGTGACGAGGCCGCCCATGGAATGCGCAACAAAAACGACAGGACGTCGCCCGATGCCCACCTCCGGGCTCAGAAGACGTTCTGCGACGCCGGCCGCCACAAACTCCACCGACTTGAGATACTTGGCATTGTCTCCTGTGGTGCTTTTGTCAGCATCATCATCATCGTCAACTGCGCTTGCAGCCAAGATAGCATCAAAGACAAGTGTTTTTGTTTGGGGAGGTGTCGGCACTGACGAAGGCGTTGGTTCGATCGGAGACTCATCAGCTTCCGTTCTGTGCACGGAGGTGTTCTCTTTCTTGGTTGTAGGGATCACCTTTTCTGGTGTACTTTCGCTGCTCCACCACGACTTGAGGCCACTTCCGATCTTGTTGACCAGCGTGCCCCACTCCTCCATTTTCGACGGCGCGCCTGCTTCCTGGATACCTTTACCGTCACCGACGGCCTCCCGACCTCGCCCTGTGGATGAATCCCCGTCCTCCTTGTCGGTATGCTCCTGCTTCCAGTTCCACAAAGAGTGGGCATACCCCACTGTGATAATTCGTGCTGCTGGGAAGTCCTGTGGAATGAAGACGGCAGGCCATATGATGTCATTCTCATTGCACCAGCAGCTGAACTCGTCGCTCCCAATGCCGTGTAACAGCACAATATCAAAATCGGGCTCCGTTGTAGCTGGAACAGACTGTCCAGTCTCACGTCCCGAGGAGGACGGTGGCTCATACAGCAGATACACGCGGTCATTCAGTTTTTTGTACTTGGACATGTTCTCCTTATAAACTGCACGAATCGTGGCTGGGTTCAGCACCCCACCCGAAACCAAATCCTCGAAGCCATCCCAGCTCAGGTCCATGACTGAACAAACGAAATCGGAGTGAACGGAGGCAGGAGAGGTGGGGGGGGGGGGGGGAATGCAATGAGTGGGCCGGTGGAAGGAAAGAGTTGCTGCAAACTATGAGGGTTGAAAAGAGGTTAGCAGAGACGTAGAGCGATGAGTTGGGGGGACTATGAAAAAAAAAAAAAAGATAGGCAGCGCAAACGGTGTCCTCCGCGCATCGCAGGCTGCAGCATGAAATATCACAAAAAACACAACTGAAATTCGCACTCGCGGCGCCAGCACCTTTGTAGGGCAGGGAGGGGAGGGAGAAGGTAATAGGTAATGGTACGAATGATATGGACAATTGACTTTAGGTTGACGCTTTTTTTATTATTGGCGCCTCACTTGACGCTTTCACCTTTAGAGAGCCGCGAGAGAGCCGTAACTCACAAGCAGGTTTTTCGAGCCAGTATATGAATCATCGGGCGGTCATCTGGCAGCTTTCCAATCCGGTGAAGAAGAACCTCAAACTTGTGCAACTCCAATAAGGACTCAAGCTCACCATGGAGAAAAAAACCAGCAGAGTTTTTAGGTCTACCTACTGCGGTGTCCTGGCATCCATCCAGGAAGTGGGAGTATAAACAGAACCCGCCGACTCGCAAAAGATCAAGCATGGGCTTGAACGATCCACGGTGGATGAAGCGACAAACGTTCACAAAATCCACACTGTGCTTCTTGATAGGAAACCCCTTGTTGACGTCTCCGCATATGCAGAGCAGCCGGTGGCCAACGTGGTTTTTCTCTGCAAGGCGATTGCAGTTGCCCACGAGTTTTCGTCTGTTTTCTACACCGTAAACACGCCATCCTTTGAGGCACAAGTAGACAGCATCGCGGCCGCAGCCGGTCCCAACATCGACCGCAATGTCCAGTGTGCTTGGGTTCAGCGACTCCATAAGCACAAGCGCCTCCTCCAGAAACGGATTCGGAGTCCAGCTGTACCGCGTTGTCGGAGCCGCTGTAAGATTTGTAAAGCTGCCGAACGGTCTAACCTCGATTTGGCTAAAACCCACCTTCTGAAGATAAGCGACGATTTCATCCGCGGGAGCCTCAATCAGGTCGTCCTTCTCTGATGTAACAACTGCTACAACGGGATGGTGTCGCGCCGGCAACGTAAACGAGTCCTCTTTTATCAAGGACCACGGAAAGCTGAAGGACCCCTCAACATGGAGCTTATCAAAGGCCTCAGCGGGTCTGACGTCAATCACTTGAAGTTCTGGTTCTGGGAATGACATGATTGGTACCAAAAGTTGGGGTGTTTTGAATTAGTGATTTGTGTGGTCTTGATGTATTACTTGCCCTCCTATACTGTGCTTTCGTTGGGGAGCTGGAACGGCAGAGACGGGGTGGAGATAGAGCAGCGAGTGATATGAGAGCGACAGCCATACGCACATTAACGAGAGCAACGCCGGCAAGTAGAAAGAGATTCTATGTGACACTTAGACGGGCAGCTGGGGTGAGACGCAGTTTCGCGATTCTCTTCTCTTCTTCTGAATACAAAGCCAAACACTTATCGGGGTATGCGCAAGTGTTTAGGCGTATAAATCCGTCCTTTGAAAAATAGTTGAGTTGACTAGAAAAGCAAGAGAACAAGAACCAAAAAAAAAAAAAAAACTAAATTGGGAAATGAAACCAGAAAACAAAAAGAAGGGCGAGTGTCGGAACTGCGTGAAAGTCAACGTGAAAACAGAATCAGAGGTTACAGTCACTCGGATATAAGAATGACACAGGAAAGGGAGGGGAGAGGGATGTAGCGAGATAGTGTAAAAACACAAAATAATAATAAAAAAAAAATTACTGTCGAGTCGAATTTTTGCGCAGCACGAACAAAAGGAAAGAGAGCAAGGCACTAATTATTTGATCTCTACGCTTGTGCCAGTTCAGACAAGGTTTTTCGAGTTGCTGTTGATTTTCTTTTTTTTTTCCTCTTTGCATTGCTAAATATATGTGTTGTGTTGTTGTTGTTGTTGTTGTTATTGTTATTGAACTCTTAGAAAATAAAGAATTTCGCCTGTTTTCGTCATCGTTTGTTTGTATATGTGTTTTGATGCCGTTGTTGTTCGTGTATTTCTTTTTTTTTTTTTTTGATATGCTGATACGAAGGAGTACTGCTATGTGCTTGATTCAGCTCATAATGTCTTTTTTTGTATATGTTCTTGACGGTGGTTATACTCTTTTTTTTTTTCTTTTCGCCTACTTGTCTGTTTGGTTTTGAAATGTACCATGGAATACGCTGAGATTTACATGAGTACTCACAGAAGAGTTCAACCCTGTGGTCTACAGCTTACCGTTGGTGAAATGCGTAGCAACAAAGTTGAGCATGAGGTCCGCCTGCGCGCTGAGACTGAACTTCTCAAGAGCATACTCGAGGCACCGAGGTCCCTTGGTCTTCTTCCAATCTTCAGCAAGCGCCTTCGTGGTGGCAGCGTACACGCGCTCAGAGACCTCTTCATTAGTGCCCTCATCGACCAGAAGACCAACGTCCTCCTTCACAAAGTCCAGCGGCCCGCCGGACTTGGCACCGATCACGGGGGTGCCGCAGCCCATGCATTCGATGAAGACAAGACCGAACGGCTCGTCCTTGCTGGGGAAGACCGCAACATCGGAGACAGTGTAAACGTCGGCAAGCTCCGGCTGGCCCTGAGGACCAAGGAAGAACGTGTGCTGAAGCTTCAGCTCCTTGTAGGCCATATCCACGTACTTGACGCGCGCCTCCTGAGAGCCGCCGCCAAACATGAGAGTGAGGATCTTCTTGCCCTCACTCTCCCACTTTTTGGCTGCCTTCAGCACACAGTCCAGACGCTTCCAGTCAGCAAAACGACCGCAGAAGACGACGACGTGGTCGTACGAGTCGACGTCAGGAACAGTAAGACCGGTGTCAACACCCTTCACTTCGGCGGGAAGGTCAGCGGCCTTGAACCCGTCGTAGAGCACCTGGCCCATTCCACCGAACGCCTTCTGGCGCGTCATGTCTTTCTTGGGGTAAAACACGAGCTGGTTGTACCCGCAGGGCGTCACGGCCACGCGCTCCTTGGGGAACGACGTGAAAAGCGACTCGAAGGTGTCTTTCTGCGGCGCTGACACAGCAAAGACGCCGGCAACATGAGTCGTGCCCTCGAAGATCTTCTTCTCATTGCGCACCCAGTCATAGAACTTCATGGGGAAGTCAGGCAGGTGGTTAAGCTCGTTCTGGTACATCTTCAGGGCGGTGCCGTGGGCGAACACCACGAGCGGCACCTTAGTCTTGCCGGCAGCAACGCGCTCCTCGTTAATCTCGGACATGATTACTGGGTTCATGAAGCAATGGTGGGCAAGGAAAAGGTTGATCGGCTTGCCGTGCTTCTTCTCAATGTAATCGATGTAGTCCTTGCACTGCTGCTTGAGATTCCCGCAGTAGGTCTTGATCTCGTCGTCACTCATAGAATGCCAGCGCTTGCTGCTCTGGGGGCCGACGCTCTCGCAAATAGGAATGGGGTGCGGGATCTCGTAGACGCGGTGATCATCCTGACCGGCGGGAGTTTTAAGAATGTCGGATGGCCAGATGGAGTAGCAGTGACAGTTCTTCAGGGAGTTCATGGCCAGGTGTTGCCCCTGGTGGAGAATGCCAGACCCGGGAGCGAACTGACCGGGGCCCTGCCAGTTGTTGGTGCCGAGGGCAAAAATAAGCCACTGGGAGTCGGACATGGTGATTTTGGGAAAGCGGAACAGTGTGGATAGCAAATAATTCTGTGAGGTAAGTACAAAAAGGAGAGGGAGACAGGTGAGACGTGATGGAAAGGACGGAAAAAGGAGAAAAGGTCGACTGGTACTGAAAAAAAAAAAACGAAAAGAATAGTCCCATCGAACAATGGTCAAAAAAAAAAAAAAGTTACTCAAAAATCATATGGCCCGGGCACCACGAAGGACAGAAACACATACGGTGCGCGGACGATAGAAGTATCTGCTCCAGACGAGACTGGACGTGAGGTGCTCTCGTCTTTTTTCCACCCAAATCCATAGATTTTCATTGTTCTAAGACGCAGGCTGCATTGTACAGTCTTTGTTTCCTTCAATACTTTGTAGTTGCCGTATATTCGGTTTTAAATGAAATGCCATGTCTAATTCACGTGTGGGTCCTAGGGCAATGGGATAAGAGAAGAAATAGTAACGGCGCACATGTAAGTATCCTTGAGAAATCTAAATATATGTATATATCCTCCCATTGTGTGTTCCCTCTTTGAGGCATTCTCATTTATGTTTTCTTTCTACATGCTGGCGTAGACTTCAAAATATATACATACGTAAAACGAAGATAGCAACAACAAAGGAATAGTAAAAAGGACTAGAATACAAAATGGCGCCTTGTTGCAAAGGTGTGCCTTGTATCACAGTCCTTTGAATATGACAACTGCGATGTATCCCATGTGGAACATGTACATAAGATGCTTCAGCTCATAGGTGATCTCGAAGCCGAAGCCCTCGCCAATAACACAGTGCCACGAGGGGCCGTACTTTTTGTCCATCTGTTCTTTGGCGTGTTTTGCCGCCTGATCGTAGCTGCCCTCGTACTTCTCGAGGGCATTGACAACAATCTCCTTGCACTCTGTCTTCATCTCTTCAGACATGTCGCTGGTCTTCTCCAGAGGGAAGTTCAGCTCCTGGGCATAACGACGGATGAATTCATGGTTGCACGGCCCCTCCGGCTCCTTGGCCTTGGTGTCAAGCATCACTGTGGCGTTGAGATGGTTTTGAAGGGTAAGGTTGTGCTTTGCGAGTGGTCGCTTCCTTTGATTTCTTCAAGTCCGGGGAATATGGAATAAAAGAAAGGGAAATGGAATGATGAGAGAGAAAGGAAACACGAGCATTAAGCACTGCATCATTACGCAGCACGTAAAACGAAAAACGCACAATAGCATGACTACTGTTTTTACAATCCACAGTGCCGTGATTCCTGAAAGACAAGTACACGTAAAGGGCTTCACTAGTCTCGGCCGCGCAGTTGGCTAGAGGTGAGACAGCGTTACACCTCCAGCTGCGAGCATACCACCGAAAACAGAGAGAGCAGCAGACCGAAGACGAACGGGAAAAATGAAATTTGATATAGGCAAAAGGCGATACATAGAAAACACAAAAAGAAAGAGAAACGGTGCTAAGCGCAGAATTTTATTCAAAGATGTTCAGTGCGGTACACACAGCGTTGAAAAAGATGCGAATGACAAGTTCTTGTTCTCAAGAGTTCGTTCCTGCAGAAAGCGGCTAGGCCGCAACACGTGCAGGTACCTTGTCCGTCTCAGAATCGTCCTGGGTTGTCTTCTCAGGATTGGACTCGGGAAGAGCGTGTGTTGGAACTTTGACGGGATCCAGCGCGTTAGCCTCCGCAGTTTTACCGGTGAGCTCTTCAAGCTCCTTGAGTAGGTCATCGTTGTCGAAGTCCTCGACCGGCTGGTTGAGGACAGCGTCAATTTGCTTGGCTTCTTCAACTGACTCGGCAGTTTCATCCATGAGCTTTTCGATGTCATCGATGTTCAGCATCGCATTAAGCTTCTGGAGCTCCTCCTTACCGTCCTTGAGAGCACCGACAACCTCCGACTCAATTTGCACAAATTCGACCGTGTCGATCAGTTGTTGAATGTTATCCAGCATAGCAGTAACGGACTTGATCTGGTCACCCTGCATCTTCTCTCGTTTGAGGCAGTAGAGCGCCTTGCGCTTGTTTCCAGCTTTCATAAACTCCTTTGCCTTCTCGTGCTCTTCTTTTTCAACACGTTCATATTTGCGAATAGCCGCACTCAGGCTATCCCGTTGCATCTTGAGCTGCAACTTCACACGATCGGACTCTGTAATCTTGGCTTTTTCTTCAGCCTTCGGCTTTGAGCCCTCAGCGCCACGCTGCCGGGTCTGGTCGCTTTTGGACTTTTTGCTGCTACTGATCCCCATTGCCTTTCCTCCTTGCGTGTGTGCGTGTGTGTGTGTGTGTGCGCGTGTGTGCGATGGGGCTATGCAACTGCTGTTTGTGTTGTGGGTGATTGTTTCTGTTGTGGTACGGGCGTGGGGCAGTGGGGTGGGGGGGGGGGTTGTTCCGGTTGTGGCTGGGGGTGGGGGAGCGGGCTCGCTGCCGGGCAGGCATGCGCCACCCCCACCCCCCCCCTCAACACCCGCAAAAGGGGCGACAGCACCGATGAGAAGAGAACGGAAAGGGGCCGCACAGGCGGGCGCATCGCGTAGCCGTGAAAACCACCCCGACAACAGCGAAGGAAGAGAGGAGGATCGCCGCCGCGCGGGTGAACCCGGGGACGAAGACCCTAAGGAAAAACATCGCAAGGAGGGGCCTGCCGGCCCCCGCCAAGACACCGGGCGATATTCTTCTTACCATCGAAGGTGAACAACGTATCGCCAAACCCCACCAGAACCGCCCCCCCCCCCCCCCCGCACCGGCCGAACAACAAGCCTGCGCCGCGGAGACGCCGGGCCCAACGCCCAAACCGCAGGGACGGCGCAGCAGGCGCCACAAAACGAGAATGGCCCTGGCCCGAGACGCACTACCCAGAACGCGGCGCCCGCAAGGGACCTTCCGCCCGGAACGGCCCCGCAAGCGGTCGGCCTGGGAGCGTGGGCCGGCGCTCCGGCTTTCCGTGGGTTCAACCACGCCGTTGCTTTCACCCAGCGCAACGCCATCCACCGCTGCCGCCCAACGGCCAGCCGATCCCTGACAACCAAAAGGAGAGCGGCAAAACCAGTTGCCGTCCCCCATGCGCTGGGTCTGCTGCGTTGGCTCTATTCGGCGTCACCGCATTGAACCGTGGAGCCGCCCGCGCCGGTGGTGTGAAAAACCCACCGTCCCCTTCAGCCTGGCAAACCCCAGCGTTGCGCATAGACCCCGCAACACCGGGCGCCGCAGCAGACGCCCCTGCGTTGGTGGCTGGGATTTTTCCCGCACGCGCACCTGCCGCCCCATCCCCATTTGCCTGGAACACGAACAAACGCAGCTACCTGCTGACGTTGCGGTGCCGCCGGCGCAGTCAACTGAGCGTTTCCGACCCCAGTAGCCCCGCTGGGCACTGCTGGGCGATGATGACCAAATGCTTTTCGCAGCCCCGTGCGCACAACCACTTCTCCACTTTGCTCGTCGTTTAGCCCAGCGGTACCGAAATGGCCGCCGGGACCCCGCCCCCAGCCCCCCACGCCGCGCCAGCGAGCGCCCCCTCTTCAAGGATTTGGGGGCGACGCGCGGCCCGCTTCCGGCGCGCTTGTCAATTCAGCGCCCTCCGGCGCAGCAGGCAAGTGGGGTTCCCCCGCCCCGGGCCAGGCAAAAATGCCCACGGCCCGCAAGGCACAAACCAACGACACCAGCGCGGAGACCACTCCTTGGCCATCGCGGCACAGCTTTCACGACGCGGGAATCGCCGCCGCTGCCGCCGTTTTGGCTGCTCTCTCGCCTGCGGGCTTGGCACATCAACACCGCGCACCGGATCCCCCGGCAACGCCCGGCTGCGCGATCCCCTAACCGAAACGCGAACACGCGCTGCAAATATATCAATGAGGGGCGCAACCCCACTTTTGCCGTGATTTACTTCGCCATAGACCCGTGATAAAAGGTAGAGAATTACTAGAGTTTCTTGCGCTAGAGACATTCTCATTCAGAGGAGGGGGGGGGATTGGGAATATGGTTAAGGTTTTGCTTTTAACCAATGGCGTAACTAGCTCGGTGAAGAAAGGTGTGTTTCGCTTGTCCGGCTATTTGTGCTTGCTGATATGCCGGCCCCGCAATAAGGTTAAGGTTTCCAGCCAGCTTTCTAACAGTAGATAATACAACAATGAGTAAAACAGTCTTCATTTTCATTATAACTTTTAGAGTAGGGGGGTATTAGTAGACATGCGAAAAGGAGAGTCCCAAGGATTGCGTAAATCTTTACACCCCGCCTCGAGGGGTTATGGAAGGAGGTGGGATGGTGGGAAACGCAAAAGAGTCGATCATTAACCCTCGGTGACCACGGCTGTTGGGGGGAGGCGGCAACGGGTGTTTGGGGGACAAGGCATGGATCGCATTCCACGTGCAATCATTTGTTCTGCAAATAATCAGGATGTTACAGCTCCGTTCTTTTTTTTTTTTTTTTTGGCGCGGTCAGGCGGAAAAAGCGCCGCGGCATCCGGCCCCAGGCCGCAGAATGATCGCGCGGGGGGCCTGGTCACAGCCGGGTGACCTTCCTGCGGTGGTCCCACCGGCGCGCCTCTTTGGGTCACCGTGATTCCGGGTCTGCCTTTGCTTTCGCCGGCTCCATCGAATTGGTAGCGCCAAGCCGCGCGTACCAGCGGAGCCGTGCATGTGCGTTTGGTCTCTTATGCCATTTGTTTCCCCAGGGCCCCCGGCTCCATCTTCTTCCCCCTTCGCCCTTGCGCTTCGAATGGATAAAACCAGCAGAGCCCCCGTCTGGGGGCCAGCTGGTTCTCCGCCAGTGTTTCCCCCGCTCCCCTGGCCCGATCGCGCGCGAGGGTTAAGTAACGATCCGTTTTTCGCGCGTAAAAGTAACTGGGCGCCGTCGTGGGCTGCGCAACCGCCTCCGCCTCTGTCCTGGTGCCTTCTGGCCGGTGCCGTTGTCAGTGCGCTGCTGTGCTGCGGGACCCCCCGCCGGTGAATGCGCTTTGCCGGTTGACGGCGCCGCTGGGCAGCGGCGTTCAAGTTTTCGGAGGCCCCGCGAAGGCGCAAAGCGAGCTGTTCCAAGACAGAAAATGTGAGGATTCGGCCGTCGATGCGACTGGTTTGTCGTTCCCTCCGGGGTGTGGTTTCGTGCCTTCTGGTTCGCTGCTCGCCGCCTGTGTCAAAGTACTGCGCGCCGCACGGCGTCGTTGAAAAAGAGGCTGGCTGCTTTGTTGCGGCCGTTGGTGATTGTGGCGCGCGTTGTGTCGACATCCCTAGCTCTCCAAGGGCGCGGCTTACCTTGCGGCAAGGAAAACAGGGGAAGGGGGAGGGCGCCCGCGGGCGAAACAACGCCCTTTTCTGCAAGGGGCTTCCGATGTCGGGCATCGTGTGTCGCCTAGGTGTTTCCGCTTGCAGCAACGGCAACTTTTGCATTTGCGTTTCGCTACCATTGCCGGCCTAGGAAATTTTTCCCAAACCCTCCTGAAGAAGTTGTGGCACCGAAGCGCGGGGGGGGGGGGCGCGGTTGGAGAAGGGGAGGGCGCGTACAAAGCGGTGCGTCGACTTTGGGGAGGGAAGGGCAGAGAATTTTTAGCGCCGTTTTATGCGCAGCGCCTTCTTCCCTTGCCTCCGCTTCGGAGGCAGCGGCGTGGGTCTTTACATCGCCCCATTCTTGTCTTCGTTGGCTCTCTGTTTTAGGGGCTTCCGGTATCTGGGGTTCTTCCGTTGTGCTTCCGGCGGCCGAGGTGGCGGCGTCCGGAGTCGACTGGGGATGCTTGGCGGACAGCGTGGTGTGCCTGGAGGGGTGGGGAGGGGGTTAGCCGCGCGCAGTGAGAACCCCCCCACGCCCCTCTTTAGCGGGTGCGGCTGTGTGTATGGGTGCGCGCGTTGGGCGCAGCCGCTTGGTGGTCCCCCGCCGTTGCCCCCCCCCCCCACACCCCTCCGGCGCGGTCAACTGTGGCCGCCGCGGCCCGCCCCCCCCCCCCACTGCCCGCCCCCGCACTAGGCCGCCTGCCCAGTCTTTTTCATTGTTATGTAACACCTTCGCGAAGGGGAAGAAGTCAGATGATTCGCTTTGCCACTGTGAAATGCGGGACGTTGTTTTTACCCTCATTGTTTTGGTGTAATTAAGGTGGTTTAATTAAAAGAAGACGCCTAATGACAAATTCAGTTAGCATTATTACATAACACGATCTCTAAAGCTTCTTTGTATCACCTGTTTGCTCTCCGTTAAGTGGTTTCAGCTTTCCCCCGGGCATCTCTTAATTTGGGAGGCGAGATCAAAGAGAATAGTGTCGTTTGATACCCATAACCTTCTTTTACAGCTTTCTTTCGTTCAGCCAAAAACAACAAAAGCAAAACAAACCTCTCTGCTTACAGCTTTTGTAAGTTTCCTTTTTTCTTTCCCATTGCGTCTTTTCTTGTGCCGCTTTGAAAAGCTTGTATTCTTTTTATCATCATGCACTTCTGCACTATCCTTCTTCATTATTGTTTATTATTATTATTAATGTACCTTTTCTTCCGCGGAGTGCTCTAAATAAAGTCAAAAATAAAGTATTATCTATTTTATTCTGTAAGTGTGGGGTATCATTCTTCTTCACTATTTATTATTTTCTACGAGAATGAACCACTGTACCGCATTTGCAAACGAGCATAACGCATCTATCACCGCAGCTTAACTTTAAAAAGAAGGAAGTTAATACTCTGATATGACACAGCTTACATGCTAAAAACAAGAGCTGAATGAAAATTCAGTAAACACTTAAAAAAAAATAACGGTCTAAGGAAAATAGTACTATAAACATGTGTTGCAAAAGATAATAACACTAAACCATAAATGTTTGTACATATCTCTCAATAGAATGAGATGCTTTGAGGTCAAATAGCTCGGCCGGAGTCTTCGAAACGCATCAGAATACTCAAGGTAAACGTTATTAAAAGAAAATAACTGAGTAACTGTAGGGTGCAGTATACAGTTTTTTTTTTTTTTAAGATCCATTGTATTAATTTTAATTGCAGGCCTAAAATTACCATCATTCTTTCTTTTTTGCTCATTAGTCTTTTTCCTTTTCTTTATCTGACATTAAGTGAAGTGCCTGACTCAATACTTCTTCGCGTTATTCTTATAAGATGTGCTACCATTACTTTCTGTCTCTTCCTGTCGGTTAATACTTTTTCTTTCTTTCTTTTTTAAAGTTTCTTGACATCTTTTGGTTGGGGGTACGAGCTTCTATTTTTAACCTTTCCACTTTATTTGTCTCGCAGTTTTTATTGAGTAATACAGCACCCCACTAGTCGTTGTTACAACCGCAATTGATTTGTCAAACTCAGTTTCTTGTGCTGTACTAACGCTTAACACATTTATGTAATTAAAAGTGATACGCCTTCTTATATAATAATTTCTTTTGTAAACTATTGCCCGATGTGTGATGAATACTTTATTTAATGTTCTACACCTCTCTACGCTCGTCTTTTTTTTTTTTGCAGTGTATTTTGATAATTCCAAGAGAAATAAAAACGCCTAGTTCCCTGCGCAAAGAAAAGACCAAGTATTTCACAGAAAAAGTGGATATGATTGTACCTTTTACAATGTATTATAGAAAAAGTATGGTTTTTCCTTGTTTCTTCATGCTATTTCTGTATGCTTTTCTTTTTCTGCTGATGATTACTGTCTGATGAAAGGAACATACAAAAGAAAAATGTTCTTTACTATTTATGTGTAGGACTTTATTCCTGTTACTCATTCTATTGTATCTGTTTTCTTTTTGCAATTGTTTTTGTATCGGATAAGAACGAAAAGTTGTGCGTTCTTTTATTTTTATGTGTACCCTTTCCCGCGTTTTGACTTCCAATCTAATCCCTGTATCCATTTTTCTAAATGAATCTACATTTTTCTATATTTTCCATTTCTTTGTTACTACTACATTATAGTTAGTTATCTTCGTCTCTTACGTTACACCACCACCTCCCCAACATACACCTACATTATTAATCATGGGTTGCTCTATGTGCAAGTCCAGCTCCGCGGACAAGGAGAAGACCGCCGCTCAGCGCAAGGCTGCCTGGGCCCGTCTGAAGGAGCGCCTCCCCACGAAGCGCACGCCTGAGGACAAGCAGCGTCGCATTGACCTGTTCAAGAAGATGGACACGAACAACAGCGGCCGCCTCACCTGCGACGAGGTCTACACCGGCTGCGTCCACGAGCTCGGCCTTGACGAGTTCACGAACCGCCTCCGCGATGTCGTGAAGCGCGCCTTCAACAAGGCCAAGGCTCTCGGCACCACCGAGGCCGGCCAGGGCTCTGAGGACTACGTTGAGTTCCTCGAGTTCCGCCTCATGCTCTGCTACATCTACGACTACTGCGAGCTGACCGTCATGTTCGACGAGCTCGATGAGAGCGGCAACATGCTCCTCACGAAGAAGGAGTTCGAGAAGGCCGTGCCCAAGATTGAGGAGTGGGGTCTCAAGATTGACGATCCCGAGGCGACCTTCAAGGAGGTTGACGCTGATGGCTCCGGCCAGGTCACCTTCGACGAGTTTGCCAACTGGGCGTCCGCCAAGAAGCTCGACATCTCTGGCGATCCGGATGCGTAAGTAAGCGAAACGAAACAAATGATGTTAATTTATGTCTGTTTCTTTCCTTTCCCTTTTCCTAACTCCATCTCTTTTTATTTTCTTTTTGTTTTTGTACCTTTCCCCCTGTTTTTTTTTTTGTTTCTACATTTTGATGTATATGCATTGTACTCTGTACTTGTCAAATTTGTTCCTTTCCGTGTTTTTTTTTTTTGGTCTTTTTTCTTATTATTCTATTTTTCTTTCTTTTGTGGTTGTCAATTCTTTTCGCATAGTACAATGTGGGTTTTTTAGTTAACTTCTTTTTGTGCTATGTTTGACAGCTCTCAAAATGAAGAGCAAAGAAGTTCCATGAATTGAAAATATAGAATTTTGAGAAAGAGACGAGTAAAAAAAAAAAAAAAACAAAGACATCAAGTCATCGCAGTAGCCAAAAATCATGTGAGCTTCAATAGCAGAACCTCCACAAGATGCAAGGCGAAGCAGTTGACATAACTGAGAGAGCCTTCAGCTAAATTTGTATGACGAGGTGCAACAAGAGGAAGAAAAACGACATGAGATCTAACATTTAGCCCAGATGAATGGAAGTTAAAGGAGAAATATGCGTTACGCCATTTTTCTTTTTGTATTTACTTATCCGTTCATACTCTAGTACTTGTTTACTTATGTCCTTTTTTTTTTCCTCCTCCAAGGAATTCGTTTCCGAGGAGCACCTGCATGAATTCTGTTTATTGAATTTATTGCTCTCTTTTTGCGCATCACTGTATTGATTTGGAGGACTATTATTTTGAACATTTTGAACAATCTGATTCTTTTCATTTGTTTTTCATTTTCATTTTTATTTTTACCATATGTTTGCACAACCAAAACTATTGTTGTTTTTAATGTTGACTCTTTTTCTTTTCTAGTTTATATGATTAAGTAATAGAAAAAGAATAGCTCAACATCATTAAAAAAAAAAATGCAACCCGGAAAAAAACTAGATGAAGTAATACACCCAAATATTATTCTAAACTTTTTTTAAAACGGAAAAATATATATTCAAAGTTGCTTTATTTTGGAAAAAAAAAACACCTCCTGCCACACACGCACACACACACACCATGTCAATGTATTAGAATGAAGCATTGTAACGATGTGTTTCATTTCCTTTTCGTCTTGGTCAAGACTTGTGTCTTACCTTGATGACTTCTCTACTAGAGTGGGAAGGGAGACAGTCGTATGGAAAGGACGGTCTTTGCGCCTAGTCGTCTATTCTACATCATTATTTTCTATTCCCGGAAAGTGGTACTGATTTTGAGCGAAACTGATGTGTAATTATATATTTGTATTTGAAACGGTCGTGTACATTATGCTATCAGGTGCCGTTTTTGTAGTGAGGGAAACGATATTTTTGTGCAGGTGCTGAGTCACAACATCTTCTTTCTTTCGATCTCTTTATATTTCCTCAAAGCTCTTCCCAAGGCACAACATCTGTTTTTAATTAAATACAGACTTTATCTTCTTCTGTGATTTTTCTTCTATTTCTATTTCTGTTTCTCTTTTTTGTTTCTGTCTTTCACTTAAGCGTCGGAAACTAACTGAAAGGACGAAAACAAAAAAAGAAAGTACAGAAAGCTGAAGTTGCCATTAAAGCAACAACACATATAATTTTATGTAGCGATAGTAATTAAAAAAAAGTAAAAGCATAAGAAACAAACAATACTCATACATCTACTGAAATATATCTAAGAATAAGTAAAGATCAGACGATAATCACTTTGTTCACGACATTACACGACATTATGGGCTGCTGCTCAAATTCGAATGTGGCGCTGGACTCAGTAGAAGTTGCGAAGCGGCGCGCTGCCTGGCAGCGAATCCGCATGCGTATTCCGCGGAAAAACACTGCTGACCACAAGGAAAGGAGAGCGGCACTTTTTGAGAGAATTGATACAGATAACGACGGCCTCGCTACTGAAGAGGAGATTTATCAGGGCCTGACCTTGGAGCTAAGCCTAGAAGACTTTCACTCTGATACCCGTGGTGTGGTGAAGAAAGCATTTGAGGCTGCGAGACTTTCTAAATCACAAACATCAGGAGAAGAACCGGAAGACGCAATAAACCTCCATGAATTTTCTCTTCTACTCTGTTATGTGTACGATCGCATGGAATTACAAGTCATGTTTGAGGAAGTGGACAAATCTGGTGACAGCTCTGTGAATCAAAACGAATTCAAAAAAGCTCTACCGCTTATTGAAGACTGGGGTCTCAAAATTCCTCGATCTGAGTACAAGGCGTACTTTAAACGCATTGACACCGATGGGTCTGGCGAAATTTCTTTTAATGAATTTGCCTCTTGGGCTGTCGTCGAAAAACTCCGCCGCGATGGTGACCCGGATGCGTAACAACAACAAGAAAGAAAATGCGAAGAAGAAGTAGCACTAGAAGCTATTTTGAGCTATATCCTTTAAAAGGTAATTAAAACATGTAAAAAAAAAAAATTCAAAGTGGTTCCACGGTAAGTCGAACTCATTTATTTCAAGCAACCTGTGTTATCTCCTCAGGTTAAACAAAATAGAAAAGGAAGGAAATTATTGAACTATCCACGACGGCATTGAATAAAAATTCAGTCTCGCCGTTGTGTATTTCAGTTGTTTCGATGAAGTGATTGTGCAAACGTAGAGCTAACATTGCCGTTTTTCTTTACCCTTGAAAAAAAAATGTCTTTCTGTAATTATTTGCTTAGCATATATATATATATATATATTTTCTCATTGTTATAGTTTATGTTCAAATAATCTTTTAATGCCAATGTTTGCTATTTCCTTCTTGTTTGACAAGTATTTATACATGTATTTCTTATTTTGCTTTTTCTTTCTTTGCCCTTGTTCTCTTGTACCTCTTGTATTTGCTTTTTTTCTTCTTCTTACTCTTGCTCTTTAGTTTTTCACTTTCTACCGCTATTTCTCTTCGCTTTTCTCTCTCATTTTTTTTTTGGTATCTTTTTCTTTTTCTTTTTTCTTTTTCTTTTTTGCCTTTATTGTGGTAGACTGATACCGAACTTGTCGTAGAATCACATCCCAAAATGCTCCTTTCTATTGTTATCATGTAAAGCTACCACCATAAAAGAGTTGTCCCCCTCCCCCCTTCCGACGATATAAGGAATCGAAAAGGAGGATCGCGACTATCTCTTTGTCTGCCACTACCCTTAATCAGAAGTCAGCACAATGTTCTGTTTACACAAAAATAAAAAAAAAAGGACGAATTGTGGCAACGGTTTTTTTTCTCTTGTTTTGCGTGCACATGCGTGCAAATCATATTAACCTGTTTCCCCTTCTCCGCTGCACTTCTTTAATAGAGGTTTTTCTTTCTATTCGACCTCTTTTCTTCTTCTTCTTACCTTCTCTCTTCTGAATCCCCACATACGTGAAGGGTACTCTCTGCCTGCATACATGTACATTTGGCCCTTTCTCTCTCTCCCTTTCTTTCTCTATTGTTGTTATAATTTTTGCTCTTATTTCTATTGCCTTTTTTTTTTCTGTATTCTTAGCATGCCGCAACACGCCTTTTGCCGAATTGACTGTGCTGCGGCACTTCATATCTTCCAAAAACGTCAATGCTGAGAGTGCTGCTATACATTTTGTGAAGCTGCGTAGCCCTGTGCAAGATAAAATGGGGTCTTCATGTCTAGTGTTTGCGCAGCACACGGGCTCACGAACATTGGCTCAGGTATCTGAATATACCCACGCCGTTACTGTGTAAGAGCGCGGCACATCGGCGGGAATGATACAACCTGCTCTTCATATCTGTGTGACAGTGTTTCTTCACCCTATCTAAAGCGGCAAACAGCGTTCTTCACAATGGGACAGCATCCCGATCAATTATTCTTAACATTGTTCATCACCAGTGCGCACCGATCAGTTCACATGACGAAGAAGTGCAACAGTATATTTGTGTAGCATCAGCAAATTTTAGACATACTCTAGACACCAGTTTCCGCAACCACATCTGGGCACTCGCACCAGTGCATAAACAAAGGGCCGCAGAGGTGGCAATAGTCGTGCACAGCTCTGTATTCATGAAATTGAAAATCAATGGGCTGCTCTGCTTGCAAACCGTACCAGTGGATTGAGACAAAGACTGCAGACCAGCGGCAAGCGGCATGGACGGTTCTGCAATCTGAGATACCAAGAGGGAAAACAGATGCTGATAGAGACAACCGATGGCAGCTCTTTCAAAAGTTCGACACAGACAGTAGCGATGATCTAATGCTCAAGGAGTGCCAGATCGGCGCGGTCAACCACCTGAAGATGCAGAACTTCACCGACAATTACAGAGTCGTCGTGAAACGTGCCTTCGAGCTGGCAAGGGACACTGGAAAGCTGCGCCACGGATATACTAACAGCCAGACAGTAGAGTACATTGAGTTCCGCCTGTTCCTGTGCTACATCTACGACTACCTCGAAGTGATGCTCATGTACGACGAGATCGACAGCTTCCAACAACGGCCTGGTGAGCAGCAAGGAGTTCGAGAAGGCGGTGCCCAAGCTGAAGGAGTGGGGCGTGTACGTCAACGACCCCGAGGCGACCTTCAAGGAGATCGACGCCGACGGCTCCGGCCAGGTGACCTTCGACGAGTTCGCCGCGTGGGCCGTGACGAAGCGTCTGGACGCCGACGGCGACATCGCTAACATCGCCAACGCCGGCGCGCCGGTGACGCAGGAGGCGCCGTCCGCCAAGCAGGCCGCCGAGAAGGACGGCCGCCGCATCAGCCCGGCCACCGCGAACCGCGACATCGACCTGAACAAGTACAACCTGCCGTCGAACACCGGCGCGGCCGCCAAGACCAAGGAGGATCGCCGCAACGCGTGGAACACGCTGGAGTCGCGCCTGCCGACCAAGAAGACGCCCGAGGACAAGGCCAAGCGCATCGCGCTGTTCAAGCAGTTCGACGCGGACAACTCGCGCTCGCTGACGCTGCGCGAGACGTACGACGGCTGCATCAACATCCTGCACCTGGACGACTTCACCAACCGCCTGCCCGACATCGTCGCGCGCGCCTTCAACCAGGCCAAGGGCCTGGGCGGCCAGGAGGAGGGCAAGGGCGACGACGACCAGGTCGAGTTCCTGGAGTTCCGCCTGATGCTGATCTACATCCACGACTACTTCGAGCTGACCGTCGCCTTCGACGAGATCGACCAGTCGGGCAACGGCATCCTGACGCGCGACGAGTTCATCGCCGCGGCGCCCAAGTTCCGCGAGTGGGGCGTCAACATCCAGGACCCGGCCGCCGTCTTCTCCCAGATCGACGCCAACAACAGCGGCAAGGTCACCTTCGACGAGTTCGCCGCCTACGCGGCATCCCAAAAGCTGCGCGGCGGACTAGACGGTAATGACTGATGAAAAAGACTCGATCGTTCTCTGCGTCGACTTGGGAGTAGACGTGGTAGTGTCACCGCTCTTACGTGCGTTTCAGTGCTGAGTGTATCGCACACTGTGTGGTAAGATTGTTCCTCTATGCCACTTTCACACTGCTCTGCTATCATATTTTGCTATTTTCATCTGTTCCGTTTGCTCTTCATGCGATGAGAAAACTGTTCTTTCCTTGCCCCATTCGTCGTGACCGGTTTCGCTTCGCTTGAGTGATAGTGAAGCTGCTGAGGCGTCTGACGTCGCGTTTCGTTTTTGGTGTGCACCCAGATGCCTCTCGAATGTAATGCCACGCGCTTCGTACGCAACTTTCATATACTGTAACTGAATATGCTGCGCATATTGCTCACTCTCTCACCCTACCCTTCCCTCTTCCAACCTTCATTAAAAAGGAATTCGACAGCTCACGCACACACTCAGTACTTCTTCTCCTCCAAGCCACTACCAGTGTTACAATCATGGGTTGCTCCGCCTGCAAGTCCACCACGGCTGAGACCAAGACCGCCGCCCAGCGCCGCGAGGTCTGGAACAGCATTCGCATGCGCCTGCCTCGCGCCAAGACGGACGAGGACAAGGAGAAGCGCATCGACCTCTTCCAGAAGTTCGACACCGATGACAGCGGCGATCTGACGCTCAAGGAGTGCCAGGTCGGCGCGGTGAACCACCTGCAGCTGCAGGACTTCACCGACAACCACAAGGTCGTCGTGAAGCGCGCCTTCGACAAGTCGCGCACCGCCGGCGTCGCGCTGCGCGGCGACGACAACTCGCAGACCGTGCAGTTCGGCGAGTTCCGCCTGTTCCTGTGCTACATCTACGACTACCTCGAGGTGATGCTCATGTACGACGAGATCGACACTTCCAACAACGGCCTGGTGAGCAGCAAGGAGTTCGAGAAGGCGGTGCCCAAGCTGAAGGAGTGGGGCGTGTACGTCAACGACCCCGAGGCGACCTTCAAGGAGATCGACGCCGACGGCTCCGGCCAGGTGACCTTCGACGAGTTCGCCGCGTGGGCCGTGACGAAGCGTCTGGACGCCGACGGCGACATCGCTAACATCGCCAACGCCGGCGCGCCGGTGACGCAGGAGGCGCCGTCCGCCAAGCAGGCCGCCGAGAAGGACGGCCGCCGCATCAGCCCGGCCACCGCGAACCGCGACATCGACCTGAACAAGTACAACCTGCCGTCGAACACCGGCGCGGCCGCCAAGACCAAGGAGGATCGCCGCAACGCGTGGAACACGCTGGAGTCGCGCCTGCCGACCAAGAAGACGCCCGAGGACAAGGCCAAGCGCATCGCGCTGTTCAAGCAGTTCGACGCGGACAACTCGCGCTCGCTGACGCTGCGCGAGACGTACGACGGCTGCATCAACATCCTGCACCTGGACGACTTCACCAACCGCCTGCCCGACATCGTCGCGCGCGCCTTCAACCAGGCCAAGGGCCTGGGCGGCCAGGAGGAGGGCAAGGGCGACGACGACCAGGTCGAGTTCCTGGAGTTCCGCCTGATGCTGATCTACATCCACGACTACTTCGAGCTGACCGTCGCCTTCGACGAGATCGACCAGTCGGGCAACGGCATCCTGACGCGCGACGAGTTCATCGCCGCGGCGCCCAAGTTCCGCGAGTGGGGCGTCAACATCCAGGACCCGGCCGCCGTCTTCTCCCAGATCGACGCCAACAACAGCGGCAAGGTCACCTTCGACGAGTTCGCCGCCTACGCGACTGCCATGAAGCTCAGTGACCCTGACGCTGGTGCTGCCAGCTCCCCTGCGAAGGCTGAGGCGCCTGCCAAGTCGCGCGATATCCCGACTGTGCAGCCTGCCGCACCTCCCGCCCCTGCTCCAGTGGAAGACAAGGACTCAGCTGAGCACACCACCGCCAACGAGCGCCTCAAGGCCTGGGAGCGCATCAAGCCGAGGCTTCCCATTGAGAAGAATGCCGAGCAGAAGGCTGAGCGCGTCGCTCTGTTCAAGGCCTTCGACGTCAACAACAACCGTGCGCTGACGTACGAGGAGTGCCACAACGGCTGCATCAAGGAGCTCCAGCTTGACGAGTTCACGGACCATCTGTCGTACACCACCCGCCGCGCCTTCAACAAGGCCTCCAGCCTTGGTGGCGAGACTGACAACGTCGGTAACGACAGCAAGGTTGAGTTCATTGAGTTCCGCAAGTTCCTGTGCTACATCTATGATCTCTTCTCGCTGTCTGTGCTGCTTGACGAGATTAACCTCGGTCCTGGCACCTCCATCACTCGCGAGCGCTTTATCAACGACGCGGCCCCGAAGCTTCGTGAATGGGGTCTGGATGTGCAGAACCCGGCGGCGGAGTTCGACAAGCTCGCCAACGGTCGCTCGGTGCTGTCTTTCCGCGACTTCACGGGCTGGGCGGTGAGCGAGAAGATTGAGAAGGATGAGGTGGAGAAGAAGTAGTTTGAGTAATTTGGTTATGTGTACTCGTTTGTATTTTCTTCTTCTGACGTTCCTCCCGCTGCTCTTGCTCTAGTGGGACAGCTGCAAATTACGCTCTTCTCTCTTTCCCTCTCTTTCCCTGTCTTTCCCCCCCTCCATTCATCCTATGTTGTTTTTTTTTTTGTAATAGTTCATTCAGTAATAGTCACTTTACTGTTTGAAAGAACGCAGCTCGGTTGACGGTCAAAGCTAGAATGCCGTTTTTCGATGTGCGTGTATGCCTTGCTGTATTCAATGTAGATATTCTCCACTTTGGATTTCACGCTTTCTTTCTGATAAAAGACAATCTCCATTTTTTTCCAAGACCGTATTCATTTTTCATTTTTTTTTTTTTTGTTTTCCTTCCATCCCCAT
Source organism: Kentomonas sorsogonicus (assembly GCA_030347455.1). Taxonomy (NCBI): domain Eukaryota; phylum Euglenozoa; class Kinetoplastea; order Trypanosomatida; family Trypanosomatidae; genus Kentomonas; species Kentomonas sorsogonicus. The sequence continues at coordinate 375,348 of JAQOSZ010000153.1, read as the reverse complement.
ACGCCCCTGTACTCATGATGCTACTGATCACTTGGATAGAATGGGCATCATCTTGTTTTTTATTATTATCATCTCTGACTGTTTCGTGCTTTTTCCCTTCCTTTTTTTTCTTCAAGTTATCCTTTTAATCTTTGATTTTCTTGCCAACTAATAAAATGACGATGACCTTTCTTTTATCGGTCCTAGTTTTCTTAGACGACTTCTTTCTGCCCTTTTTTTTGGTCTTGTCGATCCTCGCTCTCCTCACCATTATTTAATGTTAGAAGTTGCTGAGGATATGATGAAGGAGAAGATACGTTTGTAGAAAAATGATCCCCAGTAAAAACACAGTCTTCTCACTTATTATCACCCACAATACGTATGTATATATATATATGCATCTTTTTTTTTTCTGTTTCCCACCCGTGGCATCACCGAAAACGAATATGAAAATACCACAATAACATCATGACGCGTTCCTCGATCAACTGCACCAACTACTCAGATCGGCCTAGCACAGTATCCCTTGCTGGGCACAACTACGCTGTGACCTCTTTCCTGTGCCTCTTTTGTCGAGCAGGTAATGTGCTGAGCTATTTGAGCCCCAGACAAAGTTAGTTCATTTATCAGTACCAGTACTCGGTTTTCTGTTGACAGTGTCCCCCCCTCCCCCGATCTGAGCCTCAAGACGACAAGCACATGTTGCTCCTACCCCAACACAATGCTTACGTTCCCTATTCCATTTGCCACCCTCGTCCTCCTTCAACCAATACCGCATATTGTCGCATCCAAAAAGTTTGTAGCTCTGTATTTTCTCCACCTAAACCACATCAACTCCGCTCTTTCCCGTTACAATCATGGGTTGCTCCGCCTGCAAGTCCACCACGGCTGAGACCAAGACCGCCGCCCAGCGCCGCGAGGTCTGGAACAGCATTCGCATGCGCCTGCCTCGCGCCAAGACGGACGAGGACAAGGAGAAGCGCATCGACCTCTTCCAGAAGTTCGACACCGATGACAGCGGCGATCTGACGCTCAAGGAGTGCCAGGTCGGCGCGGTGAACCACCTGCAGCTGCAGGACTTCACCGACAACCACAAGGTCGTCGTGAAGCGCGCCTTCGACAAGTCGCGCACCGCCGGCGTCGCGCTGCGCGGCGACGACAACTCGCAGACCGTGCAGTTCGGCGAGTTCCGCCTGTTCCTGTGCTACATCTACGACTACCTCGAGGTGATGCTCATGTACGACGAGATCGACACTTCCAACAACGGCCTGGTGAGCAGCAAGGAGTTCGAGAAGGCGGTGCCCAAGCTGAAGGAGTGGGGCGTGTACGTCAACGACCCCGAGGCGACCTTCAAGGAGATCGACGCCGACGGCTCCGGCCAGGTGACCTTCGACGAGTTCGCCGCGTGGGCCGTGACGAAGCGTCTGGACGCCGACGGCGACATCGCTAACATCGCCAACGCCGGCGCGCCGGTGACGCAGGAGGCGCCGTCCGCCAAGCAGGCCGCCGAGAAGGACGGCCGCCGCATCAGCCCGGCCACCGCGAACCGCGACATCGACCTGAACAAGTACAACCTGCCGTCGAACACCGGCGCGGCAGCCAAGACCAAGGAGGATCGCCGCAACGCGTGGAACACGCTGGAGTCGCGCCTGCCGACCAAGAAGACGCCCGAGGACAAGGCCAAGCGCATCGCGCTGTTCAAGCAGTTCGACGCGGACAACTCGCGCTCGCTGACGCTGCGCGAGACGTACGACGGCTGCATCAACATCCTGCACCTGGACGACTTCACCAACCGCCTGCCCGACATCGTCGCGCGCGCCTTCAACCAGGCCAAGGGCCTGGGCGGCCAGGAGGAGGGCAAGGGCGACGACGACCAGGTCGAGTTCCTGGAGTTCCGCCTGATGCTGATCTACATCCACGACTACTTCGAGCTGACCGTCGCCTTCGACGAGATCGACCAGTCGGGCAACGGCATCCTGACGCGCGACGAGTTCATCGCCGCGGCGCCCAAGTTCCGCGAGTGGGGCGTCAACATCCAGGACCCGGCCGCCGTCTTCTCCCAGATCGACGCCAACAACAGCGGCAAGGTCACCTTCGACGAGTTCGCCGCCTACGCGACTGCCATGAAGCTCAGCGATCCCGATAAGTAAGTTTCTTGGAGAAATGAGCTTTAAAAAAAGTTTATTTTATTTTTGCGTAGTATAACCTCTTCTTCTTTTCTTTTCAGTTATTGTTTTCTTTTTCTCTTCTCACCCCCCATCGATGTACTTTTCTTCTTTTCGAAATTGAAGTGATAGTACGTCTTTTGTTTTTCCCCATGGCTGTGGCCATTTCTTCTCTGATGTATTTAGCGGTTGTGCTGCCGGGATGTAACCAGGCCAGCTTACAACACGGACAACAAATCGAAGAGCAGTTTCTTCCCAATCTGCACAAGCTCTAAACCGGGCTTTCATCAGATGCATCATTTCGCTCGCGACCAATGCTAACTTGTCCTCTCCTTTTTTTTTTTCAAATATCAATATTGTTTTTTTCTTCTTCTTCTTTGCCCCATCATTTTTTTTTAATAATATTCTTTTTGATTGCCCATTTCCCTGACTCTTTCTTTACTTCGAATTTCGGTTATTTACACATGTTTCTTTCCTCTTTTTACATTTCGCGTGTTGAAAGAAGCGAAGGAAGAAAATAGCTTCAAAGAAAAGTAAAGCAAAAGTATGTTTTTTTTTATCCTGTTCGAAAGAAAAGTATGACGAACTATCGCACAAAGTCAAAGAGACACCAATAAAAAACGAGATAAAAGAACACAAATCAAAAAGTCATGAAAAAATATCGAAGTGGAGAAAAGAAAAGACCTCAATGTAGATAGATTCCACTTCCTGATACGGAAAAATACGCAAACAAGGAAAAAGAAAGAAAACTCACAGCACTAATACTTCGACAGGTTTGTTTCCCATACATCCAGAAAAATTTATGGAAAAAGCGAAAAAAAAGCACGCTCATACGTACACACACACACAAAGCGAGTGTGCCGCCCCAGTTGAAGGACAGTTGGAGCTTCCCAAGTAATTTGGTGGCTCTTTGCCTTTCTATTCAAAGCTCCGGTTTGCGTGGTGTACTCCGTCCTCCTACGTTGTCTGTCGTGTGGACGGGCAACGAATAGCTGCGCATGTGCGCTCGCTATGACAGCTGTGACACCAGTAAGGCTGTGTACCTCTAGATCAAATTGAAATCCACGCTATCTTGTCCTGGATGTCTTTATCCCTGCCTATTTGTGCGATGTGCTCTTCCGTTCCCTACTTTGCCGAATCTGATTCCCTGCTGCCTCTCGTTTATCCGCTCCGTCTCTCACCCCTCCCCTGCCTCCTTCATCACGCTCTTGCAAGAAATTTCCGCTATCCAACGCACCTATTATCCAAGTCTGTTCCCCGAAAGCCAGCACTACCCACCACCAACCACCACCTGTATCCCCCCTTTTCCGTTCGCCACCATGGGCAGCCTCTGCAGCAAGTCTGAGACCAAGTCGCAGGACAAGACCGCCGCCAAGAAGGCCCAGGACGACCGCACCGCCGCCGAGCGCAAGGAGGCGTGGGAGAAGATCAAGACCCGCCTGCCGCGCGGCAAGAACGACGAGGAGAAGGAGAAGCGCAAGAAGCTCTTCGAGGAGTTCGACAAGGATAAGAGCGGCTCCCTCACTGAGGACGAGGTGTACAAGGGCTGCGTCGAGATCCTCCACCTCGACGAGTTCGCCAAGGAGCGCGTGCTCAAGGGCATCGTCAAGAAGGCCTTCAACAAGGCCAAGGAGATGGGCAACAAGGAGGAGGGCAAGGGCGACAGCAAGAAGGTCGAGTTCCTCGAGTTCCGCCTGATGCTCTGCTACATCTACGACCACTTCGCCCTGCGCGTCATGTTCGACACCATCGACGACAACGGCAACGGCATGCTCAACAAGGAGGAGTTTGAGAAGGCTCTGCCCGAGATCAAGAAGTGGGGCCTCGAGGTTGACGACGTCGACAAGGCCTTCAAGGAGCTGGACGACAGCGGCAACGGCCTCGTCTCCTTCGACGAGTTCGCCGCCTGGGCGACGTCGAAGAAGCTGGACGTTGACGGCGATCCGGATGCGTAATTCCGCTGTGTCTCGCCTCCCTTCTCTTCTTTTCTTTTTGTCTTGCTTGTGTTCCAACTTATACATCTAACAAACACGCAAGTGCACAGACACGCCCACACACTGGTATATCATTCATTCGCATTTTAAAAGTAGTAGTAAAAGAAGCCTCGCAGTAAACTTCTCATACATCATCAATTTTTTTTTTTCCACATCCCTTTCCCCCTATTTGCACTTTTTTCTTTCCCCTTTTCTCTTAATGTCTCCATTATTTTTTTTGACAAAAAGTAAAACCACATATACACAAAGTAAAACATATTTTTAAACAAAACAACACAAAAAAAGTTTAATCCTACATACACCACTAGCCACACGCAAACAAGACTGGTGTTTCAAAGGAACCTGAGGCTAGAGAAAATGATGTTGCATTTTCTGCTTAGCCCCTTCCTTTTTTTTTCCTGGATAACTTACTTCGACGAAACAGTAAGCAAAGACTAGGTGCTGTTGAAGTCTTCATTCTCCCTCTGTAACCCCCGTCCCTAAACTATTTTATATATTTCTTTCCAATTCATTAAAAAAAAATCCATTACGGTGTTTCATCATCATTACCTTTTTTCTTTTCTTTTTTCTCCTGTTAACATGGAAGACGCAGCCTTCTCCAACGGTACTTTGAATGCAGGACGAGCCTTCCATACACACGTCCCCATTCATTGCTGCTAGAGGAATGCGCGCCCTTCTCTTGTGTTAGCTCCCACGGCGCCATGCTTTCAGAAAATGAATTTTGGACTCTTCTTCTTTCTACTTCTTTTCCGTACGCGTTGTCCAACACTCCGTATTCTCTGTGCTTTCTACATTTTGCCCAACACGGGGTTGTGTGTCGCCAACGGCTAGAATGGTCCTTTTTTTTTCATTGGTCTGACTTGGTTTGCCCATCATCCTATTAGCCCCTTTCCCCGTTCTTCTTTTTTTTTCCCTTTAAGTCTTCTATATTTTCCACACTTTTTTTTTCCACCTGTAATTCTTCTGTTCTTTTTACGAATCTCAGAAGGCATTAGAAATCACGATTCAATCAAACACAAATACCTGTGCCCAAATAGAAAAGAAAAACACAATCACACTTTCACAAATTTAAACCCACTTGAACGTGCGGATGCGTGAAAAAGAGTAATGCTGTGTCCAAGAAAGGTATCCTCACGTCGGGTGTTGCTAACGATTGTTAGGTTTTGACGGTGTCTCATCCGGTCACTGAGTGATACGATCATCTCTCCTTCCCGGCGCGGACCAACACAAGTCAGCAAAACAAGAAAAAACAAGATGGGTTTGTATAACGATAGCTTTATTTTTTTGCGCTCACTCTCTGTAAATCGATCGCCCCCTTTCCCCCCTATCTTCCCACACACCTTCGCTTTCCCTCGCACCTCCCCCTCCCAAAAAACAGAATAAGCTAGCTAGTTTTCACTGTCCAATCCCACCCACCAACATCCACTTCACCACCACCACACCTCCTTTTCCATCTCACCATGGGCTGCTCTAACTCTTCCGAGAAGCAGGGCAAGGGCGGCGCCAAGAAGGGCGACGCCAAGGAAGGCAAGACGGCCGCCGAGCGCAAGGTCGCGTGGGAGAAGATCCGCGAGAAGCTCCCCCGCAAGAAGACCCTCGAGGACAAGAAGCGCCGCATCGAGCTCTTTGAGGAGTTCGACAAGGACAAGAGCGGCTCCCTCACCCTCGAGGAGGTCTACACCGGCTGCGTCGAGATCCTCCACCTCGACGAGTTCACGACCCGCCTGCGCGTCATCGTGAAGCGCGCCTTCAACAAGGCCAAGGACCTCGGCACCAAGGACCGCGCCGCCGGCGAGGAGGACAAGGTCGAGTTCCTCGAGTTCCGCCTCATGCTCTGCTACATCTACGACTACTTTGAGCTGACCGTCATGTTCGACGAGATCGACACCTCTGGCGACATGTTCATCGAGAAGAAGGAGTTCCAGGAGGCCGTGCCCAAGCTCAAGGAGTGGGGCATCACCATCGAGGACGCCGACAAGACCTTCGCCCAGATCGACGACAACAACACCGGCAAGATCTCCTTCGACGAGTTCGCCGCCTGGGCCTCCGCCAAGAAGCTCAAGGCTGATGGCGATCCGGACAAGGAGCTGTAAAAAAAAAAAAGGAATGAACAACAGCAAAAAGAAGGACAGCAACACGAAAGGAGCAGTTTATTTCTGTCTCTGACTCGTTTTCATTTCCTCTTTTGTTCTTTATTTCTTCGTGTTTTTTTTTTCCTTTTCTTGTGCACTTCGCCGTTTCGTTCACCACATAGTGAAAAGGTCAGGTTAAAAGGGAAATCAACCTACTCCCACGCACCACCGCGAAGACTTAAGGAGCCCGAATACCTCGCGTGAGGGGGGGGGGGGGAAGAACGACGAAAGGAGAAAGCGCTGGCACGAAGTGGCGTAACTGCAATTTCTCAATACACAACGTGTTGCAACACGCACCGCCGTCCCTGTTTCTCTTCTATATTACTGCCTCTGCTTTCTCTCTTTCTCCTTGTTCCTTTCCCCGTCTTCGTCAGCTGTTTTCGTTTTCGTCGGTGCGCGCGTGCGGTGTGGATGCCTCTCTAACCCTCTTTTTCCCCTCATTGTTATTCAGTTCCTTGGAAAAAAAAAACAAACAGCAACGACAGCAGCCACACGAAAACAAATAAAAACTATATAAATATGTATCCAACCTCTCCCTCCCCCATTTTTTTTTTGTTATTATGATTTTCTTTGTCTTAAGATTAAGAATCCCCTTTTAAACCGACGGCAGAAAAAACACATTTCCCCCCTTCTCCCCAAAGTCTCTAGTTTTCATGTATGCTTTTTTCTCTTTTTAAAAAAATTTCTTTTGCTGATAAACATTCTGCCTCTCACACTATTCTTAATTTCTTCCCATCCCTAAGTTAGAAGAAAGAGAGAGAGAAAAAAGCACTCATCCGCTTTTTCTCCCTTCTATGCTTCTTTCTTTTCCTCCTCCATTCTCATTCATCCATTCATTTATCGCGTGTTGCAATGCACTTTTTTTTTCTCGAAGGAAACCTTGTCTTCTCATTTTTCAACTGCTAATACTAGTGGACGCTATTTGCTCCACTGCGCCTTGTGTTGATGCATTATTGCATGCAGTGGTCGACGAACAGAAGCTGGCGGTAGGAGAAAAGAAAAGGAAAAGTAGAAGCACAAGGCAAAAACAACAAAAAAGAAAAATGCAAAAGTGACATTACGCACACGCGTGCACACTCACGTGCATCCCACCCCTCCCACATAAAACGGAAAAAAAATATTGAATGAAAAAACCTGCACTATTTTGGAATAAATACACCCCACAAACAAAAAGAAACGTATTAGATGAGTGAGAAGCTCTCCTCGGCTTTTTATATAACTGTACTTGTTGCGTGATTTCTGGGAACATCAAAAAAAAGGAAAAAAATGATCTTGAACAAACAAACAAAGTAATTCAACAACAACAACAACAATAACAGCCATCCGCTAAACAGGGTAATCGAGTGCTGTACAACTGTCATGGTATGCTGTGCTGAGGCGAAGCTTTGTTGTAGAGCAACATCAACACCACGGACGATCAGCTGCTGTTCAGCGAATGCGGTGTATATTCTTTTGATTTGCTGTTTGGGCTGCGGATTTGGCGGAGTCTTATCTGCATTTTTTACGTCTGCTGATAAAAGCTGTTACTGCACCAATCGTTTTCACCGTTTCGCCCCCGGTGGGCTGTAGTAAAACTGCATCTACTCCTCTCATCACCCTCGCGACCTCACCGCTTTTTTTTTCTTCTCCCCGCTTCCTGCAGACAGAATAGGCTTTTTTACGGGGTAGCTTCCTCCTCACTGGATACTCATTTTTTGAGAGGAGCAAAACAGACATGATATGTAAATAAATATAGCGAGGTGACTATCTGCTTCTCTTTTTCTTTCTTTTCTTTCATCTCTCTTTTCCTTGTTTATTAGGCTCTCCCACTTCCCCTTAACAACAGCAACAAACCATATCGTTGTGCGCCACCTTCTCTGTTGCTTTCTTCAGTCCTCTGCATTCCCGTGCCTAGGCCGCACAGTACACTTTTTATTTCCCTCTATTTGCGAATGGTGGGGTGGCTGTCGAGCGGAACCAACTACCGGGACGTGCATCGGCAGCTGCAGGTGCTCTTTCACATCGAGGCCAAGTCCTTCACCACGGCCTACACCACCTCCCCCGCCACCGTCGCCGTCAATGCCCGCAGTCGCACTTTTGAGAATATCTGCAACGGAGCGGCGGCGGCGGGAGGAGGGGGCGGCGGCGGCGGCACTCCTGGCGCGCGCGACGGCGACGCGCAGCGGGAGGCGAAGGAGCGCACCCCCATCGGCGACCACGACACGACGCTGGACCTCTACTTTTGCTACCCCGTCTCCGCCGGTGTGGGGGCGTTCGTCGACTACGTCGCCAGCCTGTGGGGCGCGGAGTCGGACTTCTCGCCGCTGGACACGTTCGTGCTCACGCGCTGCGCCGAGGTGCTCTGCGCCCAGCGCAAGACACTCGACCCGGCCGCCGTTATTGGGGGCCGCCGCCGCGCCGGCGAGCTGTATCGGTGGGACTTCCGCTTGTGGATGGTCATGACGTGTGAGTTCTACCACGTACTCTCGCTCATGTCTGACGCCAAGTGCCTCCCGGGGGACCTCAAGAAGTGGTGCGGCGCCGTCGCCAAGGCCTCCAGGGAGGACCCGCGGCGCCCGCTGACGGGGGCCGAGGCGCGCGCGCTCTCCGAGGTCGCAGTGTCGGCCAAGCAGCTCAAGAAGAACTTCCTGACGCTGCTGCGCACCGAGATGGGCGGTGCCTTCAGCCACGTGCCTGGCGTCGCCCCGGAGGACACCCTCGCCGCCTCCGCCGAGGCGCTTATCGCCGGCGCGCTCAGCTATCTGCCGACTGCAGCCCCCGGCGGGGGCACCACCAATCCCTACGCCGGCGCCGGCGCCCCCTCCCCCGGCGGCGGCGGCAGCAAAGGCAAGCGGCACGCGGCGGGCGGCGACGCGGCGGAGGTGCCGCTGGTGGTGTTTGCCGAGTGGCTGGCGCTGCGCTGCTGTCTCTCGTACAGCGCCGACGAGGAGAGGGAGACGTGCTACGTGCCGGAGGAGATGGCCAAGCGCAAGCGCGAGCTTGTCATTCCCGCCGCTGCGGCGGCTGAGGAGCCAGCCGCCACACCCCCACCCTCCCGGCCTGTGAGCTCCAGCCCCGGAAAGGACCGCCCGCAGTCACCGACGCCAAAGAAGGCGAAACCGATGCAGTCGTCGCTGGCGGCGTGGAGCGCGGCCGCCGACCAGTACGCGCGCACGCACGCGGATGACTGTGGGTCGCCCATAGGAGCAGTGAAGAGCGCCGAAGGAAAGGAGGACGGCGCGGCCGCCGCTGCGACGCCCGAACAGGCAGCGGCAGTGGAGCAGCAGATGAAGCGTCTTTTCTCCGCCCTGTCAGAAGGCACCGGCGGTATTTCGCGGGAGCAGGCACAGGCCAACACCTACACGGCCTTTGGGCTTGACGAGTCGCAGCTGCCGCGCAAGATCCACGGACGCCTCTCGGACGGAGCCTTTTACCACGCCACTGGCAACCGCGCCCCGCACATTACCAGTACCGCCGGACTCGCCAAGTACGTGCGCGCGTACGTGCTGCTCTTTGACACGCGCAAGGAGGCGCTGCTGATGGAGGAGGGTGACCGCCCCGGCGGCAAGCGGCTGAAAGTGTCCACGGAGCGCCGCCAGTCCCTGCGCGCGCTACAGCAGGCGATCTTTGACAATGACTCGGCGATGCTTTCGAACCTGTGCGACCTCGCGCGCAGCAGCGAGAAGGAGCGCGCCGATCTGCTCGGCTTTGTCATGACGCTGCCGCTGCGCGGAGGGCAGGCGCGGCGGCGCGCGCAGTTCTTCCAGTTCAGCAAAGGGCAGCGCTTCGTGCTGCTCTCGGGCAAGCCGTCGTACGTGCGCGGGGAGGGCTGCTCCCTCGACACCTTCCTCTCCGAGCTCTACGTCAAGTACCTGCGGCTGACGCTGCTGGGTCGCGTGTTCCCCGTGCTGGAGGACTTCGCCGCCGTCGGCGCGCGGGCGATGCGGCACGTGGCCGGGCGTCCCGCCAACCGCGACCCGGGCATGGAGGCAGACCGGCTGTACAGCAAACAGTACGGCGCGGTGCTGGAGTACGTGGCGGGCTTCACCGTCGCCACCCTCCTGCACCGCCAGCTGCGCCGCGAGCCGGAGCAGGAGACTGTCACCGCTGATTTTCTGCCGCATCTGCGCGAGTTCATGCGGGACGAGCGGCAGGCGCGCCGCGACGCGCTGGCGCAGAGCGCTGCCCCGACTTCCGCGGCGGCGGGGGGAGACGCGGCGAGTGACCGGGGTGCGACCAGCGCGGCGACTGCCGACCCTGCGGCTGCGGTGGCCACTGTTTCTGTTGGTGCTGCCGCCGCCGCAGTGCCGGAGGGCGACGTGCCGGACCCATCGCTCTTCGCGGAGGGCGTTCCCGCGACGGAGGCGGCGCGCGCGTACGCCGAGTTCCGCTCCGACAGCCGCGCCCCCGACGACGACGCGGCGAACATCGCGTCCGGGCTGCCCTGCACCGGCTCGGTCAGCGACGGCGAGCGGCGGTCGGCGCTGTGGCGGCAGATGCTCGAGCTGCGCGAGCGGGAGTGCGGCGCGCAGCAGACGTGCACCCTCGACGACGAGAGCGGCGAGTACGTGCCGACGGCTGTCGTGGCGGCGGTGTGGCACGACGCGCTGGCGCTGCACACGGTCGTGCCTCCCTACCTGCTGTCCCCCTTCTCCACCTTTCACACCCGCGGCGAGTTTGTGCGGGAGTGCGTGCGGATGACCAACACCGCCGTCGGCCGCGAGGACCTCATCGACCGCGAGATACACCGCCGCGACCTGCGCTTCCTGCTGGAGCTCGCGCACCTGGTCGTGTCGACGTGCGACGAGACGCGCGAGGCGGTGCGGGAGACGGAGGGCATCGCGCGCGCGCAGAGCAGCGCGTGGAACGTGGAGGACGACGCGCGGGTGACGTGCACGTACAGCAGCAAGAACTTCCAAAAGTTCTTCGCGGTGCGGGTGCGGCGGCTGTGCATCAACACCCACGCCCACGGGCTGGCGACGGCCGAGCTGGCCAAGTGGAGCAAGACGCGCGCCGGCGCGAGGGTCGACCCTGTCGAGCTGGCCCTCGCCGTCGGCGCCGCGCTGGTGGCGTACAGCAACTCTCTCTACAACCAGGCCTGCACGCGCTACCTGGAGGAGCTGGAGATACGCAACTCGGCCCTCCTTCGCCCGGAGCCCCGCGGCGCGATACAGGAGCATTTGCCGCTGCCGGCACCACCGCCCGGCGACGCGGAGGGCGACGCGAAGCCTACAGACAGCAATGCCACTTGTCACAGCAACAAAAGCACCGACAACGCCGCCCCTACGGGCGCGAAGACGGTGACGTACTGGGAGCGGCTGCGCTTCATGCTGCCCTTTGGCGACTCGGCGCGCCAGCGGGAGCTGCGCAAGACGCTCTACGAGGAGATGGACCTCCGTAAGCGCGGGCACCTGGGCGTGAGCGATGTGTACCACGGCATGATCGATGGGCTGCAGCTGAAGCTCTTCCGCAAAGACATCCTCCCCGTCCTCTACAAGGCGCTGCTGGCGACCAAGAAGGTGAACCCGGGGACCAAGGAGAGCGCCTACTACGTGACGGCCAAGGCGGAGCACGCCATCTACAAGCGCGAGTTCAAGGCGCTGCTCTACTACATGTACCGCTACATGGAGATCTTCTTCATGTTCGACGTGCTCACCTGCTGCGGCCGCCTCAGCCCCAACCTCGACGTGATGCCCACAGCCGACATTGCGATTGTCAGCGACGCCGAGGCCCTTGCGGCGGCGGCGGCGGCGGACCCGGACTCTTCCTCCGACATCCTCACAGCGGCCTCTTCGCAGCTGCTGCAGTCGGCTGCGCTGCTGCCATTCCAGCTCGTCGCGCAGGCCGCCGGGACGCCCAAGGAGGTGACCCCTGAGCAGCTGCAGACCGCCCGCGCCCTGCTGCGCCACTGGGGCGTCTGCATCGGCTACCCTTCCGACGACGACGACGGCGGCGGCCCCCCTCTCAGCGCCGTCAGCCTCCCGGGCGAGCTCGCCTCTCCGGAGTCTGTGTCGCCGTTGTGGGCCGCCAGCACTCTCAGCGGCGGCAGTGGCTTCACCAACACCAACACCAGCGGCGGCGGCGGCGGCGGCGGCACGAGCGAGGACGGCAACACGTACCTCGACGCCTTTGCCCTGTGGGCGTCCTACTACAACCTGCACCCGAGGGCTACGGACACGGCTGCCACGACGGCGACCCGCTGCTCGCCTCCATCGAGGCGCTGCTGATCGAGGCCGCCGACGCCCCTCCCGGCCCTTCCACCACCACCACCACCAGCGGGAATACCGCCACCACCTCCAAATACGACCGCCTGCGGTAAAACACGGAGTCCCCCACCGCCTTATCCACCACCACCACTGCCGTACGTGCCTTGCCATCTTTTTCTTTCCCTTCGTTCTCTTTTTTCTTTTTCTCTCTCCTTTCTTCTGCTCTTTGCTATACATGTGATGTTTCATTCTATCTATCTACTTGTTTCGTCTTGCTCAACGTACACGACAACAACAACAGCAGCTCATATTAATGGTAATACCACATCATTTAGTTGAATATGGAGGGCTGTAGACTTGTTTCACAGCCTTGTGCTGATGCTTTCCTATTCCTACTCCAATCTATCGAAAGTACCAATGCCCTACTTCTCCCTGGTCTACTACGCTCATGCACTTCTCTGCAATATATATAGCTGTCAGTAACACATTTTTACCATCTCCTTTCTCTCTCTCTCTTTCTCACTCCTTTAAATTTATTCTTCCACACACACGACACGCAGAAACAACAACAACAACAACAGCAAAGCAACAAAATAGTACAAAAATCGCCAGATTATGTCGTAGAGACCACCACCACTCTGCTTTCTATTTCCCTTCACCTATTCTACCTATTATATTATTACTATTGTTATTATACATATTTTTCTTTACGTTACCATAGACTTCAGGGATGCAGTACCAACAGCGATGGCGCGCCAGTGCAGACGCAACCGCCACCGCCCGCGCACCACCCCACGCGTCGCCCTCCCCGCCCTCGCCCAGCGGCTACGTGCGGGCGGCCACCAGCAGCGGCGCGCGCGGCCAGCCCACCCCGCTGCGGCTCAACTACGACTTTGCCGTGAGCGGCACCACCTCAGGGGAGACGTGCGGCAACACGGCGGGCGGCGGCGGGGCGGTGGCGGCGGGTGGCAGAACCTGCTGCCCATCACTGGCGCTGGGAGCGCACGCCAGCCGCGCCATCCGCATCAGCAGAAACAGCGAGCGCCGCAGCCCCTCCCGCACTCCGCGTCCCCTGCCGCTGCCGCCGCTACCTTGCAGAGCAGCACGCTGACGGAGAAGGACATGCGCGCGCTGCGGGGACTCGGCAACGGAGCGCATCGCGCGCGACGCCCGTCGGCCCCTCGCCCGCGGCGCTCCCCTGTCGCCGCCGCCGCTCCCTTCTCCTCCGACGCGGTGCTCGAGCTGCAGGAGGAGGTGGCGCGCGCGCGGCTGGAGAGGGACGCGGCGCGAGCGGGCGAGGCGCTGGCGACGCAGGCGTGCTCCGAGCTGAGGCGCCTTCTCCTCGTGGTCGCACCGCCGGCGGAGACAGCATCGGGCGGTGTGGCGAAGGATGCCGGCAGTCTCCCACACCGCGACCGCCACTGCCACCGCCTCCTCCCCCTCCCCCTCCTCCGCCCTCGCGTCGTCGACAGCGGGAGGGAAGCGGAGGAGCAAGAAAACGGCGGCGTCACGCAAGAGGGCGTCGGCAGGGGGCGGCGGCGCAGGGGGAGGCGCGCGAGGGCGGCGCGCACTACTACGTCCGAGACAGTGAGCTGCTGCAACGGCTGCTGGCGGCGGAGCAGCGCGTGTCGCAGCTGGAGCGCGAGCGGAGGGCGTCCGGCGGGGTCCCGCTACTCGTGGCGGCGACAGACTACACACCCTCGAACTTCACCGTCATCACGGAGTAGCGGTCCCTCCCCCCGTCTTTCCTCTCTTTTTTTCTTTTTTACATTTGGTCCTTGACATCATCATTACCATTCCCCTTTCCACAACTGTATTCCTTTCCCAGGCTCCTAATACTTTTAATAATCTAGTGGCAGATGCGCTCCCATCTGGAAGCATCTCTACGTCATTACGTTTCTCTCCGCCTCCTTTTTCGCAGCATTTTGTCTCTCTTTTTTTCCCCTCTTTCTCTTCTTGTTGTCTCCTCTTCTTACTTTTCTCGCTGTTTCGCACCGTTTGGCTCCCCTCCGCTCTACCTTTACGTACGCGCCGATGTTTATTACCCTCTGCATCACTACTTTAAATGGTGTCCCGAAAAGAATGAACTCGTGAGTGAAGACGCGTGTGAAGAAGCTCCATCCTTTGGCCCCAAGGGCCGTGCATTGTTGCCACTCCTGGATGCGCCCAGGTGCCTTGCAGTTCTGTTGGTACTCTACGATGGCGCTACTCTCACTTTCTCTGTATTGCACACTTACTGTTGATCTTCTTCTTCTCCATCTCATCTTCTGTACTCCCCACCCATTCCACTGCACAAGTACCGCAGAACTCCACATATAAATAACAAGGTAGGTTCTCTCCCCCCCCCCCTCCCCCCCCACTCACACCCGCAAACATCATGAAGGTCAAGAAGAAGGACCTGCGCAAGCGGCTGGCGCAGCTGCCGATCAACTACCCGGACCCCGAGGTGCTGCCGGACGCGCTGCCCGGCGGCGTGCTGGACGTGGACCGGGAGATGGTGCAGGTGGAGCTGCTGTGCAAGCGCCTCGCGCACAACGAGGTGGCCGTGCGCGACGCGGTGCTGGCGGAGGTGCCGCGCTACCTCGAGCGCGTGACGGCGCCCGTGGCCGAGATGGAGGCCTCCTACGCCGACGAGATCGCCGCCGTCGACGCCTACACGGCCGCCCGCCCCGGCGCCGGCTCGCCGTACCACTACCACGACCTGCCCCGCGCGCTCAAGCTCTACCGAGAGAAGGCGCAGGAGCACGAGCGCGCCCGCCGCCGCCGCGAGGCCCTCCGAGACCTCCGCCGGCGCCGCGCCGAGGAGCGCCGGGCCGCCGCGCAGCGCGGGCGTTTCGGCGACGCCCTCAGCGCGGCCGACGACGGGGCCGCCTCGAGCGAGGAGGACGGCGACGACGACAAGGACGGCGGCTTCGACCCCGAGCGGCTGAGCGAGCGCGCGCGGCGCTACATGGCGTGGATGAACGCGTGGTGCGACCTCGAGCTGGTGCTGCTGAAGCTGTCGCGCGGCCTCTTCTACTGCCTGTGGCACTCGGACAAGCCGCTGGTGCAGCTCGAGTGCGCGCAGCGCATCGCGGACCTGCTCGCCTACCCGCGCACCGACCGCTGCCGCACCCTCTTCTACGGCAGCCTGCTGCGCGTGCTGGCGCGGGAGTGGAAGACCATCGACAAGTACCGCGTCGACAAGTTCATGGCCCTCGTGCGCAAGATGCTCTTCCGCTGGATCTCGTGGGCGAAGGAGCTCGAGACGGAGGCCGCCAGCGCAAACAGCAAGGCCGCTGCCGCTGCTGCTGCCGCTGCTACTGCTACCGCCGCTGCGACCACGGCCAAGGGCAAGAAGCGCACGCGGGCGGCGGCGGAGGCCCCCTCGCCCACGGTCGCTGCCGCCGCCACTGCTGCTGCTGCGGCGACGCCGTCCCCCGTGACGGCGGCAACAGAGGGCGACATGGACGACGAAGCCGCGGACGGCGTCACCGGCGGCGCGTACGGGCTGGTGGCGGCGAGCGCGCGCGAGTACGCGCCGGCGCTGGTGGACCGCCTGTACCCGACGGCCCCCGCGCTGCGCAGCGTGCTCAAGGACATGTTCTTTGTGCTGGAGGCGCACATTGTGCCCAACGCGACGAGCACCGGCCTCGTGATGCACATCTGCGACGTCGCCTTCGACGAGATCTGCCGCGGCTTCCTCAGCGTGCCGCTCTTTGTGTGCATCTCCGCCGGCGTGCCGCTCTACGCGATGAGCCAGGGCAACTTTGTCGAGAAGCGCGTGCTCGACAACTTTTTCCCGCCCATCGCCGGCGGCGTGCTGCTCTCGCGCCGCGCCGCGCAGCTGACCCCCAAGGTCGCGGCGGTGCTGCGCGCGCGCAACGGCGGCAAGAAGCCGGACGCGGCGGCGGTGGAGGCGGAGGCGCAGGCGTTGGCGGCCGCCGACACGGACGCGATCCTGCGGCGGGTCGCGCGCGTGTGTCAGGGCTACGCGCTCTGCCCGGGCACCGCGCGCGCCGTGCGGGTGATGCTCAACGAGGCGGAGCTGGTGCTGCGGCAGACGGCCGACCCCGACACGCACCGCGAGCTCACCCGCACCGCCCAGCGCCGCCGCCTCGAGCGCGAGGTCGCCGAGGTCGACGACACCCGCCGCGCCGTCCACGAGGAGCGCACAAAGGCCAAGGCCGTCAAGAAGGAGGACCGCCGCGCCGCCACCCTCGCCAAGATCGCCGAGCGCAAGGCCTCCGCCAAGAAGCTCGCGGCCTCCGCGAAGGGGGCGAAGAAGGCGCGCAAGGCGGATGCTGACGGCGGCAAGGGCAAGAGCAAGAGCAAGGCCGACGACGAGGCGGGCGCCGCCGCAGCGGCGGTCTTGGAGAAGTCGGACAAGGAGCTGCTGAGGGAGGCCATGCGAGAGGAGAAGGCGAAGCGGCTAGGCAAGAAGGCCGCTGCCACCCGCGACAGCAAGCGCAAGAAGGACTACAAGCTCACCCGCGAGGAGCTCTACAAGGATGAGACGGATAGCGAGGCGGATTAGAAACATGCGTTCTTCCCCCCCCTCCCCCCTTCTCTCGCATCCTGCCTTCGTCTGCTTCTGCTGCGCGTGTGCCCTTCCCCGTTCTCTGCTTTGGAGCCCTCTTTCTCCCTCTTTCTTTTTTTTTTCTCTCGTCATTATTATCCCTTCCTACTTTCTCTCCCTCTAATAATTCAACACGTTTAATTGTCTCTCTAACACACTCTGAATCAATTATAAATTTACCATTTCAAATCGATGCAAGTCATCAAAAAAAACAAAACAAAACACAAAACAAACAAATAAACAAAAAACAACAAAAACAAAGAACAAGAAGTAAAACAAAAGTGAAAGAACAACACGAAAGTGAAGGAGACTCCAGAAGAAGCGGAGGGGAGAGACTCAACCGTAATGATTTGTACTTGTCACATCTCTCTTCTTCCACCCAACGCTAAGGAAGGAATTCTTTACTGTCTGTGAATGCCCTTAGCCGTCACCCCCCACATCGCCAAATGCGTCAAATCTATTTCGAAATACCCTATTATGACTGAAGCTGTGCCGTTAACCTAAAGAACCGTGACCCTCTCTTCCTCTCCCTCTTCCTCCTCCTCCTATTATTACTCTACAGGAACAGAGAATAACTGCAACACGTTTGGCGCTTGTATAAGCCAACTCTGCAGTCCACTTTCCCTTCCCACCACACGTACACACATTTACACTTTTATCAAAACAACAATAACAACACATCAACCACAAAGTAAATCACTTTACCGCTTAGCATACATATATATCCTTTTTTTTTTTTTTGAAGCTTGGCATATCCCTTCTCTCTCCCTTCCTCTCATTTTTCATTTCTGCTCTTAGCCACACACACACACACACACAACACAGTCCTAAACTCATCCTCGTCTCCTCTACTCCCCTCCTCCCTCCCTTCTTCCTCCTGTTCCGTATGCACCAAGCGCAGCCGTCGCCACCGCCGGTGCCGCCGCGCGGCCACCAGGACACGTACGAGCAGGCGCTGCCGCCCGAGGCCCTCGGCGCGCGCCAGCTGATCGAGTTCATCTACACGCCCGACGTGCCGGGGAAGCCGGAGAGCGCGCTGTCGCCGCCGGATGCGACGATGCGTCCCAAGAAGGTAGAGATCGGCATGCCGCTGACGCTGGCGGTGGAGCCGGTGAACCCGACGACGGGGCGCCGCCTGGTGTACCTCGCGCGCGGGGAGGACCCGGTGGAGGTGCTGGGGGAGCCGCGCAACCGCTTCCTCGCCATCAGCTTCAAGTCGGCGCTCGCGACGGGCGCGCACCCGCCGACGTGCTACGGCACGCTGCTCGGCTACACCGACGACGGCACCGGCCTGTACTGGCACGAGCGCTCCGAGCGCTTCGCCAGCCGCGTGATGCTCTCCGCGATCCACACCATCCACCGCGCCTCGGCGCTCATGTGCGTGCACTGCGGCAACGTGCTGCTGCGGCCGGAGCTGCGCGAGCACATGGCGACGCACAAGAAGGGTTCCGGCGTCGACTACGGCGTCTTCACGGACGACGCGGTGCTGGGGCGCGCGTGCGGCGACACGGGGCTGCTGCAGCGCCTCACCGACCCCCGCCGCCTCGGCGAGGGCGCGCAGGGCGTCGTGGACCTCTTCACGGTCGTGCAGCCGTCGGCGAGCGAGGTGGCGGCGGCGGCGGCGGCCGGGGCCGCGCGCGCGTCGGCCTTCCGCTTCCGCAGCGAGCACACGGCGCACCAGCTGCAGCGCGTGGTGGTCAAGACGATGCGCCTCAAGGACGCCGACGCGGCGGAGGCGGAGTACCAAAAGTCGGTGCGCTTCATGACGGTGATGCAGCACCCGCACCTGGTCGAGTACCTCGCGGTGCAGCTGATGCCGGACCGCCAGACGCTGCGCCTCGTGATGCCGCACTACTCCGAGGGCGACGTCGAGACGATGATCCGCAACTTCCGCGAGGAGCGCCTGGAGGAGTCGACGGTGTGCTCCATCGGGCTGCAGCTGACGCTCGGCCTCGCCTTCCTGCACGAGCGCAACCCCCCCATCGTCCACGGCGACATCAAACTCGAGAACGTCATGTTCTACAACAACCACGAGCAGGTGGTGCTCATGGACATGGACGCGAGCTGCGAGGTGCGCGGGTACGCCGCGGCCGTCGTCTCCAGCGTCGGCACCACCGCCTACATGGCCCCCGAGACCGTCTGCTGCGAGCGGCTGATGCCCGCCTCGGACATGTGGAGCCTGGGGGTCTTCCTCTACGTGCTGACGGTGCTGCCCGACTTCCCCATGCTCACGCACCCGGACAGCGGCGACCCCGTGCTGCTCAACGCCACCGACTGGGCGACGCCCGCCGACATGCGCGGCATCGAGGCCTACGCCGACAAGACGGGCTCCACCGTGCGGCTGCGCGGCGGCGCGGCGGCGGCGGCGGCGGCCCAAGTCGGGCATGACGCTGGGCGACTGCGTGCGGGAGAACGTGCGGCGCCGCGGCTACTCGCCGACGCTGACCAACATCATCGGCGACCTGCTCTCGTACAACCCGTTCAACCGGCCCACCGCCTCCGCCGCCGTCGAGCGTCTGACAGACCTCATGACGACCAGCCTGCTGCAGTGAGAGTACGACGATGATGCGATGAATGTGTCTTTTCTCTCCCGCTTGCGTCTTCCTCTATCTAATTTTCGATGTTCCGCTACCTTTCGTATGTTTTCGTACTATTTATCTTTTTTTTTTTCTCTCTCCCCATTCTCCTTGCTCTCACTTGCTTCGTGCTACAGACTACCACCATCGAAAAAAAACACAGACAAAAAAAACATGGTGAGGTCTACACGAGTCCATATCTCGCGCATGCCTTTCCCGTTACTGCTGACCTGCCGCTCATTCTTTCCTCCCCACGCCCTGCTTTCTTCACCCTTTTTACTCTCTGCTGCACTTCTTTCAAATGCGCTGGCTACATCCCGCAATGACGTCGTTCTCCCGCCCTTCCCGACCCCTATCTTCTTCATAAACAGAATCAAATCAGACCAAGTTTTGGCGCTATTTCCATCTCTAGGCATTTCCAACAACTCTTTTATCATATTCCAATCATTCGAAACAACCAACTCAATACACACACGCACGCACGCACGCCCAGCATGACGACGGCCCCCGCTGCGTACGACATGTACCAGGTGGACGCCTTCTCGCGGCGGCCGCTTGGCGGGAACCCCGCGGCGGTGGTGCCGCTGGCGGCGTGGCTGCCGGACGAGACGCTGCTGCGCATCGCGGCGGAGAACAACCTGTCGGAGACGGCCTTCTACGTGCCGCGCGCGGCGGCCGCGGGGGGCGGGTACGAGCTGCGGTGGTTCACGCCGGCGGCGGAGGTGGAGCTGTGCGGGCACGCGACGCTGGCGACGGCGTACGTGCTGCTGCGCGTGCTGCGCGTGCCGGAGACGGAGGTGCACTTCCACACGCGCCACCGCGGCGTGCTGCGCGTCTCGGGCGACGGCGCGGACGGCGCGCTGGTGATGGACTTCCCGGCGGCAGCGCTGGAGAAGCAGGCGGCGCCGCCGGCGGGGCTGCTCGAGGGCCTCGGCGTCGCCGCGGCTGACGTGGAGGAGGTGCTCAAGGTGGACGACTACGTGGTGGTGCTGCGCAGCGCGGAGGCGGTCGCGGCGCTGCAGCCGAACCTGAGCGTCCTGGGCACGGTCGACTGTCGCGGCGTGTGCGTGACGGCTCCTGGCGCCCCCGGCAGCGGCTTTGACTGCTACAGCCGCTTCTTCGGCCCCCGCGTCGGCGTCGCGGAGGACCCCGTGACCGGCTCCGCGCACACGTACCTGACGCCCTACTGGGGGGCGCGGCTGGGGAAGAAGCGCATCGCGGCGCAGCAGGGCGGGCGGCGGCGCGGCGAGCTCGTGTGCGAGGACGTCGGGGAGGGGCGCGTCACCATCGGCGGCCACGGAGCCCTGTACATGAAGGCCCAGATCTACCTGGAGTGATGACAGCTGTCGGCTCCATAACCAGTACGTTTCCCTGTCTTTGCTTCTCTTTCGCTCCAGTTTCACTGCGGATGCTTACCAAAGAGGAAAGGAAAACACACTTTTCTCGTCTGCCCTTTTCCGTTTCCTACGTTTTCATATTCTTAACCGTTTCTTTTTTGTTTCCGTTTCCCCGTTTTCCCGTTCTTTATTCTTCATTCTTCATTCTTCATTGTTTCTGTTTTTTACTCGTGCTTTTCTACCGTTCACAGTGTTGTATTCGTTTACTCTTTAATTTCTTCTTCTTTTCTTCCCTTTTTACTGACGAAAAAAAAAATGTCTTTCCAATACATCCCTCCCTCCTTGTTGCACCCTTTGCGTACATCAATGAACTCTGGAAGGACCAGCGTCTCTAGTTCTTTTATTTTTGTCTCTTTCCGCTATGCGCTAGAGGAACTGGCAGAGTCCCACGCTGGCGACAGTTTCCTTCTGTGCGTTTTGTTTTTCCCTCTCTATTCTCTCTGTGTTCCTTAATTCTCTGGCATGTTTCTGATCCTTCCCCTTTCCTGCGCTACTGGTGTGTACGTGGGTGCAAACCCAGTCTTTCCTTAATCATTCCCCCTCGTCTTTCCTTTTCTCTTCTCTCAGCACCCACACGGAACATACTCTGCCAAGCACCCACTCGACTAACTAGACCATCCAACTTCATTCCCCCCCCCCCCCCACACACACACGCACACACGCACGCCCAGCATGACGACTGCCCCCGCTGCGTACGACATGTACCAGGTGGACGCCTTCTCGCGGCGGCCGCTTGGCGGGAACCCCGCGGCGGTGGTGCCGCTGGCGGCGTGGCTGCCGGACGAGACGCTGCTGCGCATCGCGGCGGAGAACAACCTGTCGGAGACGGCCTTCTACGTGCCGCGCGCGGCGGCCGCGGGGGGCGGGTACGAGCTGCGGTGGTTCACGCCGGCGGCGGAGATTGAGCTGTGCGGGCACGCGACGCTGGCGACGGCGTACGTGCTGCTGCGCGTGCTGCGCGTGCCGGAGACGGAGGTGCACTTCCACACGCGCCACCGCGGCGTGCTGCGCGTCTCGGGCGACGGCGCGGACGGCGCGCTGGTGATGGACTTCCCGGCGGCAGCGCTGGAGAAGCAGGCGGCGCCGCCGGCGGGGCTGCTCGAGGGCCTCGGCGTCGCCGCAGCTGACGTGGAGGAGGTGCTCAAGGTGGACGACTACGTGGTGGTGCTGCGCAGCGCGGAGGCGGTCGCGGCGCTGCAGCCGAACCTGAGCGTCCTGGGCACGGTCGACTGTCGCGGCGTGTGCGTGACGGCTCCTGGCGCCCCCGGCAGCGGCTTTGACTGCTACAGCCGCTGCTTCGGTCCCCGCTTCGGCATCCCGGAGGACCCCGTGACCGGCTCCGCGCACACGTACCTGACGCCCTACTGGGGGGCGCGGCTGGGGAAGAAGCGCATCGCTGCGCAGCAGGGCGGGCGGCGGCGCGGCGAGCTCGTGTGCGAGGACGTCGGGGAGGGCGCGTCACCATCGGCGGCCACGGAGCCCTCTACATGAAGGCTCAGATCTATCTCGAGTGATGACAGCTGTCGGTTCCATAACCAGTACGTTTCCCTCTTTTTTTTCTCCTCTTTCGCCCCTGTTTCACTGCGGATGCTTACCAAAGAGGAAAGGAAAACATTTTTCTCGTCTTCCCATTTCTATTTCCTACGTTTTCGTATTCTTAACCGTTTCTTTTTTGTTTCCGTTTTCCCGTTTTCCCGTTTTTCCGTTCTTTATTCTTCATTCTTCATTGTTTCTGTTTTTTCTTTAATTCGTGCTTTTCTACCGTTCACAGTGTTGTATTCGTTTACTCTTTAATTCTCTCTTCTTTTCTGCCCTTTTTAGTGACGAAAAAAAAGTTCTTCCAATACCTCCCTCCTTGTTGCACCTTTTGCGTACATCAATGAACTCTGGAAGCGCTCGCGCCTCTAGTTCCTTCAACTTTGTCTCTTCTCGGTTTACACTTAAGGAACCGATAGATCCCCACGCTGGCGACAGTTTCCTTCTGTGCGTTTTGTTTTTCCCTCTCTATTCTCTCTGCTCCTTAATCCTCTGGCATGTTTCTGATCCCCCCCTTTCCCGCGCTACTGGTGTGTACGGGGGTGCAAACTCAGTCTTCATTTTGCCATTCCCCCTCCCCCTCCCTCATCTTTCCTTTTCTCTTCTCTCAGCACCCACACGGAACATACTCTGCCAAGCACCCACTCGACTAACTAGACCATCCAACTTCATTCCCCCCCCCCCCCCCCCCACACACACGCACACACGCACGCCCAGCATGACGACTGCCCCCGCTGCGTACGACATGTACCAGGTGGACGCCTTCTCGCGGCGGCCGCTTGCGGGAACCCGCGGCGGTGGTGCCGCTGGCGGCGTGGCTGCCGGACGAGACGCTGCTGCGCATCGCGGCGGAGAACAACCTGTCGGAGACGGCCTTCTACGTGCCGCGCGCGGCGGCCGCGGGGGGCGGGTACGAGCTGCGGTGGTTCACGCCGGCGGCGGAGATTGAGCTGTGCGGGCACGCGACGCTGGCGACGGCGTACGTGCTGCTGCGCGTGCTGCGCGTGCCGGAGACGGAGGTGCACTTCCACACGCGCCACCGCGGCGTGCTGCGCGTCTCGGGCGACGGCGCGGACGGCGCGCTGGTGATGGACTTCCCGGCGGCAGCGCTGGAGAAGCAGGCGGCGCCGCCGGCGGGGCTGCTCGAGGGCCTCGGCGTCGCCGCAGCTGACGTGGAGGAGGTGCTCAAGGTGGACGACTACGTGGTGGTGCTGCGCAGCGCGGAGGCGGTCGCGGCGCTGCAGCCGAACCTGAGCGTCCTGGGCACGGTCGACTGTCGCGGCGTGTGCGTGACGGCTCCTGGCGCCCCCGGCAGCGGCTTTGACTGCTACAGCCGCTGCTTCGGTCCCCGCTTCGGCATCCCGGAGGACCCCGTGACCGGCTCCGCGCACACGTACCTGACGCCCTACTGGGGGGCGCGGCTGGGGAAGAAGCGCATCGCTGCGCAGCAGGGCGGGCGGCGGCGCGGCGAGCTCGTGTGCGAGGACGTCGGGGAGGGGCGCGTCACCATCGGCGGCCACGGAGCCCTCTACATGAAGGCTCAGATCTATCTCGAGTGATGACAGCTGTCGGTTCCATAACCAGTACGTTTCCCTGTCTTTGCTTCTCTTTCGCTCCAGTTTCACTGCGGATGCTTACCAAAGAGGAAAGGAAAACACACTTTTCTCGTCTGCCCTTTTCCGTTTCCTACGTTTTCATATTCTTAACCGTTTCTTTTTTGTTTCCGTTTTCCCGTTTTCCCGTTTTTCCGTTCTTTATTCTTCATTCTTCATTGTTTCTGTTTTTTCTTTAATTCGTGCTTTTCTACCGTTCACAGTGTTGTATTCGTTTACTCTTTAATTCTCTCTTCTTTTCTTCCCTTTTTAGTGACGAAAAAAAAGTTCTTCCAATACCTCCCTCCTTGTTGCACCTTTTGCGTACATCAATGAACTCTGGAAGCGCTCGCGCCTCTAGTTCCTTCAACTTTGTCTCTTCTCGGTTTACACTTAAGGAACCGATAGATCCCCACGCTGGCGACAGTTTCCTTCTGTGCGTTTTGTTTTTCCCTCTCTATTCTCTCTGCTCCTTAATCCTCTGGCATGTTTCTGATCCCCCCCTTTCCCGCGCTACTGGTGTGTACGGGGGTGCAAACTCAGTCTTCATTTTGCCATTCCCCCTCCCCCTCCCTCATCTTTCCTTTTCTCTTCTCTCAGCACCCACACGGAACATACTCTGCCAAGCACCCACTCGACTAACTAGACCATCCAACTTCATTCCCCCCCCCCCCCACACACACGCACACACGCACGCCCAGCATGACGACTGCCCCCGCTGCGTACGACATGTACCAGGTGGACGCCTTCTCGCGGCGGCCGCTTGGCGGGAACCCCGCGGCGGTGGTGCCGCTGGCGGCGTGGCTGCCGGACGAGACGCTGCTGCGCATCGCGGCGGAGAACAACCTGTCGGAGACGGCCTTCTACGTGCCGCGCGCGGCGGCCGCGGGGGGCGGATACGAGCTGCGGTGGTTCACGCCGGCGGCGGAGGTGGAGCTGTGCGGGCACGCGACGCTGGCGACGGCGTACGTGCTGCTGCGCGTGCTGCGCGTGCCGGAGACGGAGGTGCACTTCCACACGCGCCACCGCGGCGTGCTGCGCGTCTCGGGCGACGGCGCGGACGGCGCGCTGGTGATGAACTTCCCGGCGGCAGCGCTGGAGAAGCAGGCGGCGCCGCCGGCGGGGCTGCTCGAGGGCCTCGGCGTCGCCCCGGCTGACGTGGAGGAGGTGCTCAAGTCTTGGGCGTATGTGGTAGTGCTGCGCAGCGCTGAGAGGGTCGCCGCCGTCACACCAGACCTGACCGTGATTGTCAACTTGGACTGTCGTGGCGGCGTGTGCGTGACGGCTCCTGGCGCCCCCGGCAGTGGTTTCGATTGTTACAGTCGGTACTTCTCTCCGAAGAATGGCGTCGCGGAGGACCCCGTGACCGGCTCCGCGCACACGTACCTGACCCCTTACTGGGGGGCGCGGCTGGGGAAGAAGCGCATCGCGGCGCAGCAGGGCGGGCGGCGGCGCGGCGAGCTCGTGTGCGAGGACGTGGGCGACGGTAGGGTGACCATCACCGGCCACGGAGCCCTGTACATGAAGGCTCAGATCTTCCTGGAGTGATCGCGTGATAAAAATTCCCAGTTGCTGTGAAGTGAATCGACGCCCACCTTCATCTTTTTTTTTTCTCTTTGCTATCGCTTCTTTTTTGTCTTCTCTCTGCTTTTGGATGTGCTGCTTCTCCCTTGTCAGCCGTCTCTCCTCACTGTTGTATCAATCTCAATGTCTGTTCCTAGTACAATGTTTCACTCACTCTCCCTTTGTACTCGTTACAGTACCTGCAGTGACCACTGCTGCTGGCTGCAGCGTACTTTCCTTCCCTCTTTGGTACGCACTATCCTGTACCCTCCTCCCCTCTCTCTGTATTTTTCGTTCTTTCCCGTCATTACTACCTCTCCTCTAGCACTGAGAACAGAGCCTGCAACGGTAGTCTCTCACACATCATCATTAACATCGCTCCCTCGCTTTCCCCTCCTCTCCCCCCTTTTCGTCCTCCTGACGGCTCATCGCTTGCGAAAAATCAGGACCTCCTCAGACAAAACGACGAGAGAGAGGGAGAGAAGCAGCACCACAGACCAACCAGTGTACACACACCTCTTCCTTCCCAGCACGTACGAGTCTCTCGGCGTGACGCAGATCGCAGATGCCGTCTCTGGATACGCCCTTCGCGACCACGCTGGGAGTCGACGAGACCATCGTCCTCTCCAGCGGCAACCGCGGCAGCGACGCAGAGACCGACGGCACCGCCGCCGCCGCCACCGCCGGTAACGCCTTCCAGGCGATGTTGAGCAGCATCGTGTTTCGCGAGGGCGACGCGGCGCCGTCGTCGTCGTCGTCGTCCACCGCCGCCGCCGACACAGCCGTGCGGGTCGCGCTGGTGGCGGAGCTGGCTCCTCCCCGCAGCCGCAACAGCAGCAGCAGCAGCAACACCAACTCTTTTCCGGACATGTCTTTTCCCGGCGACGTGCTGACGGTGGCGAGCTACATCTTCCCGTCTGTCGCCGACAGCAGGGCGGCTGCGGCGGGGGCGGGGGAGCCGGGCGGCGTCGCGCGACTGACGCCGCCGCGCTGGCGCTGCGCTCACCGCTCTTCTTCAGCTCGCGCGGCCAGATCCGGTCGCTTCGCGTGCTGGCGCACCGCGTGCCGGAGGCGCGGCGCGCCGCGGAAGAAGAGGAGGAGGATGACGAGCGGGAGACGGCTGTTGAGATGCGCGCGTACCGCGGCCCGCGGCGCTTCACCGTCACCCTCCTCGGCGTCCAGCAGACGGAGCTGACAGACAAGCAGGTGCTCCTCCTCTCCAACTACCAGGAGTAGGTAAAGTGGGGGGGGGGGGAGGGCGAGTGAGTGACATGCGGAGAGAGAGAACGTGTTCCGCAAACGTGATCGGTCGCATGAGAGAACGGAGAGTGCAAGCGGAACGAAAAGGAACATCCACTGTAGCTCTGTTTTTGTCGCTCTCCGGATGTGTCTTTCCCCTCTCTCCGAATCTGCCTCTGGAAAACTCTCCTCTGTATCCTTCTCCCACTTATCACACGCGCACTCTTCCCCATTTAAATCGATTAAATTGTTAATGTTTTTCTCTTCCTCTTCCTCTTTCTTTTCTTTTTCCTTCCTTGAACATAGGAATAGCAAATCGAGTATTATACTTTCAACCCAGATAAGAGAGTGCTCACGATGCCCGTATTACTACTACTGGTATTGCTGTTGCTACTGCCGCCGCCTGCGCTGAATTAGGCATCTCGGGGGACCCCTCACTGCGGCAGGTGTGTGGTGCCCTGACAGGGTTTCCACACCCCCTTTCTACACCTGCTTTTGTATCCGCCTGTGCACGGCCTCCTCTTTCTCTTCCTCTCTCCCTTTTGCTCTTCAACGCTTCTTTTCTCTGCCTCCCCCCTCCTTATTTATTGTCCTTTTATTCTATCCTCGAAGCTGCTAGTTCACCCCCAGCAATCGGTACACGCTGCCACACTCGCTTTCGTGCTCACTCACTCCATTCATCATTCCAAAAGCGGCAAGATTCAAAACACACGGACAAGTCAGAAAACTAAGAAGGAAAAGCAATAACAAAGCACAACGCACGATGCCTGTTGCGGACTCGCACACGCAGGGGCCCAGCACGGCGGGGCCTTCGCTGGGCCGCTGGGCGCTGGGCCCCGACGCGCGCGCGCTGCCGGTGACGGCGGACGCGTACTGGGCGCCGCAGCAGCCGGAGCTGGAGCGCGCGCGGGCGGAGCGGCCGTGGGAGGCGGACCCGCGCTACTTTGTGGAGGTGCGCGTGTCGGCGCTGGCGGCTGGCAAGATGCTGACACACGCGGGGACGGGGGCGCCGACGGCGGCGGCGGCGGCGGCGGGCGCAGGGTGGCGCGAGGTGATGGGTCTGGCGCTGGGGTACTTCAGCGGCCGCACGCTGGTGGTGACGGACAGCTTCGCGATGCCGGTGGCGGCGGGGAGGTGGAGGCGGCCATGACGGAACGCTCGCAGAATATACATGGCCGACTACCTGCAGTACCACCGGCGGCTGGGGCGCGCGGAGCTGGGGTGCGTCGGGTGGTACCACAGTCACCCGGGCTACACGTGCTTCCTCTCGGGCGTCGACGTGGCCACGCAGCGCGACGGGCAGCGCGCGCAGGACCCGTGGGTCGCGCTCGTCGTCGACCCCGTACGCTCCGCCGCCACCGGACGCATCGACCTCAAGGCCTTCCGCACCCTCCCCGCCGCGGCCGCGGGACAGCAGCCGCAGCCGGAGGCGTCCGGCGCAGTGCCGTGGGCGCCGGGGGTGCCCCCGGAGCGTCTACGTGAGTACGGCGCCTACGCCCACCAATACTACGAGCTGGCCGTCACCCTCGTCCGCAGCACTAGCGACGCCGCGCAGCTGGAGGGACTGCAGGCGCGCCTCTGGGCCAGCACACTGACGGGCGGCGGTGGCGGCGGGGGGCACGGCGGCGCCATCACCCACACCACCGCGCAGCTGCTGCGTGCCGCCGCGCTGGTTGAGAGTGCTGGCGGCGCTGTTCCTGGCCCCCGGCAGCGCCGCGCACCACCCACTACCGCCGCCACCACCACACTCGCTGACGCTACAAACGACGACGGGGCTACCGCCGACGCATCGGGTAATGGTGACGAGGTCTCCCGCGGCGGCGGAGGGGGCCACACCCACACACGAGGCGCTGCTGCTGCTACTGCTGCTGCACGCGCCGCCACTGCCGCGCTCAGGGCCGAGGCGTTGCTGCGTGTCACGCGGCTGTCACTGCAGCGGGATCTCTTCGCCAGTCCACTGTTGGCACAACAACCGCCTGCCGCGCCACCCACGGACGATCCCTAGTGCTGGTACGTCTCATCTCTTTCCCTCTCCCTCTCCCTCTCTCTCTTTTCCTGCTCACAACAAACAAGTGAAGAATAACGTCATCATCCCTTTTGGCGCCAGCTGTGTGGAGGCAGTTACACACTCGGCAGTCTGTGGTTGTTTCACTGCGCGTCCCTTTCTCCGCGTCCTTCTCCCCCCCCCTCGCCCTGTCGTATGCTTATGAGTTGCAGTCATTTCCCCCACTGTCTTCTTTTCTCTCTCTCTCTCTCTCTCTCTCTCTCTCTCCATCTATTTCACTTTTTCTTCCTCGACGAGCATTCGGATTGACGACAGCGTCACCTACACTTACACACACCACACCCACCCACACAAACAGTGGAATAAAAAGAAGCAGTCTTCTCTGTCATTTGGGTTTCTTCTCTGCTTCCCCCCTTCTGTGATATTTGTGGCGCCGACCTCTACTTTCAGGGGCGGTCCGACACTTCGCTCTCCCTCTCTATCCCCCCCCCTCCACGCCGACACGCACACACGCGGCCACGCATGACGGAGGCCGTCGGGCGCCAGCTGCGGGCGATGCTAGAGGCGGAGGGCGCCTTCTTCCACCCCCGCCTGCGCGCCTGCGGGATACCGAGCATGGGCGGCGGCATGGGCATCGTGGCCGACGGCGGCGCCTTTCCCCGCGGCGGCGAGCGTCTCGCACGACTGCCCCCGGCCGCCATCATCACGACACGCAAGGCGCGCCTCAACCTCGCGCTGCTCGAGGCCTACTATGGCGCCGCCGACGCCAGCGCCGCTGCTGCGGGTGAGTCCGCGGCGGGCCGGTGCGGAGCCGCTGCCGCTGACGGCGCACGTGTGGAGCGCGGGGGAGCGCGCGGCGCTGCCGCTGCCGTCGCCCGGCGCCCTCGACGCGCAGGAGGAGCGGCTGCGCGCCGCGCTGAGCCCCACCGACACCGTCGTGTGCTATCTCCTCGTCCTGGCCGCGCTCTTCGGCCGCTACGCGCCGCCCGCCGCCGCCGACGCCCCGTCCGCGGCCGCCGCGGTGCCGTTCACTCACGAGAGCGCGTGGGCGGCGCTGTGGGTCACGACGCTGCCGCCGCAGTACGACAACCTGCTGGAGCTCGCACCCGGCCGCTCGCTGTGGGCCGACGCGGCGCACACCACCGACGCGGTGCTGCGGGACAGCCGTGCGGCCGCGGGGTACCCTATCTCGCCCGCCCCGCCGCCCCGACATTGCAGCGCCAACGAGGAGGACGAGAGGGGGGACGAGTTGGAGGGGGCTGCTGTTGAGCGCTGCCTCGCGCGCGCGCTGCCGTTCCCACGCCACCGCGCCAAGGTGGCGGCGGAGCAGGCGGCCATGGCGGCGCGCCACGCGCACTGCCTGCGCACCCTCGCCTGCCTGCGCCGCCTCCCCGTCGCTGCCGCCGGAGCATCACTGCCGACGACGACGAGGACATCAGGGGCGGGCGACGTGCGGTGGTTCCGGCCGGGGGCAGCGCCCGCCTCGCTGGGGCACTACCTGTGGGCCTTCAACACGCTCATGAGCCGCGGCTTCGCGTACGACGAGGGGGTGTGGGCGATGATGCCCTACGTCGACTACTTCAACTACGCGCTGCGCAGCAACGCCAGCATGCACACGGCGTGGCCGCAGGGGAGCCGCCAGCGCCAGCGCCAGCGCCACGGCGGGTCGGCGGCGGCGGTGTACGTCGACCCCTCGGCCGCGGGCGGCGGCGGCGGGAGATGGAGTACGTCTTTACGACGGTCGGCGCGGTGGCGGAGGGCGCTCAGGTGACGCTGCACTACGGCGCGTATTCGGACCTGGAGCTGCTGCTGTGGTACGGCTTCACCCTGCGCCCCTCCCTGCTGCCGCTGTTGCTGCGCGCCGGGGGCGGGGACGCGGGGGAGGCGAGGGACCGCTGGGCCGCGCACCGGATGCTGCTGACGGCCGCCGGGCGCCGCCGCCTCTACGCGCGTGCGTACCGGCGCGCAACCCCCGACGCGCTGAGCTACGCGGACTGGCGCGCGGGCCTGCAGCGCGCCTTCAGCCACGTCCTCTCGCCTCTCGCCGACACCGACGGCGACTACCCGCCCTGCACGCGCGCCGCCTCGTGGCTCCACGACCTTCTCGCCGGCTACGACAGCGAGCGCGGGGCCGCGGCGGGGGCCGGGGCCGCCGAGGCGGCGGTGCGGGCCTTCATTGCGGAGCAGCTGCTGCCGTGCTGGCGCGGCCGGCTGCCGGCGGCGCTGGAGCCTGCGCAGATGCAGCACTGCGCCCTCGGCGCCCTCGGGCCCTCTCCCGAGCTGCTCGCCGTGCTGGAGGCGCTGGCCGACTGCCTGCGACGCCGCCCCCGCCGCCCGACGAGGGGACAGCGCCGCCGCCCCCGCCGCCGCCGCCGCCGCGCCCGCGCCCTCGCGCTGCTCCTGCGCAGCCTCGCGTACATGGAGTGGCGCTCGTGCGGCTCCCTCCCCCCGGCCGCGGGCGACAGCGCTGACGACGCGTGCCTGATGAGTCCGGCGGCGGCGGCGGCGGCGCGCGAACTGTCGCGGGACGCGGCGCTGCTGCTGCGCTTCCTGGCCCTCGAGGCCACCGACGCGGAGGTGATGCGCTACCTCGCATTTGACGAGGACGAGAGTGACTCCGGCGAGGAGGAGGCGGAGGAGGAGGCTGAGGAGAGTGACGGCGAGTGACGACGACGACATGCCGTATGTGGGGCGGAGGGAGACATCCACACCGCCTATCTGCCGCTGCGTTTGCCCCAGCCCCATTCTTCCTCTTTGTCTCTCTTACGCTTAATCTTTAATATGCCTTTCTTCCTTGTTGTGTTTGCACTTTGCTGTATTCTCCCGTGTTGTCTCTTATTCGTTTAAATCGGAGTTTTGCATGTGGCTGTACGGTCTCCTCTGCTGCGTGTGTGCGCGCGTTTCTACGAAGAAGTAGTTGCATTTTTTTCCCCCTTGCCGCCCTACATCCGCTCTCATTAACTGCTCTATGGCTTTCGCAACCCTTTTTTCTTCCTTCCCTCTCTCTCTCTGCCTTCGCGACTCCCCTTCACATGAATACCATTCCCATAATACGCAGCGCAACACGCAGGTGATACGCACCCATTCCCAACACCACCACCACCACCACCACACAACAACAACCCCCACCACCACTCGGGCGCGATGCCGTCGCCGTCACTGCCGCTGCTGCTACCGCTGCTGCTGGTGCTGATGCTTTCCGTGGCGCTGCTCACGCCGGCGCCGCCGCCGGTCGCGCTCGCGGGCATCCCGATCATCCCGACGGAGGACGGCGGCGGCGAGTCGGCCGAGGCGGCGCGCAAGACGACGTTCCGCAAGCTGACCCCCGCGCAGCTGCAGGAGTTCCTGCGGCACCGGCACGAGGCGGAGGTGAAGGGGTGGCGCAAGGTGGGCGAAGCAGCATCACACCGCCGAGGAGGTGGAGGCCGACGCGCGCAGGGAGGCGGAGGCGCTGCGCCGCGCAAAGGAGGAGGAGGACACCCGCCAGCGCATCCTGCAGCGCCACACCGCCGCCGCCGCGGACGGAAAGGGCAGCGGCGCGGCGGCGGACACGGCGACGGAGCCCTCGGCGGATCTGTGAGGAGACCGGAAAATCTCCACTTATGACTGTCGGGAGGGAGGGGGGGGGGTGAGGGCTTCTGTGCCTGCGCCGGGATGCACTTATACACACACGCGCACAGACACTGCTGTCCACTCCTCCCTTCCCTTCCCCCCTCCTCCGCCTACCCAGCTGATTGTTTTTTTTTTCTTTTCCACTGTGCGGATTGTCTTCCCTTTTTCTGTGGTGCCTTTCGCTCCTCCTCTCGTTTCTTTCTCGCTGTCACCCCCTCCTCCCTCACATTTTCACGTCTTGTTTAAATCTTTTAAAACGCTTTGCATTGTTAATCCCGCCTTTCTCCCTTCTCTTGATTGCCTTGGAAAAAACAACAACAGCAACAAGAACAACAACAGCGCTGGCACTAAATCACCCCAGGAAAAAAAAAAACACACTCTGCATGCAAAGGAAAGAAGAGTTAGAACGCAGGGAAAGGGAAAGGGATAGAGCGCTCTCACTTTGGTGGAATGAAACGGGATGCACAAATGACCAAGAATGTTCTGTATTCGGCCCCTACGAATGTACGGTCGGAGCCTCTTCCCTTCCCCCTCCCCTGTGTAGTCCCATATTCTCCCCACTTCTTCTTGCTCTTCTCTCGTTCGCCATTCCACTATTTAGAAATCCATCACGCTCCCTTCTTCAAAAAAAAAAAATTGAAACAACCACAACAATTGCATTATCCACAGCAAAAGCTTCAACCGCAGAAAAACTACAACACTCAAAACAACACTCGCGTGCAGAGCGCTTCTGCCGCCACTACTCACCACGCGCCGCACTTCACTCGCCACCGTCGCGCGCCGCGCCGTGTGCTGTCTCGCACTTTCCTTCTCCTACTACTGCTAGTAGTTGTGCCATTCCTCCGCAGCGAGCGTCTCTTCCTTCCCCTTCCCCCTTTTCCTTCTTCTTCTTCTCCTCCGCACCCGCGCCCTCCCACCCCCCGCACGGCCCCGACAGCACATCCATGTCCACCACCACTCCCGCCGCCCCCGCCGCCGGCACCGCCGCCGGCACCACCACGGAGACGGAGTACCAACGCGCGCTGCGCGAGGCGGACGAGCGACACGCCGCGCGGCCGCGCCCGGTCGGCGGCCCCGCCCCGCACCCCCTCGGCCTCGTGCCGCGGGAGGAGCACATGTGCAAGGTCATCAACCCGACGGGACCCATCCCGGTCATCCAAACCACCACCGCCGCCAACAGCAACAATAACAACAACAATAACAATAATAACAAGGGCCACTCCACCGCCGCTGCAGAGTGAGGAGAAGCGTCCCCGCAAGTGAGGCCGGGGTTGAAGTGGGAGTGAGTGAGAATCGAAAGAAGGAAACATGGAAGCATGGTCTTCAACACGAGTGAACCATCTCTCTTTCTCTTCTTTCGCTTCTCTTTTTTTTTTTCTTTCTCTCCCCTCTTCTCCTGTCCCCTCGTACGCATGTATGACACTTTCACATTCATAGCACCTGTTCTCTCTCTTTTTTTTTTTTGCACTCCACTCTTTTTTTTCTATTTCAAACGAATGAAAACTATATTTACACATTCTTTGGTCATCAGCAGGGTTGTCTGTAGCACACACACATCATAAACATACAAGAAAACATATTGTCCTCTGAAAAAATAAAAAGAATCACTTTGCGCTCTTCTTTTAATTGCCCCTATTTTTTTTATAAATTTTTCTTTTTCGTGTTCGAATCATTACATTATCTACTCTCCTGCGTTAGTGATAGAAAATACACATATCTTTTGCTTCGCGCTACTCTTTCACTTCCTCTCTACCCTTTTTTTTTCACCTATGTTTTCTTCCATTTGGTCACTTGCCTTTTGTTCGGCTATACAAATCCAAATGAACCTCTTTCTCTCCAGAAAATTCTGCGCTTTGCATTTCTACACACCTCAAATCAACGAAAAACTCCATGCGAAGAAAAACACCTTCTTGTCTTTTGACGGAAGAAACACGTTGGTTCTCCTTTCAGACTAAGGATTAAGACTTACTGCTGCTGTAATGACATGATGGTCCGCACTTGTTGAGGTGCTTTTGTGGAGATGTGCGCTCTTTTTTTTTCTTTCTTCTGCCTTTCGCCAACGATTATGCTCGATGCTGTGCTTTCTAACTCTGGAAAAACAAAAAAAAAACAAAAAATCAAGTACAACGGCAACTGCAACAATAATACATATATAAAAAGCACGAATTGTTTTTTTCTCCTGATCATGTTGCGCTCACTAAAACGACGTACTCTCTGTTACATGTGTCTCACATTATTGACTTTCGCCCTTTCCTCCTTCTCACCACCCATTGTTGTTTTTCCTTCTTTTTTGACGGTCAACAGAAAAAAAAAGCTCTCTTCACACACAAGTAGTACTGCATATCCACATATTTTTCCATCACACAGATTTTGAATTTTTCACCCTGCTTCATCTTCGTTGCCCCCGCTATTTATTTCTATTAATTTATTTCACTCCGTTATTTTCATTTTTTACCCTCTTATCAATTTGCTGAGTCCACTGCTTCAACGACATTTCCGAATAACAAACTTCATCTTCCTCTATTTCTCGGCAACTTATTGCGTGCCTTATTGCTCTCTCTTTCTTCTTCTTCCTCCTCTTTCTCCTCTATCTATTTTCTTTTTCTGCGTGTGTGTGCCGCAGTGACTTCAATAACAATAATAACGTAGTCACCAGTTATTATAGGAAATTTCCACCCCCACCTTCACGCGACGCAGAGAAGCACGTAGCAGCAACAACAACAACAACAAGAATTAGACGACTCCCTTCTTCTTCCCTTTTTTTTTTCTCTCTCTCTCTCTCTCTACTGCCGTCGATATGCGCCGTCTTGCCATCGTCAGCGGTGCTCGCGCGCTGCCTCTCTCTTTCGCGGCCTTCACCCCCACTGCCGCCTGCACCGCTGGCACCTTCCGCTTGTGCAGTAGCGCCAGCAGTGCCGCCTCCGCTGCATCTGCTGCCTCCGCTGCTGCCTCTGCTGCCGGCCGCCCCCCGCCGCAGCCGTCGTCGTCCGCGCCGTCGCCGGCGGTGCAGCCGTACAAGTCGACGCACAAGGGCAGCGGCGCGCGCGCGATGCCGAGGCCCGCGGCGCCGGCGGGCGGGGCGCTGCTGGGGCGGCGGTCGTCGTGCGCGGAGGACGCGGGGCCGGTGGCGGCGCGGGCGCTCACCCCGCTGCAGCGCCGGCAGCTGCTGTACCGCAACAAGGCCGCCTTTGTGCTCACCCCGCAGGCGCTGCGGCGCGTCAAGTTTCTGCTGGCGCAGTACGCAACGGCGCACCCCCCTGCGGACGGCAGTGACGACAGCACTGCGGCGGCGGCGGCGAAACAGCCGGTCGGCATTCACATTGGCGTGCGGCGGCGCGGGTGCAGCGGGTACAGCTACACGGTCAACTACCAGTTTCCCTCGGCCGCGACGGAGCGGCACGCGGAGCAGCGGCGGCGGCAGGAGCGCGGGGAGCCGCCGCAGCCGGCCGCCCCCGGGGAGGACGTGGTCGTCGAGCAGGACGGCGTGATGGTGGTGGTGGAGGCCGACGCGCTCTTCTACGTGATCGGCACCGAGATGGACTACGTCGTGCGCAACGTGGAGGAGAAGTTCACCTTCAAGAACCCGAACCAGAAGTTTTCGTGCGGCTGCGAGGAGAGCTTCATGCCTTTTGACGAGGACGACCTAGACGACTGAGGTGGGTAGGGGTAGGGTGAGGGGGTAAGGGTGGGTGGGTGGGTGGGCAGTGTGACGCCGGCCGGCGTGTTCCCCTCGAGGCCGAGGAAACCAACCCTACAAGAACTTCCTCAAATCCTTTCTTCACTACGCTACCTTTTATTTCCCCTTGTGCCTCTCTCTCTCTCTCTCTCTCTCTCTCTCTCTCTCTCGTCTTGTCTTGTCTTTTCCTCATTGTCATCGGCAGAGCGAGCTGAGGACAGAAACGAAATGAATTCTCTTTCGTATTGTTATTCATTCTTGCTGTAGTATTACAGCCGGTGCTTCTGCTGCCGACTTTTTTTTTTTTGCTGCCATCGCCATTCTTTCTTTATTTCCTTCTGTCTTCCTTTTCTCCAGAAACCCGATGAGACTAGGGGCCACCCAGTATGAAGCGAAAGACACAACGTGGGCTAGCACGTAAAAGATGTGTGTACGACGCGTCTTGCTAAGCAAGTGGCTCCCTCCCCCTTCCTCCTTGCCCCCTTGCCCGATCCTCTCCCCCTCTACCTGCGGTTTTTGCCGGAGTTGCCGGCACAGCACTTACTTCCTCTTCCTTGACATTCCCCCTCCCCTCCTTGCCCCTCGCCTCTGGTTTTATTAAGGCGCCTCACTGAGCACTCTACTAGTACGTACGCGTCTGCTCATCATTGAGTCAGACCTCTCCCACTCTTGTTTTCTTCAGAAAGAAAAAAGAAAAGAAAAGAAAGAAAAAAAGCTGGACCCTCTCCAGCTAGTGGTATCCTTTTTACCCCCCTCCCCATCCCCCATCCCCCCCACAAACAACACCCTCACATAAGCACACGGCCGCGCTCATGCCGTTTGTGCTTCACATCGCCGGCGAGGTGGCGGGCGCGACACACAATCTGCAGGTGCGCTTCGACGCGCCGCCGCCGCTGCACGAGGTGAGGCGCGCCGCGGAGGCGCTGCTGACGGCGCTGCGGCGGGCGGCCGCGTCACTGCGGGGCGGCGGAGTTGGCGGCGGAGGCGGCGCGGCCCCCGGCGAGGACGCGTCGGCGCCCGTGCTGGTGGAGACGCTGGCGGTGCGCGACGGGCGGCGCCGCTGCTGGGCCCCCGTCGTCAGCGCCGCGCAGCTCCGCAGCGGCGACCAGATATACTGCTTCCCGGCCTCCGACGCCGCCGACCGCGGCGCCGACAGCTGCGACGCGCCGAGTCAGTTGCCGCTGCCGCAGTACCGCATCGAGTGGTCTCCCTCGCGCGCCGCACTGTACCAGCAGCACCAGCAGCAGCAGCAGAGGTGGCACTACCCGCGCCCGCAGCACGCCCCTTCATCCTCCTCCCCGCCAACCGTCGACGGCGGCGCTGCGCTGGAGGCGGGGGAGGACGATGACCCCTTCGCGCGACCGGCCTTCTCCCGCGTCTCGCCGTCACCGCCCGCGGCCGCCCCCGCCGTCCCCGCCCGCCGCGCGCGCCGCCAGACGCTGTCCGAGGCCAACGGCTTAGGGGAGAAGATCGAGGGCCTCTTCGCCGCCATGGACGGCGAGGGGAAGGGCTACCTGGTGCTTCGCGATCTCTTTGCGTTTAGCGATCGCTTCGAGGACCTGCGCCCAACAGCCGCCCCCGCCGCCGCCACTGCTGCCTCCTCCTCTTCCGTTTTCCTCGACTCCCCCGCGTCGTCGTCGTCTCCGTCTGTGCCGCAGCGGCGGCGGCGGCGCTGCAGCTCCGTCGGCGGCGTCCCGACCACCGTGCGGGGGCACCTGCGGCACTTCTTCGGGATGGAGCTGGAGGACGTGGTGCGCGCCGCCGACCCCGCGCGCGCCGGCCGCGTCGACTACGGCCAGTGGACGCGCTTCGCCCTCGCGCACCCCGAGGTGGTCGAGGTCTTCTTCCAGTTCTACCAGGCGCACCGGGGGCAGCAGCGGCGGCAGAATCAGAATCAGCAGCAGCAGCCCCTGTTTACGGCGGCGGCCAACGCGCGCGCGGCGGCGGCAAGGGCGGTGGCCTCCGTCGCCGCCCGCCAGCAGCACGCCCAGCGCACGTTGTAGAGCGCACACGCACGCACACACACCGGATGAAAGCAGGTGGGATGAGGCGGGCCAATGGAGACTTAGCCCTCCAGCCTCTTCCCTCCCTTCTCTTACTGCTGTTCTCTCCCCCACTTTCTCTCCCTCCGACTTTCTCATCTCTTCACCTGTACAATTATCACCGCCGCCTCATCATTTACTAGAGGCAACATTGTGTTTTTTTTTTCTCTCTCTCTCTCCTTTTTCTTCAACGTATAGTTTTGCCTTTGGTCATCATTTTTTTCTTCTTAGTTTTTTTTCGCATCATCAAATCATCAGTCGCCTGAACGTCCATACTCTCTCTTTCGCTGTTCACTTTCTTTCTTGTGTCTGTGTGTGTGTGTGTGTGTGTGTGTGTGTGTGTGTGTGTGTGTGTGTGTGTGTACATGCCATCTTTCGCCCGATGCTACAGCGTGATTTTTTTTTTTCTCTTCACATTTTTGCTTCTGCACTGAACACTCGCTGGTGCCCGTCACACACTCTTCGTCTACGAGCCATGCTATTTATCATTTCATCTTTCCTATAAATATGTGTATATTTTTCCCCTCACATTACTCAAGGTACATCAAAAAAGAGAAGGAACTACATCAAGGTAAGAAGAAGCCGCGGCTCCCGAGAGATACAAAGACAGAGACAGAGAGAGAGAAAGACAAAAGTTAGAGGGATGCCTCCAGTGAAGACCGGGGGCAGCTCGCTCCCGCTGCCCGGCCAGCGCCCCGTGCGGCGCCACCTCAACCGCCTCACGCAGGCCTTCTTCGCCGAGCTGGACAAGGGGGTGCAGTCGCCGCTGCTGCTGCTGGGCGGCGGCCTGCTGCTCTCCTACGTCTCGTGGCGCGTGACGGTGGTGTACCTCGAGCCGCGCCGCGAGCTGCTGCGCAGCCGCCCCGTCACCCAGCGCGTCCCCATGTCCGACGCGCACAACGTCATGTGGGGCGTGCGCAACAGCGGCGACCGCGCGGCCCCGCCGGCCGGGCAGATGGCGGGCGACGGTGCCAGCGGCGGCGCCGGCGACGACGCGCACCCCGACGCGGGGCGGTACGTGGTGCAGCGCGGCAACTCCCCCGAGGCGGAGGAGGAGCTGCGGCGGCCGCAGGTGGTGTACAGCGAGGCGAGCGAGCTGCGCCAGGCCGCCCCTTCCGCCTCGGGGGCCGTCGACCTGGTGGTGCTGGAACTGTCCGAGTACGACCCGCAGCTGCAGGACGACGTCTACTTCCGCAGCCTCCACTACCTCCCGGCGAGCGGGCCCGCGGGACCAGGCACGCCGGCCGCATCCTCCTCCTCTGCCTCCTCGGCGGACGCGCCTCCGCTGAACTTTGCCGACGGCGGCGGCGACGTGATTCACGGGATGGTCAAGTGCAAGGGCGTGACGAGCCTCAACAACTGCGTCCCCGCGGCGGGTCACGTGGAGGAGGAGGTGGCGCGCAAGCTGCTGCTCGCGCTCGGGCCGGTTCACCTCCTGCGCGACTCCACCCGCGCGCTGCTGCCGCTGCGCCTGACGCTCGTGCGGCAGCAGCCGGTCGAGACCCTCGTGCTCGGCCTGCAC
This sequence comes from Kentomonas sorsogonicus, assembly GCA_030347455.1. Lineage (NCBI taxonomy): Eukaryota > Euglenozoa > Kinetoplastea > Trypanosomatida > Trypanosomatidae > Kentomonas > Kentomonas sorsogonicus. The sequence goes on along the minus strand of JAQOSZ010000153.1, from coordinate 335,575 downwards.
AGCGGGGAGCTGCCGCGGTGGCTCGCCAGCGCTCTGCCCAACTTCAGCGTGACGGTGGTGGAGAGCGACGGGGCGCTGGTGCGTCTCTGCAAGCAGTTCTGCGGGCTGCAGGAGAGCTCCAACCTCCGCGTCGTTGTCGGCGACCCGCTGCAGTTTGTGCGCCAGGCGGCGCTGCCGGCGGCGGTCCGGCGCGACCTCGCGGCCTCCGCCTTCGCGCGCGGCGGCAACGGCGGCGACGGCGCGCTGCGCCCCTTCGACCTGGTCATCGTCAACGCCGTCGACGGCAGCGGACACCTCAGCACGCGGTACGCGCGGCTCGACTTTATCAGCGGCGTGCGCAACGCGATGAGTGACCACGGCGTCGTGGCCGTCGCGCTGCCGAACCGCGACGGCGCCTTTGTGTACAACGCGGTGCAGAACTGGCGTATGGGCTTCCAGGACCGCGCGGTGCTGCTCGTGCACTGCGTGACGCAGCCCTACACCGTGCTCCTCACCTTCCAGGACAACGCCGCGCGCGGCAAGAGCAACTTCGGCAGCGTCGGCGGCCCGGAGGAGCTGCGGGACGTGCTGCGCGCCATGGTCAGCCACTACGGCGCCGCGCGCGTGCCGCTGGACCTGCCGCGCGAGGTGGGCGCCGACAACCTGTGTGTCCTCGAGCCCGGCGCCCGCGTCGCCCCGGCCGACGTCCTGCCGCGCTCCCACCCGGCCCGCCTCGCCGCCGCCGGCGCCGGCAGCGGCACCAACAGTGGTGGCAGTGGTGGCGGCCAGCAGCGCTCACTCGTGAGCCGTGTGAGCTCCTGGATAAGTGCGGCCGCCGGCGCGCAGCTGTCGCCCACGCAGCGCGCCGACCTTCGCGCGGAGGAGTCGTCCCGCAGGTAGCGGGTAGGGCCGCCCGCGCTTTTTTTTTTTTTCTTCTCCCGTTTTCCTCCCCCCTCTGTCTTTCTTTTTTCCTTCTTTTTCTTTTCGTCCCCCGTGAGCGTGTGTTCTCCCCCCTCTCCCCCTCTCTTCATCTTCTTCTCCATTTGGAGTACCGAAGCGAGTGATGGAAAAGGAGGGAGGCAGGGGCGTGGCCAACGAAAGAGACAAGCGCAGGGGAAGGGGACTGGAAGGGGAGGAAAGAGGCAGAGAGAGAAAGAGGGAGAGAGAGAGAGAGAGGATGAGAGAGGGTGTGTGACTGCACGGACGCGAGCGGACACCGACTCTCCTCGTCTTGTTTTTCACTTCTCATCTCTTTTTTTTTTTTATCGTTTTCACGACTTGATCACAATTACCCCTTTTTCGTTTTTGCGCTTGTTGCCTCTTCTCGAGAGACAAAGAGAAGGAGGAAAAACAACACAGCAACAACAAGGAAAGTTAAACGACCTCAACAACAGCAAACGCAGCGGCTTTTGGTTAGCCCACGCAAACCGTAATGAATAATAATAATAACAGGCCTGTGTGATTGAGTACAATCTCCGCAGTGAGGAAGGAGCTGTGTGATTGCAGTCGTTTTTTGTCCGACAAAAAACGACTCGCGCTTGCGTACGCCATTTGTGTGTGGGTACACTAGTGTACTTGAAAAGAAAGAGAAGGAACGGAAAGGAATGAGAGCTGGCGCTTCTTCAAATTTCATCTCCCGTCCCTTCTTTCCCCTCAACCACCATCCTACGTCTTCAGTTTTTGCTCTCGAAACAAGACCTTCACTCACACAAGCTCACTCACTCACACTAGCTCACACTATCTTCATTCCACCGGAATATTGATAAAAAACAACAACACGCCAACAAGCAAACAATTCACACTCTCAACAAAGAGTCACCACTCTTTTCTCAAACCTTTCCCCTTTTTTTTCTTCCCCCCATTCAATCACAATGAACCAGTCCTTCTCTATGCGCGGCGGCCCCCCGTCACCGTCGATGCGGGAGAACCTCTCGCGTCTTGCGCCGCCGTCGCCGCGGCAGCAGCTCTCTTCCCTAATGGGGCGCGTGCGCTCGCCCTCGCCGTCCTCGGGGCTCCAGCGCCGCCCGTCGCTGCAGCAGCAGCAGATGACCATGATGATGCAGCAGCAGCAGCAGCAAGGGCAGCAGGACGGGGGCAACTATAACAATAACAACAATAATAACAGCGTGCTGAACGACGACGTCTTTGCGAGCCACAAGAAGCGGCTGGAGGCGCAGTACGCGCAGCTGCAGAGCTACGAGCGCGCGTGCGTGGGGGCGGTGCGCGCGCCGGAGGGCGCGGTGTCGGCGGCGAGCGCGGCGGCGGCGGCCGGCAGCGCGCTTTTCCAGCACCCGACGGTGCCGCGGGCGCTGCGGGAGGCGGCCGCCGCTGCGGAGGTGCCGCTGCACCGCCTGGCGTCCCTGAGCGGCGGGAGTCTCGCGCCGCGCCTGTCGGCCGTGCTGGGCTCTGCGGAGACTGCTGCTGCCTCTGTTGGTGGCGGCGGCGACATTAACCTGCCTGCGCTGATGGAGACGATGGCGGCGGTGACGGGCGCGGGCGGTCGCGGCCGCGGCCACGGCGGCGGGTACGGGTACGAGGCGGCGGCGGCGGCGGTGGAGGGCGCGATGTTCACGCAGGCGGAGGCGCTGCTGCAGTCGTGCGTCGTCGACCAGTGCCGCGCGCGGCAGCGGCAGTTGTTTACCGTGCTGGAGGCCGCCGGGCGGCGCGCGGAGGCGTCGGAGAAACTGCGCAAGTACGCCAAGAAGCCAGAGAAGCTCGCGCACTGGGCGATGCTGCTGCGCGCCGCCGACGGCGAGTTCCAATCCGCCCTCGCGGCCGCGGACGACGACGATGCGGGCGCCGGTTCGCACGCGGACCTCCTGGGTGGCGCCCACGCGCATCTGCTGGCGCTGCAGGTGGTGTGCGCCGGGCTGCTGTGGGTCTCCGCGCGCGACTCGCTGGTGGCCATGACGGGCAGCACTCACGACGTGAGCAGCAATAGCGTCGACGGCCGCTTCTCTGTGGGCTACGAGGGGTCGCGCGCCGGGGGGGACCTGGAGATGGGGAGCCGCCGCACCCCCGCAGACAAGGCCGGCCGCGACGCGAATGGCTTTGGCCATAATAACAATACCAACAGCAACATGAACAGTATGCCAATGATGCCGATGAGCGACAGCCGCACGTTTGCGCGCGAGGGCAGCCGAGGCCTCGGCGGCGGCAATAACAACAACAACTCCATCAACAATAATAATAATAACAATAACTATAACAACAGTAACAATGGTGGTGCTGGCGGGGGTGGTAGCCCCGGGCGCCACCAGAATCCGATGAGCGGCATGGACCCGAACCAAATGGTTGCGACGCCGCCGCGGGGGCAGACGGAGGGTGGCGGCAATGGGTTTCAGCGTACCAACTCCATGTCGGCGATGAACCGCATGCAGGGGGGCAATAATAACAATTACAATAATATGAACAATGGTAACTTCGGTAATAATAACAATGTGCCTCCTCCTCTTCCTCCTCCTCCGCAGCAGCAGCAGCAGTACAATGGAGCGCGGCAGAATGGTAACGCGGATTTTAACAACAACAACACCATGCTGAACATGACTAGCAACATTTGCAACAACAACAACAGTAATAATATTAATAACAGTAATCAGTACTTGGGTAACGCGATGCAGAACGGTGGAAGGGCTAGTGACAACAATGCCGCCGCGGCCAACAGTTACATGTACAACAACAATAACAACAATAACAACAATAGCCGGAGTGTTGACGTCAGCGGTAACAACAATGGCTGTTATGCGGCTCCCCACAGTTCCCAGTCGTCTCTGCCGTCGCCGTCCCTCAACCGAAATACAGCGATGGCAATGATGAACCAGTACAACAACAGTAATAACAGCAACAATAACAATAACAACAATAACAATCTCGGTAATATCAGTAACAACTGCATGAATAACTATAATAAAAACAACAATAACAGCAACATGAACTTCAATGATTACGGAGGTAATATGACGCCTTCTCCCTACCGCGGCTAGAGCGCACGACATCAGAGGAATCACACCGTGCGTCCATTTTTCTTTCCTATTTTGATTTGATTTTACTTTATTTCTGCGATTTCATTCATTCTTTTCTTTCTTCCAATCTTTTCTTTACATATTGTCTAATACGATCAGATTTTTGTGTCACCCACACACGCTACTCCACTGACGTAAAATAATCCTTTTGAAAAACAATAAAAAAATCACCCAAACAGAACTGCAAGGAAGTATTATTTTATGAAGGGATTTTTTTTCGCCACCCTGTTCACCATTCTTTTCGACTCTTCTTTTACCCTCTCCTTTTCACACTTTTTTCCTGATATTTTTGACATCGCTCGTCCCCTTTCACTTCCCTTAGTCTTTCTCAATCATGTATGAATACACCTCCTTTTTCTTTTTTTGCTTTCCTTCACCTATCAGTTTACATCGCTCCCTTTTTTTTTTAAACTTTCAAGATTCATTTATGCTTCCTTTTTTTTTTCATTTTTATCATCCTTTGGTTTCTTTCTTTCCCTCCTCTCTTCTTCACATGATTTCACCCATTTCACCTATTTTTTTTCCACCTCTTCACTCTTATTTTTAATATCACTCTTTTTTTTTGTGCCACCACTTTAGTAAGAAGTGCTTTTCTTTTGGCTCTGAACGTCTCCTTTTGCCTTTTTCGTTGTCTTCTTTTCTTGGTCCACAAATTGTATATATTTATTCAGCTGCTCACGGAAAGAGGAATGAAGAGAGAGAGAGAGAGAGCACACACTGATAATGGCTAACTGCTTCGAGTTAAGCCGTAATCAATGACGAGGGACAATCTGTTAAAAGTCCAAACGCGGACGTCGACAAAAGGAAAGCGGGTTCCAACTGTACCTCTTTCTTCTTTCTTTCTTTCTTTCTTTTTTTTTTTTTGTAGCATCTCTCCGTTTGTTTTTCTTCTATTTCTCTCTCTCCTAGGAGTTACTCCCCTTCTTTTTCTATTGTTCGAAATCCGCAAGTGCATGCACGCACATAGCCACACTCAAAACAACATGTAATGTAAACATGGCAACAGACAGTTGACGAACACAGTCAATTAAAGAAAAAAAAATGTGAAACAATCGGATGAACACACACGCGTGCACCAAAGTGACGTAATTACAACAACACTGAAATACAAATAACACAGGAAAGAAAGATTTGAGAATAATTGAGATTTGTTGCAGAATTCACACAACTTCTACTCAAATGCGCAATTTTTCTCTTTTTTGTCTCCTCTCTTCTTGCTACACAACAATAACAACAACAGCAACAACAACAACACTTGATGGTTAAACTCATCATTGTTCTGCCTGTACTGATCATTAACACAAGAAGGAAACGATTGCCGGATGGAGGTGCAGAGGTTGTGAGTGCTGCTCTTTGACAAAACTTCTCTTCCTCTTTCTTCTTATTCTTCTTTGTAACATCATTGGTGCACGCCTATTCGCTTGTGTGCCATTTTAGCTTACTGACTTGATTGTCGATACATGATGACTTGCGTTTTTCTCACACCACCGTTTTTGCTTTCTGTACTCCTTTCTTCTGGATCCATCCACACACACACCTACACGTGTTGATTGAAAGGACCGACGAGTAAGCTATAGCAGCGAAGCGAACTTCCCGTAGGAGCAGCAATATTAGCCGCCCTGGGAATATCCTTTCTTCTTATTCGTAGTATCGTTTTGCAGATATTTCCCCCTCCTTTTCTTTTTCATTCTCTCTCACCTTGAGGTTACACACACACACACACACACACAGACATCAGGCCGTACCTGAAACAGTGTGGCCTCAAAGGAAAACCCCTATCACCCTCCAGACACACCCCCAGAAATAATCCCCCCCTCCCTCCCCCAAGTTTTCCCATGTCCAGTCTGCTCGGCGTCACCTTCATGGCCGTGTCCAAGGTCATCCTGGCGGTGCTGGCCGGCGCCTTCACCTGCCAGTCGGTGCCGGCGATGCTGCACACCGTCAAGGACCTCAGCTTCGTGATCGGCACGGTGACGCTGCCGTCGCTGACGCTGGGCAACACGGCACTCTCCGTGAACCTGGACGTGCTGGGGCGCTGCAGCATTCTGCTCGTCTACGCGGTGCTGATGGACGTCATCAGCGTCTCGCTCGCGCTCGGCTTCATTCGCGTCGTGTTCGGCGCGCCGGGGCAGCAGCGCGGCGTCCCCGACGCTCTCGCCGCCGACGTCGACCTCACCCTCCGCTTCGCCCAGGAGGAGGAGGAGGAGGAGGAGGAGGGCGGCTGCAACGACAAGCAAGCAGGCGGCGGCGGCAGCAACCCCAGCGCGCAGGGGGGCGCAGCCAACAGTGACAACAAGAGCAAGAGCAATAGTAATCATAACAGTAATAGTAATAGTAATACTAGTAGTAACAGCAGCGCCCCCCGCCGCCGCCGCGCCGCAGCCGCCAAGAAGCCGTATGTAGCAGTGGTGCTGAGCGAGGCGCTGCGGGCGCGCGGCATCGGCGGAGCGGACGTGGTGCCGCTGCTGGAGGTGCCGTCGCCGGAGATGGAGGACCTCGCGGGGTACCGCTGGGGCTCCGTCATGGCCTTCTCCATGCAGAACACCGTGACGCTGCCGCTGTCGCTGCTGCAGAACATCGCTGCGTCGGTCGAGTGGATCGACCTCGCGTCCGGCACCGCGTACATCTTCATCTTCACGATTGTCATCATGCTGTACATGTGGGGCGCCGGCCCGGTGTTCCTCGACAAGGCCGCCAAGGAGTCCGCGCGGCGGCGGCTCATTCGCGACCTGATGGTGCGCCACAAGCGGCGCTACAACGTGTGCGACGCGACGACGCAGACGGAGGTGCACCCGCGCTCGCAGCTCCTCCTGCTCCAGCAGCAGCAGCAGCAGGAGGAAGGAGAGGGGAGGGCGCAGCAGCAGCACGCGGCAGAGCGGCCGGCGCCGCCCCGCCGCCTCCCTGCCCCCCACACCGTCAGCGTTCCCATGACGGCCCCCGGCGCCTCGCACGGCGCCACGCTGCCCACGTACACCTCGCCCTACTCCCCCCTCGCGTCCTCCTCCCCTGGCGGCGGCGGCGGCGGCGGCAGCACGAGCCGCGCGGACCTAGGCACACAGACGCGTCCCGGCACCCCCACCGCCGAGACGGGGGACAGTGGCGGCGCTGGCGTGTCGGTGGGGAGCGGTCCGGAGGCGGCCGCAGCGCGAGACAACAACAATAATAATAATAACAATCATAATAGTAATAATCACAATGCGAAGAGTGCCGACAGCCTCACAGTCGGCAGCAGCGGCGGCGTGTCGGCGCTGCGGTCGCCCGTCGTCTTCACGAGCGTGCCGGCGAGCAGCGCGCGCATCCCGTATGAGTGGGAGCGCGAGGGTCTCCTGCGGGTCCTCTACGCCGACGAGCTGCGCGCGGTGGACGCGGCGGAGGCGGCCGGGGCGGGCGGGCGGCGGGCGGCGCAGCTGGCGGCCGTGCGCGCGACCGTAGTGCGCGTGCTGCGGCAGCTCTCGACCAACCCGCCCTTTCTCTCCATTGTGTTTGGCGTCGTGATTGGGGTGGTGGGGCCGCTGCGGCGGCTGTTGGTGGGGGGCTCGCTCTCGTTCTTGATGGACACGGTGCTGCTGCTGGGCTCCGCCAACATTCCCATGGCGCTCTACCTGCTCGGCATCAATTTGATGGGCTCCGCCGGCGGCAAGGCGGGCGCCGGCGGAACATCAGACGGCGGCAGCGGCGGCGGCGCGCGGCGGCGGCGGCACGTGGAGCAAAACACTGTCTTCCCTCTGTACCAGGAGGACCTTGCACTGGTCGGGGAGGACAACAACAATATGAACAATATGAACAAGAATCAAAGCGGCGGCGACGCGGAGGCGGAGAGGTACGCCGACTTGTACAATCGCATCCACAGTGAGTACGCCGACACGGCGCTGCAGGAGATCATGAAGAAACACGAGCAGCGCTACCGGGAGGAAGAAGAGGAAGAGGAAGAGGAGAAGGAGGTGGGTCACGCGGGCGGCGGCGAGGCCGCTGTCAAAGCCCCCTCTGTAGTCGACAAGGTGCGGACGGCGCTGTCGTACCAGGGCATCAACAAGAAGTTCCTCATCGGGGTTATCTTCAGCCGCCTCGTGGTGCTGCCCGGGCACCAACTTTGCCATTCTGACCGCCCTCGCCGTCTACGCGCCGTCCCTCTTCGCGGCCAGCGGCACCGAGCTCGACCGCACGCTGCTGCTCGTGCTCTTTTTGCAGTCGTGCGCGCCGACCGCGATCAACTCCGCGCTTCTCTTCAACGCCCGGCAGTACTTTACGTACCCGTGGGCTAAGATGCTGTTTTTCCAGTACGTGCTGTGCTCCGTCGCCATGGTGACGTGGGCGACGATTGGGCTCTTCATCTGCAGCAAACTGTAGTGAGGGGAGGTGGTAAAGTTGGGGGTAGGAGACATTTTTGGAGTGGGTGAAGAACTAAAACACACCCATTCACACAACCAATCACCCTGGACAAGGTGCGGCACACTGGGGAAAAAACCAAAGGAATAAAAGAAAAGAGAAAATGAGGGAAGAACAAGTTTCTCCCCCCTCCTCTCACGTTCTTTCGCGTCCTTGGTGGCTGTATTCCTTTTTTCCTTTCTTTTGCCGTCTTTCTCTCCTCCCAACCTTTCCAGAGCACCCCCAACGTTTTGCCTTCCCTTCTGAGCACGCCCTTTATCGAACCTCATCTCTTCCTCCAAAAAGACGGGATGTGCAGTATATGCTCTGAAATGCTTTCACATGAGCAATCAGCCCTCTGCGCGTATCCCCCCCTTTTTCTAAACTGCCTCTCTTGTTCTCTCTCCTCTTTTTACTGTTTGCCGTCTTCTTCTTTTTCTCTCTCCTGAATTGCTCGTGCGTCTGTCCCAATTCGTTTTTTCTTACGACTTCTTTTTTCCATCCCTCATCCTCACGTTTGTTGTACATTAAAAGATCCTTACTATAAAAGCAACACAAAACTAAAAATCAAAAAAAAAAAAATAATACAAGCAACTTTCCGTCTGAACGACGTGTGCTGGATGCTCGAAAAAAAAGTTAATAATAACAATTCTATTTCTGTAATAACTATATTACCAAAATGATAGCGTCTTTTATTTATCCGTTTTATTTCTATCGATTTTCTCTCTCTCTTTCTTTCCAATTTTTTGTTACTACAGGGTTTCTTTTCCTCCACTTTTTGTTGGCATTGTAAATGTAGGTGGCTCAGCTGAAAAATCCTCTCACTCTCTTTCTTTCCCCTCTTTTTTTTCCCACCATTAGTTCCTGCGCGGGTACTCTGTACCCCGTCCTTTTTTTTTTCTTTTTTTTTTTTTACTCACCTTCCTCGAGTTCTTTGAATGGTAAGAGTAATTATTTCCCGTTTTTTTTTTCTCGCTTGTTACGTTTATTTGTTTTTTTCTTTTCCTCTTCCTCTAACTCTCAGGCTTTCCCCTCCCCTCTTTCCGCAGCCTTTTCCTATCTTTTCCTTTCTTTCTCTTCTTTTCTCCCCCCTTTTCCAGCTGTAATCCTTCGCGACCACTATATGCCTTTTTCCTCTCTCACTTGTTGTTCATTAACTTACTGCCACTTTTCCCTTCTCTTTTGCCCTCTCTGAATGTGTTTTCACTTCCTCTCTGTTGTTTTTTTCTTGCGTTGAAGTATCCCGTTTTTTATTCCCTCTTCCTGTTTTCCTGTAATGTAAATGCGTAAAATTTGTTGTGCTCACAATGTATATATGTAGAGCTGTCATCCGCATTGATTGCAGACATTACCGTCATGTGCTCATTCCTTGACTGCCTTCCTTTTTTTTCTTCTTTTTTTGACCTAGCTTTACAGCCGTGCTATATTTATGATTTTCCTTTTCCACACAATATCTTCTCTGTTTCAGTATATTTGCATTTGCTTTTCCCCCTCTTCTTCTTTTTCTCTCTCCCTTTCCTTATTTTTCACACCGAGGCTCCCCCATCGACAGTTGACAGCAAAAAACATCAACAAGGAGAAAAATAACAAGGCTACGCCAAATTGGGGCGAGACGGAAAGGCAAAGAGGAAAATGTCCCGCCTCGTCTTCCGTTGCTCGAGACCACTGCCGACTGTTCTTCTTTGCTGCCTCTTCCTGCTATCGCTCTCACTTGGCCGGAGTCCGTTTACACAAGACGCACACTCCCCATCTTCTTCATCCACTACCACCGCTTCTGCAGGTGTTGGTAGCAGCGGCAGCGGCGGTAGCGGCTATACCGTCTCTGCCTTGTCTCACTCTTCCCACGGCGCAAGGGAAGACGACCATACACGGCCACTTGCGGAGCGGGGGGACCCCAGCCGTCAGCAACCGCCACCGCCACCGCCGCCACCGCACGCGAATTCAAAACAAAGCCCAAAGTACACACACCCACTCGCAAAGGACCCCTTTGCTGTCTTTGGCTACCTACCCGAGTACCGACAGACTCCCGACTTCCCGTACGCCAACTACTTTAGCCAGGGCCTGACGCACCTCCTCTTCTTCAGCCTCGAGATCGACCCGGTCACGCTGCGCCTCACACACGCGGAGGACCGTTTGCCACCGCTGTCGCCGCCTCCGCTGCGCGGCGAGCGCCGGTGGACGTGGTGGGAGGTGCGCGACTTGGCCTACGCATACGACGTGCGGCTGATGGTGTGCGTCGGCGGCGGCGGCCGCAGCGACGGCTTCGCAAGTCTCGTGCGCAACGCGACGGCGCGGCGGGCGCTGCTGGACGACCTCAACGCGCTGCTGCTCGCGCGCGAGCTGGACGGCGTCGACTTCAACTGGGAGTACCCCCGCGGCGCCGGCGAGTGGGCAGGGCTGGCGCAGCTGCTGCTGGAGGCGCGCGCGGCGCTGGGGAGGGCGCGGCTGCCTCGCCGCCGCCACCACCACCTCGCGACGGCGGAGGTTGGGGCCGCCCCGAGTGGCCTCCGCCGGCCGATGTGGCGACAGTACCGCCCCTGTCACTCGTGTGACGCAGACAAGGGGAGTGATGATGACGTTGATAATATGACGAGCCACCGTCATACTATCAGCAATAGTGACTATGGTTAGTGTGGGTAGCGCCCACGCCTGCGGGGGGTGAGGAAGTGTGCGTGGTCCCTCAGTGGCAGCGGACGCTACGGGAGCAGCAGCGTCTGACGGACGCGTGGCATCGCGTGCGCGCCGGCCTGCCCCCGCTGCCCCGCCTCGCTGGCGGGGAGGACCCTGACAACTCGTCGCCCCCCGGTGACGGCTGGGACCGCGTGCGGGTCCGCCCCGTGACGCTGAGCATGGCCTTCCACCCCGCGCCGGGGCTGGGGGAGTACCTGCGGCGCCACCATCTGCCCCAGGCCCTCGACTACATTCACCTGATGGCGTACGACTTCGGGGGCAGCATCGGCGACGGCAGCGGCGCGCGGGGAGACTACTGGACGCTGGGCGGCGTGCCCATCAATCCTGCGGGGCACCACAGCCCCATCGCCTACGCGGCCTACTCCCTGTCGGACAAGGCCGTGGTCGGCGCCCTGCGGCCCCCGGCGGCGCCACCGTCCGCCCAGCACAGCAATGATTATAGCGATCACACACGTGACAGTGAGCGCACACGGCACACCAGCGAGGAGGCGCAGGAAGATACGGGGGACCGCCCCAGACAGCAGCACAAGCAACAGCAACACCACCGCTTTCCGAGTGAAACGAGGGGGGCGAAAAAACTTCACCAGAGCCCAGACTACCGCCGCCGGCTGACGCTGGGCATTCCCCTATACGGACGCCACACAACACGGCCGCAGCTAGCCGCGGAGACGTACGAGCGGCTGCAGTACTTTATGCGACAGTGGGTGCTCGCGCGCCGCCCGCACTGGGCCCGCAGCTACGCTAGCACCATCGATGATGCTACTGATAGTACTAGTAGTAGTAATAATAGTCATCAGAGGAGTGGAGGTGGCGGTGGTGATGACACAGCATCAACAACAGCAACAGCAACAACAACAACGGGGGCGACGCCGGGAAAAGCAACCACGACACTAACGTTGCGCAGCCGTGGCGGCGTTGGCAGTAGTGACGCTGGTGAGAGAGGAGGAGGAGGAGGAGAAGGTAATGGCGGTTGTGTCGACATTCACGCATCGGCTACTACTACTACTACCACCACCGCAGCGGCGGAACAGTCAGACGACGGGGCGAAGGCAGCGCACCGCGGGGTGCGGGACGAGTGGAGGCGGGAGGAGGACTTCAAAGGGTACGGCTTTGTGAGCTACACCGGCATGCAGCAGCGCATGCGTGTCGCGCGCTGCGGCGGGGACATGGCCTGTGCCGCCTCTGCCTCCTCCTCCTCTTCTGTTTCTGCTGCTGCTGCTGCTAGCGGCGGTTTCGCCCCCGCCGCCGGCGTGATGCTGTGGGAGCTGGGACAGGACCTGCGGCCGCTGCTGTACCCGGCCCCGCCCGCGCGTCTGTGCTCCGGCCCGGAGGTGGACACGACGACGGGCGGTATCGCGGAGGATTATTCTTCCCCTTCCTCCTCCTCTCCGCCGTTGGGTGCCGACACCACCACCGGCGCTGACGCCGCCGCCTCGCGCGCGCAGCTGGAGGAGTCGCTGTCGCTGATGGACGCGGTTGGCGCAGAGCTGCGGCGCTGGGCGGCGGCGGCGGGAGAGGAGGAGGAGGAGGAAGAGGGCGGCGTCAGCGCTAGGGACAGTGTGTCGTCGGCCCCTCCCGCCGCCGCCGGCGCCGCCGCCCGCGTGGTGCGACGCGCGGACGTGCGTTGGCTGACGCGCCTGAGGGCCGAGGCGGCGGCGGCGCGGGCGAGGGAAGAGAGGGAGAGGGAGGAGAAGAACAGGAGGGAGTGCGCGGAGTCTTCAGCAACAACAGAGGCAGCAGCAGTAAAGGAAGAACGCGCGGGGGTGAAGAGTATTATAAGCGGAGACAGTGAGACCGACGACGCATCAGATCTCTAATCTTTTCTTCTTCCCCTTCTTCCCTTTCCTCCCATTATTATTATCATTATTATTATTGCTCCTCCTCTGTAGCCCCCCTCACTCTCCTCCTCTCCCCCTCTCCCTCTCTCTCTCTCTCTGGAGGGCTGTTTCCTCCGCATCAACTGTGTGAGACGCGGGAAAGGATGATTTGCTGGCCGAATCACGCAAAGCGAAGAAGAGGAGAAAAACAGAAAACAAGGAAAAAACAAACAAACATATTATGTACTTGTGTTGCTTTGAGTGTGACACCTTCATGCCTGTTTTCCTTTTCTTTATTGTCGCTTTGTGTTTGCTGTTTGTTCTTTCCCTTCCTTTTGTCTTATGTTTCTTATCACCCATACCAAAATGCACAAATGCAACTCCTCTCACTTGTATCCTCTTCTCCCCCCTCCCTTCCCATCCAACACTACCATCATCAACAACAACAAAGGATCTCTAGCGTTTTCACCTCAGAAAACTGCATTCTTTATTATTATTATTTCTATCTCACCCCTCCCATCTTTCCATATCTCTCTTTCTTTCTTCCTTTGTATTTCCTCAAATATATTTTATCCCTGCATTCTTTTTCTTCTTCTTTTTCGTCACGGAATATCTTATCCATTACTCCACTTTTGTTTACTTTCTTCAGCTTCCTCTCTTTTTTTTTTTTCGTGTGCTTTTGAAATCTTTTTTTTGCACTCCTTTTCTCGTCCTTTGTTCCCCTTCTGCTGCACCAGTTTAATTTAGTTGTTATTCTTTAAATAGGAATAATAACCAACGGAAAAAGCAACAACAGCAAAAGTCTAATAACTATACATATATATTGCAGCAGGGGTGGACTTTGAGAGAGAGGCATTTTTCAATAGCAGCAACAGCAGAAAAAAAAAACTGAAGACGAATAAGAAGTAGTAGTAGAGAGAAAAAAAAACAAGGAAATAAATAAAGAACCTAATTCCCTTGAGGAGGAGAGAGACACTGTGAATTTTACACTACATCAACTTTCACCTGTACACGTAAGCACCCACACACCCACACACTCACTCGCACATTCATTTTTCTTTAAAGCGCGTCGTTGTGAAGTTACCCTATCGAAAGCTCTGTTGCTTTTCGTTGTTTTTTTTTTTCTTTTAAAATATTCTCCCTCTTGTTTAAACGCCTTGTTTCTTTTATTATTGTTAGTATTTATTGCTTTCCACTTTGAGCTCCTTCATTTTCCCTCATTTACTTTTTTTCTGTTTTTGTTTTGCTTCCTTCCTATTTTTTTCCCTTTTCTCCTTACCACTTTACACTGGTAAACCAACAGTGATCATTCATTCGACCAATAGATATTAACGGATAAAACCAGCAAATCAACAAAAATAACAATTAAGAGCCACATATAAAAAGTACGGCGCTAATCAAAAGTTGAAGGTAAGGGAAGGCACACCATTATAATTCTCCTTTGATCTGTGCTTTTACCCTTTTCTTTTCGTTTCTTCTGTTCTTTCCTCTCCCTTCTTATTTTTTTTCTTCGCAATTGTTGCGTTTCCAACAGTTCTGAAGAATAATAACATCTATAAAAGTAACTACAAATAAAAGGAAAGGAAGGAGAGGGGCTAGAAGAGCAGAACAATTATCGAAAAACAGTTCTATATAACCCACACACATCAACTAAGAGCTACTTATATCAAGAGCTCCACAACGAACCAACTAAGAAGCTGGGAAAGCAAAAAATAAGAATAAAAAAGTACCAACGGCGAATCAAAAAAAAGGAACAACAAAAAACTAACTTCTCAGGGAAAGAGAGACATCGAAGCAACTATATCCGCAAGTAGTTATAATACCCCATTCAGGAGAGTACACCATCTATTCTGAGCAGCAGTAAGCCAGAAAGACCGTTAAGAACTATAAACATAAACCGTAAGCAATAAACGCGGGAAAATAAGACACACACACACACACACACACACACACACACACACACACACACACACACACACACACGCATCAGGTTATTGCCAAGCAGTTGAAAGCAGTAAACATAACGAACCAATAACTTATCCGCCAAAGAGCATTTGCGGCAATAATACCAAATATTAAGGAAGAAAAAGAAATATCATTTGTGATCGACGAGAACTGGGGCAATAAATCTCGCGAGCGACATCGACAAGGAGGCTCACCCGCGTTTTCCCCTTTTTTTCTTCTTCTTCTTCTGTGCATCAGTATACATTCCTATCCACTCACCCCCCCCCCCCCCACACACACACACACATACACACACACACTGAGTGAAACATGTTGGAGAAGTACATTGCCTCGCTGCTCGTGCCGTACCTCTGCAAGTACGTGGAGAACATCGACGCCACGCAGCTGAGCATCGACATATGGAACGGCAAGGCGACGCTCTGCGACCTCATCCTGCGGCCCGACGTGGTCGAGATGCTACTGGACCCCAACTACGCGGGCGGCGGTGGTGAGGGGCAGGAGGGCCGGGAGGCCGTCGGCGGCGGCGGCGGCGCAGACCAGAACAAGAAGAACGGCGGAGGCACTACCACAACCACCACCACCACTGCTGCTGCTGCTGCTGCCGGGCCCTCCCCGGCCGCGGACGGCGCTGCGAGCGCCTCTCCGTCGCCTCCGCTGCCTTTCCACATGCACAAGGGTCTCTGCAAGACGGTAAGTCTGTACATCCCGCTGAAGCGTCTGCGCTCCGAGCCGGTGATTCTCGAGATCGGCGAGCTGCTCATCACCCTCCGCGGGGGTCCGAGGAAACCTTCGGCAACAACAGCAGCAGCGGCGGCGGCGGCGGCGACAGCGGCAGCCTCCTCACCCTCTGCCTCTGTCAACCGCAAGGCAGCCAAGTGGGACGCGATCGCGGCCAGGAAAGAAAAGGCGCTACAAGCTTTCGAGGAGGAGAGAAAACTGCATGCCAAAGAGGCTGCCGCTGCTGCTGCGGCTGCGGCAGCGGCGAATGGGGACTCGCCGACCTCCTCGCGGCCACCGCCCGCCTCCTCTGATAATAAGAATAGTAATAAAAACAACAACAACAATGGTGGTGGTGGTTACTTCTCGCAGCTCGGGGAGCTGGTGGTGAACAACATGATCATCAAGGTCAAGACGGTGCACGTGCGCTACGAACACGTCGCCGACGCGGCCGTCGTGGGCGCCGTGCTGGAGAACGTGCAGCTGCTCACCATCGACCTGCGCACGGGGCAGCCCACCTTCACCGACCCCGCCGGGCTGCGGCTCATGGCGAAGCGGCTGGCCTTTGAGGGCCTCCAGCTCTACTGCGACGACCCGCTGCGGGTGCGCGCGGAGGAGCAGCTGGGGCGCTGCTGGGCGACGCAGCTGTCCGACATCAGCTCGTGGTACGCGGCGATGCGGCGGCGCGCGGCGGCGGGCGCGGTGGAGGGCTCGACCGTTCTCGGGCCCGTCTCGGGGCAGGTGGACGCGCGGGTGGTGTTCAAGCAGTTCATTCGGGTGCTGTCGGGCACGCCGTACGCGTCGGTGCGCGCGGAGCTGGACCGGGTGTCGGCGCGCCTCAGCCGCGGGCAGTACGCCGCCCTCGCCCGCACCGCCGCCTACCTCAGCAACTGGCGCGCGCTGGAGAGCTGGCGGGCGGCGCGCCCGGCCGTCCCCGTGAAGGGCCACGCTCGCGAGTGGTGGCGCTACGCCATCCGCACCGTGCGGGAGGCCATTGCGGAGCCGCGGCAGCAGCGGCTGCTGAGGCGCATCAGCGAGGTGTGCGTGCTCGACTACCAGGTGCTGTACCGCGACCTGGTGCGGCGCAGCGCGGACCTCTCCCCCGAGCGCACCCGCGCCTACCGCTTCATCACGCGCTTCATGACCGTCGAGGACATGATCGCCGCCCGCCGCCACGTCTACGCGCAGGTCACCGCAGAGATTCAGATGAGACGGAAAGGACACGAGGCGCGGCGGGCAGAGCAGCAGCAGCAGCAACAGCAGGAAGATGCAGGGGAGCAGGAGGCGGCCGCCCGCCAGCAGTCTCAGCCTCAGCAGCCCCCGCAGCAGCAGCAGCAGCGCGGGTGGTGGGCGTGGATGACGGGCAGAGGCAAGAGCGACGCGTCGTCCTCCGCCGCGTCCTCCTCCGCCGCCGCCGCCGTGTCCGCCGCGGACAAGGAGCTGGACGACGAGGAGGCCGTGCTGCGGGCCATTGAGGCTGAGTACGGTCTCGTCCCCGGCGCCGACGCGGACGCCGCCTCCTCCCCTCCCCCCGGGGGCGACGCCGACACCGCCGACGGCGGTGGTGCCTTGACCACCACCACCACCAATGGCGCGGCGGACGGTGACGGCGCAGCAATGGCGAGTTGCCGGCGCGCTACTGCTGGCTGGACCTCGTGATGGAGCTTCCCTTCGCGGAGGTGGAGCTGCAGCTGGACGCGACCGACGCGATCACGTTCCGGCTCTATCAGCTGCACACGCACACGCAGTCGTACAACGCCGACAACTCCCACGCCTTCCACGTACTTTTGCGCAACTTCACCGTCTCAGACAGCGCCACCACCCGTCACAGCAGCAGCAGCAACCGCGGCGGCGGCGGCCGGGACCTGCAGCTGCCGTATCTGGTGGAGGGCATGGCCGTCTCGGACTCCTCGCTGCCGCTGCGGCACGTGCTGGAGCAGGAGCGGCCGCCCACGACGCCCGACTCGGCAGCGCGCGCCGGCGGCGGCGGCGGCGACGCTGACCGAGCAGCTCTTCCTGTACGGCCCGGCAGCGCGGCGCACAGCTCGGCCGCCAGCAGCAGCGGTGGGTGCGGCGGCAGCCTCAGCGACGGGGGCGGCAGCAGCAGCCAGGGCGGCGGCCGCGCGCTGGTGGAGGTGTGCGCCGCGCTGCACCCGACGGAGCAGCTGCTGGAGGACACCCGCGTCGACGTGGCGCTGCGCGTGGTGCTGCTGCCGCTGCGCGTCGTGGCCGACGCCGCCACCATCGACAGCTTCGTGCGCTTCTTCGAGTTGCCCGAGGGCGTCGACCTCTCCCTCGTCGCCGACCGCACGCGCGTCGCCGCCAGCGCCGCCGGGGCCGCCGCGACGCAGGAGCTGCAGACCGCCGTCGCCGCCGCGCACGGCGTCATGATCTCCGTGGACGCGCGCGCACCGGTGCTGGTGCTGCCGCGCCGTCTCCGCAGCGGCGGCATTGATACGAGTGGCGCCTCCTCCCCACGCGGCGCAGCGGAGCGGTGGGACCCGCGGCGCGAGTCTGCGCTTGTGGTGTCGCTGGGGCACTTTTGCTACGCCGCGGAGCCGCTGGCGGAGCGGGAGCGCCTGCGCCGCCTCCGCAGCCGCCGGCGCACCGAGCGCAACACGCACCACCGCAGCCGTGCGCACTTTAGCAAGTTCTTTGTGGAGCTCACCACCGTCGCGCGCGCCGTCTCGGAGCCGGAGACGGGCTTCATGCTGGTGCCGCCCGTCTCCGTCAACATGGACGTCCTTCAGCGCGTGGAGGAGGTGGTGCCCGGGGAGGCCGCCGGCGGGAGGGAAAGCGCCACCAACAGCAGCGAGGACGAGGAGGACGAGGAGGAGGAGGAGCAGCAGCAGCACAGCGACGCTGTCGAGAGGGATGAGCACGGCGAGCAGCGGACGCGCAGGAGACAACCGCCGCCGGCCCCCTTGACGGAGGCGCTCATTCTGCGCGTGCACGTGCCGTCGCTCAAGATCGCCGCCTCCGTGCACCAGGCGTTTCTCCTCACCTCGATGGTCGACACGTGGACGGCCTACGCCCGCCAACTCATGGGACCCGACCCCGCAGCAGCAGCAGCAGCGGCGGCGGGGGGCGCAGGGGGAGCGGGAGGGGCCGCGGCGTCTCTCTCCGGCGCTACCAGCAGCGCCGCGACGGGCGCCGGCCGTCTGCTGCCGTCCCCTCGAATGACGGACGGCTCCCTTCACGGCGCCGGCGGCGCGGCGGGTGGCGCGGTGGTGGTGGCGCTGTGCTCCGCAGCGGCGAGTCGAGCTTGCCGGTGCCGCAGCCTCGCAATACTAGTGGTAGTAGTAACACCAACGCCAACATCGGCAGCGGCATCAACGCCGCCAACGGCGCTGGCGCGGTGGGAGGCGGCAGCGCTGTTCGCGGGGACTCGGAGGTGTCGCTGGGCTCCCGCCTGTCCGGCGGCGTCGGTGGCGCTGGCGGCGCTGGCGGGTCGCACTACGCAACCAGCGATGCCAGCGGCGGTGTCGCCAGCAGCAGCGCCGCGACTGGCGGTGGCGGTGGCGCGAGCAGCAGTGGTGCCGCTGGCGGTATTGCTGGCGGGTATGGCGCGGGCGGCGTGCGTTTGGAGGTGGAGATAGCGCACCTGGGCGTGGACTTGCACATGGATGAAAAGAGACGCCCAGCAGCAGAGGTAACACGCGGCGACGACGACGACGACGGCGACACGACGGCTGTGCAGGTGTACACCGATCCGAAGCCCCGCTTCCAGCTTGACTTCAGGGATACCGGCATCGTCGCCCGCAGCGGCACCGACACCGACGCAGACATGGACCTTTCTCAGACTAACAACAACAACAATCATCATCACAGCAACACGAACAGCACCGGTGCTGCCACCACGAACACCATCGCAACGAGCAACAACAACAACAACAACAACGGTGGCGGTGGCACCCGCGTCGACGTGACGCTGCGGTCGCCTATTATGGAGGACTTGCACTGCCGCGGCGCGATGCCCCCCATGGCAAGCGGCGCCGAGGTGCGCGTCGCCGTCGCGCTGCCGGAGAGCGGCCCCGTGCGGGTGGCGGTCGCGGTCGGCGACGGCACCACCGCCCGACTCGGCACGTCCTTCGCGGAGCTCCTCGAGTGCGTCAACGACATTGCGATGCTGGCGATGAGCTGCATGGGGCCTGGGCCTGATCCGGACGGACAGCGGCGGCGCAACAGCAACAACAACAGCAGCAACAGCAACAAGAAAAGCGGCGGCGGCGGAACACGCTGCCTCCTCTTCACTCTCGCCGGAGCAGCTGCAGCGGCAGCACAAGTCGACGATGATGGAGCGGCAGCGGGCGACGGCGGACCCGTTCGACAACATTGCGGCCTTCCACGAGCAGCAGGCGGCGGCGCGCCGCGACGACCCCCTGCTGCCCGACGGCGGGGGCGCCAACCACACCAAGAGCAAGAGAAGGGGCAGCGGCACCGCGCTGCTGGACGGGGCGGCGGCGAGCAGCGACGACGGCGGCGACAGCGCCAGCGGCAGGGGCGGCGGCGGCGGCGCGCTGGATGACTTGGACGACCCCGACTACGAGGTCGGGGCCTACGGCGGCCGCACGGAGGCGGAGGAGCGCGAGACGGCGGCGCTGCTGCGGATGGTGCGCCGCATGTGCGCCGCGCCGGACACCCCCAGCCTGCAGCTCTCCGTCACCGTTGAGCGCACCATCGCGGTGGAGCTGTGGAACCGCTTTCCCGGGGAGTCGGCCGACGCGCCGCTGGTGATCGCGGCGGCGACGGGCCTGCAGCTGCGCGTCGCGAAGAACACCGTGACGATGGAGGTGACCGGGTCGGTGCGGGAGGTGTCGCTGGAGGCGTCGGAGCGTCTGGGGCTGCTGCCCGCGTACCGCTCCATCCTCCGCTACTGCCCCAGCTGCTACCACACCGCCACGCAGAGCGCCGACGCCGGCGCCGGCGCCGGCAGCAGCAGCAACGACTCCCGCACCCACGCCGGCGCGGGGCTCGGCGGCAGCAACAACAACAACAACAACAGCATCAGCCTGAGCAGCCAGCAGCAGCTGCAGCACGCCTCCTTCACGTCGCCGGGCGGCAGCGGCAACAGCGCCGGCGGCCACGACGCGCACGTGCTCTTCACCTTCCGCAAGGGGAAGCCCGTGATGCCGTACTTCCGCTTCGAGGGCGGCAAGCGCACGCTCGCCAATGCGTCGGAGCTGCGCTACTCCAACTCGCTGGAGCTCGAGCTGGGGCCGAGCGCGCTCGTGGTCGACGTCCGCACGCTCCGCATTGTCGGCGATTACTTCACCGCCGGCGTCTTTGCGCGCGTCGCCGCGATCCCCGGGCGCGCGGTGTACAACGGCCGCACCGTCGCCCCCGCGCCGCCCGCGCCGCGCCTGCTGACGTCGCTGCTGATCGTCGCGCAGGACACGCAGGTGGTGCTGCCGCTGGACGCGCGGCAGGCGCCGGGGCGGGAGCCGCTGCGCGCCTTCGCCGCCTCGGTGAGCCACGCGGCGGTGCAGAACAGCCTGCACACGGCCGACGGGCAGGAGACGACGAGCATCTCGCTGCGGGAGATCGGCGCGTGGCACACGAGCAGCGACGCCCGCCGCCGCGCCCTCCTCGCGCCCTCGCAGACCTTCGTCGACATGACGATGCAGTCCGACCTCGACCCCGAGTCGGAGGACGGCGGCTACGTGGAGGTGCGCAGCGACGACCTGGCGCTGCGGCTGCTGCCGCAGGACCTCGTCTCGCTCTGCGTCCTGCTGCGGCAGAACATCACGCAGATGCCGACGGCCGCGGAGGTGGCGCCGCCTACCAGCAACAGTGGCAGCGGCAGCAGCGACAGCGCCCTTGACGCTGCGGCAGCAGCGCAGCAGCAGCAAAAGGGTGACGACGCGGGCGGCAGCGCCCTGCCACCGCGGCCGCCGCGGGTGGAGGAGGTTCCAAGGGTGACGACCCCCAGCAGCAGCAGCAGCAGCGGCAGCCGTCTCCGCCGTCGGAGAGCGCGGCGGCGGCGCAGGCGGCGCGGGACCAGGTCTTCGCGCTGCGGCTGCCCAAGTTCAGCCTCTCCCTGGAGGACGGCGACGAGCCGCGCTTCCAGCTGAGCGGCACCGGCATCCTCGCGGCGGTGACGAGCCCGGCGGGGCAGGTGAGCCTGCGGTGGCGCTCGCTGGAGCTGCTCGACACCCGCGACGGTGTCGTGTCGCCGCTGCTGCAGTGCGACGCGTGCGCGGTGCTGCTCGCGGACTCGCTCACCACCCGCGAGATCCTCCTCAGCGACTTTGGGGTGCGCCGCCGCGCCCTCGCCAGCGCCGCCGCCGGCGCCGACCTCGACCTCGTCGGCTCCATCGCCAGCAGCGACGTCAACCTCGCGGGCGCCGGCGGCGGCGGCACCGTCAACAGCGGCAGCGGCGGCAGCGGCGGCGGCTGCGGCGGCTGCGGCGGCGGCCTCCCGTCGCGGCACCAGCGGGACGCGAGCCGGCAGGACGAGGTGGCGACGGCCGTTGGGCTCCCCGGCGGCGCCGACAGCCGCTCGCTGAACCCGTCGCTCACGCAGGACCTGCGCGCCGCCGCCGCCCGCACGACGACCACCACGCAGCTTCTGACGGTGTCGGTGCTCACCGTCGACTTTACGCTCCGCCGCCTCGCGCTCTCCGACCAGTGGCTCTTCCTGTACGACTACCTCAGCGACGCCGAGGCGCAGCGCGCACTCGCCGCCCCGCAGAGCGGCCGCCCCGCCGACGAGCAACCACTTGAGACAACCGCAACAGCAAGCAACAGCAAGAGCAAGAGCGGCGAGAGGATGCGGCCGCATCTCCGTCGGCCGCCCCGCCGCGCGTCGGGGGCTTCCGGTGTATCGTGAACACCCCCAGCGTCGTCATTCCGTTCGTCACGAGCGATCGCGTGACGCTGATGGAGGCCCACACGCACGCGCTGCTGATCGACGTCATCTCGTTTGCCGCGAGTGGGAGCAACAACAACAACAACAGCAACAACGCGAGTGCCGGTAGTGGTAGTGGTAGCAGTAGCAACAACAGCAGCGGAGTGAGTGTAGCGGTGAAGGTGGCCGATGTGGACCTCACAGGACAGCAAGTCCGGACAGCGTATCGTTGGCAAGCTGCGCCCCACCGACGAACCTGCCTCGGGCAACGACGAGGATGACCGCTGTTACTTCTCCGCCGCCAGCTGCGACTCGCCCCTCGTGCCGACCTCCACGGGGGCGCCCACACTCCAGCACCCCGGCGGCGTTGCTGGCACCTCCGGCACCTTCAACATCAATAATAATAATAATAATAATGTCACCGGCTCCGGGCTCTCCATGAGTCTCAACGCTGAAAACAACAATAACAATAACAATAATAGCAATAACAATGACGTCAACGCTGGCAGCGTGAATAACAAAACCAGCACAACAATGACTGCGGGAGGCCCCAGCGGTGCCGCGACCGCCCCTACCGTTGCGGGAGTTCCTGATACTACTACTACTGCTGCCAATAATAACAATAACAGTAAATAATAATAATAACAGCAACAACAATAACAACAACGGTGTGGACGAGGACGCGGCGGAGCTGGTGTCGCTGGTATTCCGCACCGACCCCGAAGCACAACAAGACGCGCATCCAGCTGAGCCTCGGCCGCCTGGACGTGCTGCTCGGGATGCCGACCCTCTACGGCCTTCTCGAGTACCTCACCTCGCCGACGCAGCCGCTCGCGCAGCTGTCGAACCTCGGGGTCATGAAGGAGCAGCGGGCGCGCGTGGCGGAGGCGGCGCGGGAGATGACGAACAGCATGGCGCTCTCGCTGCACGCCGTGTGCCGCAACCCGCGCGTGCAGCTCGCCGGCGACGCCTACGACCTCTCCAACCGCTCCCGCAACCTGCAGCTGTACCTCGGCACGGTGCGCGCGAGCGTGAGCCTCGACCAGCGCGCCGGCACGACGTCCGTGACGGTCAAGACGCAGGACATTCACATCCCCCGGCTGCTGAGCAAGACGTCGGTGTGTTTCACGATGCACGGCAGCCCCGCCGCCACCGACGTCGACCTCTCGCTCGACCGCACCGTCGCCCTCTTCTATCCGGCGGAGGTGGACCAGCTGGTGTGGGTGCTGCGCCGCAACCTCCTCCTGCCGCCCTCCCTCCACTACTACGGGTTCCTGGGCCCGCTGTCCCCCGAGGAGGAGGGGGCGGGGGAGGCACCTGGGGCAGCGGTTCCACAAGGAGATGAAAGCACACCTACCACTGACGCTACCGCTGCTGCCGCTGCCGCCGCCGGTGCCAACAACAACAACAACAACAACAGTAACAATAGCAACAGCAACACCAATAATAGTAATAATAATAACGCTGACAGCACTGGTGGAACTCCCACGACACCCACGCCGACAGCTACTGCTGCCGCTGCCAGCTGCCAGTGCTGGAGGGCCTCCCATGACGATTCGCTTCCGCGCGAACGGCGGACTGCTGCTGGCGGTTCACGAGCTCATCGGCATCAACACGCACACGGTGCAGTGCTCCGGCGTCTCGCTGCTGGTGGACCCCCACAACAACGTCACGCTGGACGTGCCCGGGCTGAGCGTGGTGGAGCACTTCACGGGGCGCCCGATTCTCCAGAGCGGGCGCGCGCTGAGCGGCGGACAGTCGCTGTCCTCCTCCTCCCACCTGCACGCGCGCCAGGCCCACCACCACCACCACAGCCGGCAACAACAACAACAGCAGCAGCAACAGCAACAGCCGTCCTCGACCCCCAACAGCGCCGGCACCAGCAGCGGCGCGCTGCCCGGCGGCACCCCGGCAGCCCCGACAGCGGCGCTCCCCTCGGTGGCGTCAGCGGCCGCGGCGGCGGCGACAGTGAAGGCGCCTCCGCCTCCGCGAGCACCGGGGAGACACCCGCTGCCGCTGTGGTTGTCCCGCCCGCCGCCTCCGCCCCCCCTCCCGCCAGCGCGGTCTCCGTTGTGTACACCGCCGCGACGAACCACACGAGCGTGGTGCTGTCGGACATGACCATGACGCTGGTGCCGCGCGGCGTCGGAAGTCTGGTGAACACGCTGCTCTCCGTGCAGCTCCCCAACGACGCGGAGCTCTTCGAGGGCCCCAGCGCCGTCGGCGGCGGCGGGCAACAGCAGCAGCGTCGCGCGCTTCCCTCGACGGCGACGACGAGGACGAGCGGCTCCCCGACACCGGCGAGGACCTCAGCGCGGGCCAGAGCCCCATGTCACGCTCCGTCCCCTCCACGCCGCCGCGCCGCTTCGCCGCCTCGCCGCCCGGCCTCCCCTCCCCGACCCTCTCCCCCACCCGCCGCGCCACCCGCGCCCCGCCGCCGCCGCTGCAGGACCGCAGCACGCTCAGCGCCGTCGCGGGCGTCTCGCGGACGTCGGGGGTGCCGGCTGCGGCTGCGGCCGCCCCCGCCCCCGCCCCCGCCGCGGCCAGCTCCCTCTCCATCAGCCTCCAGGAGTGCTCCGTGCGTCTGGTGCAGGCCGAGCGCGACGTGGCGGTGGTGTCTCTCTCGGAGTGTCTCTGCCGCGTGCAGCAGGACGGCGCGGAGAGCGGCGGCGGCAACACCATGACGGTCACCGTCGGTGCTTTTGCGATGCGCGACGTCACCGCGCCGCACTCGCTGCACCCGTACATCATCACCCCGTTCACCGAGGAGGACGAGGACGAGGAACAGGAGGAGGAGGAGGATCAGGAGCAGAAGCAGGAACAGAATTTGAAAGCGCGGGGGAAGACGCCGTCTGGACACGCGGAATCAGGACAGCAGCCACACCAACAAGACGCGCTACAGCCTCAGCAGCAGCAGCAGCGACGGCAGCGACGCCGATGACGCCATCGAGGCTGAGCACAAGAACAAGTTCCTCGTCGTGCGCATCGCGAGCACCCCCGAGGGGATCGCCGCGGAGCGCGACCCGGCGCGCCCGGACACCCCGAAGGGCTACTACTACGCGAAGCGGATGCGGGTGGTGGTGGGCCACCTGCGCTTCACCGCCGTCCCCGAGACCGCGCGCGCGCTGACGTCCATCGCGCAAGAGGTGGTGGCGAATGTGTCGGACAGCAACTACGACAAGGCCGCCGATCTCGTCACCGACACGGCGGGCGCGGCGGTGCAGGTGACGCAGCGCGCCCTCACGTGCATGCACATCTTCCTGCGCCGCTCGCAGCTCGTGCTTGCCCCCTCGCACGTCTCCCCGCGCTGCATCCGCGTGTTCCCCGGCGCCCTCCGCATCCGCAGCTCGCTGCAGCCCACCGCCACCAGCATCCCTCGCCCGCCCGGCGGCGCCTCGGACGGCGTCACGGCACCCAAACCACACAACAGCATGACGACCAACAACAACAACAACACCTCCGTCGCCACCCTGAGCCAGAGCGCGGGAAGCTGCGGCGACACGTCGGAGGTGTTCTCGCTGGCGGTTCGCAAAATGGCCATGTCGCTGCTTGACCAGCGCTGCTTCAAGCGCGACGCGGTGGTGCACCTCCGCTTCTGCCGCTCCCTTCCCGCCATCATCGACGCCCCCGAGGCGGAGGAGCGCGCGGAGGAGGAAAACAGCAACAACAACAACAACAGCGGAAACCCCCGCGAGGGGAGCAGCGGTAGCGGGACCGCTGGCAATAGCAACAGCAACGCCGCCGCGATTGTCACCCTCGTGCCGACTGCCGGAAAGGGCACGAGCACTTCTGCCCCCGCTGCCGCGGCCGCCGGCGCCGTGTCCATGGCCACATCCATCAGCAATGCGGCCGGCGTCGGCGGTGCGCCGTCGGCGGCGTTCCTCAAAGTGGAGATGCCGGAGCTGGCGGTGGCGCTGACGCACGAGCAGCTGCTCTTCGCCATGGACGTCGCTGGGGCCTTTTTGCACGGCAGCCTCGCAAACGACGCCGCGGGCAGCGGCGGCGGCGCCGGGGGCGGCATCGGGGGTGTGGGCAGTGGCATGGGCGGCGGCGGCGCGGGCGCCTTCGCAGGCGGTGCCGGCGCCAGCCGCCACCACGGGCACAGCAACAGCAGCCGCGGCCACAACTACCACAACCTGTCCAGTGGCGGCGGGCCGAACAATCGCGGCCACGCCTCTGGCACCCCCTCGCTGCAGCGGCAGTCCCTCTCCAACGCCTCCCTCGGCTCTCTGCAGCAGCAGCTCCCCAGCACGTGCGCCATTTTACAGCAGCAGCAGCAGCAGCAGCAGCTGCAGGCCTCGCGGCGCCTCGCCGACTCTCCGTACCTCTCAACCAGTGGCAGCCCGCGGGGGACACTCAACAACACGACGACCACGACGACGACGACGACGACGACCGCTGCTGCCGCCAGCCGCCGCATGCAGCCGGGGAGCGCGGCCGCCGGGTACGGGAATGCGGCTGGCACGGCGTTTATTGGCTCTGCCAGCCGCGGCGGCGTGCGCGGCGGGGCGGCGGCGCCGGCGGGCACTAGCGCGACCGCGGGCTCTCCGCGTTCTGGCGGGGGCGTTGCTGCTGGTGCCGCCGTCCCCAGTGGTGCCAACGGTGCCGGCGGCGGCGCGGCGCCTCTCCTCCCGCGGTGGCCCCGTGGCGCTTCGTGGCGGCGCTCACTTTGGGCCGCGCGGAGGTGGACGTGGCCGGCCTCTTCCGGCTGGAGGCGGACGTGGTGGTGGCCGACAGCGACGCCGCCTCCGAGGGAGCCGCGCAGGCGTCGCTGGAGGTCGGGACGCTGCTGCTGCGCCACGCCGACGTGGGCGCCCCCGCCCGCAGCCGCGCCGCCGGCACCAACGTCAGCGACGTGCTGCGCCTCACGCACCTGTCGGTGCGGCAGGAGACGCGGCGCGAGCTGCTGCCGCCCGTCACCACCGCGACGGCCCCCGCGGCGGCGCTCGCGGCGGCGGAGGAGGTGACGGAGCAGTCGGTGCACGTCTCGGCCGCCGCCCTGCACGTCTCGCTCTCGCCCACCGCCGTCTTCGACACGCGGGAGCTGCTCTACGTGCCGTTTGCGCAGCGCGTGCTGCGGCTTCCCTTCGAGCCGGTGCCGCTGCTGCCGCTGGAGGGCGCGGTGACGGTGCTGCAGGACGACCTGACGCTGGACGACATGCATGTCATGGTGACCGCCGACCGCTTCCGCTGCTGCTACTGCGTCGACCTGAACGGCAAGACGCTCTCCCTCTCGGGGGCGCCGTCGCCGCAGCTCGTGCTCTTCAGTGGCTGCGAGGTGACGCTCTGCAACGGCGTCGTGCGCGTCCCCGGGATGTACGCGCTGAGCTCCTTTGTCAGCTACGGCCCCGGCGCCGCGCTCCGCCTCGCCCCCGACTGCGTCGTCGAGAAGAGCTTCCTGCATGGGGGGGCGGCCGCGGGCGGTCTCTCCGGCGGCATCGTCAGCGGCGCTGTCGCCGCGGCCGCCGCCGCCGCCGCCACCAGCGGCACCGCCTCCCCCCGCTCCCTGGCGGCCAGCTCGCGCCGCCAGCGCGGCCCCACTGCCGCCGCCGGCGCCGCTGCTCTCGGCGCGTCCATCGCCCCGCCGTCGCTCTCGGGCTCTACGAGGGCGGCGAGCCCCGTTGCCGGCGGCGCCGCCAATGCCAATGCCAATGCAGGGGCCGCCGCTGGTGCGCCGGAGCGCTCGACGAATCTGATCGTGACGTTTGCGTGCCCGCTGGTGCAGGCGCGGCTGGCGGCGGAGGGCCTGCGGGGCCTGTCGGCGTCGCTCTGCACCTCGGCGAGCGTGCGGCTGGCGCAGACGACGGAGCAGGACGTGGTGGCGCGGCGCTCGGTCGAGGTCACGCTGCTGGACCTGCGCTCCGGGCCGCGGGAGGAGACGCTGCTGCTGCCGACCACCGTGCGCCTCGCCGTCACCGGCGTCAGCGTCGTCGCGGTGGAGCTGGTGGTGGACGCCGTCGAGTTCTGCGCCCGCGCGGAGCTGCTGCGCGCCGCCGCCGAGATCGGCAAGGACCTCTGCACGGCGTTCGCCGAGGAGTCCGCGATGGAGCGCGCGGCGGTGACGGCGGTGCTGGAGAGCGACGCGGGCGAGCGCCTCCTCCCGGCGCGCCGCCCCGGCACCTGCGAGCACTGCGGGGAGCCTGGCCGCGCCCACCTCGCCGCGGCCTCCCCCTCCGCGACTGGCGGCGACGGCGGCGCGGCGGCGGCGCGGTGCCGGAGGTGGGGACGCTGTGCTACCACTGCTGCACCGGCCGCGCGTCGCTGCCCGCGCGCGGACGTGCGAGTTGAGGTGCCGCTGGTGGACGGCATCGTCATCGGCGGCGCCGGCGGCGAGATGCTGCACCTGCGGCTGGTGCGCGCGCTGCTGACCGTGTCGCCGGACATGGCCGTCGAGGCGCGCGCGCAGGCGACGCTGTACAACTTCAGCAACGCGGCCGCGGTGTGGGAGCCCGTTGTGGAGGGTCTGCAGGCGACGGCGCGCGGCGACGCGACGACCATGGACTTCACCGTCAACATCACCACCTTCGACTACGTGCTCTCGCCGCAGAACCTTGCGGTGGTGTCGGCGGTGCTTGCCGACTACACGCGCGACAACCGTCTGCAGAAGAAGATGCGCAAGTTCATTCGCCGCCGCGCCACCACCACCATCGCGCCCGCGGGGGCGGCGGACGCGGAGACGCCGACGAGGGGGGCGCCGCGGGAGGTGACTTTTCACAACTGGAACCAGACCATGTACGTGGAGGACTACACGGGCGGCGCAGAGGACATGCGCGCCGTCGGCGTCGACGAGGGCCTCGGCGAGGAGGAGCTACTGCTCCCGGCCATCGCCTCGGCCAACACCAACACCAACAATAACAATAATAATAAGAGTGGTGGTGGAGCGGAGGGACGGCCAGCGGCGTCGCCGTCAGCGGCGGCGGCGGCCTCGTCTGTTTTCGACCTCGCGCGCGATCGCTTGGAGCGGGAGTGGCAGCGCGCCGTCGGTCTGAGCCGCGGGTCGACCTATGTGGACCCCGAGACAGAGGCGGCTGCGGCGGCGAACAACAACACAGCGGCTGCGGCGGCAGCAGTGGCCCTGCCACCGAGGCCAACGCCTACGCCGTCGTCGAGCTGGTGAATTTCTGCGGCGGGGACCTGTTGCTCGGGGGAGTCGGCCGACGGTCGCCCGCGCGCGCCGGCACGCGCAACAACAATAATAATAGTAATAGCAACAGTACCAGCCTCGCCGCCAGCAAGATGGTCACGGACCTGGTGGTGCCGAACCACGACGACACGGAGGCCGCCGTCGCCCCGCGGCGCGGGGGCCGGGCGGTGGTGTGGACGCACCGGACGTGCATCCGCATCACGAACGCGACCCCGCTTGACGCGGCCGACAAGGGGTACGTGGCGAATCTCGCGACCCCCGCGCGCTACACGCAGACGCGCGACACGCTGCTGCGCACGGAGGTAGAGCTGACCACCGTGAACGACGACGACGACGGCGGCGGCGACGGCGGCAACGGCAGCCAAACTCACCGCAACACTAGTGGTAGTGACAGCGGTAACACCACGTCGCGCGTGATGCGCCGCGTGACGATCACCGCCTTCCCGCTGCATACGCGCGACACGCTCATCTCCATTGAGAACCGCCTCGGGTGCGCGGTGGCGCTGCTGGACCCGATGCTCGACAAGGAGGAGCCGCTGCTGCCCGGCCGACGGCTGTACCTGCACCGCGCCGTCACCCTCGGCTCCGCGCGCCTGCAGCTGTGCCCGCTGACCGACGAGACCTACGGCGTGTCGCGCGACCGCAACGGCCGCAGCCCGACGCTCTCCGACGCGCTGGACGGCCGCCCCATCAATCTGGTGTGCGAAAACGTCGGCTCGCGCAGGGCGGGGGCGGGGGCGGGGGCGGGGGCAGGCGGCGGCAGCGCCGGAGGGGGCCGTCGGGCCCCCTCCCAGCAGCAGCAGGCGCACGCGGCGCAGTTCCACATCCGGGTGAGCTGCGAGCAGGAGTGCATGTGCGCCGGCGTGCCGTCGTACGTGATCCGGCTGCTCCCCCAGTACGAGGTGCGCAACCAGCTGCCCTTTGACCTCGTCCTGCGCACGTTCGCCGTCAGTAGCATCGTCGACAGCAACAACAACAACAGCCGGGGCGCCGCCGCGTCGCCGCCGCCGCCGCTGATGGAGATGACGGTGCGGGCGGAAGGGGAGACGCAGTTCGCGCTCGGCGCCCTCACCCTCTCCGGCGTCCGCCTGCAGCTGCGGCTTAACCAGGCCCTCGCCGGCAGCACCGAGCTCTACGAATCGCAGCTCTTCAGCTTCGCCATCAACAACAACAACAGCAACAGCGGTAACGGTTTCGGCGACGGGGACGGCAACGGCGGCGCCGCCTACGTGACGCTGTGGTCGTCGCGGCGGACCTACCTGGCGCTGTGCGTGCGTCTGCAGAACTACTGCGTGACCATCTCGACCGCCTTCCTGCTGCTCAACCACACGCCGCTCGAGCTGGCGGTGCGGGAGTGTACGTCGGGCGGGCAGGTGGTGGCACGCAGCGGGGAGACGAACTTCAGCTCCCTCCCGCCCTCGATGAAGGCCCCTGTCGCGGCGGTGCCCTCGGCGCTCCTCACCAAAGGCGGCGGCGGCGGCGGCGGCGCGGTCAATTCGATCAGCCCGTACGAGAACGTCCGCGAGTTTTTTGTGAACTTGTACAGCGTCGACCACTCGGCAAAGAGCATTCCCCTGCACGCGCAGCAGAGCGGCGTGATTCTCATGACACAGGTTGCCGCCGCCGCCGGCGGTGGCAGTGGCGGCGCGGCGGCGCGGCGTCCGCAGCCGGGGTCGTCCTCGACGCCGACCGTGATGCACCTCGCGTACCTGACGCGGGTGAGCGAGCGCGGCGTGCTGGTGGTGACCATCACCCCCCGCTGGGTCGTCGCCAACCGCACCCGCATCCCCCTCGTCGTCGCGCCGTCCGAGTACGGCGAGATGAGCGCCGCGGAGGTGCGCGCGGCGCGTCTCGCGAGCTCCGCCGCCCGCGACGGCATCCGGCAGCCGGACGGCGGAGACCGGGCGGCCGCCGCGGGCACCCCCGACGGCGACGCGGCGGCGGCGGCGCGCGCGGAGGAGGAGGCGCTGCGGGAGGCGGTCGCCGCCGGCGACGCGGGCCGCCACACCGTCCGCCTGACCCCGCTGGCGTCCTCGCTGGCGGTGACGGTGCCGCCGCAGACGGCGCTGCCGCTGCTGACGACGCCCGTGTGCGCCGCCGCGACCGCCTACCGCGTGCACGTGCTGCAGACCCTCGCCTCGCCGCTCTTCGGCGCCCCGGTTGACATGGAGACCATCCACAGCGAGACCGTCGTCGCCTACAAGCCGGAGGAGGAGGAGGCGGCGGCGGCGGCAGCGAACGCGGGCCGCGCCGCGCGACCGCTTCTGCGAGGTGTCGCTGGTGGCGCACGCGCCGTACACGTACCTGGTGCTGGAGGACCCCATCGTCGCGCCGTACCTCGTGCTCAACCGCACGCCGCGCCCGCTGCGCCTCTACGACACGTCCCCCAAGTGCAACGGGCGGCTCATGGCGACCGTCGAGAGCGGCCGCGGCGCGGAGCTCTTCTTCGACCCCACCGCCACCACTGTTGTGCGCGTGACGGGCCCCGCCGACCCCACGGCGGCCGCCGGCGTGCTCGCCTCCTCCGCGCCGCCCTCCGCCTCCGCCGCCACCGCCGCCCCCGGCGCCTCCACCGGCCCGCTCGACATTCTGCTCGACCTCTCGCGGCCCATGTCGGCCGAGGAGCGCGCCGAGGCGGAGCGCGGCGGCGGCGGCGGCGTTGTGTACCGCGCGCGCTTCGGCGCCTACGGGCAGCAGACCGTCGAGTTCAGCACGGTGCACGGGTCGCTGGGGGTCCCGGCGGTCTCGGCCGCGGCGGCCGTGGCGCAGAGCGCCGGGACCGTCTCCCCGACGGCAACCCCGGCTGCTTTTGGCACCTCTCAGCAGCAGATCCCAGCAACAGCAGCAGCAGCTGTTGAGGCCGCAGCCGACGCGCGCGGTGAGGCCCGCGCCGCCGACCTCCGTCTCGCTGGCGGTGCGGGCGTCGACGATTGGGCTCTCTGTGGTGATGCCCAACTGCGACCTTGTCTTTGCGGCGCTCGCGGACGTGCGCTTCCAGTGGACGCGGCGCGAGGCGCGGGAGAGCTTCAGCCTCTCCGTGCTCAGCTTCCAGGTGGACAACCAGGCCGAAATGGCGCCGTTTTACGAGTCGTGCGTGCTGGCGCTGCGCCCCGACGAGGGCTCGCCGGCGATCAACGCCCTCGTGCGCCGCCGCGTCGAGTCGGTGCGGGGCCTCCTGTGGTTCGAGCAGGTGCGCCTCGACTGCTGCCCGGTCGCCCTCCGTCTCTCGGACGGCCTCCTCGTCGCCATCGCGCAGTTCGCCAAGGCGATGCTCAGCCCCACCGCGGCCGGCGCCACGGGCGGGGGCGCGGCGGGGGCCGCCGTGGTGAGCCCTGCGGACGGGGCGGGGGCGCGGGAGGCCGCCGGCGGGGCGGCGAACCCGCTGCTGCAGTGGCGCTGCCCGCCGGCGTCGCTGCTGTACCGCTGCGCGCCGACGCACGCGGACCTGCGGGGCACGCAGCTACGGCTGGACGAGCTGGTGATCAACCCGCTGCTGCTGCGGCTGTGGCTGCAGCGCGACGTGGAGGCCCACGACTTTGTGCGCGATCTTGTCGACCCGCGCTACGCCTCGCTGCTGTCGATGCTCGTGCGCTCCTGCGAGGACGTGAAGCTCGAGGCGCCCGGCGTCGTCAGCGTCGACCGCGTCAGCCGCGCCGGGCCTTTTTTCCAGTGGATCGCGACGCACTACACCAACGGCATCGTCGCGCAGATGTGGGCGGTGCTGCTGCAGTACGCCGAGTCCCTCCCGCTCATCGGCATCGCCGTGAAGCTCTTCAACCTCGGCGGCTCGGTGCGCGTCTTCCGGGAGCCGGTGCAGGCGCTCGCGACGAACCCCCGCGCGCTGCCCGATGCGATGGCCAGCGGCACCGTCGAGCTGCTGCAGGGCGTCGCCGGCACCGCGCTGGGGGCCGTGTCGAACGTGACCGGCACCGCGGCGCGCGTGCTGTCGGCGGGCGTGGGGATGAGCGAGCGCGACCGCCGCAGCGGCGGCACCATCACCGGCATCCGCAGCGGCCTCACGGGCATTCTGCAGCGCCCCATCGCCGGGGCCGCGACCGGCGGCGCCTTCGGCTTTGTGAAGGGCACCATGCAGGGCCTCGCGGGGGCGCTGGCGGCGCCGGTGGCCGGCGCGCTCACCGACGCCACGCGCGCGACCACCGCCATCGCCAACTTTGTCACCGACACGTACGTGCCGGACAAGAAGCGGCTGCGGGCGGTGCGCCCCTTCCACTCCGGCGGCGGCGTCGCGCCTCTCGGGACCGTCATGACGGTGTACTGCTACCAGCGCGGCGACCCGGGCGCGTGGACGTGGGCCGGCGCGCAGCTCGTCGGCGGCGTCGACGGACCCGAGTGGTACCCGTGCCGCCGGGAGGAGGCGACCTACGGCGCTGAGCGGCGTCGCGTGCCCGTCAGCGAGTGGGCCATGGACCGCCGCGACACCACCTTCGAGGGGTGGACCTTCAGCCCGCGCTACTACGGGGCCTACGCGGCCGCGCCGACGCCCGCCTGCCGCCTCCGCCGCCGCCGCTGGACGGCCTTCTGCCGGCCGCTGCCCTACTCCGCCGTCGCCGAGTACCTGCGCGTCGCTCCTGGCATGGAGGCCGTGCCCCCCGACGACGGCGACGGGCGCGGCGAGCCCACGACCGCCCGGCCGTACCACCCGCCGGGGACGCTGGCGGCGTGCACGGTGCAGGAGGCGGCCGCTGCGGCGGCGGAGCAGGAGCGGCTCCTCCGCAGCGGCAGCGGCAACGCGAATAACAATAGCAATAACAATAATAATAAACAAGAATGACGTGAGCGGAAGTAGCGGCCCCGGGCGTCACGGTCGACCCGCCGCCTCGGCCTTTTTCCTGCCAGAGGAGGCGCCGCCCCCGGAGCGCGGGGGCCTTGTCGCGTGACTGATTAGGTGGCTGCCGGGGAGGGGCGCGAGCGCGCGGACGGGGGTCAGCCAGAGTGCGATCCTCAGAGCCGGCAACCGCTCCTCGGAGGACTTTCAGAGGGTGGGGAGTTACATGATGAGCAGCGACGCGCGCGCGGGACACGAGGGCGGCGGCAGCGCCCCTCCCGTCGACGGCTCGCGCGAGGACGGCGCCGCTGCGCCGACGCGGCACCTGACGTGGCGCGAGCGGCGGGCGGCGCGGCGGCGCGCGCGGAAGCTGGAGCGCTGGCGGCGGGAGGTCGCGCGCGCGACATGCAGCAGCGACGCGCACAGCGCAGCAGCAACAACAGCAGCAGCACTCCGACAACGACGCCGACGACGACGGGTCGCAGCCGGAGGCGTGCGAAGAGGAGCGGCGGCGGAGACCGCTGCTGCCGCTGACCTCGCCGTTTTCCCCATCCTACGAAGTCTCCCGGCCCCCTGGGGCACGCCGCACGCACTGCCGCTGGCTGCCGCGCGTGTGCCGACTGCTGCGGCCGCTGTGCCGTCTCCGGCGGCGCTGGTTCGGCGGGCGTCATCATGCGCCTCGCGCCGCTGCCATCGCTGACCGTAATCACAGCAGCAGCAGCAACAGCACCGGCACCGGCAGCAGCAGCAGTAGCAGTAGTAGTAGTGCGGACCCCGCCCTGGGGGGTTTCCCCGACAGCCACACCACGCCCCCGCGCGCCGCCGACGGCACGCTCCGCTTCTGGCCGGCGAATTTGCCGCCGAACCACTGCGACAACGACGACCTGAGGCTCGACGATGACATTGGCGAGATTCGCCGGCAGCAGCGCGAGCGGGAGGACGACGACGACCGCGAGCGGCGCTGGCGGCGGCGGTACCGCGAGCACCGGCGGCGGCAGCGCGCCCGCGCCCTCGGCCTCGAGAGCGCCGACGGCGGGACGCAGAGGGGCGGCGACGCGGCGCGGCGTCGGCGGCGGGAGAGACCCCCGCTGGCGCTCACGCCGACGATGGTGGCGGCGCTGCTGCCCAGCGGCGGCCGCGGCACGCCCGGGGAGGTGCGCGTGTGGGAGGTGTACGAGCAGCAAGGCCGCGGGTGCCGGCCGCTGCTGGGCCTCTACCGGCACAGCCTGCCGCCGGGGCAGGCGCCGTGGCAGTCCCCCGACGGCCGCCGCTGCGCGCGCCTCCGCGGCCTCGCGCCCCCGCCCGGCTGGGAGTGGTGCTCCGACTGGACGGTCGTCCCGCCGCCGCCGCCCCCCGACGGCACCGCGCGCGGCAGCGCCAGCGACGGGTGGGAGGTGGCGCCGCGGCCGCCGGGCGCGCGGCGGTGGTGGTGGCGGCGGCTGTGGCGGCGGCGCATGGTGGCCGTCGCGCCGCTCCCGATGAACAGCAGCGTGACGACGACCACCATCACCCGCGACGCGTGGACGCGCGCCGCGTCGGTCGCCTCGGCCGCCACCACCCCGCTGGCGCACCCCCGCGCCGCCGACGCCTCCGTCGCCTCCACGCTGCTCCCCAGCGCCCTCCCGCCCTGCACCTCCTCTTCCTCCTCCGCCGCTGTTGCCGCCGCCTCGCCCCTCGCACCGCTGGTGACGCTGGTGCCGACGCCGACGAGCCCCGCCGACGACGGGCACCCGGCGGGGCGGGCGCGGACGGAGGCGGCGGAGACCGAGACGGACCCCGAGGACGTGGGGGAGAGGACCCCGCGCGGCAGCGACAGCGCCAACACACACGAGGGCGCGGCGGACACCGCGAGAGGACGAACGCCGCCGCCGCCGCCAGTGCCGCCGGCCGGAGCCGGAGCCGGAGCCGGAGGAGGGAGGGAGGAAGAAGAGGAAGTAGTGGTCGAGGACGGCCGGCCGGCGACGCCACGTGTGTGCCCAGATGCACTAGAGAGCGACACGAGCATTCACACACCATGGTGATTGCCACTGCATCGGTGGTGAATCTCGCATCACTATCCCTCTCTTATTTCTCAAAGTAAGAAGACTGAGAAAAAGCTAGGTCACAGAGAGAGAGAGAGAGAGAAGGAGAGAGAGGAAGATGGAAAGAGAGACTCCAACGCAGGCTCTACTTTCATGTGTATAAATATAGACACGTTTTCTGCTTTATTTATCTTTTAATCAAACTAAAGAAGAAAAACTACTTAATGCCCTTGTATGTTTCGACAACAAATAACTTGCGAACAACAACAAAAAAAAAAAACAGCAACAATATGGACTCACCACACGAAGTTTAAAAAAAAAAAATTATGTCTCGGATTAGTGCCACAACGCAGAGAGTGTGAGAGAGAGAGAGACGAAAGACTGAGAAAGAGAAATTGTCATGAAAAAGAAAGGAGTGTGCTGCCAACAATCACAACATTCACTTCCCACACAGCGACTAAACGCATTATGAGTGATCCCAAGAGGTTTGCTTGACCTCTCGCGCATGTACATTTATTTCACACCACTTTTCGCCATCTTAATCCATCTTCTCTGCATCTTTGAAGTGAACACACACACACACACACACACACACACACACGCACACACACAACGTAATACGTTACACCTTTGTTGAGGGGTAACACACATTCGTTTTTTTTTCCCTTCTCACTACAACTGTATATATTCTAGCATTCTCAGTATACGTTTTTTTTTTTTTTTTTATATTTCCGCTCTCTCACTTCCTCTCTGGCTCTCTCTGACTCTCTTCTCTTCTCTTTTACGCTTCTCCCATTATTCATGTGTAGAAACACCAAACATCAGTGAGCTCAGAACCACACACACACACATCAGCAAACTGGAACCGACGCGAAGACACGTTCACGTTCACTTTCACTTTCACAAAACAAAACCAAGCAAAGCGAAGAAAAAGTAAGCAGGTGCTCGCATCACTTTGTCAAGGATACGAAGCTGTACTAGATCGCTCCTCTCTCTTTCTCTCTCTCTCTCTCTCTTCGGATGAATCAGTACCCCAACGAGCGCAAGGCGCGCCGGCAGCTGGGCGCCGAGTTTCCCGACGCGGACGAGGAGGAGGTCGAGAACCTCGCGTACCTCGTCTCGCAGCGGCGCCTCACGCTCGAGGGCGCGCGCGCCGTGCTGGGCCAGAAGGTGCGCCAGATTCGCGAGGAGGAGGCCGCCGCCGCCGCCGCCGCGGAGGAAGAGGGGAAGGGGGGCGGGGAGGAGGGAATGCAGGCGCCGCCGCCACTACTTCTGCCGCCGCGGCCAACAGCGCCATGAAGGAGGAGGAGGAGGAAGAAAAGGAAAAGGCGCAGCCGATGCACGTGACGGGCGCGACAGCCCCCGCCGCCGCCGCCCCCGCGCCGGCCAAGCCCGCCAGCACCACTACTGCTACTGCTAGTAACAGCAGCAAGCCCCGCGGCGGCCCGATCGCCAAGGCGCCTGTGGTGACCGCGGAGAAGAGCAGCGGCAGCAGCGGCGGCAATTCGGTCTCGCAGGACGGCGTGGTGCACTACCTGTACGGCGACAACGCGGAGAACTTTGAGGAGGAGGTGCTGGCGGGCGGCGGGCAGGTGGTGCTCTTCACCAGCAGCATGACCTCCGAGCGGGCGGTGCGGGACGGCACGCGCAACATGCAGAACATCCTCGAGATCCGCCGCGTCCCGTACCACTACATGGACGTCGCCGACAACAGCTACCTGCAGGCGCTCTACAAGCTCCTCTACCGCATGGACACCAAGTCGACCGACTACCCGACGCTCCCGCTGCTCTTCGTCGACCGCAAGTTCATCGGCACCAACGAGCGCGTGCAGGACCTCGAGGACGACGACCTCTTCATCGCGGAGCTCGAGGCCGCCGGCTTCAAGGCCTCCGCCGAGACGAAGCGGAAGCAGTCCATCTTCGGCGACGACAACAGCAGCAACAAGACGAATGGGGAGGGGGCAGCGACGACGGCGGCGGCGGAGGAGGAAGAGTTTGCGGAGCTGGGCGAGGCGGACAAGGCCCCAGCGGCCCCGGCGGCGGGCAACAGCAGCAAGGAGCCGGTGGCGAGCGAGGCCGGCGAGGACGACGGCGCCACACCGTCGCAGAGCGCCGCCTCCCGCGAGGTGAAGGCCTCCGCCCCCTCCGGCGCCGCTGCCCCCGCCGCCAAGTCTCCCGCCAAGTCTCCCGCAAAGGCCCCTGTGTCGGCAACAGCCGCACCAACGACAGCAACAACAACAACCACAACAACAACCACAACCACCGGCAGCGGCAACAGAGCGCCCGCCGCGGCGCCCAGTAAGGCCACTGCCGCCCCGCAGCGTCAGCTGTCGCAGAGCGGGGCCCCGCCTGCTGCTGCGGCCGCCTCCGCCTCCAAGACGCCGGCCCCCACAGCCGCCGCTGCCGCGAGGGCGCAGAACGTGAGCGCGCCGGGCGCGTCGCCCCCCTCCGCAGCCTCCGCCGCGCACCCTCCCGCCAGCCAGCAGCAGCAGCAGCGTCGACTCTCGCAGCCGACGGTGCCGCCCGCCGCTGCCGCCGCCGGGGCTAAGAGCAATGCCGCGAGCGCCAGTGCCCCTGCCTCCACCGTGCCTGCCGCCAAGTCTCCGGCTCTGCGCGGGCAGTACCTGGGCCGCCCCGGCGCATCAGCCAGCAGTAGCACCAGCGCGAACCCTCATACGAGCGGCAGCAGCGCCCCCGCCCCCGCCGCCGCGACGACAACTTACCCGGCAGCCAAAACGGCCGCCCCGCGCCGCCCGCGGCCGCCACCAAGGCTCCTGTCAAAAGCCCTGCACCTGCCGCCGCCTCCGCCGCCAAGGCACCAGCCACCACGGCACCAGCCGCCAAGGCACCCCTCACTCGCGCCCCGGCCGCCAAGGCCCCTGCCGGCCCCGCAGCCAAGGCCGGCCCCGCTTCCACTGGTGCTGGTGCTGGTGCTGGTGCTGCTTCCGCGACGCCCGCGAAGCCGGCGGAGCCTCTGCCGTGGCCGCTGGGCACCGCCGCCTCTGCCACCAGTCCGAGCTTCCGCAAGCCCTCCGCCTCCGGCCCCACCTCCCCCGCCAAGTCTAACGCGGCCGGCGGCAATAGCAGTAATAGTAATAAAAATGCTAGTAGTGGTAATACTACTACTACTAATCACACTAGTAACAATAGCACGAGCAACGGCAGCCGACCCAGCCAGCCGACACTGCAGGGCAATTATAAGCTTAGCGGCGCTGGCGCGGCGGCCCGTACCCAGCCCGTCTCCGCATCGTGAAGGAGACGTAGGGAGAGTTGTTTTTTTTTCCTTTTCCTCTTCCTCTACTTCTACTTCTACTTCTACTCCTTTTTTTTTTTTGGTGAGGAGGGGGCGCGTGAGCCTCATCATCCATACACGCACGTCAACAAAGCTGTGTGCCCCCGACCCACATGACCACCTGATCATCATGTACACTTTTATTTTATATTATTTTATATTAGTTTTTGTCTGGATTGCTTCCCCCCCCCCCTTTCAGCTGTCTCTAGTCACGCTCCTTCTGTTAGATTGAACTTTCCTGTGGCGTCTCTTCAACCACCACCACTCTGCTTTATAGTCACCTTTTCCTTCTCTTCTCTTCTCTTCTCTCTCTCTCTTTCTTTTTTTTTTTTCATGCGAACCTCTGGAGAAAACAACCACATCAAGGGTTGATCCATTTTCCCCCGACAGAGCTGCATCAATGCATTTGTGGAGCTGTTCTTTCTTCGACTCCATTCTCTTTTTTTTCTTTCTTTTGGCGTGCTCTCTGTTTGTGTTCCCGTCTTTTTTCTATTTTTTATTTTATTTTTAAACCCAACATGTTTACTATTGTTCCTTTCATCCAACTCTGTGCAATACTCATGTGCTCATGCCATCTGTTTTCTCCACCCTGCAAAAAAAAAAAAAAAAAATGTAATGAAAACAACAATGACAACAGCAACGAAGAGTGCTTCCTTAATGGATGGGGGGCGCCCATATCCACATCCACAGATAGATGTGCGTGTCCTCTGAGCGAGGCGCTGAGAGTCCTGACTTCACGTGAAGCAACAACACAACAACAACAACAACACATTTTGATTGACTTTGTTTTTTTTTTCTTGTGCGTTGCTTTTGCTTTTTTCCGACCGGCATCGCAACCTGCATCACCCTCACACCCCACACACTCATATATATATCCACTCACAAACGCATAAACAAGAGAAAAAAAAGGAAAAAAAAAGAGGAAAACAAAGAAAGACAATCATCTTCCCGCTCCCATTTCTCTCTCTCTCTCTATTTCTCACCCCCTCACCCCCACACCCTACCGCCGGATATGCCCACGCAGCTGGAGCAGCTCAAGCAGCACACCGTCGTGGTGGCCGACACGGCCGACTTTGGCCTCCTGGCGCAGTTCCAGCCGGAGGACGCGACCACCAACCCCTCGCTCGTGCTCGCCGGCTCGCAGCTGCCGCAGTACCAGCACCTTGTCGACGAGGCCATCGCCTTCGCCAAGGACAACGCCGACAAGTACGCGGCCGCCTTCGACGCTGACGCGGCCCCCGCCGACCGCCTGCTGGAGCTCGCGCTGGACAAGCTCACCGTCAGCTTCGGCCTCGAGATCCTCAAGGTCGTCCCCGGGCGCGTGAGCACGGAGGTGGACGCGAAGCTGTCTTTCGACACGGACCGCATGGTGCGCAAGGCGCGCCTGCTCATCCAGCTCTACGAGGAGGCCGGCGTCCAGCGCGGCCGCATCTACGTGAAGCTGGCCTCGACGTGGGGGGGCATCCAGGCGGCGCGCGTGCTGGAGGGGGAGGGCATCAACTGCAACCTCACGCTGCTCTTCTCCTTTGCGCAGGCCGTCGCGTGCGCGCAGGCCGGGGTCGCGCTCATCTCGCCCTTCGTCGGCCGCATCCTCGACTGGTACAAGAAGGCGGACCCCGCGGCCGCGGAGGGCTACGTGGGCGACGCCGACCCGGGCGTCGTCTCGGTGACCAAGATCTACAACTACTACAAGCAGCACGGCTACCCCACCGTCGTCATGGGCGCCTCCTTCCGCAATAAAGGCGAGATCCTCGCGCTGGCCGGCTGCGACAAGCTGACCATCTCGCCCAAGCTGCTGGAGGAGCTCGCGGCGAGCGAGGAGCCGGTGGAGCGCCGCCTGAGCGCCGACGGGCGCGGCGCGGGGGCGGAGCAGATGGAAAAGCTGCCGGAGCTCACCCAGGCGGATTTCCTGTTTATGCACAATGAGGACGCCATGGCGGTCGAGAAGCTCGCGGAGGGTATCCGGAACTTTCACAAGGACACGCAGAAGCTCGTCAAGGCCATCCGCGAGAAGCTGTGAGAGGTGTCCGGTGGCGCAGCTGCGGTTGAGCTCTCTCTCTTTTTTTTTTTTTTTAATCATGACTACCTATTTTCGTTGTCAGATCTATGCTGATAAAAACTGAGGGGAGGACGGGTGGAGGCGGTGGAGAGAATAAATGAGGGATGAGGAACTGTGAGTGAGCGTGACGAGAGAGAGAAAGAGAGAAAGAAGGTTGCGCGATCGCGGGTGTGTTTGCGTACAAACGACTCAGCGCGCAGTGCCCCCCTTTCCTCCCCCTTCTCCTTCCCCTCCCCCAACACGCCGCTGCTTTTGCCACTGCGGTTGTTGTAGCTTTTGCTCGTTAAAGAATCAATCAAAAATCAATCAAAAATCAAACAACAGACCATCAAAAATCGAACAACAACAAACAAACAAACACGTTCATACATATCTCTGTGTATAACACAAAAAAAAAAAAACCATTTCGTAAGTATCAATCTATACGATGCCTGCAGCCAAAAGAAAAAAAAAAGCAAGGAAAGAAAAGCACCTAGAAAAAAAGTCAGCAAAGACACGTATTTTACTCAAATCGACTGAGAGATGAAATCGATGAAGAAAAAAAAAGAAAGGAAATAGATGAGTTATATGGGTGACAAATATTCATAGTCCGCAGTCCCCATGAAAGAGCTTTAAAAAAAAAAAAAATAAATATATCCACCGTGTCCATTTTCCCCTTCAAGATTAAGTAAACCACTTTTTGAAACACACACACACACACCTTGCCATCGCCCTCTTCATTATCGATCAAAACTTTATTTCACTGATTTCTTCATTTGCTTCTTTTTTTTTCTCTTTTTTCACTTTAAAAAAAGTCTTTTGTTTTTTATGACTGGCTTTTTACCACATGTCTCTCTTTTGACTTTGTGCTTCTCTCTCCTTCGTTGTGTTCTCTGCATTTCCACTTATTATTACTATTTTTATTATTATTGAGGTTTTTGTTATTTTAAACCGCCGGCAGCACGCTTCATGCAATGAGTGCTTGGAAAAACAACACCAACAAGAACAAACAAACAAACAATCAACAATTTTTTTTTTTTAAAAGCCGATCAACAGAGTACAGTCATACTCACGTGTCTTCAGTGTCTTTCTGTCGTGCATGTATAACGAGGTGATCGTTTTTGATTCTGCTGATGCTCACAGGGCAGCGGCGTCAGAAAGACAGCGTGTGGCCCGCCCGCGTATGTCCCCCTCTCCTCTCTACTTCTTTTGCGTATCGCTCCTTTCTGCTTTTTCTCGCCTCCTTTTTTTTTTTTCATCTCTCTCTCTCTCTCTCTCTCTCTCTCCTCTCTTTCTTGCCCATCACCTCTTCTCAACTTTGCTGAAACACGTCTTTTTACGGACGCTCCAGCATAGAGGTTTCTCTTTCTCATATTTTTTCAATTTTTTTCCCCAGTAATCTCTATCTCTTCTCAAACAGCATTAGTATCGGTACGATCACGTAAGAGGAGCCGCTCTACAGATCACAATATATATTTATTTCTTTGCCCAGAGCTGCAGTTAAACTGAAAACGCACCTGATCACACAACGTACACTCTACCAAAATGATGGCATTACCAACAAGTGCAGCGGCAGCAGCGGCAGCGTCATCTGCTGTGGAGGCGACGGGTGCTTGTGCCTCCTCTTCACCCTCCTCTTCCCCTTCCCTGCCGAGATGCTACTGGATCGTTGCGGACATGGACGGCACGCTCACCCCAACGCCCTCCAAGGCGCACGGACGCTACCTCAGCCTCTCCGAGGCGGCTGCTGTCTTCGGGGGCTGTGAAAACGACGAGGACAGTAGTGCTAAAACCTCGTCGCGTGTGCCCGCGGGGACTGGAGACGGTGACACCCGCGCTGATGATTGCAGCGCGGGCGTCGTCGGCAGCAGCGGCAGCAGCGGCGGCGGCGGCGGTGAGAGTAGTCGGCAGCAGCGGCGGCCCGATACGGAGCGGCGCTACTTTGACTGCCTCACTCCCCTGCGGGAGGCGCTGTCGGCCGGCGTCAATCTCTGCGTCGTGTCCACCGCTGGTAAGCGCATGTGGCGGCAGCTGTACCCGGACCTCGCCCCTTCCCTTTACCCCGCGTGGACGCGCTGCTCCTCGGCCGCCGCCAACGGAGGCGGCAATTCCCCAAACTCTGCTCCCTTTGATCTTTCCGTTTCGGGGCGCCGCGGCCGCCGGCTACCCGGCCGCCTGCTTCTCTGCGGCTTCACGGGCGCCGCCCTGTTTGCGAGCCGCCCCTCGCGCGACCCCGTCATTCAAGCCTTCTGGCGGGAGCAGAAGGAGGCGACAGGGATGCGGGAAGGGGTGGGCGCGCCGTACCCGCCGGCGGAGGTGGCGATGGCGGAGGACGTGGGGTACCGCCGCAGCGCCGCCGGCGCCACCAGCCCCTGTGCGGGCGACCACCATTGTACAGATGTGCCCCCCCAATGCCCACACGCGCCAGCAGCGGCAGAGGATACGGACTCCCCCACAGCGGCCCCTACACCATGCCTTCCTTCCTCCCCCTCAGGGACCACAACGATGTCGGCGGGCGCGGCGGCGGTGGCGGAGGCGGAGGGGCGCGCGGCGCTGCTGCGGTTTCTCGAGCACGTGTCGGGCGTGTGCGGCTACCGAGAGGAGGCCGCGCGCGCCTTCCTGTCGGGGTGCCTCAGCGCCAAGTACCACGCCCCGCTGACGGCGCTGCTGGCGCGGGCGTGGGCGGAGTTGGGGATAGGGCCGGGCGGCGGCGGCGGCGGTAGCAGCGGTAGCGGCTCAGCTGCTGACGACGCCTCAGCCAGTGGGATGGCGCCTGGCCACACGGTGTTACTGTCGCTGGAGGCGGCCCCGTCGCTGGCGCCGGGACCGCTGCGCGAGTACGGGCGCTACCTCACCGAGACGCACGACGCACTGGTGGACGTGCAGAGGGTGCCGGCCGCTGCCGGTGCCGCGGGCGGCGGAGGTGGGGCTGCCAAGGGTAGCGTCGACGAGGGCCCCATTGCACAGATCACCATCTTGGCCATCCCGATGCGCTACTTCTCGCTCGTTTTTCGCCCAGACGGCGAGGAGGGGGAGGAGAGGGAGGAGAGAGGAGAGGGAAAGACAGCGGTGCCGCCGTGCCTGTGCTCGCGCGAGGCTGCCGCCAGGGGCCGCGGGGCGCTGCGGCGGCTGGCGGCGGCGGGGCTGGTGGCCAAGGCGCAGCCCAACAGCGTCTGCATCCACCGCGCCGGCATCGACAAGGCGACGTGCGTGCGCTGGCTGGCGGCCCACCCGCATCGCTACACGGCCTCCGCCACGAGCGCCTTCGCCGCCTCCGCCGCCGCCGACGGTGATGGCG
This sequence comes from Kentomonas sorsogonicus, assembly GCA_030347455.1. Lineage (NCBI taxonomy): Eukaryota > Euglenozoa > Kinetoplastea > Trypanosomatida > Trypanosomatidae > Kentomonas > Kentomonas sorsogonicus. The sequence continues at coordinate 290,590 of JAQOSZ010000153.1, read as the reverse complement.
GCCAAGACAGCAGTGACGCGGAGGAAGTGACGACGACGAGGGGACCGCTGCTGGAAGGCAAGAGTGGCGGCCCTGTCTCCGTCTCTGCAGCAGCAGCAGCACCAGGGGCACTGCCCGCGGACGGCTTTCGCCTCTGTCGCGCCGTCGCGCTGGGTGACGTCCCCGCCTCCGTGGACCGCCCCCTCGCCTCCTTTTACCCGCCGATGCTGTTTGTCTCCCTCTCGCCCCGCGCCGACGACGGGCTGCCTCCCGTTCCTCCTCCCCCGTCCGCGCCGGGAGACACTCCCGACGACAAGGGCGGCGGCGGCGGCGGCGGCAGCATCGTACAGGGCGAGGACGCGGCGGTGCGCGCGGCCATCGCCCACGTCGGCGGCGAGGAGGAAGGCACGGGGGCGTTCCTGCGCGAACTGCTGCGCGGTGGGCGACACCACACGGAAACAGGAGAGGAGAGGTGGGGGGATGAGTGGCTGGCGGAGGCACGCGTGCGGCGCTGCGCGGAGCGGGCCCGGGCGCTGTTGGAGGCGCGTGCGGCGGCGAGACAGAGGCGCGCGGGGGGCCTCACCCCCTCCTTCCTGTAATACCTACGTACCAAAACGTCTTTTAATCAGACGACCAAAGACCCACCGAAGAAACAACAACAACAGTCTCGCGAAAATGGACGACTAAGCGAAGTGAGGGGAAGGACAGGCATGACAGGGGGTTCGAAAAGAATCGGGGTATTGCATCCTCGCTATAGTACCGTTCACCAGTACATCTTTACCACTTGAACTATACCATGTACCTGGAAGTAACCTAATCAAATTGCTCTGATATTGCTCATGATGAACGAAAGTGAATAATCAGCATCGCACGGCGCTTTCCGACGGTGCAAAGTGCCGCAGCGCGTCCCACTTCTTCTCTCCTTTCCCTCGCACCGCCGTTCAAGGGCGACCTCGCACGCACAGGCTTGCTGGAGAAGCTGAGGGGCGTCAGAGCGTTAGTGAGCATTGTGAGATGGCCGTCGCCGAATGGGAAGACTTGCGTGCGCTCGAGTGCGAAGCACAAGCGGCGCGGCGGCGGCGTGAAGTGAGGAGAGTGACGACATCACTTTTTGCGAAGCCAGTCCCTGTTTATTTTTTCTTTCTTTGTAAGTCTACTATCCTCAGTACTATTCACTCGCTGGCTGCTTCTTTTTCAACGCTGGACGTTTTCCCCCACCGTGTCAGAGAGTGATTCCATCCCGCTCATCGATACCACGGCAGCTGTGACGGCGTGTACGGTGCCTGTTGTGCATTGCCACGTCGGAGCAGACGGCGCAGCTGCAAGGAAACGGCAGCTTCCTCTCCTCTCCTCCCACTGGCCGCCACACGGCGTGCCCGCCAGTGAATGCCGTTGCTGCCGTGCTGTGGATGCGCGCCGTTCCGCCCGGGGCGTGCGTAGGCTACTACTTTTTCTCCTCTTTCTTTCTCACCCCCCCTTTTTTATTCTGCTGACGCACCAATAATGGTTTCGAGCGTTTCTGACACTGCCCAAGGTGCCAAAAAGAGAGAAAAAAAGAAAGACAAGAGAAACAAGGAAAACAAGGGGGTATCAGCAAAATATGATTGCAATTGAAAAGAACATAATAGTGCTGGGTGAACAGCAACAACAAAAAAAGTGAACGTGAAAAACTCTTCTTTTCCACCCACTGGTTCACTGAAAGATAGATAACTTTTGTAGCATGAGTGTGACTTTAATAGTAGTGCTATTAATGTGAAGCGCCCCTCTTAGTGTTCTCACTACTCCTTTCCCACGCTCTTCAGAAAACCGCTCTAGAACTTTTTACAATTTTAAATCAGCTCTCATTCCCCCCAGCACCAACAGTAGCAGTACCATCATCATTTTCTTTGCTTCCTGTTTCTTTTTTTATTTTATCCACTTTTCTTCCCCTATTTTAGTATTTTCACAGCAAGAACAAAGCAAATAATAATAAAATCCGAAAAGCCACTTTCACACTTTTCTTTTCTTGTGTGTATCAGAATTGTTCCAGTTTTTTTTTTCACGTACTGTTTTTTTTTTTTTTTTGTTTGCCATCTTTTCGCGCATCATTTTAGTTGGAAGCCGAACCAGAATCCCTCCACCACCCACCCACCCACTCACCACTAACACCGCGCTCGTCTTGACGCAGCTAACCATATTTTTTTTCTTTTGCGTGCACACATTTGTTTTCGTCCAACTATCCAGAATACTAACGACATGTTTTCTTTCCGCCGCCTCTTCGTCTCCCGCGCTGCCACCCGTCTGCCGGCGTGGGCTCCGCTGCGCGCTGGGTTTCGGTGGAAGTCGTCCACCCCCACCGCCACAGGGTCGCAGGGCCTTCCTGCCCTTCCGCGTCTGGACGCGAAGGATTTCGCGCTCTACAAGGAGCGCGTAAACGAAATAAAAATCAGGAAACCCACGGCGGACGAGGTCAAGGCGCTGGCGGAGTTGCGCCCCCATGCTAGGAAAGACCTAGATGATTTTTGCGGGAGGGTGGAGGCTGTTGACCCTGCCATTTTACGAATTCAGTGGGAAGCGGCCGTGCGGGGCGCTTCCAACCTAGAGGAGGCACTAGGCAAGTTTTTCACCCTCATGAACGCTGTGCTGGATACTGGGCTGTTAAAAAAAGATCTCGAAGACCGCATCCTCCTCCAGTGGGGCTGTGCGTTTGTGGCGGTGCGCTTTCAGGTTGGTATTTTCCTCTCAAGCGAAGAACTAATTCTGAAGCTTCGAGAAACAATGCTGACGATGCACAATAAGAGGAACTGCGCGGCCCTATCGTGGGATTATTCCCAGTTGGCAGGCTTGCTACGCAACAACCCAACTGCCGATCAAGAACACTACGAGGATTTCCACGAACTGCTGCGTGCGAACTATCGCACCCCGGGCTACCTCCACTTCATTTGCGGGGACAGCGGTTCAGGCAAAACCCATTTTGCCATCAACGCCGCCATCAACTCCTCGCCTCACCAACTCGCCGCAGAGAACGCGTCATCTAGGAGCGATACATTGCTGGGTGAAAGTGCCTCTGTCGGAAAAGCAAAAGTGCCGCGAAAGTTTCCTATTGTATTCTATGTCAATGTAAGAGTCTTCATACATCGTGGAGAATACAAAATGCTGCGCTCACACCACAATTATTTGGAGGAATTGCGTGACGGAAGCGACGAAGCCAAGAAGCAGGCGGCGCGCGATAGGCGAGACTATATAGCTGCTACTATACTAGCGGATCAGATGAAGCTAGCGATGTATCCATACCAGCTCAAAGATGAAGTACCTGTCGAAACGCCAACAACTCTGCCATCCGCATTTGTTATCCTGGATGAGGCGGTCAAGGCGAAGGAGATGCTGTACGCACTGACGTCGAAAGAGACCTCAGCAGTGCAGCGACTGAATAAGATGTTCCCCAACCTCTTTTCTAAAGTCCATGTAGTGGCAGCTTCCACTGCCTCTCGCGAATACGTCCAGCTGCTTGCCAGCTCCAGAGAGAAAATGTTGGTGTTCAACATGACGCCTGATCGCAAGCTGATCGAAGCGGAACTAAAGAGGCTGGATATAGAGCTACTTTCGAAGCTGTGGGAGCGAGACGCCTTCTTTTACATGCTGACACATAACAAACGATGCGCAGCGCAGGTTTCACGCCTCGTTGAGTATAACCGCACGACTTTTCTTGCGTTGAATGAGGCCGCAAGGAAATTGTTTGAATTCAAGAAAAACGACCCACACGAGCAGTTGGAAAACAGTACTACCGATAAAGTTAGCCTTAAAAAGGTAAATCTAAATATGAATACGCATCTCGTGATAGAGGATGATGATGATCCCATCAGCATTTTTGATAAAGCTCCAGAGGAGTTGGCTCGCCGTAGAAAGGGTCAGCAATTTACATTGAGCTCGGTTGACCGTGACATATTTTCATGCATCATGGATAGGGTGACCGGGTGGCTCAACAAGCAAGCGGTCGTGTTTTACAAGAAACAAAATGGCTTGGAGGATAAGAGCGCAGCCCAATGCCGAGACATCATAATGCGTGGTGTCTTTTTATGTGTGACGGGAAAGCCGGCGAAGTTGCACCAGGTCAAGGAGGAAAGCGCTGCGTCTCCTGGGCAGCAAGCCTCAACCAAAGTAATGAGCAAGGAGGAAATGGAGGCGGCGGACGCCGACGACCCCATCAACACGGGCGTCGCCACCGCTCTGGATAGTGTAAAGGAGGGCAAAATCACTACGGTTACCTACCGTATTGGTCTGCACCACCTGGCCATGGCGATGCTGAACTACTACGAGCCTCCCAAAAAGGATGATGCTGGCAAGCTCACTGTCCCCGGTAGCGATACCGCTGATACTGAGACGCTACAACAAAAGCTGCAACAAACGCTGACATTTGGTGGGAAAGAGGTGGAGGGCTTCTTTGGCTCCCTCTTTACGTTTCTGTGCCAGTGCGTGCTCGAGGCGAGAGTGCGCGAAGATGTGCTGTCTCTCCTGGACGTCCTCGGTCAATTCCGGTGGCCCTCAGCAGAGGCTTCTGCCCCAATGACTGCTGAAGAGAAAGAAGTGTGGGATGCGCTGAACAGTGCATCTGAGGACATGACCAGTGTGGTATGCGATAAGTGCGCGCTGCCGTATCCGTTTATAGCTCCCGCAGACACACCGTTAGAGAAGGATGAGTTTGAGAATTTGAAAAGTCGTGCTTTCACTGAGCTCTGTTCTCAACTCGGGACGGAAGAAAGTGCCGTCTCCGTTGTGATGAACGGCGTCAATGCCTCATATGCGGACGTTGCCATTCGCTGCGGAAAGGTACTCCTTCTCGTGTCAGTGAAGCAGCAGTACAGCTACGGTATTGAAAAGTCGATTGCTGAGGAGGACACAGCCAAGCTGGGTTTCTCGTTCGAAGGCGCAGACGCTCTAGAGGGATATCAAGAACAACTTGACGCTACGAAGAGTTTGGCCAACTCTCTGGACTGCGACTACGTCGTCCCCGTTTTTGCGCTTTTCAAAGAGCCACACAAGCACCTATTCGAGTCGCTCCCTATTGTCAACGTAAAGACCCCGCTCAGAAAAAAGGATGAGGCGGAACCCATCAAAGACGACGTGTTGAGGATGAAGCCCATCGTGCTCTACATCAGGCCGTATATGGAGTGTCGGGTAAATGTGACCGACGAGTCCACGGTGATCAAAGCGCCAAAGACCCAACGCGGAAGGAAAACACGTCGAAAGAGTAAAAAGAAGTGCTGAACTCGACACGCTCGCTTCATTTTGTTTGCTTCTCTACTTTTGGTCCCTCACACACCCACTGAAAGCAGCACGCGGAGGACACCACAGCTTTGCTGGGAACGGTGCACCTCCCGTCTCTCTTTCGGTTCGCAACGAGAAAGGAACACCGGTCCGTTCGTATGTATTTGTTACGGTTCTTATGCATCAGCCAACCATTGATTCCTCCAGCGTCGCACACACCCCATGCCAGACCCACTGCTGCAGAAAGTGCAAGCAGCCTTGCCTTTACAGATTATACATTTGACTCCCCTTTTTGCTTTCAAAGAACATCTTCTCTCTGTATCTTCTCTTTCCTTGATCATACGGGATGCCAATGAACATCCCTACATCATCTGTACACACAAAAAGAGTAAGTGGTGCTGCTAGACGATATCAACATCCACTCTCCTTTGGCACTACTGCGCTGGAGACCAGACAAGTTTAACTCGTCTCTCTGCGGGGCACTGCATCCAGGCAGCTGCCGCCCATCCCTTCCCCTCGCGCCTGTTCGTTGTCTTCTGTACATGCGTCAAAAATAGAATAATGCTCAGAGTGCACATTCTTTACATTTCCTTGGAGACGCCTGAAATGTGCTTTCGGTGGAATTTGTTTCTGTTCTGCTCTCTTTAAAGTGTGAATCTTGCAAGGAAACTCTCTCCCTCCTCTCTGCCCCGCTGCACGCACTGCGTCCCGTCGTTTTCCTCTGTTAATCCTGTATTCACTGTCCTTCTCCCCCCCTCCCGATTTTACTGCTGTAAACAGGCAAAAAAGGAAAAGAAAGACCGCCTGGCAAGCAGACAGGCACCGTAAATTCGGGAGTCCCCGTCTCCCCATCGCCACTTTAACGTCGCGGTAACGAGTCAGCAGATTGGCCCGCGACGTCGACATAGGACGGCTTGGATTCAGCACTCGGGCCGCGAGCCGTCGAGTCCGCGCTGAGGCGCGTCGTGTGGTATATAGCGTTCGCCGCGCGCGGGCACGAGCACACGTGCTCAGGTCGGAATCAACAGCATCGCTCGTTGAGTATCCTCGCACGTCTTCTTTTCCTCACGTGCCGAAACTGCTCCTAGTCGTTGCACTGAAGGTCTATCACTCGTGATAACTACGCGAAAGTGGATGACTGAGCAAAATATGGAAGGCACAGGCACAACACGGTGATCGGGGAAGGCGGGGCCTTGAGTTCTTATCAGTACCGTTCACCAGTACATCTTTACCACTTGAACTATACCATGTACCTGGAAGTAACCTAATCAAATTGCTCTGATATTGCTCATGATGAACGAAAGTGAATAGTCAGCATCGCACGGCGCTTTCCGACGGTGCGAAGTGCCGCAGCGCGTCCCACTTCTTCTCTCCTTTCCCTCGCACCGCCGTTCAAGGGCGACCTCGCACGCATAGGCTTTTTCATCATCAGACTCTAGATTATTAGATCACGTCATAGATTTGTTCTTCTCTCTCTCTGTCTCTCTCTCTCTCTCTCTCTCTCTCTCTCTCTCTCTCTCTCTCTCTCTCTCTCTGTCATTACGGTTGCCCGATTTTGTGTGTTACCTGACCACTCACGATTTGTTTCAGGTCCGCTCCAGACAACACCGTCACCGACGCCATCAGTAGCAATAGCAACAGAGACTTCACACATGACGTCCTCCCCTCCTCTCAAAAGCAGTGTCACACGTGGCGCAGACCTCACGACTAGAGCCTCGGCGTTCCCACGCGCAGCAGCACTCGATACAAGCACCACCGCGAGTATTGCCGCCGGCGGCAGCAGCAGTGCAAGTACCAACGGCAGCCACGGAATGGACGTGCGGCGCGTGGCGGAGCTGGTGCGTCAGCTGGCGGCCAGCAGACAGCAGGCGCGCTCTCTCTCCGAGGCCGCGACGGCGCAGAGAGCCGAGATGGAGAAGCTGCAGTGTGCCATGCAAGATCTGGCGGCGAGAAAGGCCGCTGCTGCTGCTGCTGCTGCTGCTGCGGCAGCGGAGGCAGAGAAGCAGAGGGGAAACGACGCCAACGCGAGGGGTACGGAGGCGGCGACCGCCGCGGCCTCTGACGCCTCGGGGGCAGAGGGGAGAGCGGTAAAGCCCAAGCGAGAGGAAAAACGCCCAAAGCCGAAGCCAGACGCTCCGCGCGGCAGTGAAGACACCACCACCACCACCACCACCACCGTGTCGGACGAGGAAGAGGAGTGCCGACGTCGACGTCGGCGGCGACAAGAGGCGGAAGCGAAGAGTGCGGAGGCGCAAAGGGAGGAAGAGGAGGAGAGCTCCAGCGGGAAACATCTCCACCGCCGCCACCGCCGGAGGCCCTGCGTCTCGCGTCGCTCTCCCGGCGGCGCGCTGGTGGGGGAAATGGAGATGTGGCGCGAGAGGTACGAGGCGCTGCGGTCTCTCTACGAGCGGGACATGGCCAGGAGAGACTCTGAACTTTTGGACATTCAGCGCCTTGTGGACGCCATCTCCTTTGAGCAGGACTGCGCGCGCCAGTGGCGCCGGGAGCGCCAGCAGCAGCAGCAGCAGCAGCAGCAGCAAAAACGACAACAACAGCAGAGGTGTCTGCGTCGTTCGGAGGCGCCAGCCTCACCTGTGAAGGCGGTGGCTAATCCTTCTCCCCCCCACTACGACCCCTCGCGTTTTCAACAGCAAGAACAAGAAGAAGAACATTTGTTGCCCCAGCAGCAACAGCACCACGAGTGTGCTCCTCTCACTTCTTCCCCTGCACATAATAATATCACCGCTTCGGACGGACACCAGCGTGTGTCTTCACCCACACAAAAATACCAACGTGAGCAACAACAACTGCAAGAGCAGCGTCGTCACTACCAGTCACATACCCCTCCACGCAACACGTATGCTCCTGGCCCATCGTTTGATCAGCAGCCACATCACCCCCACCAGCAACATCATCCGTACGAGCCATGTGGGGTGGCTCTGCCACCACCGCCTGCAACCGTGCCTGCTCTCGGCTCCGCGCCGTCCGGGCTTGGTGCTTCCGCTGCCGCTGGGCCCATTGCCACAGCCCGTCATCCGTGGCTGGCGAATGACTGCCCCGGACCTGGCACTGGAGACAACCCCCACAGCAGCCATGACGGCGGCCCAGGGGGGCTAAGGCGCGGTAGTGGCAACCACACTGGTGAGAGCGGCGAGGCGGCCGTGTGGCGCGAGTGCTGCTTGCGTCTGCTGGAGGGTCAGCTGGCGGCCGTCAAGACCGTGGAGGCGTCGGGCCTCGGCACCCCTTCTCCTCCTCCAGCCCCCCCTCGCGCTGCTGGTGCTGCTGCCTCGGAAGGCAGGAGAGACGAGGCGGGCCGACAGGGGTGGCACGGGCGGCCACGCCGTCACGGATGCGGGGACAACCATCGTCAGCACCGCCACCGCCACCACCGCCGCCGCCGCCGCACCACCCCCCCCTCCTCCTCCTCCTCCTCTGCTTCCCTCTCCTCTTCGCTGTCGTCATCGTCGTTGTCATGCTGCGATTCATCTTCCTCTTTCTCCTCTCGCCACCGATCTGACCAAGGGAAGAAGAAGAAGAAGAAGAGGCTGGGCGGCAGGAGCAGCCACGCACCCAACAGCAGGGAGCCGCGCCACGCAGACCAGGCTGCCCCTGATCGCCGCCAACGCCCCCGCGGTGCCTCAGCGGAGCGCCGCCCCGCGCCGCCGCCGCCACACGCGTATCACAGCGGCACTGGGGACACGGCGAACAACACAGACAAACGCCGCCTGCACGCTGGTGAAGGCAGTGGTGGAGGCGATGGTGGGAGTTTCCGCGGGGGAAGTGGGCGGGACGCAGCTGAACGCGGTGCCAACTCCGCGGCAGAGACGATGACGTATCGCACCGACAAAGACGACCCGCGACACGGCAACCCCGCAGCGCCGCCGCAGCCGCCCTCTTGTGCCCCTGCGTACCCTCCCCCTTTCGCCGCCCAAGGGCGTAGCGAGGACCAGCAACGCCCGCACCCGCCACCTCCGCAGCGGGAGCAGCAGCAGCTGTGGGATCGCTACGCCTCGCACGCCTTCACGGAAGGGCAGCAGCGGCAGCGGCAACAGCCGCAGCAGCCGCCTCGCTGCGACGGCGGGGTGGAGTCGCCACACGCGCGCAGAGAGCAACAGCAGCAGCAGCAGCCCGTCGACTCCGCAGAGGTGTCAGACGGTCCTCTCTCCCCCGCGCCCCGTTATAACCACCCGCCTCCCGAGCTGACAGTGCCCTCTCCACATGGGAGGAACTCACCGCCGCCACTCTCTGCCGCTCAGCCGGCGCTTGCCGACCGGGCGGCGGTGGAGGCGCGGCGGGAGCGGCGGCGGGCGGAGGTGGGGAGGGACATCCGCCGACACGACCAGCTGCTCGCTGCCATCGGAAAGCTGCAGCGCACGGCCGCCACGCAGGCCGCCCGCGTCCCTTCCGCTCTCTGAGGAGGTGATGGTGTGGGGAAGGAGAGGTTCTTCTACCGTTTTCACACTCTGATCCTCCCGTTCTCTCTTCTTCTCTTCTTCTGTCCCTCCCCCCCCCCTCTACTTTCCCCCTTTTCCTTTTGCGTGCCTGATTCCTCTTGGACATCATACCTTCTCGTGCTTCCTGGACGACGACTTTAGAACTGCAGAACTTGGAAAAAAGAGGAAGAGAAAAAGAAAAGAAAAGAGGCTGCTATTTTCGATAAAGCTTCGTATATGCCTGGTTCAACATTCTTTTCATTTCATGCTGACTGAGCTTCATTTCTGATTCGGCTACTTTTTTTTTTCCCTCCATCTCCTTCATTCTTTTTTCTTCCCTTTATCCTCTTCCTCCTCTCAACTGTACACCAGCAAAGACAAGTCATTTCCTCTGCACTTTCGAACATCCCCAGGCCCCTATTCACTCCATCAATACTCTTTTTGCGTTTCTGTGTCCTGGAGCGTATTTCTCACATCACAGAAATCTAAATCCGTCAGCACGACATAACATCCGTTGCTGGAGGACATCCTGTACGCATAAATTCAGAGGCATTCGCGCATTTCAATTTGTCACACTAGCATCACAAGAGCACCACCACCGCCACCTCCACCAAAGTAATGGACGACGCCAGCAGTTTTAGTTTTGATCTCTTCACAAGCGACAGTGCGTTCCCCACAGGCGGTGTCAGTGCCTTCACCAACCATGGTGGTGTCGCCAACAGCAGTAGTAACGGCAGCAGTAGTAACGCGCTAGGCGGTGGGGGCCCGATCCCCTCCGCCCCTTCCGGCGGTGGTGCAATCGGTGAAGGCCTGTTTGATCCGAGTCTGATGCTGATGTTCGGCGCCGACGCGGCTGCCCCCACCCCCTCCCCCCCGTCCTCCTCCTCTTCTGCCGCCGCTATGGGCGTTGTTGACGGCACCAGCGGCGTCTCTGACGTTTTTTCCGCCTTTTCCGCCACCGCCGCCGCCGTGGACGTTGACGCTGCTGGAGGCCGCAGTCCTTCTCACGACGGCGCCGAGAAGGGTCACGGCACTACGGCCGCCGTCATCACCACCAGCGACTTTGGCTTTGACTTTGGGATGTTCAGCCCGCCCTCCAATGACATGGCATCGGCGTCATCCACCGCCCACTCAACAGGTGCCGTGCCGCCGCGCTCAGCGCCGTCACACGAGACGTTTGTCGCACAGCCCGCCTCCCACAGCGCTGGGGCTCCCGACGGGAGCGGTAGCCGCTCTATTCACCATCACGGCAACGTGAGTACGGAGAACGAGGAGGCGGAAAAGGCTCCCACCGGCGGTGGCACCCTTCTCTGCGAGGCACGCTCAAATACAAACGCGGGACAAATGCCGGCCGAGCGTCGAAACAGTATCATTGACACCAACCGAGATGGGGACAGCACTTGGCCGCCGCCGCAACAGCAACAGCAACAGCAGCAGCAGCAACAGCAACAGCAGACTCGGCATTCCGCTCATTCCCACGCGCGCCGCCCACAGGACGGCACAAAGGGCGCTGCTGCCGAGTCTGCCCCCGCCGTCGCCGGAAACGACGCCGCACCACCCCTGACGCGACCGTCGATGCCGCCGCCGCCGCCCAACACCCATCTCCCCTCTGCCACCACCACCACCAGCATCACCAGCATCAGCGGCAACACAGATGGCAGCCGTACTCACAACCAAAGCACCAATGCCGATGGTGTGTCGGCCAGCTCCCTCGCCTCCGCCGCTGTTGCCCAGCAGTCGACCACACATCCGTCGACTTCCTCCTCATCCATTTCCGTTGTCGGCGCCGCTGCTGCTGCGGTCGCCGCCAAAAAGCAGCCCGCCACCGCCGCCAGCGCAACTGAGACATCGTCAGGCACAGAAACGGTAGCGGCCAAGACCGCCGACCACCATTTCCCGCGGCACTCCCAGAACACAAGTGACAAGCCCAGTTCCGGCCGCGGGGCTGCTGGCCGCCCAACCGCTGCCGCGGCAGCCCCCACGCCCGCCCCCGCCGATCTCACTCGGCTGCTGCGGGAGGCGCAGTCACTTTTGCAGACACTTGAGGCGGAGAGCGACGACACTGCGGCGGCTAATGCTAATGCTTGCAGTGGTTGTGGTGGCCACGGGGGGCGCGCGGATGAGGAAGGGGGCGGGAAGCAGGGGCGGCCTCCGCAGACGCTCCCGGGGGACGGCAGTGACGCCGAGTTCGCCGCCGCCACCGCGCGTCTGTCTCGGCAGATGGCGGAGATGCGGCGCGCCGCGCACACGCACCTGGCCGCCCTCCAGCACCGCGCGACGTGCGTCATGCGCGGCGTGGGGGACCCACAGCCGACCCTCGGCGCCCTCGTCGCCGCCGCCGCCGCGGAAAGGAGGGGTGGCGCTGGAGGGGGCTCCTCCGTCAAAAAAGGGAGACGGGGTGGCGCGAAGAACAGCGCCGCTCCTGACAGCAGGGAGGCTGGAGAGAATGAGGGAGGCTTTGCCACCGCAGGAAAGGACGACGACAGCGGCGGCGACGCTGATGCCGCTGCCGCCGCGGCCGACAACGAGGAGGAGGCGGCAGGGATCGCCGCCCTGCCCCTCCCACAGCTGCTGCCCCTCGTGATTCCCATTCTGGAGGAGCTGCTGGCGGAGTGAGTCGGCGCATGCCGCTCTCGTCTTTGTTAGTGGGCTTCACTTGTTTTTTCTTTTCTTCAAAATAAGTTTTTTTTTTTTTTTTTTGAAAGAGACATCTTCACATTTATTGCCGCTTTTTCTTCACCAGACGCACCAACAACTCTCCGCTACTGTCTCCTCCCCTATTCGTCTTTCCCTCTTTTTCTTTTTACTTTCATCACATCACATCTACACTGCTCTTTCAATTCTCATCTTCTCATCTTCTCTCTCTCTCGCGCTTGTCTGCTACTAATACACACACACACACACACACACACACACACACACACACACACTCACACACTCACACACTCACACGCACTCAGAGCAGGAGAAAAAATACCCATATGCCAAAAAGAATTTTACGTCTCTCACTGATGTCCACTCTTTAAAAACTTCCTCTGAATTGTTTTTTTTTTTTTGATTGCTTTCACAAATACTGAGGAGGAGGAAAATATGGCCAAAGCCATGATGCGAGGGCCTTCACTTCATTATCGTTTATTTGACTACGTCATTAACCTTGACTCCCCTCCTACTCCACACACACACACACGCACACACATACTTGAGAAGTTAAAAGGTATATCATTCACTGTTCGGACAGAATATATATATATAAGCATCCTTACCGCATATTCCCGCTCATCTGATCTGATCTGATCTCATATATTCTGTCTTTTTTTTTCAGTATTGTTTCCCCCCACACTTGTTCACTGCCTTTTTGTGTCTTTAGTATCACAACCTAAAGGGCAGATAGACGATTAACGCTGTTGTGTCGGATCATCGTTGACAACATCACTCTTATTCATTCTCACTGTTTTGTAAGTGCGACAGAGAGTATTACTAGTTCTTCTCTTTTCCTGCATTTATTCTGTTGTGGGGCTCGACAACCAACACCAACGCGACATCACAAGGAAAGCACGTGCTGCCAAATGAGTGCTGCACTGGCCTCACAGATTGAGGCTCTGCAAACGGTGCTGGAGCAGTGGCAGCAGCAGCAGCACTTCCGGCCACGCAGCCGCGCCAGCAGCAGCAGCCACGCCCCTGGCGGCGGCGGCGGCAACAACAACAACAACAACAACAACAACGGCACCAACCTCGGCCCCGCCTCCCCGCCCCACGCGTATTCCCCGAGTCAGCCGCGGCAGGAGAGCGAGACGGAGGCGGAGGCGGAGGAGGACGCCCTGCTGCGTCTGTTGGCGCGCGCGCAGGCGCTTGTCCAGCGGCGCGTGACGGAGCGTGAGACGCTCTTCGCCTCCGCCGTCGCCGCGCCGCCGCTGCCGCTCTATCACCCCACGCCCCCGCCCCCGCCGCCGCCTCCCGCTGCTGCCGCTGCTGGTGTGCCTTCATCGGTAGCGTCGTCGTCCTCGCCCTCCTCGCCACTGGGGCCGGCCCCTCTCGGCACGTCCCGACAGTCGTCCGCCGTGCCCTCCGCGCAGCACCAGCCGCAGCCGCGAACCTCCGCCGCCGCCACCCACCGCCGCGGCCCCGGAGACGATCGCCTCTGTCGCCGCCCGCTTCCTTCTCTCGACAGCGGAGGTGCGGCGGCACAACCCGCAGCTCGCCAACAACAGCGGCTCTGTCCTGCTGGACGACCACGACCCCCTGCCCCCCAACACGCTTCTCAAGCTGCCCCCCTCAGCCGCCGCCGCCGCCTCCGGCTCGCCGAACCTGTGCCGCTCCCCTCCCCCTACCGGCGCTCTTCCCCCGCAGCAGCAGCAGCAGCAGCAACAGGTGGGCGCTGGCCCTCGCGCGCTCCTGCAACAGCCACCGCTGCTGCCCTCCACCGTCGCCGGGCACCGCGACGGCAGCGGGCGGGCGCCGTCGGTCGGCGGCCTCACTCACCACAACCTCAGTGCCCTCGCCGCCGCCGCCGGAGGGCGGGAGGGAGGCGGCAGCCTCAACAATACGGCTCTTCTGGGAAACAGCGGCGGCGGCGGTCGCGTGTCGCACTCTAGCAGCGTGCACAGCATGAGCGGCTACGACATCGCGTACCCGCCGGTGAACATGGAGCTGGTCGACATTGTCGCTGACGCCGACGACCTCGACTTCTCCCTCCGCCGCAACCGCAGCTTCCGCAAGCGCGCCCCCAGCAACCCCCCCAGCCGCGGCCCCACGCCCCCCATCGGCCCGCCGCCCGCTGCCGCCGCCGCCATCGCCGCCGCCGCTGCTGGCGGCGGGGGCCTGTCTGGGGCCGCCGCCAAGGATGAGCTGCGCAGCCCCAGCCCCGCCGGCAGCAGCGACAAGGAGGCTGACGCGGCCTCCACCACCGCCAGCAGCAGCGCCTATCACTGCGCCCCGCCCGCCGCCGCCGCTGGTGGCGCCGCGCGCCACGGCCCTCCGCCGCAGCCCGGCGCCCCCGCCGCCGCCCCTCCCCTCCCTGCGCGCCCCACGCCGCACACCCACGCAAGCGGCGGCAGCAGTAGCGGCGGCGGGGGCAACAGCAGCAGCAACGGCAGCAGCGTCAGCGGCGCCGCCCAGCACCACCACCAGCATCAGCACCAGCACCACCAAGGCGGTAACTCCCCCCCGCCGCCGCCCCTCCCGCAGCTCCCGCGCGCGCCGTCGACCGGGGCGGCGAGCGCGCACAACAACAACAGCCGAAGTGGCGGCGGCGGCGGCGGCGGTCTGGGTGAGCGCACTGGCTCCGGCTCCGGCGCCTCTCTCTCGCCGGGCCGGGAGCGGCAGCTGGCGGAAGAGGAGGCGCAGCTGGTGGACTACTGCACGCCGCCGCGCACGCCGCGCATGCTGGCCGATGGCAGCGAGCCGCCGCCGCCGCCGCAGCTGCAGACCTCCCCAGGCGGCCGCGCCAGCAACAACCATCGCAGCAGTGAGAACGCGCAGAGCGGTGATGGCCTCGCCAACAGCGCCGACGCCGCCGACGACGAGGACGGCGACAATGTGAGCGGCTCCTCCGCCTCCCAGGACGGGGCGCCGCGGGCAAACGCCGTGAGCCCCGGCAACCGTCCTCGCCCTGGTAACGCGACAAACAGCAGCAGCGGCGGTGGTCGCCACGGCGCGGTTAACAACAACAGC
The DNA here is from genome assembly GCA_030347455.1 of Kentomonas sorsogonicus. Lineage (NCBI taxonomy): Eukaryota > Euglenozoa > Kinetoplastea > Trypanosomatida > Trypanosomatidae > Kentomonas > Kentomonas sorsogonicus. The sequence continues at coordinate 275,264 of JAQOSZ010000153.1, read as the reverse complement.
GCCGACGGCGACGACCGCGACGTTGTCAGCAGCGACCCCGCCACCCCCATCTCCCTTGCCGCCAACGGGGGCGGCGACGACGGCGATAGCGACAGTAGCGGCGGCGTCCACCTAGACGGCCGTAGCGATCACCACGACAGGGGCAACCTTTACGCTAGTCACCAGCAGGGAAACACGCCGTCCAAGTCGGTACCGCCGGTGCTCGCCCCCCCTCCGCGGGGCTCCACCCCTCCCCGCTCCGAAGCCGCCTCTTCTGCTGCTCCCTTCACCAGCGCCGCCGCGGAGGCCGCAGAGGAGGCAGACCGGTCGTCGAGTCAGCCCGACGGCGCGCGGCACTCCCCCGCCTTTGACAGCGAGCCCCCGTCCAGCATCCGCAGCTCCAGCGCCAGCTCCGGCGCGGGCACCGGCGGCAGTGTCGCCACTGAGTCGGAGGCGGCGGAGGAGCAGCAGCACGCCGCCTCGCAGCGCCGCCTGCGGGAGGAGGCCCGGCGGCGGGAGGCGGAGGCGGAGGAGGAGGAGAGGGAGGCGGAGCCGGCCGACGCGGGTGCCGGCCCCGCGCTCTCTCTCAGCGGCGCCGACGACGACGAGGACGGCGCAGAAAAGCAGTCGCCGCCGCCCGCGCACGCGCCGAACGTCAGCGACATCAGCGTCGGCGGCGGCGCCCCAGCGATGCCGCACAGCCGCACCAGCGCTGCCGCTGCCGCTGCCCTTGTCACCGAGGAGGACGGGGCGGACGGAGCGACGGGCGGCCGTCGCGACGGCAGTAACCACTCCACAGACACAGACGACGACGACGACGACGAGTTCGACACCATCGACGGTATCTGCGCCACGTACGGCGTGCGCGTCGCGGACCTCATCGCGTGGAATCCGGTGCTGGGCGCCTTCGCCACCACCGCCCCGCTGCCGCCCAACATGACTATCGAGCTGCCGCCCACCGCCACCACGCCCGTCTCCGCCGTTGCTGGGGAGACCTTCTGAGCGGCGGCACACACATTCACAAATGAGTTGTGTTCTCTCTCTCTCCATCTCATTTTTTTTTTTTAAGGCAACAAGATGTACTAATTCACCCCGTTTTTTTTTTCATTTGATTTTTTGCTGTTCTACTGTTTTACAATTCTCCTTTATTGTCTTACTGTGGGAAGATCACATTTCTGTTATAACCTCCATGCGTCTTAGACATCAAAACTAACTGAGAACTATCTACCTACAGTTTCACAAGCGATGCGGGTGAATGAGGGTTGACAACGAGAGCTTGGTCAGTTTTCTCCTTCTCACCGTCGCGCCCTTCGCTCATGTGTCCCCCCGGAGTATCAGTTTACGCTGCCCCCCATTCTCTCTCTCCCTCTCTCGGTACCCATCTTTCCATCTTCATTAATTCTAATTCTCATTCTCATTTTTCTTACACAATTATCTCTCACTCGGTATTTGCGACTTACGTTCGCACCCCGACAGCATCGGATTAAAAACATCAAAAACAATAAAAAACAAGAACAACGTATCTTCTCACTTGAGTGCTCATGTCTCGCGCGCAGCACAAGGATCCTCAGGCAGCTCCGGCAGCCGCGTCGGCAACACCGACGGCACCAGGCGCCACCGCCGCTCAGCGCACGCCCCTGCCGCTTGTGCTGCGGACGGACAAGTCCGTATATCTGTCTGTTTACTATGAGCCCGGCAGCGACGGCGCACCGGAGGGCGCCCTCAAGCAGCTGGACAACGGTACCAGCGGCGGCAACGGCGGCAGCAACAACAACAACAACAATGCCAATGCCAATGCCAAGAACAGTGCAGATACCGTGTACACGGGGGACTACACGGCATGCGAGGTGTGCTTTCACCCCACCAACGGCCGCGTCTTCGCTCACGCCAGCGCCGACCACCTCCGCTGCAGCGAGGTCACCGTCTCCTCCGACGCCGCCGGCCCGACGTCGTATGGACTCCGCACGCTGTTTGACGCGCCGGTCGATCACGTGATCACCCGCATGGCCTTCTCCCCGCGCGGCACGTACCTTGTCACGTACGCCGTGCCCGACCGCAAGCGCCTACCCGCGGGAAACCTGTGCGTGTACCGCGCCGCCGACGGAGTGCTGCTGAGCCGCTTCATGCAGGCGCGCTGGCCGGCGCTTGTGTGGACCGCCGACGAAGAGTTCGCCGCCCGGCCCGTGCAGAACTTCCTGCACATTCTGGCCGGCGAGGTCGGGGCCGCTGGCGCCGGCGCCGGTGCGGCCGCTGACGACGGCGCCGACGGCAGCAGCGGCGGCGACGCGGAGGAGGGCGAGGAGGACGAAGAGGCCCGCGAGAGTGGGGAGGAGGGCGGCGGCGCGCGGGCGGCGCGCGCGGGGGTGCTGGCGAAGCTGGACATGATGGTAGGCCAGGAGTGCGAGATCGCGCTGGCGGCCTCCCCCGCCTCCGCCGACGACGGCGGGCTGCCGCTGCTGGCGCTCTTCAAGCCCTTCCACAAGGGCCGCCAGGCGGAGGTGGCCGTGTTCCGCCTCCCCGACGTGTCGACCCACAACGGCGGCAACGGCCCCGTTTTCCGCTTCTTCCTCGCGCGTGCCGAGTCGGCGCGGCTGTCGTGGAGCGGCGACGGGCAGCACCTGGCGGTGCTCGCGCAGTCCGACCGCGACCGCAGCGGCAAGAGCTACTACGGCACCGCCGCCCTCCACCTCGTCGACGTCCCGGCGCGCGCGGCGAAGGAGCTCAAGGTGAACAAGGCGCCCGGCGAGGCCGTGCACGACTTTATGTGGGCCCCGCGCGTCACCGGCGGCGGCGGCGCCGTCCGGCGTCCCGGGACGGAGCTGCTGGTGGTGCACGGCGCGATGCCCCGCAACAAGGCGACGCTCTTCAGCAAGAAGGGCGTGGCGCTGCTGACGCTGGGGGAGGCGCCGCGCAACATGGTCGCGTGGGCCCCCGACGGGCGCGCCTTTGTGCTCGGCGGCACCGGCAATATGGCAGGCGACTGGGCCTTTTACCGCTACACCCCCGGCGGCGCCGCCGGCGGCAGCAGGGCCGGCGGCGCTGGTGGCAACCAGCAGCAGCCGGCGGCCACCTGCGTCGGCGAGATCAACGAGAAGTGCAGCTTCCAGACGTGGGCGCCGGACAGCCACAACTTTCTCTGCGCGACAGTCTTCACGCGGCTGCGCGTGGACAACAAGCTCGTCTTCACCAAGACGAACGGCGCGCGCGCGCTGACGGTGCGGTTCCCGATCCTGTACGGCGCGCACTGGGTGCCGACCCTCCTCCGCCCCCCCTCCGCCGCCGAGGCCAAGGAGGCGGAGGCGGAGGCGGCCCCCCGCCCCGACTCCCCCCGCCCCGCCGGCGAGCAGAAGCCGAAGAAGTACGTGCCGCCGGGGGGCACCTCCGTGCGCGCCGCTGCCGCCCTCGGCAGGCCGGACCCCAGCGGCGCGCAGGCCGCCAAGCCCGCCGGCCCGATCGGCGGCGTCGTCGCCGCGCCCCGCAAGAAGCGCAAGCGTTAAGCGTGGCGGAAGAAGTGGGGCTTGGAGGGGGAAGAAAGAGAAAGAGAAGTAGAAGTAGACTGGAGTGTCACTCTTGCCCCCTTCTCCGTCTCTGCTTCCTCCCTTCTTCCCCGCCTGCCAAACACACATACACACATACACACATACACTTTTTTTTCGCGCGGCACGCATCAGCCCCCCACCCCTTTCACTTTTCCTTTCTTCGCTCTAAACGTGAAAGTGATAATTGAATGAAATGCCATAGTTGCACCTCTTTTGTTTGATACCTTAACATTCGCCGAATAACACTTTGACGAGTAACATCTACTGTAAAAAACAAACAAACAACACCACTCAAAACAACAACAATTGCTAATACTGTACATAAAGGTGACAGAAGGAAAGTGCAACACGCCGTCGCGCTACTTTTAGTAAAGGAAGCTGGATCCGAATACTTGGGGAAAATAAAGGCACAGTGTTCTACATTTAATTGCCAAAGGCTGCCATCTGCCCCCCCCTCTCTCTCTCTCTCTATCTTTTTCATCCATCTGTGGATCTTCCTCGCTCTCTACTTCTCTCTCACTATTACACCCCCATTTCTCTATCACAGGAGCATTTTCTAACCCTTTTTTCTTCTTAAATATTACCTTTGACTCTAATTGTCAGCAATCGCCAAATACAGTCACAACACTACTACCACTACTACTAATAACGAGAACCTTTGCCATCGCGTATATATTTTTACTGCAGCGGTCTTCACACTTTCGCTATAGAGAAGAGTGACCCATCGACACCACATATATATTTCCTTGTCATAGATCCACATACAAATAAATATTTCTTTTTTTTTCTTATTCCCTTGCCAACCAACAACCCGTAAATAAGAAGATACCCCGTAAAGCCATATGCCTCCCAAGAAACGCACTCGCCCGGAGCCTTCGGACTCCTCTTCCTCCTCCTCCCCTCTTCCTCCGCATCCTCCGCATCCTCCCGCAGCGTCAGCAGCGACAAGAAGAGCCCCACAGCGGCGCGGGACGCCAGCAGCGCCTCCAAGCCGCCGGCCGGCAAGAGGAGCAAGACGGAGGCCGACGCTAGCAAGAAGATGAAGAAGAGCGGCGCGACACGCAAGGTGACGCCGGGCGTGTCGGCGACGCTGGCGCACAAGACAACGGGGCGCGTCGTGCGCTCCCCGGCGGCCCTCGACTGGATCGCGCAGGGGCTCAGCGAGAGGCAGATCTGGGCCGAGGCGACGCCGTTTGTGCACCCGGGCACCAGCGAGGTCCCTCCCGCGCCACGGCGCCCGCCGCCCCCGGCCCCGGCGGCCCCGCGCCGTACGACCCGGCGCGCATGTACAAGTTCATCTCGTGGAACGTGGCGGGGCTGCGGGGGCTGCTGCGCAAGGACGCCAATGCGCTCGTTGATCTGTGCGCGCGCGAGCGGCCGGATGTGCTCATGCTGCAGGAGACGCGCCTCAACGCGGGCAGCGACGGAGGCGACGGAGGCGACGGCGCGTCGGCGGCCGCCACCGTGGATCCCGAGAGCGCCGCCGTCGGCAGCGTCCCCGGCTACGTGCACGCGGACCACCCCTGCCGCGTCAAGAAGGGCTACTCCGGCACGCGCACCTACGTGCGGGAGGAGCTGGTGGCTCCCGGCGGGCCCGTGCGCGCCACCCACGCCCGCGGCTTCGCCATCCCCCCCGCCGCCGAGCCGTTCGCCGACGACAACGAGGGGCGGCTGCTGACGACCTTTTCTGCACTCCGACGGCCCCGCGCGGCCCGCGCTGGCGGTGGTGAACACCTACGTGCCCAACAGCGGCCTTTCCCTCGACCGCCTGGCGTACCGCACCGGCAGCTGGGACCCGCTGATGCGCGACGCGCTGCGGCGCTGCGACGACTACTGCCGCGCCGCCGCGGAGATGGCCGGCGGGGGAGCGGCCCCAGCAAGGGCAAACAACCGCCGCGCCAAGGCAGCCGCAGCCGCAGCCGCAGCGGCAGCCGTAGCGGCAGTGGCGACGCCGCCGCGGAGACTCTGCAGGGCGGCGCGGTGCCCTATGGCTTCGTGTGGGCCGGCGACCTCAACGTCGCCGACCGCGACGTGGACCGCTACTACTCGGGTACCTACAAGACCATGTGCGCCACCTGCGGCTTCACCCCAGAGGAGCGCCTCAGCTTCCGCCAGACGCTGCGCGAGGCGCGCGGCGCCGACTGCTTCACCCTCGTGCACGGGCCCAACGCGGCGCCGGCGTACACCTTCTGGTCCGCGCGCATCCGCGGGCGGGAGAAGGGCCTCGGGTGGCGCATCGACTACTTTGTAGTGTCGCAGCGGCTGGCGCCGCTGGTGGTGGACTGCTTCCCGATGCCGTCCGTCACCGGCAGCGACCACTGTCCGGTACAGATGACCATGTGGAGGAGCCTGGGCTGCAAGAACGCGTGACTGCGCGCGTTGAGGAGACACTAGCAACGGCGAGACAGAACTCGAGTGTTGTGGGGGAGGGGAGGGATGAGAGAGAGAGGGAGTGAGGGAGGGAGTGAGGGAGACGGGGGGAGGGGCGATAATGGGGTGTTTTAAGTAATTTGCGCTGCACCCTTTTATTCTTCTGCTTCTTCTCTTTTTCCAAGCCTCACCTGTTTCTCTCTCCCTCTCCCTCTCCCTCTTTTCTTTTCTTCTGCTTCCTCTCCACTCGAGTTAAAAATCGTTATTTTTCCCCCGTCTCATTGTGTGTCTCCTCCACACGCACCCCTTCTCACCCCTTTTGCTTCCTCCTACAGGAGGAGCTCCGCCCTAAGCCCACACACCACGCACCACACACGGCCCCCTACTCCGTGTTTCCCTCATCCTTTGCCCGGCCGCAGTGGTTGCGGGGGAGAGGAATCGCGAGACAAAGCTAAGATGACAGGTCTCATTTTGTTTTTAATATTTTGTTTCCTTTTCTCCCCCTCTTCTTCTTCTTCTTCTTCACCTTTTTCTGCCGTTATTGCTTGTCAGTACGCAATGTCTTTGCGGTACATGTTTTACACACGCCGTATTATCGTTTAATCCATCCAGTTTGAATGGCTGTGAAAAGAAAAAAAAAAGGAAGAAGGAAAAAGTATCTTTTTGTTTTGGTCCGTTTTCTCACTCAATCGTCTTTTTCGTGCTGTTTATGTGTGTGCCTATTCGGCACCCACTTCCATGTTCTCTCTCTCCCCCCTCCCCGCACACTCACACATACGTACATAGATGATACATTATGTACTTGAGCCTTTCTGATGACTTCTCCCCCCCCCCCCCCCCGCCCTCTCCCCCATTTGCTGTTCATCACCTTTCTGTATTCTCCGTCCCTTCCCGACTCGTTTTCCTTTCTTCACCACCCACCATACAGACCTTCAGCTATTTTTGTCACCACTCACGCTCACACACTCACTCACACACTCACTCAGACTTTCTTGTCAACAGCAAGCTTTCACTCTTTCTCTCTCTCTCGCTCTCTCTCCCTCGCTGCAGAAAGACATCTCAGTCTACTCTTTCCACTTTGAAAATCTCACATCATCCCAGGAGGAAATATACAACATCCAGCAACACACAATAATTCAGATCTCACACAAAATAATAATAATCAAGCTTCCCTTGTCTGCATCACAGCATTCAAACACTTTCCTGCCTTTTCTCTTTAAAAAAAACCCATAATTTTTTTTTGTTTTTCGCTTCCTCTCAGAACATCACTGCTTCCAATTTGCTTTTATTTGACGAAATTCTTTTTAGACTCGTTTCTTAAATTCGAAAAAAGAAATAAATATTTAAGAGTTTCGCCTTTTTCACTCACATCTCAAGCAATCCAGGCAGCTTCTTCAGACAGAACGAAAAACAAAAAGTTGTAAAAAAAAAAAGTATCCACTAACCATACAAATAAGAAAGAAAAAAAGAGAACATCGTCAAAGGACACTTTAAAAAAAAGAGAAAAAAGAGACACCACCTTGTTAGTCTTCACTTTATCTTGTACTTCTTCAATTCTCTTCCACTCTTGAACTTTCTATCATTACTCTCGTTTCGTCGTCTTCAGATTTCGCGTACCGTTTCTCGACTTCGTTTCTATCAGAAAAGCAATCAATACGCGTACCTCGACACCCACCTATCTAAAATCACACGCCCTCTCACAAACGAACTCTCAGATTTTACAGATAATACTCCAAACGCGGCTCCTCAGAATTCTTCGAATCATCAAATAAAAAAAACATCAGTGCTATAAAAACCACTCAAGCAACTGTTCTCACTCCCTTCATCTTCACTACTACAGATATTAAAAAAAAAAAAAAAACATTCAATAACGCAATATGTTTGCTTCCTCTCGCTGCTACCACGCCGCCGCCGCCGCGTACGCCCCCTGTGCCCTGCGCGCGACGCTGTCTGCCGGTGCCTCCTCTGTCTCTGCGCGGCAGCCGCCCAGCAGCACCCGCTCGCCCGACCTGCCCTCTTTCCACATCGCTGACAAGACGAACGCCACCGCTGGCGCCGCTGGCACTGTCTCTTCGTGCGCCGCTCTTTACCCCTCCGGCGCTTTTCTGCGTCGCAACCCGCCCCTTCTCCGCGCCGCCGCCGCTGCCGCTTCCGAGGCGACGGCTGCTGCTGCTGCTGCTGCTGCTGCGGCTGACGGCGACGGAGACGGCTGCCGATCACCGTTCCGGCAACGATACCGACGATGGCGCCGCCGCCGCCGCCGACCCGCACGCGCGCATCGTCTCTGCCAACGTCGCTGCTTTTGAGTCGCTGTTTGCGGGCAGCGACATCGCGGCCCGCGTGGCGGGGGCGCAGGAGGGGCAGCAGCAGCAGCAGGATAAAGGTACGGAGGAGAGCGGCGGCGCCGAGGAGGGCGAGAGCGCCTCGAGCACTGTCACCGCCGCCGCCGCCGCCACAACCACGACGGCGGGGACGAAGGCGGCGCGCGGACGCAAGGCGACCGGCCGCAAGGCCGCCAACGCCGCCAACGCGAGCCCCAAGTCTCGGCGCAAGGGTGGCAAGGCCGCCGCCGCGGCCTCGCAGCAGTCGCCGGCGGCGGAGACTGCCGAGGTGACGGGGGAGGCAGAGGCAGCGGCGCCGGCGGCCGCGAGCGCCGACGCCGACGGCCTGGCGGAGGAGACGGACCTCAAGATGCAGCGCGAGACGGAGCACCTGTACGGCGCCGCTGACGAGGCGGAGGGCGGCGGCGACGGCGACGCGACCGCAGAGTGCGCTCGCGAGTACACAAGCGAGCAGCAGCAGCGGTCGGCGGAGGAAGAGGAAGAGGAGGGGGGCGACGCGCCGGCTGCCGGCGGTGCCCACGACAAGGACGTGGCCGCGGGGCAGACGTCTGCGACGGAGAGCGAGAAGCCGCGGGAGCCGCGGCCCGCGCCGTCCCAGGCGATGAATCTGCAGGGGAGCGTCTACCAAGGGGAGGTGGGCGCGCTGCTGGTGGCCAAGGGGCGCGAAATGGGCTACACCTCGCCCTTCTGGACCTCCGCGCTCTCCTTCAGCCGCAGCGGCCTGCAGCTGCCCCCCGACGCCTTGGCCACCAACAAGGGCGAGGGGGAGGGGGAGGGTGCCGCCGCCGCGGGGCCCCGCACCACGCCCCACGTCACCATCACCGTCAGCGGCAAGGCGCTGCGGCTGTACAACCTGGAGGAGACGACCGGGCTCACGCGCGTGGCGCCGGCCGAGGCGACGCTCGCGGACGTGCAGCAGCACATGGCAGCCTGCGACGCGCCGAATCTTCTGCCCGGCCCCGTGCGGCGCGCGCGGGCGACGGAGGACGCGGCCGGCGCGTGCGGCAGCTGGGCGATCCCCTTCCGCGCGGACCGCCTGTACGCGCTGGACGGCAGTCTCATCTCGTACCACGTGGTCGAGATGCTGCGCGACTCGGGGGAGTTTCCGCGCCTCCGCGAGATGCAGGCGACGCTCTCGCTGCCGCCGGTGTTTGTCGAGCTGTCGGAGCTGCAGGCGGTCGGCGCGGAGGTGCTCGCCGCCGAGCGCATGTTCGGCATCCCGATCAACCGCCGCGCCTTCTTTGACCGCCGCGGCACCTCCGCCGCCAGCAGCAGCAGCAGCAGCACCCGCGCCGCTGGTGGTGACGACCGCTACCTGCACGAAGGCGGCGGCGAGGGCGACGACGTTGAGGGCGGCGGCAGCGGACCCGAGGAGGAGACGCGCCAGCAGCACCGCCGCCGCCGCTGGGGCCGCGTCGCGGAGTCGACCGAGGCGCGGCGGCGGCGCGCGGCGGGGCACGGCGGCGCTGGCTTCGCCGACTACATCCAGGACCGCCTCTACTACCACGTCGGGCAGACGACGCTGACGGCGACGCAGCTGGCGTGCGTCAACTACTTTCACCACAGCTCCTCCGCGGTGCGCTTCGTCTCGGCCGCCGGCAAGCGCTACCCGCCGCACTTTGGCTTCCTCATGTCGCTCTACTGCGCCGAGTACGGGCTGCCTCTGTGCCCCGGCGACAAGGTCGTCTTCATCACGGAGGAGCGCGTCGCGGGCCTCGGCGGCACGGTCGACAAGCACACCCCGCGCTGGCCGCACCTCACCCTCGAGGCCGCCGCCGCCGCCCGCCGCGCCGCCGCCCGCGCCAGCGCCGGCTTCACGCGCCCTCTCAACAGCACCGCGGAGGACGACGCGGGCGGCAGCAACGCCAACAACAACGACGGCGACGACGGCAGTGATGACCAGTACGAGCTGGTGGCGCCGCCGCCGCTGACGATCCTCAACGCCACCACCGGTGACCTCCTTTCTCTGTACCACTGCGCGCAGACCACCATCGAGGATGTTGTGCGCCGCAAGGCCGACTCGGCTCGCGCCGCGCGGCGGCAGTACTTTGACGCCCGCAGCGGCTCCTACGGCTACGGGAGCCATCAACGGCTTCAGCAGCACAGCGACGCGCCCGACTCGTTTGCAGCGGACGAGTAAAAGAAAAAAATAGTAGACGATTAGTAGAAGAGAAAAGAAGAAGAAAAAGAAGTTACACCAACAACAGAAAGTCGTTTTCGCCACTTACTTTTTTTTTTCGTCTTTAAAGAATCCTTTTGTTGAATCGTTCTTCTCCCTTTATTTATTTATTCTTTTCCCCTTTCCCCCCTTTTCCCCCTTTCCCCCTTTTCTTTTTTCTTTTTTCTTCCTTCCTTACTCCCTTTTTTTTTTTCGTCTTCACATTAGTCTACGTGAAAAAGAAAATTTTTCACACTCTCCCTTCACTTTCTTTTCACCATTTCTTTCTTTTTTGTTTTGTTTTGCTTCTCAGCATAACATTTCTTTCCCATCTCTTCCCCATTCTCATCCCCCCCCCCCTTCTGTTTTTGTTCCCACGCCTTGCAGGCTGCGCGCCTATAGGTATCTTCACAATTCTTTTTTTCTTCCCCCCTCATCCCCTTCCATTATTTCTCTGCATCAGAGTGCTTGAAGCAGACGGCGTGGAGGAACTATCGTCAACACCTTTACAGCAACGCACAGCCGTCCCTTTTCGAAAAATAATATTCAGACATAGAAGAAAAAGAAAACTACAACAACATCAACGACAACACCAACAAGAGAAGATCTGGAGGAAAAGCAATTTAGCTCATACGGCAATATATATATTCATTCGATCTTCTCGGCCCTTTATTCTCAGAACACACCGATCACTCTCGGCTCTCCCTTCCCCTTCATTTTTTTTTCCTATTGTGTTGTTTGTCTCAGGGAGTATGACAGGGTGACGAGTTTTCCCCTCGTTTCTCCACTCTTTTTTTTTCTCTGTCTTCTCCCAGACGGAAATGCACAACATCATCACCGTACCTTTGGAAGTTTGTTTTGCCATTAAAAAAAAAAAAACCAGAGTATAAAAAGAAAGAGTAATACAGAGAGCGACGCGCATACGTGACACGGAGCCAACGAACAAATCGCCTGGTGATGCGCCGGCGGCCGCAGACAGGCGCATATTTGGCGCCGCTCGTTGCCGCGTTATTGTTTCACCGCGTCTTGCGTACTGGCGCGTCGCTGCCTACCGGCAGTGCTGCATTGCTGGCGTGCGTTCTCCCCTGCTTACCTATTCCTCCACAACACCGCCTCCCCCCCTCCCCCTGCTACCTCTCTGACATAGCTTCAAGTCTATAATTCCACAAGCAAACGCTCTTTGCGAATTCACACACACACACACACCGCACTCCTCGTCTAGGCGCCTCGCTTTTCCCCACCACCGCCATCACTACGGTAAAAGCATGTCTCTCCCCACGCGCGAGCTGGGCCGCAGCGGCCTGCACGTGTCGGCGATCGGCCTGGGCTGCATGGGCATGAGCTTCGGCTACGGCGACCGCAGCGCACTGCGGCGCGAGGACATGGTGGCGCTGATCCGCGAGGCCTTCACGACGCACGGCGTGAACTTCTTCGACACCGCCGAGGGCTACGGCCCGTACGAGAACGAGGCGCTGCTGGGCGAGGCCATTGCCACGCTGCCGCGCGAGAAGCTGGTGATCGCGACCAAGTGCGGCCTCGCGATGACGGAGGAGGGGACGCTGGTGACGGACAGCCGCCCCGAGACGATCCGCGCGGCCATCGCGGGCTCGCTGGAGCGGCTGCGCACGACGTACGTCGACCTGTACTACATCCACCGCGTCGACCCCAAGGTGCCGATCGAGACGGTGGCGCAGACGATGCTGGAGCTGAAGAGGGAGGGCAAGATCCGGCACTGGGGGCTGTCGGAGGCGTCGGCGGCGACGGTGCGCAAGGCGCACGCGGTGTTCCCGCTGGCGGCGGTGCAGAACGAGTACTCGCTCATGTGCCGCGACGTGGAGACGCAGCTGGTGCCGACGCTGGAGGAGCTGGGCGTCGGCCTCGTGTGCTTCAGCCCGCTGGGCAGCGCCTTCCTGACGGCGACGCTCACGCCCGGCTCGATACCCGCGGGCGACCTGCGCGGGACGGTGCTGCCGCGCTTCACGGAGGCGAACATGGCCGCCAACCGGCCGCTGGTGGAGCTGGTCGCCGAGTGGGCCGAGAAGAAGCGGTGCACGCCGGCGCAGTTCGCCCTGGCGTGGGTGCTGGCGCAGAAGCCGTACGCGGTGCCCATCCCGGGGACGACGAAGCGCGCGCGCGTGGCGGAGAACGTGGGCGGAGCGCGGGTGGAGCTGACGGCGGCGGAGGTGGCCGAGTTCAACGCGAAGCTGGACACGCTGCCGGTGCACGGCGACCGCTTCTGCGCGGGCGCGATCGACATGATCAACATCTGATCTGCGGTAGCTTCCTTTGTGTGCTTGTCTCACTACTCGCTCGCTCCTGCGTGTTTCCTCTTCTTTTCTTTTCTTCCGTTTTTCTTTCTTTGCTCCACCTCCTCCCTGAGGCATCTCACTTGTCCTCCCGTTCTTCCTTCCCGGGAGCTTCTTCTTGTTTTCTTTAGTACTGGTTATTTTTCCATCTTCTCTTTTTTTTCTCATTGTTTATTCTTCTTCTCTCCTTGTTTTTTTTCTTTTTACTTTATCCGGGTGCAGCCTGCGCGGCAGTGACGGTGCGGAGGAGCGCGCTTGCCCAAGAACAGCGTGGCGTCGCGCTTCTCTAGCCTGTTTCTGTGAACCGCCCCCCGGTGACCCTCTTTCTTCTTCCCTCTTCCCTCTTCCTTACTTCTTTCTACTCTTTCTTCTCATTTTTATCTTCTTTTTCTTCTATTCTTTTAACTTGTGTTTTCCTTTTCCATTTTTCTTTCGGTATTCTTGAGTGTCGGAAAAGCCTCTTTGCCGCCGTTGCTGTCAACGCTTGTGTCAGCGACTGACAGTGCCACCAACCCGGTGATGCGCCGGCGGCCACAGACATGCGCATATTTGGCGCCGCTCGTTGCCGCGTTATTGTTTCACCGCGTCTCGCGTACTGGCGCGTCGCTGCCTACCGGCAGTGCTGCATCGCTGGCGTGCGTTCTCCCCTGCTTACCTATTCCTCCACAACACTCCCTCCCCCGCTCCCCCTGCTACCTCTCTGACATAGCCTCAAGTCTATAATTCCACAAGCAAACGCTCTTTGCGAATTCACACACACACACCGCACTCCTCGTCTAGGCGCCTCGCTTTTCCCCACCCCCGCCATCACTACGGTAAAAGCATGTCTCTCCCCACGCGCGAGCTGGGCCGCAGCGGCCTGCACGTGTCTGCGATCGGCCTGGGCTGCATGGGCATGAGCTTCGGCTACGGCGACCGCAGCGCACTGCGGCGCGAGGACATGGTGGCGCTGATCCGCGAGGCCTTCACGACGCACGGCGTGAACTTCTTCGACACCGCCGAGGGCTACGGCCCGTACGAGAACGAGGCGCTGCTGGGGGAGGCCATTGCCACGCTGCCGCGCGAGAAGCTGGTGATCGCGACCAAGTGCGGCCTCGCGATGACGGAGGAGGGGACGCTGGTGGCGGACAGCCGCCCCGAGACGATCCGCGCGGCCATCGCGGGCTCGCTGGAGCGGCTGCGCACGACGTACGTCGACCTCTACTACATCCACCGCGTCGACCCCAAGGTGCCGATCGAGACGGTGGCGCAGACGATGCTGGAGCTGAAGAAGGAGGGCAAGATCCGGCACTGGGGGCTGTCGGAGGCGTCGGCGGCGACGGTGCGCAAGGCGCACGCGGTGTTCCCGCTGGCGGCGGTGCAGAACGAGTACTCGCTCATGTGCCGCGACGTGGAGACGCAGCTGGTGCCGACGCTGGAGGAGCTGGGCGTCGGCCTCGTGTGCTTCAGCCCGCTGGGCAGCGCCTTCCTGACGGCGACGCTCACGCCCGACTCGATACCCGCGGGCGACCTGCGCGGGACGGTGCTGCCGCGCTTCACGGAGGCGAACATGGCCGCCAACCGGCCGCTGGTGGAGCTGGTCGCCGAGTGGGCCGAGAAGAAGCGGTGCACGCCGGCGCAGTTCGCCCTGGCGTGGGTGCTGGCGCAGAAGCCGTACGTGGTGCCCATCCCGGGGACGACGAAGCGCGCGCGCGTGGCGGAGAACGTGGGCGGAGCGCGGGTGGAGCTGACGGCGGCGGAGGTGGCCGAGTTCAACGCGAAGCTGGAGACGCTGCCGGTGCACGGCGACCGCTTCTGCGCGGGCGCGATCGACATGATCAACATCTGATCTGCGGCAGTTTCCTTTGTGTGCTTGCTTCACTACTCGCTCGCTCCTGCGTGTTTCCTCTTCTTTTCTTTTCTTCCGTTTTTATTTCTTTGCTCCACCTCCTCCCTGAGGCATCTCACTTGTCCTCCCGTTCTTCCTTCCCGGGAGCTTCTTCTTGTTTTCTTTAGTACTGGTTATTTTTCCATCTTCTCTTTGTTTTCTCATTGTTTATTCTTCTTCTCTCCTTGTTTTTTTTCTTTTTACTTTATCCGGGTGCAGCCTGCGCGGCAGTGACGGTGCGGAGGAGCGCGCTTGCCCAAGAACAGCGTGGCGTCGCGCTTCTCTAGCCTGTTTCTGTGAACCGCCCCCCGGTGACCCTCTTTCTTCTTCTTCCCTCTTTCTACTCTTTCTTCTGATTTTCATCTTCTTTATCTTTCTTTCTTTTCTTTTAACCTGTGTTTTCCTTTTCCATTTTTCTTTCGGTATTCTTGAGTGTCGGAAAACCCTCTTTGCCGACGTTGCTGTCAACGCTTGTGCAAGCGACTGACAGTGCCCCCAACCCGGTGATGCGCCGGCGGCCGCAGACATGCGCATATTTGGCGCCGCTCGTTGCCGCGTTATTGTTTCACCGCGTCTCGCGTACTGGCGCGTCGCTGCCTACCGGCAGTGCTGCATCGCTGGCGTGCGTTCTCCCCTGCTTACCTATTCCTCCACAACACTCCCTCCCCCCCTCCTCCTGCTACCTCTCTGACATAGCTTCAATTCTATAATTCCACAAGCAAACGCTCTTTGCGAATTCACACACACACACACCGCACTCCTCGTCTAGGCGCCTCGCTTTTCCCCACCACCGCCACCGCTACGGTAAAAGCATGTCTCTCCCCACGCGCGAGCTGGGCCGCAGCGGCCTGCACGTGTCGGCGATCGGCCTGGGCTGCATGGGCATGAGCTTCGGCTACGGCGACCGCAGCGCACTGCGGCGCGAGGACATGGTGGCGCTGATCCGCGAGGCCTTCACGACGCACGGCGTGAACTTCTTCGACACCGCCGAGGGCTACGGCCCGTACGAGAACGAGGCGCTGCTGGGCGAGGCCATTGCGACGCTGCCGCGCGAGAAGCTGGTGATCGCGACCAAGTGCGGCCTCGCGATGACGGAGGAGGGGACGCTGGTGGCGGACAGCCGCCCCGAGATTATCCGCGCGGCCATCGCGGGCTCGCTGGAGCGGCTGCGCACGACGTACGTCGACCTCTACTACATCCACCGCGTCGACCCCAAGGTGCCGATCGAGACGGTGGCGCGGACGATGCTGGAGCTGAAGAGGGAGGGCAAGATCCGGCACTGGGGGCTGTCGGAGGCGTCGGCGGCGACGGTCCGCAAGGCGCACGCGGTGTTCCCGCTGGCGGCGGTGCAGAACGAGTACTCGCTCATGTGCCGCGACGTGGAGACGCAGCTGGTGCCGACGCTGGAGGAGCTGGGCGTCGGCCTCGTGTGCTTCAGCCCGCTGGGCAGCGCCTTCCTGACGGCGACGCTCACGCCCGACTCGATACCCGCGGGCGACCTGCGCGGGACGGTGCTGCCGCGCTTCACGGAGGCGAACATGGCCGCCAACCGGCCGCTGGTGGAGCTGGTCGCCGAGTGGGCCGAGAAGAAGCGGTGCACGCCGGCGCAGTTCGCCCTGGCGTGGGTGCTGGCGCAGAAGCCGTACGTGGTGCCCATCCCGGGGACGACGAAGCGCGCGCGCGTGGCGGAGAACGTGGGCGGAGCGCGGGTGGAGCTGACGGCGGCGGAGGTGGCCGAGTTCAACGCGAAGCTGGAGACGCTGCCGGTGCACGGCGACCGCTTCTGCGCGGGCGCGATCGACATGATCAACATCTGATCTGCGGTAGTTTCCTTCGTGTGCTTGCTTCACTACTCGCTCGCTCCTGCGTGTTTCCTCTTCTTTTCTTTTCTTCCGTTTTTCTTTCTTTGCTCCACCTCCTCCCTGAGGCATCTCACTTGTCCTCCCGTTCTTCCTTCCCGGGAGCTTCTTCTTGTTTTCTTTAGTACTGGTTATTTTTCCATCTTTTTTTTTTAAATCTTCATTGTTTATTCTTCTCCTCTCCTTGTTTTTTACTTTATCCGGGTGCAGCCTGCGCGGCAGTGACGGTGCGGAGGAGCGCGCTTGCCCAAGAACAGCGTGGCGTCGCGCTTCTCTAGCCTGTTTCTGTGAACCGCCCCCCGGTGACCCTCTTTCTTCTTCCTTCTTCCCTTTTTCTATTCTTTCTTCTGATTTTCATCTTCTTTATCTTTCTTTCTTTTCCTTTAACCTGTGTTTTCCTTTTCCATTTTTCTTTCGGTATTCTTGAGTGTCGGAAAAGCCTCTTTGCCGACGTTGCTGTCAACGCTTGTGCAAGTGACTGACGGTGCCACCTTGCGTCTTGAATGGGCTTCGCCAGTGTTCGCTGCTTCTACTTGAGTGCTCTTTTTTGTTTTTCCTCTCTCCGTCTTTCGATGTAGAGGTCTATATGTTAAACTCTCCCCCCCCCTCCCAACTTTCTCTCTCTCTCTCTTTCTCTTCTCGTCGCTATAGACGAATTCCGTCAAATCACTCAACGTGGCGTCTGACGGGCAAAATCACAAACACACAGACAAGCGTGGTATATCGCTGCGCCTCGAACCTTGCGTTACACATTCTTACATGCTTTCCTCACAGTAGATCCCCTTGCGCGTTCACCCAGCACCTGTCACTGTAACGCACCACGCACTCATCGGTGTTTTTTTTCTTTTTTTTTTTGTAGCTGACGATATGAAGGCACGTCGCCTGCTGCTGGCGGCTGCCCCCGGATCCGCCGCTTTCTCAAAGGGCGACGGCCCTCCGACACGGGCGCCGTCGCAATCAGTACCCGCGTCGCCCTCGCCCTCCTCCCACACTAGTGGCTGCTGCGCGGGGCCGCAGGAGCAGCCGAGGCAGCAGCAGCAGCAGCAGCAGCAGCAGCAGGAGGAGCAAGCGCAACAGCCGGCGCTGCCGTGTAACATTATCGGCATGCCGCACACCAAGCACACGGTCAAGCTGATGGAGGCCATGGCGGCCGCCAGGGGTTATCGCTCGCTGGTGTGGACCACCGAGTCGTACTTTGCGCGCGCTGGGCTCCATCTGCGCGGCGGCGGAGGCGGCAAAAACACCGACCTCGGGCAGGAAACGTCCGCCTCCTCCGCAACGGCTGCCGAGACCACCCCACACGTCACGGTGAACATCATGGGCAATCTGGTGCGTCTGTACAACCTGGAGGAGACGGTGGGGTATCCTGGCGACACCGCCGCCGCCTCCGTCGACGAGGTGGTGCGCTACGCCGCCAGCCACTGGACCGGCGCCCGCCCCCAGTCGGTCGCCAAGTCTCACAAAAAGAAAAAGAAGGAGGGCGGGGCGGCTGGCGGGGCCGGCGAGCGGCAGGCGGGACAGGCGAAGAGGGCCGAAAAGAAGGCCAAGAGCGCCGCCAGTGCCTCTCGCCGTCCTCTGCTGTTCGGGCTCAAGCACCCCGCCACCGCCGCGGCCGCCGGGCTGGAGACGGAGGAGCCGGACCTCACCCCCGACCCGCCTCTCCCCGCCTGTGCGCAGCGCAAGCGCGGAAAAGCAAAGAAGGGCTCGTCGCCGGCCCCCACCACGTCGTCGCCGTCTCTGTCGCTGCCGCCCGTCACCCTCGCGCTGCCCATGGGCCCGCCGTGCACCGTGCTCGGCAGCCGCCACCCCCCGCGTGTCGCGGCCGCGCTGGCGTGGTCGGCGTACCTCGCCGGCTACCGCAGCCCGCTGTGGGCGCCGCGGCGCGCCTTTGAGCGCCTGGGGCTGCGGCTGCTGCCGGGGGTCGGCCCCGACCCGCTGCGCACGGCCCCGTCCACCCTCCCCCGCGCGGCGACGGCGGCGGCGCTGCTGCACCCCGAGTGTCCACTGCACCGCGGCACGCCCCGGCAGCGGCGCGCGCGGCAGCGGCGTAAGGTGGAGCGGCTCCGGGCGGCGGTGACGCCGGAGGTGGCGCGCGACGCCTCTGCGCGCGCGATGCAGTCGTGGCTGCTGCAGGACCCGCGCGGCCGGGCGCCGTTGGGCTCGGCTGACGAGGAATTCCTGCGCCTCTTCGGCACCCGCGTCGCCAGCGCTGACGTGCTGCCGGTGGAGGACAGGGACAGCGCCACGGACGAACCAGACCACCCCACAACCCCCACAGCCGGTGACAGCAGTAACGCGACGGGGGAGACCCAGCTGTACAATCTGGAGCAGACCGACTTTTTCCGCCAGTGCTGGCAGCAGAGCGTGGACGTGGGCGGCGGCAGCGGTGGCAGCGGCGGGGGCGGCAACCTCAGCGCGCTGGCACGCCCGACGCACCACACCCTCGCCGACGTGCACGCCGTGGCCGCCGCGCGCGACCCTCTGTGGGGCTGCCGCGTCCAGTGCGGCGACGTCGTCTCCTCGGCGTTCCCCCGCTTTGCCGTGCCCACGCCCGAGAGTGCGCGCGCGGCCGCTGCCATGTGCGACGTGCTGCACGCCACCACGGACGCGTACCCAGAGGACGGGCCGGCCGGTGGCTCCGTCTTCGCCGCCGACCCCCGCCTCCGCCGCCCGCGCCGCGACTTGTCTCTGGCGGCGCGGCTGCGGTGCGAGCGTGAGGCGGCGGAGGCGGAGCGGCGGCAGGTGGCGCCGCCGTTTTCGGTCTCCGGCCGCCCGCTGCCGGTGACCGCCGGGGCCGTCGTGCGCGCCCACCCCCGCTACGCTGATTTCGTCACCGGCCGCTACTGCCCCGCCGCCGCGAGCACGGTGCGGAGGGAGGACGACCACTTTCCGTGTGCGCCGTCTCAGCGGGGCGTTGCCGGGGAACGCCGCCACCTGCCCTTTTTCATCACCCTCGCACACTGCGAGATGCTGGGGCTGGAGGTGCTCCCCGGCGAGCTTGGCAACGGCGTCGCGCTGCCCAAATTCCGAGGCAGCGAGGGCCACGAGGACGGTGAGGGTCTGAGCGGCGCCGACGACGCGCATCACCGAGGGCTGACGGAGGAGGAGGGGGAGGAGCCGGAGGAGGAAGAGGCGGCCGGCGACGAGCAGGCCGACCCTCCGGGCGAGGCGGCTGCCCTCACGGAGGGGACTGACACGCCCCCCCTCACCCACGGCGGTGCCGACACCGCGGCGAAGGACGAGGGGCTGTCGAGTGCGCCGGACGGTGATGAGTGCGCCCCCGACGAGGACAACGACGCGGAGGAGAAGACCGGAGCGGCGGAACCGACCGCTTCTCCCACCCCCTCACCACCGCCGCCGCCGCCGCTCTCTTCACCGTCACCGCTCCCGCCACCTCCTGCCGCAACCGACGGCGTGGTGAACCTGGTCTCGGAGCCAGAGCTGCTGACGCGCCTACAACACCGCTACGGGGAGCGCCTGCACCTCGACCTTGCCAACAACGACCTCTACTTCCACATCTCACAGACGAGCGGCTTTGCGCGCCTCGCCGCGACCCTCGCCGCCGTGTTCCCCCGCCTCACGCGTCCGTACCCCCGCAAGGCGCTGTGGCGCGCGTGGGCGGCGCTGTCGAGGCGACAGGGGACGGTCCCTCGCGGGGCCGGCGGCGACCAGCCTCACGGTGCCGGCGCGGCGGAGCAGGCGGCGGCGCCGGCGGACACCCCACCGTCAGCGCAGAAGGAGGAGGAGGAGGAAAAGGACGATGACGACGAGGTGGGGGCGGCGGAGCTGATAGCATTACTGGAAACATACAGCGCTGCGGCGGCGGCGGCAGGCAAGGGGACTCGACGGGGCAACAGGACGAAGAGGACGAGGGCGGAGGGGCCGCGAGGAAGGCGTATCGCGTGCCGCCGCCGCGCGCCTTCTTCTATGCCCTGTACCGCGACGCGTCGCACCCCCGCTTCTTCAGCATGAGCGGCCACGACTACTCCGCCCCTCTCGGGCTCTTGCTCGCCGAGTACAACGCGCGCCACGGCTTCCCGAACCGGGGGGCGGCGCTCTTCACCACCGCCGGCCGCGTGCACGACCTTGACGGGGATCTGCACCCGTGCTTCCCTCCCCCGCCGTCCTCCCTGCTCCTGCTGGCGCAGCCGCCGCGACGCTCCTCGGACGAGCGCGACGCCGACGACGGCGACGGCGGCGGTGGCGACGATGCTGGTGAAGAGTGCGTGGCGTCGCCTGACTGGCAGGCGCACGGGAGCGGCTCTGGCGGGAGAGCGCGGAAGCCCGCGAGGACGGCCGTGGTGACGGCGGAGGGCGAGGTGGTCGGCTCTTTTATTGAGGAGGACCTGAGTGACTGGGGCGCGCGCGCGCATTCGCCAGCTTCCTGCCCTCCCTCCTCGTCGCTCGCTCCGCCGTGTGCCGCCTCGCCGGGTGGCATTCCTGTGGAGGAGCCGTCGTATGGGGTGCTGGACGCCGCCGCCGCTGCCGGCGCCCTCTACGCGCCTCTGCCTGGCACGCGCTCGCTCAAAGGCAACGCGCGCGGCCGCTTCATTCGCCGGGGCTTCGAGGCGGAGGCGGAGGAGGAGGACAGACGAAACAAGGCGGCGGCGGCGGCGGCAGAGGCCGAGGCAGCAGCAGCAGCCGCGCGAGCCGCCACCCCCTCGCCCCACTCGACACCCAGGAGGGGAGCGCGGCGCGGGCAGCGGCGGCGGCTACAACGACGGGAGCGGCACAGCAGCCCCCACCCGTCTCCCAGCAGCACCGTCGCGCTGCCCCGGTCACCGCCACCGCCACCGCCACCGCCACCGCCACCGCCCCCGCCCCCGCCGTCGGCAGCGACGAGGGTAAGAGTGGGGAGGAGGGTGAGAGTCACCCGAATGATGCCAAGCACATCGACAGCCGTCAGACTGCGCCTCCAGCCACCAGTGCGCCGTCCGTTACTCCGCCCTTTCGCATGGAGTTCGAGTGGGGAACATTTGAACTGTACAACGCGCTACAGACCACCATTCCGGGACCTCTCTTTGCAAGCATGCTGCAGGAGCGCCAGATCCGTGGCGAAGAGGGAAGACACTAGCGGTTGGGAGGAGCAAACAGGGTCTTGTCTTCATTTTTGTCTCCCTCTCTCTCTCTCCCCCTCTCCTTCCCCAGTGCTTCCCCTCTTCCACTCTGCATTTCTCCGCCCTTTTTCATGAATTGTGCACTCCCACATTCGTCGTGCGTATGCCTTCCCCATTGTTGCCTTAGTCAGCCAGCAAACATTCACGTTACCATCCGCTTTCTCTTTTTTTCCCCTTTTCTCTCTTTGTTCTTTTTTTTTCCCCTTACGTGTTTTGAAGATCTTTTTGATCTTTTTCTTTCTTCTCTGGTCACAATCAAAGTGCATGTCTTACAGATTTCGAGTGTAAAGACCCTTTTGCATCCCTTTCTCTTTACCCCCCACCCCACCCCCATTCCTTCTTTCATTGACTGACTTTCACGAATATATTTCTCTTTTTTTTTTCTTTTCTCTCCCAAGTTACACCTTTGCCTTCACACGAAAACAATGACGTATATGATTCTACGCACTTTATCACTTGAAAGGCTGACTGCGCGTTTCACTCTTAACACTATTATTGTCGTTGACCCCAGACACGCGCCTTGAAGAGATTCAACTCCTGCGCATAAATGCGGATTTGACACTCTGGAATCACCGCTTTTTTTTCCCTTTAGCTATTTTTTTTTTTTGAAATCATTCATTTCTCTCTTCTCACCACCACCACCACCATCGTTATGAATTCCCTTCTTTTCACACTTCTTAACCTACAAGAAGAAAAATTCCTGAGGAAGCCACTTCTCTTAGGCATTCTTCCTTTTTTTTTTCTTGTCTGTCGTTCCTTGACAACCCATTGTTAAAAGAGCGGAAACTCCGCAACATATATATTCGAGAAAAGGAACCGCTTCCAAAATATATAGAGAACACACCTACATTGTTGTTGAAGAAACAACGTAAACACACCAAATCAGCAGATAGCTTAGAAGAATCCATAAAGACTGCCCGACACCACACCGCACCCTCCTTGTCACCTTCATAGATAACCTCCCGTTAAGCCACTTTTTTTTCCTCTTTATTTGGTGCCCCCCCCCCCTGTGCCTTTTTCCCAAGCCAATCCCCTAAACGAGTCAGAGAAAGGTTTTCTTCCGCTTCACAGCCACCACATCCGTTGGCCATCCTAGAACACCACACACACACACACATGCTCGGCGAGGGTGACGGCGTTGGCCGCTCGCAGAGTCCAAAGGGCTCCTCCCCAGCCACAGGCAGTATTAGTGGCGGCAACGGCAACGCTGGCGGCGGCGCTAGTAATACTACTACTACGACCACAAGTAATAGTAATAGTAATGAGCGTCCGTCCTCCGCCAGCCCTTCTCACTCGTCTGCTCCGAAGAATGCCTTCGATAACAACCAATCCGCTAACAATAGCAACATGTGGGCTGGCGGCGGCGGCGGCGGCATTATGAAGCCATCGCGCGTCGGCGGCGCGAGCGGCGGCAGCCCCCTCACCCCCGGCTCCACCACCACCACCACCCCTCAACCTAATCCTAGCCCTAGTACGACAGCCGCAGCCGCAGCCCCCAGTGGCGGCGCCGTTGCGGACCTGCAGGAGCGGCTGCGGGTGAGCGAGGAGTGGAACGCGCGGCTGCAGGCGCAGATACAGGAGCTGCTGCGTCTGCCCCGCAGCGACGTGACCGCGCTCGCGGCGCGCATGCAGACCCCCGACATCGCGATCCCCCTGCTGCAGTGCTACGACGCGGCCATCGCAGAGCGCACGGAGGAGGTCGGGCGGCTGCGGCGGGAAAACACGGAGCTGCGCGCGGCGGCGGAGGCGGCGGCGGGCGAGCACGCGGGCCTCGCGGAGGCGGTGCGCGTGGCGGAGGGCCTGGCGCGGCCAGCTGCAGGAGCGCGGCGCCGCCGAGACGGCGCGGTGGGAGCGCAACTTCCGCGCGCTGCAGGAGGAGGTGCAGCAGCACCGGCAGGAGACGCTGCGGGCGCTGGAGGCGGAGGCGGCCGCGCGCGAGGCCGCGGAGGAGGCGGGGCGCCGCGCCGAGGGGCTGCAGGAGGAGCTGCGCGCCGCGCGCGAGGAGGCGGCGCGGGCGGAGGAGGCGCGGGCGCTCGCGGAGACGCGGCTGCGGGCGCGCGCGCAGGACGCGGGGGCGGCGGCGGACGCGGCGGACGGGCAGCGCGCGGAGGTGGCGACGCTGCAGCAGCGGCAGCGCGCGCAGGCGGAGGAGCTCGAGGCGCTCCGCGGTAAGATGGTGGCGGCGCTGCGGCAGTCGGCGGTCAACCACGCCGCGCACCTGCGGCTGGTGGAGGAGCGCCACCGCCTCGCCGTCGAGGAGATGCAGGCGGCGCAGCGGACGCAGGAGCTCGAGGTGCTCAAGCTGCGCGCCCAGCTGGCGCGCGCGGACCCCAGCGACCCCGCCGGCTCCGCGCAGCGCCACGGGCAGCAGGCGGCGGCCGCGGCGGCGCGCGTGACGACGACGGAGCTGCTGGAGGCGCAGGCGCGGCGCGCGAGCGAGGCGGAGCTGAAGCGGCTGCGCGCGGAGGTGGCCTCCCTGCAGGTGCAGCGCGACGACGCGGTGCTGCGGCACGACCAGCTCGCCGCCCGCGTCCGCCGCGAGCGCGACGAGAGCGCCGCCGACGCGCAGCGCGAGTTGGCCGCGCTCGGCCGCCGCCTCGAGGGCCTGCACGCGCGCCTCAGCAAGGCGGACGCGGCGGAGCAGGCGCAGGCGCGCCAGATCGCGGCCCTGACGGAGCGCCTGCGCGCCGCCACCGCCGCCGCCGAGCAGGCGCAGCAGGCCCGCGACGCCGCGGCGCGGGAGGCGGCGGAGGCGCAGCGGAGGGCGCAGGAGGCGCGGCGGGCGGCGGCGGCGGCGGCCGAGGAGCGCGACGCCGCCGCGCGGGGGGAGCGGGAGCGCGCGGCGGCGATGGAAGCGCGCGTGGAGGAGGCCGTCGCGGAGCTCGCGGCCTTCCGGGAGGCGGCGCACGAGGAGGCGCGCGCGGCGGAGCGCGGCCGCCAGCACTACGCCCAGCAGCACGCGGCGGCGGCGCGCGCGGCGGAGGAGGCGAGGGCGGCGGCCGCAGAGGCGGTCCGCGAGAGGGAGTTGCTGCAGACGAACCTCGCGCGCCTGCAGGAGGCACTCGGCGCGCACCGCAAGCGCCTGCAGGAGGCGGAGGCGCGCGCCGAGGCGGCACAGACGGCGCTGCGGGAGGCGACGGCGCGGGAACGCGCGCAGGCGTTGGCCGCCGAGCAGCTCGCGCTCGAGAACAAGCGCCTTGTGCGCACCCGAGACCGCCTTACGGACGTTCTTCAGACGCGCGCCTACTAGGCGGGGCGGCCGCCTATTGTCAACACTCCTTTCTTTTCTGCTTTTTCTCTCCCTCTTTTTTCTCTCTCTTTTTTTTTTTGTTGTTGTTGTTGTGTGCGTGTGTGCCGCCGCTTAGCACACGCCACCACAGGTACACCTACGTGCTAATTCGCGTTCAACGTTCTTAGAGAAATCCAACCAAAGAGGGAGAGACCTTCTTCACAACGGTCTCGTTGCTTTTTCTGACTACATTATTATCCATAGACGCCATATTCTTTTTCCTACATTTGTTTCCCACTTTTTTCCTTTTGAAACCACCGCGTCTGAAAAAAAAACAAAAAACACGCATCACCTCTCTGTGCGTGTGGCGAACCCATCAACAGTGAATTATTGAGAAGCTGCCGATATTGCAAAAGAAAAAAAAAAAAAGAAGAATAGAAAAAAAGGAAATGAAGAAATGAAGAAATGAAGAGATGAAGGAAAAAAAAGGTAAAACTTGTGATGCTCTGATGGTGATGATGATGCGTCTTGTGCTTTTGCTGTGTTCACCAAAACATACACGAGTGAGGCGCTCTCTTCAGTGGTCTTACTTGTGCCAGAGCTTCACCTGTCTCTCTCCATATACGCACTTGAAAGTTTTACTGTTGCCAGAAGATGCTTTGCTATGCCACACTGTTTTGCGTTTTCAACTTTCTGTGAAGCTCTCTCTCCTCCCTTCCGTATTGTAGGAAAGTAAATAATAGAAGAAGGTAAAGAAAACAGAACAAAACAAAAAAAAGTCAGAAACAAAAGCTACAAACCTATCCCATCGTCTTCCCCCCTCCCCTGACACACACACACACACACACACACACACACATACACGGGACTATCATGCCTAGTTCGCGAAGCACCACAGGCGGCACGCGCGTGCGTGCGGTCCCTTTCTTGCTTCTGCTGCTGTGTGCGGCGCTGCTGGCCATCACCTCACCGATGGCGGCGGCGGCGGCGGCGGAAGAGGAGGCGCTGCAGAGCGGCGCCGCGCAGGACGCTAGCGGGGACTCGCCTCTCTCTCGGCGGACCGACACAGAGGGGCAGGCGGGGACTGCGGGCGAGGGGCCACCGCTCGAACCCTCAGATCTCTTTCTCTGGCGGCGGTACGAGGCCTCGCTGCTGGTGCCGGGCGGCCGCCCGCTGCCGGCGGTTTGGCGCGCGCAGTGTGTACCGGCCGCGGCGGCGCCACCGCAGATTGCGTGAAACGGCACAGGAGAAGAGAAGGAGCGGCGGCGGTGGCAGCGACGCTCGTTATGTGATAGAGGTACGCGGGGCGGACGTGAACGGCCTTCCCGCTCGCTGGCTGCATCGCGTCGCGCGCCGCCTGGGGCTCGTGGCCGACCTGGATTGGTGGCGGCGGCGGCGGCAACAGGGGCTCCTGTCGTCGCGGTCCCCAGCGGAGGCGGAGGGCGGCCGCCGCTCCGCAGGCGCTCCCCCCTCGTGCGTGGGCTACGTGAGTGAGGCGACGCTGCGCCAGGTGAGCGCACGTCTCACTCTGGTGAGCCGCGACACGGGCAGCATGAGGAGCGGCGCAGCATGGACCGGAGCCACAGCAGCCGACGGGCGCGCCTTCTCCCTTCTCCTTCTGCTGCTGCTGCTGCTGCGGAGGCGGAGGGGGAGGGGGTGGTGTTGGTGCCCGGCGCTATCGTCTCTGCCGGCGACGCGCTCGCGGACACACGTTGGAGGCTGGGAGTGGCTGCCGCACGGCGCGCCGGACCTTTCCGCACCTCCCACTACCGCACTCTCTTTGGCCACCTCCGCCGCTGCTGCTTTTGGTGTGTCGGGCTTCACCTTTATCCCACTCGATAGACCCTCGTCGTCGTCCTCCTTCGCCTCCTCGCGGCTGGCCCCGTCCTCCGCAGGCCGCCACCTGGCCCTTGCACTGGTGCTGACGCCGCCGGCTGTGCCCACGGGCGCCGCCCAGCAGCGCGGCGCGGACCCGCTGCAGGTCCGCTGCACCCTGACGCTGGAGGTGCGCGCCGCCTCGGACGGTGGCGAGTGGGAGAGTGAGAGGAGGAGTGGGGGGAGGAGGAGGAGGAGGAGGGGTCGGCCTCTCTCCACACGGACGACAAGAGGAAGAAGAAGGCCGGCACGCACCGCGGCACGGGCAGCAGTAACAAGAGCACCTACGCGTCGGTGGTGCTGATCGCCTTCATGCTTGTCTCCCGCGTGCTGCCGCGATACCTGGGGAAGGGCAGTGGACCTGGGGCGCGGGGGAGGGGGCAGCGCCGGCGGCCGCGGCAGCACGGCAGCGGGGGCCTCTTTGCAAATCTGCTGTTTCGGGCGCGCGGCGCGGAGGGCGGTGCGACTACTGTCCGTGCTGCAGGCGGCGCCAACGGTATGGCCTCCTCCTCCTCCTCCCCTCGGGACAGTGATGGCTTCAACAACGCGAGGAGAAGCACCAGTGATGTGGAGACCATCAACGCCGGAAACAACCACGGCGTACCGGCGAACCTCTCCCAGGAGGAAATACGACGCCGCGTGCTTCAGAATCTGGGAAAGGAGGCGTAGCCGCCACCGACTTCTTTTTTTTTTTTAAAGTTTCCTTCTTCGTAGTGTTTGCTCCATATAAGTTGTCTCGTTCAAGTGCTCCGTCTCCTTTTTCGTCCCCACATGTTTTCAATCCAATTCTCACAGCAACTCGAACTATTTTTTTTCTTTTGAAGAAAAAAAAAGAAACTGACGCATTCCTTTTGTTTTTCTCCTCATTGTTGCTCTGTCACCCAACTGCAAAAGTGCTAAGCTCAACAATTGAGTTTGATCAACTGACCTTTGGGTTTCTATTCCCTGATTTTTTTTTTTTGCTCACTTTCTCTCGCCTTTCCTCTCCTCCTTCCCCTCCCTACCCCGTACCCCAGCTACATAAAGGACAGACGTTGGGCGTAGACAGCGATCCCGCAATACAACAATTTATTACGCCGCACACCTCTCAATGTCCGGTAGAGAAGACGACACCGGTGGCGGCGGTGGCGCCAGCGGACCCTCCACACAATTCGCTCTCAGCGGCCGCGATCGCTGCCACGAAAGCAGCAAAAGCAGCAACGATCACCATCATCTTCATAATCATGCTCATCACAGCAACATCACCGCGGAGGGTGGAGGCGGGGCGGCGGTGTACATCAAGGAGTGGCGCGGGGCCGCGGTGTGGGAGTGGGCGGCCCCAGTGGCGACGTGCATGGTGTGCCACGGGCCCCTCGCCGCCGCCTGCCTCGAGTGCCAGATTACTCACCGCAGTGCGAGCGCCGACGCGGGGAGGGGTGCTCACAGCGGCGACCGCGCCAGCGCACGCGGTCTCGGGAGTGACACCACCACCACCACCACCACCACCACCACTGCCGCCGCCGCCGCCCCCGCCGCTGTCGCGGCTGGCGCTGGCGGTTGCAGCAGCGGCAGCAACAACAGCAATGCGACCCCCACTGCCGTTGCGGCCGCCCCGCCCCCGCCCCCTCTGCCCCCGGGCACGGGCACGCAGGCGGCGGAGGGGCGGGGGCGGGCGCAGTGCCCTCGATCAGCACCAGCACCGCGGCGAGTCGTGCCCGCTGGCGTGGGGTAGCTGCGGGCACGTGTACCACGAGCACTGCATCCGGCGCTGGCTGCCGCAGAGCAGCGCCTGTCCCATGTGCGGGCGCCCGTGGTCTCTCGCCCGCTACACCTTCAACGATTAGGCAGACCTTGTGTGCGTGTGCGTCTACACGCTTCTTCTCACTTGAGTTTGAACGCCCTTTATCCTGAAGCACTCCACGTGCCTCCAAGTGCTTCTTTCTCTTCGTCTCTTCATCTCTCTCTCTCTCTGCCTCTTACCACCGCCGTAATACAATCATTCGTTTTCTTTGCCTCTTTCGATGCCCACGTGAGCGAGGGGTACCGTGCATGTTGTTGCATGTGCTTGAGCGAGCCGCTATAGCCTCTTCCCCCTACCTCCTCCTTCCCTCTCTCAACGCCGGAAACACAAGCAAACAAACAAAGCATTTCTCACATTAACGAAACAAGACCCCTTCCCCCCCCCCCCCACGCACACTTGAAAAAAAAAACAATATATAATAATAGTAGGTATATGTAAACCAGAAACAAATCCGAATGATCGGCGGACCTGCTAATAGTGTACCCGCCTCCGCGGCGGCAGACGACGCAGGGGAGGACGCGGAAGACATCATTCCGATAACGGTGAGCAAGGTGCGGCTGGTGGCTGTCGTGCGGCCGCTCGCGGAGCAGAAACTCTATGAGGAGCCCTGCCTCATCTGCAAAAACAAGGTAGCGGACCTGTGCCTTCTGTGCGTCGCCCGCTCCGCAGCCGTTGGCGGAGGCATCGCCAGCGACAGCGCCGCCGCTGCCGCCGCCGCCGCCGCCGTGCCTCCTGTTGGAGGAACCACTGGCAGGACCGCTTCGTCGCCGCCACGGTGGGCGGCGGCGGCGGCGCAGGGCTACGGGAGCCCCTCCTCGGCAAGCCGCGGTGGCCCCGTACCGGCGGGCGGCGGCGACGCGGACGGGGGCGAGGGGAGGTGCGTGGTGCTGCGCGGCGAGTGCGGCCACGTGGTGCATAAGCACTGCATGGACGACTGGCTCCGCTCCCATCCCGGGGCGCCCTGCGTCGCCTGCTCCGCCACGTGGCGTGCGACAGAGGTTGAGCTGCTGCGCGATTGAGAGAGAGAGAGAGAGAGAGAGAAGCGGTGGGGGTGGGGGTGAGGGGAGAGGAGTGGTGGAGTGGTGGAGCGCTGAATGGACATTCTGAGTCACTTGTTCCCCCTTCTGCGTTCTCTACTCTATTTCCCTTCCCTTCCCTTCTCTTTTTTTTTCTTTTCTGCCTATCACGGCGATGGAGATGGTATCTCCTTCGTTGCTTCCAACTTTATTGCATTTTCTGTCGCGTGTCTCTTGTCTTTTTTTTTCCCTTCCTGATTCCTTGTGCAAGTCCTTCGCACACGTCCCCCCATCCCCACCCCACCCGCAGAAAGAGAGAACGACACGGCCATTCTGCCCTATACATTTATCAAATTGCCATATGCTGGTTTCCCTTGTGTGAACGAACGAAATACAATGCTGCCCAAGTAACTGGTATCCCCACTTACTCCTGCTTATTTCCCTCCTTCGCTTAAGCCTTTTTTTTTTTACCGTGTTACTAGTGCTCCTTCTTTTTTTCCTGTTCCCCCTCCTCCTTTCCTTTTTCCTTTCTAAGAAAAAGACACACACACACACACAAAAAAAAAAAAACAGACAAAAAAAAGAGAAAAATGCCCCCCGCACACGCCTGTGAGGACTCCGCGTCCGTCTTTGGCGCCTCCGTCGCGCTGCATACGAGCGTCGGCACCATCACCGTCGGCCTGTACGCCGCCGACCTGCCGCGTACCGTGGCGGAGACCGTTCTCGGCTGCGTCCCGCCCGCGCCGGTGCCGGTGCCGGTGGTGGTGGGGGAGGAAGGGGGAGAGAGCGGGAGCGGCGCCGCATGCCCGATAGGGCCGCCCCCGCTGTGGGTGGGCATGACGCTGACGGCGCTGTTGGGTGAGCAGCGCGACCTGGCCGTCTTCAGCCATGCCGCCGCCGCCGCCGCCGCCGCCGCCGGGGAGGGGGAGGGGGAGACGCCCGTCACAGCGCCGGCTGCGTCCGCCGCGTACGATGCGGCCTTGGGAGAGTACCTCGAGGGCCGCGCCCGGCAGCGGAGGCAGCGGCAGGCGCCCCACGGCGTCGCTGCCGGGCCCGGCGGCGCCAGTGGAGGTGGCGCGGGGGAGAATTACGAGGACTTTCTGCTGTGGCGCGACGTGAGTGGTGCCGACGCCTTCTCCGAGGGCGTCTCGGCGGAGCTGCGTCGGGAGGTGGCGCTGGCCGGCGCCATGGCCCGCCCCGGGTCCACGCGGGACGCCTCCCCCCGCGCTGCGGCTGCCACTCGCGCGGCGACGGGCGTTGAGGTGCGTCCCGACGGCGGCGTCGGACTCTGCCACGCCTCCCCCCCTCTCCGACACGGCCGCGACGAGAGCGGCACCGGCCAAAGCGGCGGCGGTGGGCGGAGGGGGCTGCTCGTGATTCCCTCCAAGCGCCTCTGCCAAGCGCTCTTCTCCTCTTCGCTCCCCGGGGGCGACGCGCCGCCGTCTGCCGCCGCGCGGGGCCTCTGCTTCGCCCTGACCCTCACAGACCGCCCCACGGACTACCTCGACACCTTCGTTAGCGGTGCCGACACCGCGTGCCATGATTCTTTCCCGAGCCACATCGCAGTGGGGGAGGTCGTCTCTGGTTTGCAGGCCCTGGAGCGTCTGCGCGCCGCCGCCACGCGCCGCGTGCAGCTGCCTCTTTCCCACCACCCCTCCCCCTCTTCCCCCTCTCCTGTGTCGCCACGGCCCCAGCAGCCAACGCCGGCGGCGACGGTTTCGCAGCCGCTGCGCGCCATCCGGGTGCGGGAGACGGCAGTCGTGCCTAGCGCCGGTGTCCTGCCCCCCCGCGCTTATGCTGCCGCTGGTGCGGCGGCGGCGGCGGCGGTGGCCGCGACGGAAGCAAACCAGCTGCGTCGCGCGGTGCAGGCAGTGGCGGCGGGGAGGTTTCTGTGGTGGTAGGGCGGCTGCTGGCGCGCTTGGGTGTGTTTCGACACTACCACGCCATGTGGCGCCAGGGGCAGGCGCGGGCGACAGAGACCGGGCGGGCGCGCATGCCGCCCCCTGAGATATACCCCGCCGGCGGAAAAGACTTCGCCTCTGTGCGTGCGGACGTGGTTGGCCTCGTGGCGCGTCTGCAGCACCAGCACGGGCGAGCGGCGCCTTTGGTGCGGCTCCGCCGTCCGCACAGCGGTAGTCACGACAGCCTCCGCAATGAAATGGGCATCGTGTGCTGCAACCGCTCCGCCCGCACACACCTTCTCAGCAGCAGCGACGGCGACACCGACTCCGACGACGACGCGGAGGACGGCGGGCGCCACAGCTCCCGCGGCGGCACAGGAGGCGACGCCGCCGCCGCCTCCAAAGCCACCGAGACCCTCGCGCACGCTATGCAGATGCTACACGCCGGCGCTGCGCAGACGCGGACCGCGGGCACGGAGGCCGGCGCGCCTGTGCGCCCGCCCTCCTCCGGGCCGTGCGCCTCTGGCGTGGCCGCGCCGCCAGACAACGTGCTCTTCATCTGCAAGCTCAACCCCGCCACGACGGGCGAGGGGCTCGCGGCCGTCTTTTCCAACTTTGGCGAGGTGCTGGCGGCGGAGGTCGCGTACGAGACGCCCGCCACCGCTGCGGATGCTGCGGGCGGCGGCGTGGCGCGGGCGAGGCCGCAGCAGAGCGGCAGCGGCAGCGCTCAGAGCACCGGCAGCGCTGCGGGGCCACGCGGCCGCAGTCTGTGCTACGGCTTTGTGACCTTCGCGGACCCCGACGCGTGCTTCAGCGCCATCCAGAAGATGGACCAGGCCCTCATCGACGACTACCGCGTGCGCGTCGACTTCTCGCAGTCGCTCTCCGGCCCTCGCCGCCACCGCCGGCCCCACCCTGCGGCGCCCACCACCGCTCCCGCCACCGCCGACCCCGGCCTCGGCCGTAAGCGCCCCCGGGGGGAGGAGGAGGGAGAGTAGAGGAAGCGGCTCGGACAGGGAAAGGAAGAGGCAAAGCGAGACTCTCTCTCTATCCACCCCCCGCCTCTCCTGTCCCCCGCCGCACACCCACACCCACAGCCTCCGCAACCGCATTCTCACATTTTTTTATTCTTTCCTCGTTCTACTCATCAACAACGCTTTCCTTTTCTTCTTCTCCGTTTTGTTCTACTCCTTACCAATAGTACTGGTGCGAGAAACACGTACGAGCGAAGGGCCTCATCCGTCTGCTTTTTGCTATATGCGCATACCAGAAGTGTTGCGCGACGCGAGAGGCCCAAAACCCCTCATGGGAAGGGCCGTTGTTATTTGAAATGCTGCTTGCGAAACCTCGCTCTGCATATGGCACAATCTGTGTTTTAGTTAACTGCAAAGTCAAGTGATTAATCCCGTCTCTGACAGCGCACGATATGACTCAACATATATGGAGCTGCTGTTTTTTTCTCTGTTTTGACACAGCTGCTCTCCACTCCCTAGTTGCTTTCATCCCCCTGCGCTAAATTACATCCCCCACCACCCGCCCTATTTCTTATATTCACGTGAAAAAAGAATAATTGTTTCTAGTTTTTACAGCAATTAGCCCAATCTTCATTTTGTAGCACCCATTCATCTAATATCCCGCTTCTTCTTCTTCTTCTTTCTCTTTCTTCAGAAAAAGACATACTTTCTATCCCCCCACAAGTCCATCAGCAATGCCCCCCAAGCGTGCTACGCAGTCCCCGTCTGCCGCCCCTGGCACGGGGCGCAAAAGAGCTCGTGGCGCGGGCGGCGAGGGAACCCAAACCCGGTTGAAGCGTGGGAGGAGCGAGGGTGGCAGTCAGAGCGACGCCCCCGTCGCCGCGGTCGGAAACGCTGGCCGCGAGGGGTCAGGCAGCGCGCCGCCCGCTGTGGCGTCGCCTCTCCTCACTGCGGGCGGCGAGCCCCACAACGCCGCAGCCGCAGCCGGCGGGCAGCCTCCGACCGCGGAGGAGCACTACCAGGCGCTCTATCAACAATTGGAGGACTTTTTCAACGTGGAAAAGGTCACACCACGGGGGTTGTGCGAGGGGGAGAAGAAGGAAATAAAGGAACTGGCCCGCAAGATCAACGAGCAGCTCTCCACAAAGGAGGTGGAGCGCATGGTGAACACAGGGACAACCTGTGATGATTGGGTGAAAGCCCTCGATGCGGCCGAGCGTGACGGCAATTTCACCGTTGCCAAGGTGTTGGAGAAGTTTGCCACCTTCCGGTTCGACGTCGAGCAACTTCCACCCGCAGCTGCCAAGCGTGCTGAAGTGGAGAACCACCTCGTGGACTTTCTCCTGAAGTCTGTGCTCCTGGATACGCTCGCGTCGCGTCTCAAGGAGCGTCTATGTGAGGGACCACTTGCCTCAATTGCTCAAAAGTTCTCCACACCCTTTGTTTGCTCTGAGGATCACGTCGACACGTTCAACACTCCACACGATGTGGTGAATGAAGGAGTAGTGGAGAACGAACTCGAAGGCAAGTATACAGATGTTAAAGAATCCATTCAAGAGCTCAAAATCTCTGCAGATATTGAAGCGGTGTCGAGAAGGCGAGCCTTCCCCGTCGTCATCGGGGGAGAGAGCGGGAGCGGCAAGACGTTCTTTTCTGCGCTGACGCCCAAATTCTTGCTGCAAGCGAAGAGCGCACAGAGTATACGTAAAAACGACGTACTCACCATCTACACGTGCGCAGCAATTCAGACGGACCGAGGAGCACCGGAGCTATCTGCCGTCAAAAAACGTGATGCTGAACTCCAAGAGGCAAAGGCAAACAAGAAGTCGCTCGTAGAGTATTACGATCGGCGCACAGAAGCAGCAGCCGCTTACCTGAAACTCCTTGTCCAGGATGCTATCGGCTACAGAGGCGTGTTGACGCTTCCCAACGATCAACTGCTTGAGCGCGTGTTTATCATTGTCGATGAGCTCTTTTCGCAGCCAGAGCTCTTTCGCTCGCTGCTCGTTTGGGGTACCCAGCAATATAGGCTGCTAGAATTCACCAAGGCTTTTGCCAAAAAAGCACAACTCATTTGCTGCAGCACTGGCAGCTGGAGCTTTCGCTTAAATGAGGGAAGTATGCCGGGGTGGTACATCAGTACCATCATGCGACCGTCGCCGCTTGTATTCCACCGTCTCACTAGTGGTCAGAAAGATGCAGAGGAGTACTTGGAAAACCCTTTTTTCTTCGCCGTGGTGACGAACCGCCGCATTGGCGCCATCGCCGCTCATATCATGTGCGCGGAAGGAAATCCCAGCTTGAGGCAGAACAACGTGACCCCGCCCGACGAGGCAGCGTCACAGAACAACGGAGGAGCGCCGCCTTCAGCAGGTCCTGTCCTTCCAGACAGTATAAGCAGCGGCGTAGACTTGAGTGCTGGCCAGATTGCCTTCCGTGCCGTTCAGCAATACTGCAGTATGAACGACCTACGACACTTTAGCGGATTCGCCGCAACCGCCGTCACGCTTGAGGGGCTGCGTTGCCTCATCGCTCACAACCCGGTGGAACCGACGAGCGAGAGGCTGCTGTTCCAGTCGATGCACGACTGCAGCCCCGTCCAGCTCGGCTCCTTCTCCGCCTGTACCACGGTCAAGCCAAGCAGTGAGCCCAAGCACACTGTTAGCTTCACCGTCAGTCTGGCACAGCTGGTGATGACCACTATTCGCTACGGAGCCTTGCCGCACATGTTTGAGAACTCACCAAACTCCTTTGAGCAGCTGAACGCACTCGTATTTGCTGCCGTTCTTGACGCTGTGCGTGTGCTGCCGCCGTGGGAAGGGGACGAGGAGGGCCGTGTGAGAGTCTTGAAAGATATGAAAAAGACGGAAAATAATGAAGAACAGCGATCGTTTGAGCGTGCCCTGCGCGGAGGAGACGTTGCTGGCCGTTGGGTATCCGTCGGTCATCTTCTCAGTACACTCGATCTTTCCTGGAAGTATGACAAAGAGGCGGCATCAAAGGGAGAAGGTCTCTGGGGTGCGATGCTGGAGCACACCACTGTCGCGCCGCTGCTCTTCTCTAATAAATGTCTCGCTCCTCCCTCCTGTGGCGGGTACTTAGACGGCGATGACTTCATTGATGTATATGGGAAGAAATCGTCTCTCGTCGATAAATTACCACAAGCATTCGTTGTTGTCAACGGAGAGAACGCGCCGTACGCAGATTTCCTCGCCGTGGCCCACGACGTGCTCTTTCTAGTGCAGTGTAAACTGACTGTAGAGAACTTTGGAAGTCAAGATGAGGTAAAGACTGAGCTTGCGAAGATGGGGTTTAAGCATATGAATGGCGGTAACGAAATTCTTCCAAACAGCGGCAGTACGAAGTGGGACTACAGCTGTCATTTCGATTACACTGCGGACTTGCTGAAGAAATACAAGTGCAACTTAGCTGTTCCAATCTTTTGTGTATCGGGGAGGGCGTCGGACAGGGGTAGACAAGTGGTGGCAACTGGGCATGGCTGGCAAGGCACTGTGCCGTTTGTGAATTTTAATGCTGGCGTGATGAAAACCTTCGTTGGTGAAGGTGCTGTGTAGCCGACGATAAAAGGGGCAGCGATTGTCCTCCCCCCCCCCCCCGGGGGAAGAGCCACACGCAGAAAAGTGGAGGAGGGGTGGATGCTGCAGAACACACCTCAATGAATGGAGAGCGAGAGCTGCTGCACTCCTCGCGGCGTTAGGCAGCGCTCGTCGCAGCACACGCACATCCTTCTTGCAACTTGTTTTTCACAGACCCCTCTGCCCTCCGCTCGTCCCGCAGGAGACCGGAAAAGAGCCTTCAACATCAATACTGTTCCAGTTTCTCCTCCGCGTTCTCTCTGCTCCCCTTTTCTTTATCCCTCGATGTGCCAGGTTGGCGTTGGTCTTCTTTTTTATTTTTTCTTGGGCTTTCGCACCTCCCAGTCTGCTAGGGGGCTAAAAAGAAAAGTGCCCCTGTAGTGCTTTGATGTGGGGGGGGGGGCGGGACGTGACCTCATTACAGCCCGACAGCTCCTCCTGGCAGTCACTACATCACAACTTTCATCCTCATTTTGCCTCTTCCACACTGCTCCATTCTTCTTTCATGACTCGTTTCTTTTCCTTTCACACTTTCAAACTGTTCTTCTACTTATTTTTTTTGTCCCTGATTACTCTCATTTCTGTTTTGAGGATCGCCTCATGCTGGATCTCTTCGCATGATAATTCTTTGGCGTTCTTGTTTCTTTATACGAATATCTCAGATTATTTTTAAAACTCTCTCACACCTCTTTCATTTTTTAGTTGTGCTTTCTCCCGTTTCATTCAATTACTCCACTTTACATTTTTTTTTTTTTTTGGCAGTCAACTATCTATTCAGGTGCCTCGTAACTCTTAGTGTTACGCTGCACACACAAGCACACATACACACACGTCGATAAACGACGACGACAACAACAGTAACCAATCGGGTTTTACAGAGTGCTATGGCACCTCATCTTTTTAAAATACTTGACAAGTGCGTTGTGAGTCTTGACAATATGTTTCCAGAGCCCCTTTCTCTCTCTCTCTCTCTCTCTCTCTCTCCGATTGGTTCGTGATTGCCAATGATGTGAGTTTGTTCGTGTTGACTTGACGGTATACGTTGTGTCGACGTACCCGCGACGGATTACGTTCCACACCAGAATTCTGTGCTGTGCCCCCCCCCCCTTATTATTTTCTGTTCTGCTCATTCTTCTTTTTTCTTTGAAAGAGTAATAAAACGCTTTACTTTCTATCACTATTCTTATTGCCACATTTTATAATTTCTGGACACACTTATTCTTTTCTTTCATCATTATTCTCCTGATATATCACTTTCACTCGACATTTTTCTTTCTCATACAGCTTCTTTTCTTCGCCGTATTATCGCGACCAAGAAACTCGCACACCCGCATGCAGATCCGACGCTCGCGACGCCTCTTGCTCCCCAGCGGAACTCGCCATACGGATTCTTTTTTCCTTTGGTTCATAAAAAAAAAAATCTGTTGACAATAAGAAAACGTAACACTCTTTTTTTTTCTCTTTCTTCCTTTGTGCGACTTGCTTTCCTTCTTTCTCTATTATTCCATTCTTCCATTTCTTTTCAGATTTTCAGACTTTTATTTCTATCCCCCCCAATTGCTTCTATTTTTCTTCTATTTTTGTCTCAAATACTTTTTTATTGTCATTTGAAGCTTCACTCGTTTTTTTTATTTTCGAACTACTTCAGATTCTTTGAGGCTTCCCATTTTTGTCCTTCTACTTTTTCCTTGTGCTGTATCTTTAACTCTATCAGATTATTTTCTCATCCACCAACTGCCCCATTCATACACCTTGTGGGACCTCGTGTCATGCCGCACAGGCAAAAGAGAGATAATATCAACAGCTCGCGACGGAGAGCCTGCCCGCTCCGTTCCTGCGGGTGCAAGCGCCGGCCTCCGCCGCATGCCGCAACCACTCGTTTGTGAACCTCTTTTCTTTTACGGGATTTCATGAGTCTACGTGCCCGACGGTCGTGTCATTATTTTGTTGTTGTTGTTGTTGTCGTGTCTCCGCACAGGTGCTGTTGCGGAGCGTCACCGCCCGTCGTGACCTTGACTCCCACGCACACACACACAAAAGTGAGGGTACTTCTTATGCGCCACACGCTGCCGCTTGCCACCTGCTTACACGCTTCTCTTCTTCGTTCTCCTTCTCTTTCTCTCTCACTTTTGCACACTCACACACACACTCCGAAGAACGCATGATTAGTGCCCGCCTATCTCTTTTCACTGCTTGGCCCAACACAAGAGTGTCAAAGAGTGCCAGCACAAGAACTGCCAGAGCCACTTCCGAAATGCACTGTTTCAGAGGACGACACAGGCGCGCAGGCGTTTACCCCACCGCACCGGATGAGGCGTCGCGGGAGGGGGCGTCCGGTGGGGTGGCGCACGCCCCTCTCCCCTCTCCTCTTTCTCAGTTGAGTCCGTTTGGCGCGCCGCGGACGCTGTGGCCTGCGCGCTACTCGGAGTGGAGGGGGAAGGAGTGATACGGCACTAGACTCGCGCGCCCAGCGGGTGCCTTGACGGTGGATATGGGATCGCCTGACCGCCCTCCATGCGGGAGGCGAAAGGAAAGGTGCGCCGGTGTGTGTGTGTGTGTGGGGGGGGGTCCTTTAGGGTGGGCGGCTGAGGAGGCAAAAGTGCCTAGTGTAGTTCAAAGTGTGGCGTATTCCACGGCTCGAACACGCCCGCACGGCACCTCTGGCGCTAGTTTTGTGCTCCACCTCCCCAGACATGTGTGTGCGAGCGGCAGCGGGGACGTCGGTTGTGCGGGGCCGGTTCTGCAGAACGGCGCCGGTTCAGCGAGCCTTTTCCGTAGGCTCTGCTGACCGCCAGCTCCATTTCCTTCCTGCTGTGTGCGCCGGCACTGTTGTTCGCCGTGGGGCCTTTACAAATCCGGACTACTGTGCCGGGTGTGCTCATTGGGAGGAACAGGGAAGACGGCGCTTGAACGGGCTGCGGGCTGGTGCCAAGGAGAGGGCGGAGGTAAAGGGCGGCGACGCCCGTCGCCCGACGCGCTGTGTCGTGGTGCGTGAGGTGCTGCTTCTAAAGTACCTCTCTCTCTCTCTCTCCCTCCACGCAGCCTGACCCATGAGCGTTGGTCACTGGAAGGCAAATAGTACTGCTTATCTCTGAGGCTCGCTGGAGTGATATTCTGCATGGCAAGCGGCTGCTGTTTCAGGCATCACTTCCTCACCTTCTTGCTCCATTTATTGCCCCTCTGTCAACTCACAATCACTCTCTCTCTCTCTCTCTCTCTCTCTCTCCTTCTCTCTAAACCGCTTATAGGTTATAGTGAACATTCATAAATTCTTTCCAATTCTCCTAGCCACATTCCGATTCTGCATCTTCGCCATCTGCTTCCATATTTTTTAAAAACTATTTTGAACTCCTGTTTCTTTTTTTTTTTCTTGTCCTCAAACAGCTATATTCATCTTCTTCTTTTTTTTTTTTTACAGTTTCGAGTACCACCGCTCCAGTCCTCATATGTCCTCGAACCGCCGGAACTCTACTTCTGCAACGAAGGCAGGCGTTGGACGCAAGCGCCCCCGCGCCGACAGCAGCGAGTCAGCACCAAACACACAGCGTGCTCTGGCGGATGCGTACTCTCAGTTTCGTGACTTCTTGGACCCTGAAGCGATTTCCGCCAAGCCGGTGACGACGGAGGCGGAGAAGGCGAATCTTCGCCGGCTTGCCAAGAATATCAACGAGAATCTTCCCAAGGGGGTTCTCGAGATGATGACGAACACTGCAGACACACTCACTTTGTGGAGGAGAGCCCTTCCAACGGGCAAGGGCATGCACGACAACGAGAAGACCGTGGTAGTCGTGCAGAGGTTTGTGACTAGTGCTTTTTATGTTTCTGATTTTCCGAAGACCGACGACGGCCGCCTCGCGTTAGTGCGGAAGGTTCTGAAGTTCGTCGGCGCTTCGCTGTTCCGCGGCGTACTGGAGGTGCACATCAATAATGTGTTCCACCGCCGGACCGAGAAAATCAAAAAGAAATTGGGCATGTATCCATGTCCGATTCTTTGCAGCAATACGCGCATCAAAATTTTTGCCACGAAACTGAGTATTGTCAACGAGTGGGCTGCCCAGTATCCGCTCAGCCCCGCCGATGATCCCGCCACGGACGCCAGTGAGCAAATCAAAAGTCTTGCGGATGCGAAGAAACTGGGGAGAGCCAACGATCACCCCATCGTCATCGGTGGCGACAGCGGTAGCGGGAAAACAATATTTTCGGTGCTGGCGCCGGGACACCTGCTTGCAGAAACAGGTGTGAGCGACGATTATATAAAGAGGAGTGCGCTTGTGATTTACGGATACGCCTCAGACGTCGATCGCCCATTACGTAAGACCGTCAGCGCGGCAGATTACGCCCTGCAGAGGGCGAAGAACGAAAAAGCAGATAACGTCGACGACCTTCGCAAGAAAAGGAATGATGCGGCCAGCGCATTCCTCCAGAGCCTCGTGAGTGATGCCCTTAACTGGAAAGGAGAGCTGACTCTCCCAGAGGAGAAGAAGTATGCGTTTTTATTCATTGTTGTGGATGAGCTCTCCTCCGAGAGGGAGGTCTTTCGCTCGCTACTTGTAGGGGGCAAAGAACAGCAGGACATTTTGAGCTTCGCGGAAAAATTCGCACACAAAACGCAGCTCATCTGCTGCGCGACTGGGGGCCGCTCCGTCTTAGACTCGTCCGGAACCTCTCTGAGCAACTACGACGTGGTGCACATGGGGCCGTCCGAGCGCCTTTTTAAGTTGCTCCTAACGCAAGGAGGCACCGAGGACGAAGTTATTGAGGGTCTACTGAGCAACTGGATCCTCGCAGCGGTCGTGAAGAACCGCCGCATCGCCACGTTTGCCGCGGAGACTCACCTTGGTAAGGGCATCATAAATATTAAGCCGAAAAGTGAAAAGAGGTCGGATCTGGTGGCGCATGCCAGCTTCCTCGCGGAAAGTGCAATTAAGAGATATGCTGGAGTGAATGCACTCCGTAACTTTTCCCAAAGAGCCGCAACCGCGATCATGCTGGAGGCACTGCGCCGTCTGCTACTGTGGGACCCCGAGGCGCAGCCCGACGTGGGTAAACTGTTCGAGTCCATGGACGTGTGCAACCCCCTGTCGCTGGGAACGTTTTCCGAATTCCAAAGTGAGAAAACAACAGGCGGTGCTAATACCACGCATAAAGAGTTTCGAGTCGTGGTCACCACCGCGCAGCTCGTGATGGCCGCCCTCCGCTACGGCGCCTCCTCGGCGATAATGCAGGCCACGCCGGCAGGCTTCGAGTCGATGAGTGCGCACATGTTCGCGCTCTTTCTTAATGCGATGCGGGTAGTTGCTCGATGGGACGGGAGTGAGGAAGACCGCGTGCATTGCTTGGGGAAAACGCGCCACTGGACGAACGAGAAGACTCTCCGCAAGTTCGCCAGTGCCCTGCGCGGCAGAGATGCGGTCCCCCCCGTTTCCCTCGCCGCCTTCCTTCGGGCGCTCGACGACGAGTGGACGAGGGGTGTCAACAAGAAACTGCTGTCAAATGCTGACGCAGTAGACCCCGAAGAGGTGATGTTAATGCACTCATCTGTCGATCTTCCTGTGGCGTTGCCAGACAAGCTTCAGCCCGGCACAGAGGAGCACGCGCAGAAGCTCGACGCAACCTTTAAAGAAATGCAAACAGAAATCTTCACAGGAGCCGCAGTTGTCATGCTGA
Organism: Kentomonas sorsogonicus; assembly: GCA_030347455.1. Taxonomy (NCBI): domain Eukaryota; phylum Euglenozoa; class Kinetoplastea; order Trypanosomatida; family Trypanosomatidae; genus Kentomonas; species Kentomonas sorsogonicus. The sequence continues at coordinate 233,689 of JAQOSZ010000153.1, read as the reverse complement.
ACGCCGACCAGGCGTCCTACGCGGACTTCATTGCCGTCTGCGACGGCGTGCTGTTCTTGGTGCAGTGCAAAGACTGCCCGACGGTGGGTTTTGGCGAAACAGATGAAGTCCGGGAGGAGCTGGCCAGGATGGGCTTCATGAGCGCGGACGGCACGGGAGATTCTTTTCCGGCCAAAACAACATCGGAGGATTGTGAAGAGTGTGCTTCGTTCACTCATTCTTTAATGGAAACATTCGGTTGCAGGATAGCTGTGCCTCTTTTTTATCTTTCTGAACACACAAGTGACGTAGAGCTCTCTACTACAGGCCGAGAAGTAATCGCTGCCGGCCACGGCTGGCGCGGCCCCGTGCCGTTTGTGCGCATGTCGGCTACTGTTGAGAAGTCTTTCCTACGCAAAAAGATCCCCACCCCTACGTCGTGTGCCACCGCTACTCCCGCTGCTGCTGCCGCTGCCGTCCCCTGCAAGTAAGCGACAGACCGCAGTACAGCGCATCCAGAGAGGCCTGCGTCCAAGGGGGGCGCCGCGGCATCACTCAAGAAGCGGACCAAGCCACATCGCCGCGGCTGAGCGGTGGTCGGCTGTGTTACCTTTGGGGAGCGATTGGCTTTGTTTCCCTTTTTCTTCCCTTCTTTGCCACTTCCACCCCTGTCCTTTGTCTGCTATCTTCTCTGCCGCGGCGCTATAGACGGCCGCTTACCACTCCACTATGCCTTCCCGTGCTCTAGTTGGCTTTCCCCCTCCCCCTCCCCCTCCCTCCCTCCCCCCATTGCCTTGTCCTTTCCATTTTCGCAAATCATGCATATCCGCGACGGATTATTTCCCCCCCCCCAGAATTCAGTGTTGTACCTCCATACTTCATTTCTTTTCTGCCCCTCTTTCTTTTAATATTGAAACAGTAATAAAACGCGTTTTTTTTCTATCACTGTTCTTATTATTGCCACATTGTACAATACTCTATTTGATTGCGTGCTTCCACCCTTTCATATCTTTTTTCTTTATTATTGCTTCATTCTTTTCTCTTTTCTGCATGCGCTTCTTTTTTTTTTTTCTCTCATCATTCCTTTCCTAGTATAATTCTCTTACTCGATATATTTTTTTTTATAATTATTTCATACATATTCTGTCATTGGTCGTATTATCGAGCCCAACAAACTCGTAACACCCACATACAGATCCGGCATTTGCGACGTCTCTTGCTCCCCAGCGGAAGTCGCCATACTGATTCTTTTTTCTCCGGGCTTATATATATATATATAAATGAAACCCTTTTAAAAATAAGAAAACGTAATACCCTTTTTTTTCTTCCCTTGTGCGACTTGCTTTCCTTCTTCCTCTATTATTCCATTCTTCCATTTCCTTTCAGATTTTCAGACCTTTCCTCCACCTTCCCCGATTGCCTCCCATTTTTGTTCTATTTTTGCCCCATGCCTTTTATTGTCATCTGAAGCTTCACTTGCTTCTTTTCTTTTTTCTAACTATTTCGTATTTCCTGAAGCTTCCTATTTTTGCCCTCCCACTTTTTCCTTGTGCTGTATCTTTTAACTCGTTCAGATTCTATTATTGTCTCATTCACCAATTGCTTCATCCTCACACCCTGTGGGGGCTAGCGCCGTGCCACACACACAAAAAAGAGAGAGAGATAATAACAACAACACCTCGCGACAGAGAGCCCACCAGCTCCGCTCCTGCGGGTGTGGCTGCCGACGGACTCCGCCGCATGCCGCAGCCACTCGAATGCGCACCTCTTCTGTTTTTTCCTGTGATATCATGAATCTAATGCCCAACAGTCGTGCTATTATTTTTAGGCGTATCTCTGCGCAAGTGCTTCCGCGGAGTGCGGCCTGCTGCCGTCCGCCGTGACCTTCACACACACACACACACACACACACACACTCCCATACACACACACACACACACACACACACACGCAAACCGATATGGAAGAAATAAAAGAAGAAAGAAAAGGAAAGTTGCTGACCCATATTTCACTTCATTTCGTCTCTTCTCATATTATCTCTTCCGTTTTATTCCTCCCTCTCTCCCTCCCCTCTCCTTTCTTTTATTGTTTTTTCTTTCTCTCTCCCTCTCTCTTCAAACGAAACTTAACCGACTAACTATATATTAAGACACATCTACAGGTAAAACTAACTCCAAACTAAAGCACGATTGAAAACAAAAACATTTTAAAAAATCATCTGCAATACGATCGAACATACCTATAGAGTTCCACCGAATAATTCACATATTGCATATTGTTAAAATAAAGCGAAAGAGAAAAGTTGAATCCTCTTTTTCCATCTTCTTATTCTATTTTCTTATTCTATTATTGAAGCTTTTAATAAAGAAGTAGTTAAAAAAAAATAAAGAAATCATCAGCTGTTGATAGAGAATATCATATACAGAGAGAGGAAAAACAAAAGAAGCAAACAACATTCTATCGATACCCACCCCACGTACTCACTGTCGCTTCTTTTTTTTTTTCTTTTCCCTCTTCTTTCAAATTGTTTTTCCTTTTTCAGTCAGCTGCGCGACCGCAAACCGAAACCCGGGAAGCAAACTACGACATCTCCGGGTACCTAGCCTAGTCCGGCAATCCAGTTTTTTTTTTTTCGGGGAAGATAAACACAAGAAAACAACACAACAACAACAACATCCACACAACCAAACAAGCACCAATACGGAATCTCTTTACGTCACAGCAACGATGAAGCCGTATGTGAAGGCGGAGCTTGTGCTGCACGGCGGGGAGCGTTTCGAGGGCTACAGCTTCGGCTACGAGGAGAGCGTGGCCGGCGAGGTGGTCTTCGCGACCGGCATGGTGGGCTATCCTGAGAGCCTCACGGACCCGTCGTACCAGGGGCAGATCCTCGTTCTGACGTCCCCGATGGTGGGCAACTACGGCATCCCGGCGGTCGAGGACGACTGGTTCGGCGTGACCAAGTACTTTGAGAGCCAGGGCGGCAAGATACACGTCAGCGCGGTGGTGGTGCAGGAGTATTGCGACCAGCCGGACCACTGGGAGCTGTACCAGTCGCTCGGCGAGTGGCTGCGGCAGAACAAGATCCCCGGCATGATGGCCGTCGACACGCGCAGCATCGTCCTCAAGCTGCGCGAGATGGGGACGGCGCTGGGGAAGATGCTCGTGGCCGGCGGCGACGTTCCCTTTGTCGACCCCAACACCCGCAACCTCGTCGCCGAGGTGAGCACCAAGACGCGCCGCACGTACGGCCACGGCACGCTGGTGATCCTCGTGATTGACATGGGCGTCAAGCTGAACACGCTGCGCTGTCTGCTCAAGTACGACGTGACGCTGGTGGTGGTGCCGCACGACTGGGACATCACCACCGAGGCCTACGACGGGCTCTTCATCTCCAACGGGCCTGGCAACCCGCAGCTGTGCACGAGCACCATCCGCAGCGTGCGCTGGGCGCTGCAGCAGGAGAAGCCCATCTTCGGCATCTGCATGGGGAACCAGATGCTGGCGCTCGCCGCCGGCGGGAACACCTTTAAGATGAAGTACGGCCACCGCGGGCAGAACCAGCCGTGCAAGTGCCTGCTGGACGACCACGTCGTGATCACGACGCAGAACCACGGCTTCGCGGTCGACTTCGCCTCCATGTCGGACGAGTGGATGGAGTACTTCACAAACCCCAACGACAACAGCAACGAGGGCCTGTGGCACAAGACGAAGCCGTTCTGCAGCGTGCAGTTCCACCCCGAGGGGCGCTGCGGGCCGCAGGATACCGAGTACCTCTTTGGTGAGTACGTGCAGCGCGTGAAGCGCTCCAAGGTGCGCGAGAGCGTCAAGTTCAAGCCCAAGAAGGTGCTGGTGCTGGGCGCCGGCGGCATCGTGATCGCGCAGGCGGGCGAGTTCGACTACAGCGGCAGCCAGTGCCTCAAGTCGCTGCGCGAGGAGGGTGTCGAGACGGTGCTCATCAACCCCAACATCGCGACCGTGCAGACCGACGAGGACATGGCGGACCGCATCTACTTTGTGCCCCTCACCGCCGAGGCCGTGGAGCGCGTCATCGAGAAGGAGCGGCCGGACGGCATCATGCTGGGGTGGGGCGGCCAGACGGCCCTCAACTGCGGCCTGCAGCTGCACGAGCGCGGCGTCCTCGGCAAGTACCACGTGCAGGTGCTCGGGACGCCGGTCTCGGTGATCGCCGTGACGGAGGACCGCGAGCTCTTCCGCGACACGCTGCTGCAGATCGACGAGCAGGTGGCCAAGTCGGCCGCCGTCGTCAGCGTCGAGGAGGCGCTCCGGGCCGCGGCCGACATTGGCTACCCGATGATGGTGCGCGCCGCCTACACGCTGGGCGGGCAGGGCAGCGGCATCGTCCACAGCGACGACGAGCTGCGCGCCAAGGTGGCGGTGGCGCTCGCAACCGCGCCGCAGGTGCTGCTAGAGCAGAGCGTCGCCGGGTGGAAGGAGGTGGAGTACGAGGTGGTGCGCGACATCTACGACAACTGCATCACCGTGTGCAACATGGAGAACTTCGACCCGATGGGCATCCACACGGGCGAGTCTATCGTCGTCGCGCCATCGCAGACGCTCAGCAACGACGAGTACCACATGCTCCGCAGCGCCTCCATCAAGATCATCCGCCACCTCGGCATCGTCGGCGAGTGCAACATCCAGTACGGCCTCGACCCCTTCTCGCACAAGTACGTCGTCATCGAGGTGAACGCGCGCCTGTCGCGCTCCTCCGCCCTCGCCTCCAAGGCCACCGGCTACCCCCTCGCCCACGTCGCCACCAAGATCGCGCTCGGCAAAGGGCTCTTCGAGATCATGAACGGCGTCACCAAGACCACCATGGCGTGCTTTGAGCCGAGCCTCGACTACGTGGTCGTCAAGGCGCCGCGGTGGGATTTGAACAAGTTCAACATGGTGAGCGAGGACATCGGCTCGATGATGAAGAGCGTCGGCGAGGTGATGGCGATTGGGCGCACCTTTGAGGAGGCGCTTCAAAAGGCGATCCGGATGGTTGACCCGGGCAACGCCGGCTTCGGCATCCCCAAGCGCTTTGACGAGCCCGACTGGGACTACATGGAGCACGTGCGGCACCCCACGCCGTACCGCATCCACGCACTCTACCGCGCCTTCCGCGAGGGCCACACCGTGGAGGAGATCTACCAGGCGACGAAGATCACCCGCTTCTACCTCTACAAGCTGGAGAATCTCGTCAAGATGGAGCAGTACACCGCCGAGAAGTACGGCGCGCGCGGCGTCTCGGCGCTTCCGCGCGAGCTGCTGGTGGACCTCAAGGCCCACGGCTTCAGCGACATCCAGCTCGCGCGCCTGTTCACCGGCGGCGTCACCCCGGCCGACGTCCGGGCGGCGCGGCTGCAGCAGAACGTGCTCCCGTTTGTGAAGCAGATCGACACCGTCGCCGGCGAGTACCCCGCCGCGCAGTGCTGCTACCTCTACACCACCTACAACGCCCAGCGGGACGATGTACCCTTCACGGAGCGCATGTACACGGTGCTCGGCTGCGGTGTGTACCGTATCGGCAACAGCGTCGAGTTCGACTACGGCGGAGTGCTGGTGGCGCGCGAGCTGCGGCGCCTCGGCAACAAGGTCATCATGATCAACTACAACCCCGAGACGGTCTCGACCGACTATGACGAGTGCGACCGCCTCTACTTTGACGAGGTGTCGGAGGAGACGGTGCTCGACATTTTGCACAAGGAGCGCACGCGCGGCGTCGTCATCTCGCTCGGGGGCCAGATCGTGCAGAACATGGCGCTGCGCCTCAAGCAGGCCGGCCTCCCCATCCTCGGCACCGACCCGGCGTGCATCGACATGGCCGAGGACCGCAACAAGTTCTCTGCCATGTGCGACGAGCTGGAGGTGCCGCAGCCGGAGTGGGTGTCGGCGACGTCGCTCGAGCAGGTGCTCGAGTTCTGCGACCGCGTCGGCTACCCCACGCTGGTGCGCCCGTCGTACGTGCTCAGCGGCTCCGCGATGGCCGTCATCGCGAGCAAGGAGGACGTGCGGCGCTACCTGCTGGAGGCGTCGCTCGTGTCGGGGGAGCACCCGGTGGTGGTCAGCAAGTACTTTGAGGGCGCGATGGAGTACGACGTGGACATCGTCGCGCACCACGGCCGCGTCCTCTGCTACGCCATCTGCGAGCACGTCGAGAACGCCGGCGTGCACTCGGGCGACGCGACCATGTTCCTGCCCCCGCAGAACACCGACAAGGAGACGATGAAGCGCATCTACGACTCGGTCACCCGCATCGCCGAGAAGCTCGATGTGGTCGGCCCGATGAACGTGCAGTTCCTGCTGACGCGCGAGGGGCAGCTGCGCGTCATCGAGGCCAACGTCCGCAGCTCCCGCTCCGTCCCGTTCGTCTCCAAGACCCTCGGCATCTCCTTCCCCGCCGTGATGGTCTCCGCCTTCCTCGCCGGCCGCGACGACAACCTCGTGCCGATCAAGCGCGCCAAGATGACACACATTGGCTGCAAGGCGAGCATGTTCAGCTTCAACCGCCTCGCCGGCGCCGACCCGATCCTCGGCGTCGAGATGGCCTCCACCGGCGAGATCGGCGTCTTCGGGCGGAGCAAGGGCGAGGTCTTCCTCAAGGCGATGCTCTGCCAGAACTTCCGCCTCCCCAAGCGTGGCTTCTTCGTCGCCTGCGACGCCCCGGAGCTCGCGGAGGAGCTGATGCCGTACATCGCGCGGCTTGCCGCGTCGCTCAAGGTGTACTGCAGCGCCGCCGTCGCGCCGGTGCTCGCGGAGTTCGGCATCGAGCACGAGGTGCTGCTGCAGCCGGGCGAGGCGGCAACGGCGGCGGCAGAGGCGGCGGACGCTGACGGAAACACCAACGCCAACGCCAACGGCGGGAGCGGCGGTGCTCTCGCCAGCTACGCCGAGCGCATCGCCGCGCGCGACACCATCGACCTGGTCATTCAGATCCGCGACAAGAAGCGCGACTTTATGCTGCGCCGCTGCACGCGCGAGACGGCGCCGCCGGACTACTGGGTGCGCCGCCTCGCCGTCGACTACAACACGCCGCTTGCTGACGGAGCCCAACCTTGTGAAGCTCTTCTGCGACGCGCTCGAGTACACCCCGGAGACCATCGAGATCGAGCCCTTCCAGCACTACGTCCCCAAGATCTACCACAAGATCGAGAACAACAACTGCGCGATGCTGCGGCGCTACAAGGTGGGGCTGATGATCACCGACAACAACGACAGCAAGGTGCTGGCGCTGCGGCTCGGCCAGGAGGCGCTGGACGTCACCTGCTTCCACGCCTTCCTCGGCGGCGACAACATCGACAAGTTCGAGAAGGCCTTCAGCAGCCTTGACGTGCCGGTCGTGGTGGTCGACCTCCGCAGCGAGATCGCCGACGCGGCCTTCGACTTCATCATGTGCCAGACGCTCGACGAGAACAAGAACTGGCACCTCTCCAAGCTGAGCTGGCACATATTCGGCAAGAACCTGCTGCCGGCCATGTGGGAGCGCAACATGACGGTCGTCGCGCAGAGCTCCAAGCAGAGCCGCAAGGAGACGGGCTTCGAGAAGTACGTGCACATGTACGTGCCGAAGATGGGCGTCTACAACGCGTGGCGCGACACGCGGCTGATGGAGGACATCCGCACCCCCGCTGAGCAGATCACCTTCCTCCGCCAGCACGGCGTCAAGGCGACCGCCGCCAAGAACGGCCAGGTGCACAGCTCCGTCTGCGGCGTCACCTACGTGTGCGACAACGTGCGCGACCTGCCGCAGCCGACCATGGTGCGCGCCATCCGCGACTGCAGCGCGACGCCCGAGTTCGTCTCGCTCACCTTCCGCGCGGCGCGCTGCGTGTGCGTCAACGGGGTCGAGGTGACGCCGCTGCTGGCGCTGCAGATGACCAACGAGGTGGCGGGGCGCAACGGCGTCGGTCTCGCCCGCACCCGCGACGGCACGATGCACGAGGCGCCCGGCATGACGCTGCTCTCCGTCGGCCTGCAGTTCCTCTACGACGTCTACTTTGACCGCACCGCAAAGGACCTGTTTCACATGTACTCGCGCCACATCGCGATGCAGATCGCCGCGAGCAACTACTCGGAGAAGCACACGCAGTCGGCTGTCGAGGCGGTGCGCTACCTCGCCTCCGACGTCAACGGCATCGTCGAGCTCGAGCTGCACCAGGGCGAGATTATCTTCCTGAAGCTCTCGCAGCTCAACAGCGACGCCCCCACGGCCCAGCCGCAGCGGCGCGCGGGCGCCGGCGCCGGGCTCGTGACGGAGGAGGAGATGGAAGAGGTGTTCCAGCCGGGCAACGGCTCCTTCAGTGATGTGCAGTGGTAATTTAAACTCTTGTGGTTCTCTCTCTTTTTGTTTTCCTTCTTGTGTTTCTGTTTCTGTTTCCTTTCGTTTCTTTCTTCTCTCTCTTTTCCTCTTCTCTCAGGGTTCGAGTAGCTCCTGGGCTACGCGATAAAGTGAATGACGAAGCGTAACGAAGAGACAGAGAGAAAGGGAGGAAACATCCAAGCAAACAAACATAACAAAAGGAGAGTATTCCCCGCACACAGTCGGCGAGAGAAAATAGAAAAGAAAGAGTGGAGCGAGGACACTCGGGATGTTTCGACCTCTCTTTTTTTCTTTTATATTATTATTTTTTTCTCTCTCTCTCATTACCTTACTCTCACTGCCTTCCTTGCTTCCTCACCCCTTTTGTTTTTCTGCTTAATACAAGAAGCATTTTCTTGTTTGCTTCCCATGACCCCTTCCACCGTCTTTGAGCTTTTAAAATATATTCTAGCCCTTTACCAATCCTCATACATTCTTCATTCTCTCATTAATTTCAACTTTCAAGGTGAATACTTGCGCGCCGCCATGAGAAGTATTTGCCCATCATCATCTCTTCTTTTTTTCCTCCCTATTCGTTAACACATAATATATTCATAATCTCTATTTGCACGACTTAACTTGTTATGAATTTCAAAATAATATATTAAAAAGTTCATATACATTAAAAGGATTTCATCAAATGAGGAAAAAAAAAAGAGCATTAACAACTGATCTAGGTGGGAGAGGTGATTACGAGTTTTGAGTAATTTACTCTTCTTTGAGGAGGAGGAGAAGTACACACACACAGATATATGTAGATGTATAGAGGTGAAGGAGTGGGACGCTTCAGGCAATGAAACTCGTCGATGCTGATCGGTCCTCATGAACGTATATGCGGACGCGTACACTAGTCCCACTCGCACATTTTTGTGAGTGGTACTTTTGTGTTTGCGGAGTCATGACCCTTCCCACTATGAACCACACTCGTTTCACGGATCTCCCCTCGACTGCTTTCCTCATCTCTCCGTCTTTTCTCCCTGTCGTCCGTGGTAGAGCACACACACACACACACACGCACAACCAAAACGTATCGCTCACAAGCCATCAGCATCAGAAGGAAAATAAAAGAAATCACAAACACAAGGACAAATCACACCGCTTCACAACGACGTTCCGCCGCCTCCGCCAGCGTCTGCCGATACTCTGCGGCTTGTCCTCTCCTCACTACCACCACCGCTGCTGCCCCCCTCGCTCCTTCTCCGTACTTTCTGCGAACCCACCCGTTGCGACACCCGCCGGCATGATCGTCACGCTGCCGCCGCTCATTGACTGCCACGTGCACTTCCGCGAGCCCGGGCTGGAGAGCAAGGCGGACATGGCGAGCGAGAGCGCCGCGGCGGTGCACGGGGGCGTGCGCGCCGTGTGCGACATGCCCAACACCAAGCCGCCGACGCAGTCCATCGCCGCGCTGCGCGACAAGGTCGAGCGCGCCGCCGCCTCCGCCGACAAGCGCTGCCGCCTGTACTTTTTCTTCGGCGCGACGGCGGAGGCGCACCTTGCGGAGCTAGAGCGACTCTACACGGACCCGGCGCTGGCGGAGCTGCGCGCCCACTGCTGCGGCCTCAAGCTGTACCTCGACAACAGCACCGGCGACCTCAAGTCGAGCGCCGAGGTGACGCGCGCGGCCTTTGCGCTCTGCGGGCGCCTCGGCATTCCTCTCGTCGCCCACTGCGAGCAGTCGCACGCAAACGACGCGGCGGCGGCGGCGCACCCGTGGTCCGGGCCCGCGAGCCACTCGCTGCGGCGCCCGGCCGAGAGCGAGGTCGCGTCCGTCGGGGAGGCCATCGCGCTGGCGGCGGAGCACGGCACGCGGCTGCACATCGCCCACCTCTCGACCGCCGGCGGCATCGAGGCCATCCGCGCCGCGCGCGCCGCGCACCCCTCCCTCGCGCTCACCTGCGAGGTCGCGCCGCACCACCTCTTCCTGACCACGGAGGACTACACGTGCTGCGGCGCGCGCGTCAAGGTGAACCCCCCCGTGCGGCCGCCCAAGCACCACGAGGCGCTGTGGGCCGCGCTGCTCGCCGGCGAGATCGACTGCGTCGCCACCGACCACGCGCCGCACCTGCTGGCGGAGAAGGACGACACGGCCAACCCCCCCAGCGGCATGCCCGGCGTGGAGGTGGTGGCGTCGCTGCTGCTCACCGTCGCCGCCGGCCGCTGGCCCCACCCGCACGCGCCCCGCCCCGAGGCCCTCGGCGGCGCGGCGGCCGGCGGCGGCCCCCACCCCGGTTTCACCGTGCAGGACGTGGTGCGCGTGATGCACACCAACCCGCGCCGCATCTTCGGGCTTGCGGCGGTCCCCGACGGAAGCGACGCGGGCGCGTGGGCGGCGCTGCCGGAGGAGGAGCGCGCGCGCGTCGGCAGCCGCTTCGACACCGCCGCCGAGTGGACGGTGGAGGAGGCGCAGCTGCACTCCAAGTGCCGCTGGTCGCCCTACAACGGGTGGCGCCTCACGGGAAAAGCCATCATCTAAGCGATCTCGTCGCTCTTCTTTTTTTTTTTTTTTTCTGTTTGTGCTTTTTCCCTCGCTTACCTCCCCCCCCTCCTCCCTTCCTGGTTGGCGTGTGTCCTGCGCGTACTCGAATGACATACGGTTGCACACCGCATAAGCATCGCATTAATTTAATTGAGATTTATCACAACAATATATATAAGGACGTTTCTCCATTGTGCAAAAACAAACGGACGAAAGAAAAACTCAGAAAAACAACAACAACAAAGCAAAACAGAGCTACCTGCCACAAAGACCAGCGTATTACGTGCACATAACGGCTGTTTCACCATCAGTGTTATGGGAGGTCATCGTGCCGGCATATACTGATTTTGGAACACAAAACGAAACACCCAAAAATAAAGGTTTTTCATGAACGTTTTGCCAGCGAGAGGTGATGTCTACATAGTCCAGTGCTTTCTTTTGAGCGGTTCTATGCGCCTGCTTTATGGTTTTATGCATGATACCACGTCACTTCGAAGAAATACATTTCCCGAAGCCAGACGTGCTGGGCGACCCATTTCATTCCCCCACCCACACACCACACACGCACACACACACACAGAGAATTTCTCTCTCTCTCTCTCCCTCTCTCTCTCTCTCTCTCTCTCTCTTCATTTCTCTTTGTCGCCCGCATCCTTACTGCGGCGCTCTTTTACCACTTTGTAGAGTCTGACAACGCCACTCAGGAATCGATGTTCAGATTCACTCATACACAGAAGCACACCAACTGTAGAACCAGAGTTTCTTCAGCGCCTCACAAACTGTTCTAGGAAGACCGATATAATCTTAACGCACTTGTGTAAACGGACAGGGTACAACACATGAAATACCTTGATCACGCGATAGAAGATGCGGAGAGAACACCTGACAACATATCTACCACCTAGTAAACCACGACACGAGGGCTTTCTGCGCTCCTCCCCTGCAGTGCAGCCACCCGCACGCACCCACACGCACACGAATGTGATGTCATTTCACCTGTGTGTGTTTCAACTTCCTCCTCTTCATCCGCACCTTTTCTGTTCCGGTTCACTGCCGCCTCCGCTTCCCTAGTTTTCCTCTACCACCCGCCTCACAACACCTGTAACGCTACAGCGCTCAATGTAGTGCGCACGCCGCAAGACACACAGGCGCCGCGCATGAAACTGGGGCGCAAGATCCGTCCACACTGTCTCTCTCCCCCCCCCCTGCCCCGCCTGCATGATGATTGACGTAACATCACAGACTTTGAGCCTCCATGAGAGCAACCATGTCGCCCCAGTCTGACGGCCGCCGGCTCCCCGACTCCCCCGCACCATCCCTCCCCCCGCACCTGCACTCGCGTTGCGCGCCGCCGGCGGCGTGATCGAGACCCTTAGGCCGATGTAAAGCCGTCGCAGATGGACATTGACGCCTCCGCGCGCCTGAAAACAACCTTGCCCTGTCTGACGCCGCTGCGTGTGTGTGGTGCGTGTGTGGTGCGTGCGCACGCGCCTGGTGCCCGCACTCCCCTCTCTCCCCCCTCCCCACCCTCTCCTCTCCGCTCCGCACTCCCCGCTTCCCTGGTCCCGTCACCCCGGGGGCGCCCCGCGGCACTCGCTGCTGCTCGGTGGGCGCACCGCCTCGGGCCGCCCGCGCCGCGCGCGCGGGGAGGGCCACAGAGCGAGGGAGCCGCGTCGCGTGATGCTCGGCGGCGGCTGCGCGCCGCTGCCTGACGCTCCGCGCGCGGCGCTGCCCGTTATGCATATCCTGTGTGCGCTCCAGCCGCGTCGCGGCCGTGACGAGTCAGCAGCCAACCATGCATCACACATCCCCCCCTTCCCCCCACTCCCCCGCCGCGTCCGTCCTTCCCTTTCGACTGCCTGTGTCTGCGTCTGTGTCCCTGCGATGCCGCCGCCGCACTGTTTCCACCCTTGTGCTGCCGCCGGCGCTGGTCTTGCTCTCACCCGATGCCCGAGCGGAGGAGGCTCGACTGCCACCACCACCCCACCACCACCCACGCTGCTCTTCCCCCCTCCCCACTGCGATTTCACCCCTTGCACGAAACGTCACAGATCCGCTAGCACCCCTCAGCTTCCACGCCCACCCACAACCACCACAACCACCCACTACCCACCAACCACCACAACCACCACCAACTCCCCCCCGTCACGATGGCCACTCCCCGCAGCGCCAAGAAGTCCGGCCGCAAGGGCGGCAAGTCGCGCAGCGCCAAGGCGGGCCTCATCTTCCCCGTCGGCCGCGTGGGCTCTCTGCTGCGCCGCGGGCAGTACGCGCGCCGCGTGGGCGCCCCCGGCGCCGTCTACCTGACGGCCGTGCTGGAGTACCTGACGGCGGAGCTGCTGGAGCTGTCCGTGAAGGCGGCGCAGCAGAGCTCCAAGAAGCCGCGCCGCCTGACGCCGCGCACGGTGACGCTGGCTGTGCGCCACGACGAGGACCTCGGCGCGCTGCTGCAGAACGTGACCGTCTCGCGCGGCGGCGTGCTGCCGAGCCTGCAGAAGGCGCTGGCGAAGAAGCAGAAGAAGTCGTCGAAGCGCGCCAAGAAGGCCAAGTCGACGCCCAGCGCGTAGACCGCCTGTTGCGGTGGCGTAGCCGCTGGCGCCTCGCGCCCGCCGCTGCCCCGCCGCGCCCCATAGATTCTTTTCCTTTTTTTTTTCTTCTTCCGTTTCTTTTCTTTATCTCGTTCATCATCTTTAGTATTTCTTTCTCTCTCTTTTTCCCTCCCGAGTAGCAGCTCACCGTGTTCCTGCGCGTCCTCGCTCCTGGAACCATACCGCCGGCCCACGGAACAGAGAGGACAGCCATGCATGCACCCCCCACCCCCCACCCCCGTGCACTCCGCGCACCGGGTCCGCACACGCACACACGTGCGCACCGGGCCCTGCGCGGAGAGACTGTAAAACACGGCCCTGTCCTTCCCCACGGACGGTGGCGCGCGCGCGCACGCAGGCGCCGCCGTCACACGAGGGCCCCCGCGCGCCAGCGGGTTCGTCGCGCCACGACCCCCCCACCCCTCCCTCCCCTCCCCTCCCCTCCTTCCTCGCAGATCCCCCCGCCACACCTAGCTCTAGCACCACCCGCGCTCACCAGCACACCACCACCCACCAAACACTCAACCACCCAACCACCACCCGCAACACACCATGGCTACCCCGAAGGCCGTCAAGCGCGCCGCCGCCAAGAAGAGCCACCGCAAGCCGAAGCGCTCGTGGCGCGTGTACATTGGGAGGGCTTTGAAGTCCATCAACAGCAGCATGTCGCTGTCGGGCCGCACTGTGCGCGTGATCGAGTCTTTTTTGAACGATCAGTTCGAGCGCATCGCGTCGCAGGCGGCGGTCCTGGCGCGCGTGAACAAGCGCTCGACCATCTCGGCGCGCGAGCTGCAGGCCGCCGTGCGCCTGGTGCTGCCGGCGGAGCTGGCGCGCCACGCCATGGCGGAGGCCACCAAGGCCATCTCCAACGCCGCCAAGAACTAGTGCGCACTCTCCCACGCGGGAGACCACCCCACCCTATAGATCCTTTTCTCTTCTTTTCTTTTTTCTTCTCTTTTCCTTTTCCCCCACTGGCTGGTTTTTGTTTTCCTAGGACTCGTCGTCTTCTTCGGTCAACTCTGCTTCCGCCACTGCGTTTTGGCTCCGGTACCAGCCCGCACTCTCCCCCCCCCCCCCCCCTCAGGCTCTGATTGCTGTATGTGCGAACTTATGTGTGTCCTTGTGTGTGCGTGTGTGTGCCTGTGTGTGTGCTGTCCGCGGACGGTCCGTGGCTTTTTTTTTTTGCTGCCCTTCTGCGGCCCTGATGTGCCCCGCCGCCCATGTCGCCGCCGCCGCCACTACTCGTCCTCCCCTCCCTGCCCACCACGCCCCACCGCCGCAGATACCCCGCGCTCGCCGTTACCCCCAGCCATTCCCCCAGCTACCCCCCAACCACCACCACCACCACCACCACCCGCCCGCATGTCCCGCACCAAGGAGACCGCCCGCGCCAAGCGCTCGATCACGGCCAAGAAGAGCAAGAAGGCGCCCAAGGCCGCGAGCGGCGTCAAGGCTGCGCGCCGCTGGCGCCCTGGCACCGTCGCACTCAGAGAAATCCGGAAATTTCAGAAGAGCACCGATCTCCTGATCCAGCGCGCGCCCTTCCAGCGCCTCGTGCGCGAGATTTCGGGCGCGCACAAGGAGGGCATGCGCTTCCAGAAGAGCGCGATCCTGGCGCTGCAGGAGGCGACCGAGTCGTACGTGGTGTCGGTGCTCGCCGACACGAACCTCGCCGCCCTGCACGCCAAGCGCGTCACCATCATGCCGCGCGACATCCAGCTCGCGCTGCGCCTGCGCGGCGACCGCAACTAGGCGGAGCGCACCGGTGAGCGCGCGCACACGGAAGCCGCGCGCGCGCCGCCGCCCCGCCGGCCGCGCGTGTGTGCGCGTCTCTCTCCCGCCGCCGCCACCCCATAGATCTTTTTTTTTTCTTTCCTTTTCCACCCCGTTTCTTTTCCCCTTGTTCCGCCGCACGCGCCCCCGCGCGTGCTGCCCGAACGGATTGTCTCGCGGCCAGCGGCCAGTGGCTGGCGCGCCGAGCAATGAAATCACGAACCCGCCGCAACGCCGGCCCACCCTTCCCCCTCCCTCTCTGTGTGTGTGTCTCTCTCTGTGTGTGTGTGCTACCTTGCTTTCTTGCGGTGCCCCCCCCCCCCCCCCCTGTTGCTGCGCCGTTCTCATCGCGGCCTCCTGCTCCACCGATGCTCTTCTTCGCTGCTGCTGCGCTGACCCTGAGCCCGCGCGATGCCGGCGAGCCCCTCACCAACGCGCCTCTCCCCTGCACCCCTCCCGCCGTAGCTGTAGCCCGTGCCCCAAGGTCCCCCTGCGCACACCGAAGTTCCTTACCCTCAAACCGCCCCCCTCAGCCCCGCCTGCATGATGATTGACGTAACATCACAGACTTTGAGCCTCCATGAGAGCAATCATGTCGCCCCAGTCTGACGGCCGCCGGCTCCCCGACTCCCCGACACCCTTCCCCCCCCCCCCCCGCACCTGCACTCGCGTTGCGCGCCGCCGGCGGCGTGATCGAGACCCTTAGGCCGATGTAAAGCCGTCGCAGATGGACATTGACGCCTCCGCGCGCCTGAAAACAACCTTGCCCTGTCTGACCGCCGTGTGCGTGCGCCTGGTGCCCGCCCTCCCCTCTCTCTCCCCACCCTCTCCCCTCCGCTCCGCACTCCCCGCTTCCCTGGTCCCGTCACCCCGGGGGCGCCCCGCGGCACTCGCTGCTGCTCGGTGGGCGCACCGCCTCGGGCCGCCCGCGCCGCGCGCGCGGGGAGGGCCACAGAGCGAGGGAGCCGCGTCGCGTGATGCTCGGCGGCGGCTGCGCGCCGCTGCCTGACGCTCCGCGCGCGGCGCTGCCCGTTATGCATATCCTGTGTGCGCTCCAGCCGCGTCGCGGCCGTGACGAGTCAGCAGCCAACCATGCATCACACATCCCCCCCTTCCCCCCACTCCCCCGCCGCGTCCGTCCTTCCCTTTCGACTGCCTGTGTCTGCGTCTGTGTCCCTGCGATGCCGCCGCCGCACTGTTTCCACCCTTGTGCTGCCGCCGGCGCTGGTCTTGCTCTCACCCGATGCCCGAGCGGAGGAGGCTCGACTGCCACCACCACCCCACCACCACCCACGCTGCTCTTCCCCCCTCCCCACTGCGATTTCACCCCTTGCACGAAACGTCACAGATCCGCTAGCACCCCTCAGCTTCCACGCCCACCACCAACCACAACCACCCACTACCAACCACCACAACCACCACCAACTCCCCCCCGTCACGATGGCCACTCCCCGCAGCGCCAAGAAGTCCGGCCGCAAGGGCGGCAAGTCGCGCAGCGCCAAGGCGGGCCTCATCTTCCCCGTCGGCCGCGTGGGCTCTCTGCTGCGCCGCGGGCAGTACGCGCGCCGCGTGGGCGCCCCCGGCGCCGTCTACCTGACGGCCGTGCTGGAGTACCTGACGGCGGAGCTGCTGGAGCTGTCCGTGAAGGCGGCGCAGCAGAGCTCCAAGAAGCCGCGCCGCCTGACGCCGCGCACGGTGACGCTGGCTGTGCGCCACGACGAGGACCTCGGCGCGCTGCTGCAGAACGTGACCGTCTCGCGCGGCGGCGTGCTGCCGAGCCTGCAGAAGGCGCTGGCGAAGAAGCAGAAGAAGTCGTCGAAGCGCGCCAAGAAGGCCAAGTCGACGCCCAGCGCGTAGACCGCCTGTTGCGGTGGCGTAGCCGCTGGCGCCTCGCGCCCGCCGCTGCTCCGCCGCGCCCCATAGATCCTTTCTTTTCTTTTACTTTTTTTTTTGTCCGTCCCTGCCCCCATGCTTATCTTCTCTGACGATTCCTAGGTTTTGTTTCCAGCCTTTTTTTCGTTTTCTTTTTTTTTCCGTTCTCACTGCACTGGTCGCTTGCCCCGTGCTTGCAGCTATTGCCACCCTCACCGCCAAGCGCAGACGAAGTTTGCTTTGTCCGAAGATACATGACACACTTATTGTACTCTCTGTTTTTCCCACCTCCCTTTCCGTCTCTCTGTGCTTTGCGTCGCGCACTGCGCGTGTGTTCTCAGCCCGCTGAGTGCCGTGCGCCTACACACTGCGCTGCGCCCCACTGTGCCCCTGACACTCGGGCGCACGCGCGTGTTTTCCTGCTTGCTTGCGATCCCGCCACTCGCTCATCCTCCCTCTCCCCCCACGCGCATTCCCCTCTCGCTCCCTTGCAGTTCCTAACGATCAACACAAGCCACACCCCATCCCTCGCGCGGTAGTCCTCCTCACAGTCCCGCGCTCCGCCGCCCCACCACCCTCCAGCCCCTCATCCCACACACCCTCCAACCCACCGTGCCAACATGGCCGCGCGCACGCCGTTCGTGCTGCTGCTTGCTGGCGCTGCTGGCGCTGGCGTCGCCCGCGGCGGCCGCGAGCGCGCCCGAGTACAAGCTGCTGCTGGTGCAGGCGCTGCACCGCCACGGCGCGCGCGAGACGGAGCCCGCCCCCGGCGCGGACCGCGCGCGTCTGTGCACCGCTGCGCCGTGCGGGTACCTGACGCCGTCCGGCGTGCAGATGGTGGAGGCCGCCGGTGGCTACGTGCGGGAGCGCTACACGACCAACACGAGCGTTGTGACGGAGCCGTTTTTCGTGGGCACGGCGCTGCTGGACGCGCGCGAGACGCAGAGCCGCTCGACGGACATGCCGCGCACGCTGCAGAGCGCGGAGGCGTTCCTGCGCGGCGTGTACCCCGACGCGGCCGGCACGCTGCCGCACATCCGCACGGTGGCGATTAGCAGCGACACGCTGCTGAACCCGTCGACGCGGCCGGGCGCCGTGCTGCTGAGCAGCGACCCCGAGATGCAGCAGCTGCGCGCCGCGATGGACCCCGTCACGGACCGTCTCTTCCCCGACTGGACGGCGCTGAAGACGATGGGCGAGGAGGCGTTCACCGAGAGCCTGTGCGGCGTGCGCGCGGCGCGGTCGATGTGCGCGATGATGCTGCGCGACGTCGCCGCCGCGAAGCGCGCCAACGGCCAGGCCGCCGACTTCCCGCTGCTCGACGCCAACTACGACGCGCTGCGCGAGGTGGCGTACCAGTACTTCCGCGTGGGCTTCGGCTACGACCCGGTGGCGAACGCCGGCGCGGGCGCGGCCGCGCAGAACCTGCTGCGTGAGATGACGTCGAACATGGAGGCGACGGCGGCCAAGGGAAACGGCGACGACAACAACAGCTCGAGCTACGGCAAGACGGACATCAGCGCGGCGGTGCGGCTGTACCACTACAGCGGCCACGACTCGACGCTCGCCGCGGTGTGGACGGCGCTGGGGCTGACGGACATGGAGTCTGTGGTGCCTTCCTTCTCGCAGCTGATGCTGGTGGAGCTGCTGCGGCGCGAGAGCGACGGGGCGCTGTTCGTGCGCGTGCTGCGCGGGGCGCCGGGGCAGACGGCGGAGACGGCGTCGGTGTTCACGCCGGACGCGTCGCTGCGGCTGTCGTGCGTGGCGGCGGACGGGACGGTGTACGCGGCGGCGGACAACACGTGCCCGCTGGAGGACTGGCGGCGGCTGGTGGCGACGAGCGCGCCGCAGAGCCCGCTGGGGTGGTGCGCGCTGCAGCCGCGCGAGGCGGAGGTGGCGGGGTGCCCCGCGTCGCCAGTGGTGATGGGCGGCGACGGGCAGGTGGCGGCCGTGAGCTCCCAGTGCGCCAGGTACCGCGCCATGTGCCCCGCGGCGGCGTGCCCGGAGGGAGCGGAGCTGCTGAGCAGCAGCGGCGCCTGCGTGTGCGCGTCGGCGGCGTGCGTGCGGCAGTACGGCTACACCAGCGACGGCAGCGGGCAGCAGGGGAAGGGCGGCCACTCCGTCAGCGGCGGCGCGGCCGCCGGCATCGCCATCGCGACGTTTGCCGTCGGCCTGGTGCTGGCGGCGGCGGTGACCGTGGCGCTGATGCTGCTGTGCGCGCGCACTCTGTGGGGCCGCGCCGGTGCGCGTGACGAGACAGACAACGCACCCGACTCGTCCAGCGTCGCCAAGTGATGCTCGCCGCAGCCTCTGCCGTCTCTGGCTCACTGGCCTACACATAGTTTCATTCTTTCATTCTTCCATTCTTCCATTCTCCATTCTTCCTCTCCCTTTTCCATTAATTACTTAACACATTCTCTCTCTCTCTTTCTTTTTTTAATTCTGTTTCGTGCGGCGTCCACGTGCGGTCTTCAATCAACGTCTCACATGCGCCTCGTTACTGGTGGCCCGCACGTGATACCTCCCGTTTTTTTTCCCCTCTCTCTCTCTCTTCCTTTCCTTTTCCGTTTTTCGTTTTTCTGTCCTCATTCACCGAAAAGGAGTGCTCGTCGTTGCCGGCCGCTGGCTCGCCTCTGCAGCGTCGCTGCGCCACAGAGGCACTAGCTGCCGCCAACCTCCGAGGCCGCTCTCGTTTTTGACCACCCTTTTCCGTGTTTTCCGAGCTGTGGGCCCGTCACGTGTACGCTGCGCCGCGACACGCCCTCGCGCCGTTGGTGCCGAGAGCGCTGACGCCGCGCCGTCCGAAGGCTGCCCCCCTCTCCCCACCCCTCCCCACCCCTCCCCCTGCTTTCTCTATATGATCGTTCACGCCTGCTTGTGCTTCCGTTGCCACTTTGTTATCTCTCCGATTACCCTTGTTTCTCTCTTTTTATTTTTCCGTTGGTGCCTGTGTGCTTTATCTCCTCCATTCCCTCCCACCCTAGCGGCCCTATCCATGTGATACCGCTCTCCTGCTCTTCATGTGCTCCGACCGCTGCTCATGCTGCTGTGCTTGCTGTGTGCGTAGTTGCGTGCGCGCAGTGCTGCCCTCGTGTGGCCGCGCGCACCGACACAGACGCGCACCGACACCCAGACACGCACGTTATGATGCAGACCCCCTCCCCCCCTCTACCAATCCGTAGTCCCTCGACCATGACTAGCCGAGGCTTTCTTTTTGTTGTTCTTCTCTCCTGTTTCTAACTCGCACGGAGCACTTAATTACCACCCCCATAATATTTTTCCTGCTTCTCTGTCTTCCACTGTTGACCGTTGCCCAGCACTGACTGACCAACCGCCTCCCGCGCGCGCGAGCATCCCGCCTCTTTCTTTTTCCTTTTCTTTCTCTCTCTCTTTCTCTAACCCCCCCTCTCCCCCCTCGCGCACACGTCGCAGCCGCGCGGCAGGCACCAGTCGCTGGAACCCGAACAAAAACACCCTTATTTTGTTCTTCTTCTTTCTCGTTCCGTTGCCCGTGTCATTTTCCATGCTTCTTCTCTCCCCCTCCTCCCCCCCCCTCCTGTACTGTTGATATTGACCCTCTTCCATCTTTAAGCCGGCGTAACCCCTATCTGGTGTTTTATTTTCCTCTTTTGTTGTGCTTCTGTTGACGCTGTGATATATTTTATTTCTTCTTTTGTTTTGCCGGTCGCGTGCGCGTATGTCGGACGCAACGGAATGCCACTCACACTCTCTCTCTCTGTATGTGTTGTGTGCGGGAGCAGTGGGGGCGCGTCGTGCGTCGGTTGATGGCCGCCAGAAGGCCTTGTCGCCGGCGCCGGCTCGCTTTCCCCTCCCCGCCTGCGTACCTGCGCTCCGTTTTCTTTTCTGCGGCACTTGCTTACCTTTGTGTTTCCCGCGCTTCCCTTCTGCACCACATGCCTCCGAAGACCCACCAACGAAGACAGCACCCATCCTGCACGCGCCCGCTGCGCTGCGTGCGTGCCTGACCACCCTGACTACTTTTTTTGAGCAGCGCTCCACCACTCTTTCCCGCTGTCCCTGCTGAGACTTGACTTGTTCCGCGCTTTGTCTCCTGCCCTTGTGCTTCCAAAGTGGTTTCCCTTCTCTCTCCCGCTCCCCCCTCCCACCCCTCTCACCCCTCCTCGTCTGCCCTTTATCCTCCCGCAGAACCCCCCGCCTTCCCGCTTCCTAGAACCATCCCCAGCTCCTGGCCCCCGCCAACCCACCCAGCGCCCACCACCACCACCCAACCACCAACCACCACCCGCAAGACACCATGGCTACCCCGAAGGCCGTCAAGCGCGCCGCCGCCAAGAAGAGCCACCGCAAGCCGAAGCGCTCGTGGCGCGTGTACATTGGGAGGGCTTTGAAATCCATCAACAGCAGCATGTCGCTGTCGGGCCGCACTGTGCGCGTGATCGAGTCTTTTTTGAACGATCAGTTCGAGCGCATCGCGTCGCAGGCGGCGGTCCTGGCGCGCGTGAACAAGCGCTCGACCATCTCGGCGCGCGAGCTGCAGGCCGCCGTGCGCCTGGTGCTGCCGGCGGAGCTGGCGCGCCACGCCATGGCGGAGGCCACCAAGGCCATCTCCAACGCCGCCAAGAACTAGTGCGCACTCTCCCACGCGGGAGACCACCCCACCCTATAGATCCTTTTCTCTTCTTTTCTTTTCTCTTCTCTTTTCCTTTTCCCCCACTGGCTGGTTTTTGTTTTCCTAGGACTCGTCGTCTTCTTCGGTCAACTCTGCTTCCGCCACTGCGTTTTGGCTCCGGTACCAGCCCGCACTCTCCCTCCCCCCCCTCCCTCCCTCAGGCTCTGATTGCTGTATGTGCGAACTTATGTGTGTCCTTGTGTGTGCGTGTGTGTGCCTGTGTGTGTGCTGTCCGCGGACGGTCCGTGACTTTTTTGTTTTTGCTGCCCTTCTGCGGCCCTGATGTGCCCCGCCGCCCATGTCGCCGCCGCCGCCACTACTCGTCCTCCCCTCCCTGCCCACCACGCCCCACCGCCGCAGATACCCCGCGCTCGCCGTTACCCCCAGCCAACCCCCAACCACCACCACCACCACCACCACCACCACCACCCGCCCGCATGTCCCGCACCAAGGAGACCGCCCGCGCCAAGCGCTCGATCACGGCCAAGAAGAGCAAGAAGGCGCCCAAGGCCGCGAGCGGCGTCAAGGCTGCGCGCCGCTGGCGCCCCGGCACCGTCGCCCTGTGATGGCGGCCGGGCTCAGTCGCGCCCTCCTCTTGTGTGTGTGTGTGTGGTTTTGATAGCTCCAGAAGTCCGCCGTCGCGTTGGCGGAGTTGCGGCAGCGCTGCTCCGTGCAGTGCCGCCCAACCGTGCTGGTCAGTTACTCAGTGAAGTCTCCGGTGGCACCGCGCCCCCGGCCTGCATTCCCTGCAAGCGGAGCCAGCTAGCCCTTGAGCAGCTGGCGTGTCACATGGGAGCACCCTGTCGAGGACCCCCTCCAGGGCCCGTGTGTGTCGTACACCGCGCTTACGAGGCCCGCCCTTGTTCGCCCCCTACGACCTTGGACCCCGGGCCCCCCCGGCCCGCCGTCTGAAGTTGCGGCCCCCCGCTCCGCAACCCGCACTTGCCGCCTCGTAGCGGCCGTGTGACGTCCGTCCCGCTGGCCTAACGGCCGTCCGGGGCGGGCGGACCAGAGATTGCATGCTTGAGGAACCTTCCCCCTCGGGCTCTTCCTGTTGAAACTCTCCGCTCTTCTGGGCGCGTCCGCCCCCCGCGCCGGGCCCGCGCCTCCCCTTTACCGGGTGAGCAGCTACGTGGCGGTCGGCAGCGCAGCCGCCACGTTCGCGATGAGACGTCCTTGCTGGTGCAGTGGTCCCTGGACCGCCGCGCCGCGTTCTCCACCGCAGCTATGGGACAATAACAGAAACAGTAATAGTATCGATGTGTGCACCCCACGTCGACGCTCGCCGGAACGGTAAGACGGCATCACATGACAGTGGTCTCTTCCAGTAGTGCGCCCGTCGCACATCTGGTCGCCTCCGCGGTCGTCGTCTTGACGACAGCAGAAGTCCATTCTGCTGTCGTCGAGGAGTACACTTTGGCTCTCCTCCTCTAAAGCCGTACCGGGAGCGATTGCGCACCCAAAGTAGATGGAGGGCATGCGCCGCCGCCCGCGATCTCCCCCACCCCTCCATCCTATCCGCACGCCTCGTTATGGTGCTTTTGGCGCGCAGGCCGCCCCGCAGCAACAGCCAGCCCTGTTCCAGCGCTGAGCAGCGCGGTTCTAACCGCCTCTCAGCCGCGCGCCGGCAGCGATCACGCTGGCAGCAACGAGCGCCCGAGAAGTCTTCGGCTCTTCTCTCCTTCTCGCCGCGCCCTGCCAGCCGCTGCCCTCCCACTGCCCCACGCCCCTGAGTGATCAGTGACAGTGGCGTTGCGTCGAGTGCCCCGTTTTTCTAGGGCGTGGCCGGGCATGCGCTGCCCAGCCCACGTTTTCCTCACGAACGCACATTCCGCAGCCGGCAGTGAGCGCGCGGACTGCCTTCTCCCACCGCGGCCATGGGATTAGGCCTCCGCAGCGCCGGGACACAGCCGTGCCGCCTCTTGGCACAGCTGCCGCTGTTTGGAGCCGGGTCGCGGTTCCGTCCGCAGCGCGAGCCCCATTCAGCCAGTCCCCTCCTTCCCTCCCCCTTGTTTTGGTGATTTTTATTGTTTTCTTATTGTTTCTTTTTTTTTTTTTAGGTAAATAAAGTTCAAGGATCTATGGTGAGACGCGATGCGCTTGATTGTTTTCTTTCTCGAAAGTACGTGGTTAGTATGTCATTAAATCGAAGGGAACCCCGTTCCCCGAGAACTGCCAGAATTGGCGTCCCCCTGACATGCGGGTGAACAACTAGATCAGTTCGAGCGCATCGCGTCGCAGGCGGCGGTCCTGGCGCGCGTGAACAAGCGCTCGACCATCTCGGCGCGCGAGCTGCAGGCCGCCGTGCGCCTGGTGCTGCCGGCGGAGCTGGCGCGCCACGCCATGGCGGAGGCCACCAAGGCCATCTCCAACGCCGCCAAGAACTAGTGCGCACTCTCCCACGCGGGAGACCACCCCACCCTATAGATCCTTTTCTCTTCTTTTCTTTTCTCTTCTCTTTTCCTTTTCCCCCACTGGCTGGTTTTTGTTTTCCTAGGACTCGTCGTCTTCTTCGGTCAACTCTGCTTCCGCCACTGCGTTTTGGCTCCGGTACCAGCCCGCACTCTCCCTCCCCCCCCTCCCTCCCTCAGGCTCTGATTGCTGTATGTGCGAACTTATGTGTGTCCTTGTGTGTGCGTGTGTGTGTCTGTGTGTGTGCCGTCCGCGGACGGTCCGTGGCTTTTTTGTTTTTGCTGCCCTTCTGCGGCCCTGATGTGCCCGCCGCCCATGTCGCCGCCGCCGCCACTACTCGTCCCCCCCTCCCTGCCCACCACGCCCCACCGCCGCAGATACCCCGCGCTCGCCGTTACCCCCAGCCATCCCCCAACCACCACCACCACCACCACCACCACCACACCACCCGCGCCATGTCCCGCACCAAGGAGACCGCCCGCGCCAAGCGCTCGATCACGGCCAAGAAGAGCAAGAAGGCGCCCAAGGCCGCGAGCGGCGTCAAGGCTGCGCGCCGCTGGCGCCCCGGCACCGTCGCACTCAGAGAAATCCGGAAATTTCAAAAGTCGACCGATCTCCTGATCCAGCGCGCGCCCTTCCAGCGCCTCGTGCGCGAGATTTCGGGCGCGCACAAGGAGGGCATGCGCTTCCAGAAGAGCGCGATCCTGGCGCTGCAGGAGGCGACCGAGTCGTACGTGGTGTCGGTGCTCGCCGACACGAACCTCGCCGCGCTGCACGCCAAGCGCGTCACCATCATGCCGCGCGACATCCAGCTCGCGCTGCGCCTGCGCGGCGACCGCAACTAGGCGGAGCGCACGGGAGCCGCGCACACGGAAGCCGCGCGCGCGCCGCCCCGCCGGCCGCGCGTGTGTGCGCGTCTCTCTCCCGCCGCCGCCACCCCATAGATCTTTTCCTTTTCTTTCCTTTTCCACCCCGTTTCTTTTCCCCTTGTTCCGCCGCACGCGCCCCCGCGCGTGCTGCCCGAACGGATTGTCTCGCGGCCAGCGGCCAGTGGCTGGCGCGCCGAGCAATGAAATCACGAACCCGCCGCGACGCCGGCCCACCCTTCCCCCTCCCTCTCTGTGTGTGTGTCTCTCTCTCTGTGTGTGTGTGCTACCTTGCTTTCTTGCGGTGCCCCCCCCCCCCCTGTTGCTGCGCCGTTCTCATCGCGGCCTCCTGCTCCACCGATGCTCTTCTTCGCTGCTGCTGCGCTGACCCCGGTCCCGCGCGATGCCGGCGAGCCCCTCACCAACGCGCCTCTCCCCTGCACCCCTCCCGCCGTAGCTGTAGCCCGTGCCCCAAGGTCCCCCTGCGCACACCGAAGTTCCTTACCCTCAAACCGCCCCCCTCAGCCCCGCCTGCATGATGATTGACGTAACATCACAGACTTTGAGCCTCCATGAGAGCAATCATGTCGCCCCAGTCTGACGGCCGCCGGCTCCCCGACTCCCCTCCTTCCCTCCCCCCCCCGCACCTGCACTCGCGTTGCGCGCCGCCGGCGGCGTGATCGAGACCCTTAGGCCGATGTAAAGCCGTCGCAGATGGACATTGACGCCTCCGCGCGCCTGAAAACAACCTTGCCCTGTCTGACCGCCGCGTGCGTGTGTGTGTGTGCGTGTGTGTGTGCGTGCGCACGCGCCTGGTGCCCGCACTCCCCTCCTCCCCCTCCCCACCCTCCCTACCCCCCTCTCCCCTCCGCTCCGCACTCCCCGCTTCCCTGGTCCCGTCACCCCGGGGGCGCCCCGCGGCACTCGCTGCTGCTCGGTGGGCGCACCGCCTCGGGCCGCCCGCGCCGCGCGCGCGGGGAGGGCCACAGAGCGAGGGAGCCGCGTCGCGTGATGCTCGGCGGCGGCTGCGCGCCGCTGCCTGACGCTCCGCGCGCGGCGCTGCCCGTTATGCATATCCTGTGTGCGCTCCAGCCGCGTCGCGGCCGTGACGAGTCAGCAGCCAACCATGCATCACACATCCCCCCCACTCCCCCGCCGCGTCCGTCCTTCCCTTTCGACTGCCTGTGTCTGTTCTTCTTTCTGTGACGGCTGCGCTATGCATGATGCGACCAATTTTCAATTTATTGAAGTTAGCCCTTCAATCCGAGTGACCCACGAGGATACCCGAATACCGTTCAAGTTCATTTCTGTCTGACGGCGCGCCACTGAGAAGGAAACCGTACCCTGTCGCTTCGCACGTCTCCACTGACTCGCCATTGACTGCTCGGAGAGCCTCACACACTGTCTCCCCCCCAACCGCAGCGCTCAATGTAGTGCGCACGCCGCAAGACACACAGGCGCCGCGCATGAAACTGGGGCGCAAGATCTGTCCACACTGTCTCTCTCCCCCCTGTCCCCGCTGCCCCGCCTGCATGATGATTGACGTAACATTACAGATTTTGAGCCTCCGGGAGAGTGTGTGTGTTATCCTAGTCCGTCGGCCTGTAGTTTCCATCTGTTTGCGTACACATGTCGTGTCCCTTGCCTTACTGGGTGCCGTCACTCCGTTGTCCTTGTTTTTTTTTTCTGCTCTCTCAGTACGCAGACACCACCGCTTTCAACTGTGTGTTTATTGTCTCTGTTTATGCAAACTAATTGTTTAGTTTACACACGTGCTGTTGACGACTCTCTGCAACTCCTTTTTCTTTTTCTTCTCACTCTTCATCTCACTCTACTACTCTGCTACAATCAGTTTGTAGAAGTTATTATTACTGCATTAGCTTTAGTATCTGCTCCCTGAAAGGTGCAGACCCCTCCCCTCCTCTTTAAACGCATATTTTTTTTTTCACTGCTCTTCCTCTCCTTATCTTCTGAAGCTTTTCTTTCGCCGCCCTTGTAACGGTAGTTCGCACACGTCCACATGTCTACCAGCTGGCGCAAGCTGGCGACCCTCTGCGGGGAGGCGCTCGCCAAGCCGGACTTTGAGAAGGAGCTCAGCGTTGCCGACACGGCCGGCGTGAAGGCGCTCTTCCAATCCAAGACTCTCACCTTCGACCCCAACGGCACCTCCGGATTCTGGCCGCTCCACAATTGCACGGCGCTTACCAACGCGGCCAATGCCGTGCTGCGGCACCTGCGCGCGGCCGCCGGCGCTGCAGAGCCGTTGCCGCCGCTGGCGACGGTGCAGCAGGAAGACGAGGTGCTGCTGCTGTGGAAGTTCCTCGCGTGCGCCGTCGCGTCCGGGGGCGAGGCGGTGACTGCCGTCATCGAGGACGCGCTGGTGCGCAGCGTGGTGGAGCTCACCTACGCGACGTCGCGCCCGCAGCAGCACAACATCGCCAACTGCGAGATGTTCTTCATCGACGGCGATGCGCTTCTCATGGCGGCACTCTCGTCGCAGCACGTTGACTGGGATTTGGTGCAACCGCTGCACGTCATCTACAACGCGCAGAAGCTGCTTCTCTCGCTCCACGAGCGCGGCGCGCGCTTCCACGTGGTCTTCTTCCGCTCGCAGACGTGGCTGTGGGAGAAGGCGCCGCAGAAGCTGCTGCTGCGCGAGTGCCTGCGCCTGACGCTCCAGCACGCCGCCGCCCTCGAGGGCGCCGAGTCGCCGCTGATCGTGCACGAGTTCGACGGCTTCGACGACCCCGCCTTCGCCGCGCACGTCACGCGCCACGACCCCGAGTACTTTGTCATCTCCGACGGCGAGCAGCTCGCGGCCCCCACGCCGCTGCAGGCACAGTTCCACCTGCACGCCGAGCAGCTCGACAACCAGGCCCGCACGGAGCGCCTGCGGGAGTACCGCAGCCTCGTGGAGGACGCGGCCGACACGGGCGCGCGCGCGGCGCTCTACTACCGCTGCATGCTGCTGTGGGCCGCCGCGCGCCGCATGAAGGTCGCCTTCTCGAGCCGCGTGCTCATCCGCGAGAACCGCGCCATCGTCTTCGTGGTCGGCCTCGACAGCCACCGCTTCGGCCGCGCGCTCGCCATGGAGAAGGACGTGCTCGCGCTCGCGCGCTCCCTGCAGGCGCCCGTCGCCCTCCCCGCCGTCGCCGCCCCCGCCTCCGACGTGCCGGACGCGCCGGTGCGCGTCAGGGTCGTCGCCGCGGCCCTCCGCGCCTACCTCGCGGCCACCGCCGGCGCGCGCAGCGAGACCGAGACGGCGCTGGCGCAGACGCTTGCGGTGGCGGCGTACAGCGCGGGCCTGCTCGACGCGGCCGCGCGCGCGCAACAGCCGGCGGTGTCGCCAGAGGTGACGGCGTTCCTCAACGCGGTCTCGCCGTACGTGGCGGCCGCCCTGCCGCTCTACGTCGGCGCCGCCGGCGAGCTGGGGCGCGCGGTGCTGGACGGCAGCGAGTACGACGTCATCGACGGGCACCTGCTGGCGACCCTCACGCACTACCTCCCCAAGCACAGCCTCGCGGAGCTGCTCGGCACCACGCACGCCGCGGCGGTGGCAGCGCTCTGGGCGGAGGTCGCCGCTCCCGGCAAGGACGCGCTTCCCGCGACCGACAAGCCGTGGCCGGCCGGCGCGCTCCCCACCATCGCCTTCACGCCGGTGCTGCAGAGCATCGACTACCCGCACTTCTCACACGAACTGGTGAAGCAGCTGGCGGGCAGCTTCGCCGTGCAGGGCTTCAAGGCCGACCGCCCGTACCCGGAGGGCTACGGCAACGCGAATAAGCTGTCCGGCTGGAGCATCTCGCTGCCCTTCGACGACCTCAACGACGTGGTCGACACCGAGATGGTCGCCCTCGCGCGCGCCGAGGCCGCCGCCAACCCGAAGCGCAAGTCCGAGCTCGAGACCAACTTTGTCAGCGACGCCGGCGTCCGCGCCGAGTCGATGGGCGTCAAGGGCTTCGCCAGCGAGGAGCTGACGATCGTGGTGGAGGACAACAACGCCGCGAGCGGCGGGAAACCCAAGAAGGAGGCCAAGAAGAGCCAAAAGGCGATCGAGATTGCGGAGAACAATATTGTCCTCAAGATGCAGGAGAGCCTCGATCGCGGCCAGCAGCTACTCCGGGTGCACGAGAAAAACCTCGCCGACGTGCTCGACTCCAACGTGGCCGACACGAAGAGCAGCTACGCCGACGACGTGAAGGCCGCCATCGCACGCATCAAGCACGACGTGGAAACGGAGCTCAAGAAGCTCGACCGCGGCGGCTACGCGGAGCGCAGCGACCCCAACCCGCCCAAGGACGCGCTGCCGCTGCGCTCCGCCACCTGGCGCCTCATCGTGCTCGCGTGCGGCGACCTGGACACGTTCGGGTCCATCGCGGCCGCCGAGCCCAGCTTTGCCGCCGCCGTCCGCAAGTCTGATGACGACAAGGGCTCCGGCAAGGATAGGGAGCGCGAGCACAAGGTCTTTGGTCTCCTGCGCACCTTCATTGACGGCAACTTCGGCGCGAGCAACTGGCGCTCGTCCGCCGGCGCCACCTCGGCCGCCATCACCACCGCCGGCGTCCTCAAGCGTCTGCGCAGCGCCTTCGCGGACCCCAAGGACGCGGCCAAGTACGTCTACTGGGTGTACGGCACGTACATGTCGTGGCACATGCAGCTGCGGTTGATGGCGTGTCTGCTGCGCCTCGACACGGCCCGGTGGAACGAGGAGCGCGAGACGTCGCGCACGCAGGGCCGCCCGGTTGACCGCAGCCTCGGCATCCGCCTCTTCACGTACGTGCACTACGAGGTGCTGGAGCTGCTCAAGGACACCAACATCTGCGCGGGCGACTTTGTCATCACGGCCATCCGCTCCGCGCTGCGCTTCTTCGACTTCAGCCGCGAGTACCTCGACCGCGTCGACAAGGCGATGGTGGAGTGGCGCGGCGCCGCCCTCATGACGACGAGCGTGCCCGAGTCGGCCAAGCACGCGGTGCTCGGCGAGACCCCCGAGATGTTCCAGCTCATGCACATGGGCCATCTGCTGCGCCGCCCCGTCTCGCGCTTCCGCGACCCGCGCATCAACTTCCGTCCCGACCAGTGGCAGCGCGACCTGCTCGACCTCGTCGACCGCCGCGAGAGCGCTATTGTGTGCGCGCCGACCTCCGCCGGCAAGACCTTCATCTCCTTCTACTGCATGCTCAACGCGCTCAAGACGTCCAACTCCAAGGTCGTCGTCTACCTCGCGCCGAACCGCGCGCTGATCAACCAGGCCGTCGCCGACGTGTACGCGCGCTTCGGCTCAAAGCCGTATCCGCAGTCGCTCGCCCGCCGCGTCTTCGGCGTGCACGGCGGCGACAGCTACCACATGCACCACGACAACTGCCAGGTGCTCATCACGCTCCCCGAGATCCTCGAGACCCTCCTGCTCTCGCCCAAGTACGAGGCGTGGACGCAGCGCCTCGACTACGTCATCCTGGACGAGATCCACACCATGGAGACCGGCAAGGGCGACGTCTACGAGCGCGTCCTCGCGCTGCTGCCGTGCCCTTCGTGGCCCTCTCCGCCACCCTCGGCGAGACGGAGCAGCTCAGCAGCTGGCTCAACAACGTCCAGGCGCGTCTTGTCGTCGCGGGGGACGCCGGCAAGAAAGAGCAGGCGGCCGACTCGGAGCAGCAGCAGCAGCAGCACCACCGTGTGCAGCTCATCCCGCTCTCCGGCTCCATCCAGCGGTGGAACGACCTCAAAAAGTACATTTACCTGCCGCCTCCCGGGTATCAACCCAAGTTCACCAAGGCGACCGACAAGGTGAGCGGCCCCCTGTACATCAAAGACCTCCACCCCCTCTCCTTCCTCTCGGTCGACCTCCTCTACAACGGCTTCCCCCCCGACATCAGCCTCGTCCCCAGCGAGGTCGTCACGCTCTACAACAGCATGTGGAAGCACTTCAGCGCCACCATGATGACGAAGCACAAGGGCCTGCCGCTGGTCGAGACGATGGCGCTGCGCATGGGCCGCCTCAAGCCGGAGCTCTACTTTTCGCAGGTGACCTACATCACGCAGGCGCACGCGCGGCAGTACGAGAGCGATGTCAAGGAGGTGTTTGTGCAGTGGGTCACGCTGAGCCGCAACGGCTCCGAGGTGGCCGCCATCGCGGAGCTCGCCGGCAGCGAGGAGAAGCGCGCGGCCTTCGCGGGGAACATGCTCAAGGTCTGCCAGGACATCCTCGGCGGCTTCTCGGTGGCGCTGCGGGCGGAGGAGGCCGCGCTCGACGCCTACGCGATCGAGGCGGCGGCGCAGCAGCAGCGCACGGGTGCCGTCGCGGCGGCCGCGTGCTTCCCCGACTCGCACGAGTTCATCGCGCTGCACATGGTGAACCTGCTGCGGGAGCTGCGCTCGCGCGACATGGGCCCCACCATCGTCTTCTCCTTCGAGAGCGAGGACTGCAACGACCTGGTGCGCGCGGTGGTCGAGCGCCTCGAGGAGGCCGAGGCGGCGTACCGCAAGACGCCCGAGTTCGCCGCGTACGCGGCCACCGTCGCCAAGAACGCGGTGAAGCGCGAGGCCATGATGCGGCAGCAGCAATCCAACGCCAAGGCGCAGTCGAAGCTCGTGACCGACGAGGAGGGCAACCGCGAGAAGGTGAGCGCCAAGGTGGACGCCGGCGCGGAGATTGAGTGGACGGAGGGCGATTGGGAGATTCCGGAGGTGCTGCCGGAGTTCACCTTCCTCGACCGCAGCGAGGTCTCCGAGGCGGAGGTGCAGTCGTACATCAACGCGTGCGTCCGCGACGGCGACGAGCTGGCGGCGCGCGCCATCAAGCGCGGCGTCGGCATCCACCACGCCGGGATGAAGGGCCGCCTGCGCCGTCACATGGAGATTCTCTTCCGCAAGCGCCGCTGCGGCGTCATCTTCTCCACCGAGACGCTGGCGCTCGGGGTGCACTCGCCGTGCCGCTCCGTCGTGCTCGCCGGCGACCACGCGCTGCTCGACACGACGCAGCTGCGCCAGATGATGGGCCGCGCCGGGCGCCGCGGGCTCGACTTCATCGGCCACGTCATCTTCGTCTCTATTTCGATGAAGCGCATCACGCGCCTGATGACGCGCGGCATGACGGTCATCAAGGGCAACGTGCAGCTCGACGCGCTCTCGCAGCTGCGGCTGCTGCAGCTCTACGACTTCCGCGACCACCGCCGCCAGCGCTCCGGCGGCCGCCTCGAGTCTGCGGGCGCCAAGAAGAAGACGCTGCAGCTCATCGAGCGTCTCTACGTGAACCCGCTCTACTTTGCCGGCCGCGCCGGCGTCGAGGGCGGCAACCTGGAGCCCTTCAACGTGCTGCACCTGCAGATGCTGCTCGGCTTCTTCCACCGCGAGGGCCTGCACTTTGCGGACCGCCCCTCCTCGATGGGCTCGCTGCTGGTCGACGTGCTCAACGTGTTCCGCAACGCGCAGGTGGGCCGCGAGGGCTTCGGCCTCGTGCACATGCTGACCCGCGGCGTCTTCCGCGACACGGTGCTCGCCGACGACTACGCGCACCTCGCGGACGGCCCGTCCGAGGTGGCCGGCGAGCTGCTGGCCTACCTCTTCACGAAGCTCAGCGACCTGCCGCTGGAGCTGCACCGCTCGGCGCTCTCCGACCCCGCCGTCGTCGAGGCGTGGGACGCGGCGACGCGCAGCAGCAACACCCGCGCCCAGCACCGCGTGGTGCTCGCGCCGCTCAGCGCCTTCACCGGCGGCGCGCGCCCGCTCGACTACTTCCGCGGCTACCGCGTGGTGTCCGCCTTCTACACGTACCTCGCCGGTCTGCTGCGCGAGCCCGCGGAGGCGACGCTGCCGTACGCCGCCACCGACCTGCAGCTGCTGCGCACCCTCGAGGACGTGCCGCTCTCCCGCGTGCTGCGCGCGACCGCGATCCCGTTCGCGGCGCGCAGCCCGTTTGTCGCGCTCAGCGGCTGCGGCGACCGTTTCCTGCACGGCGAAGACCTCTGCACGACGCTGCGGCGCGGCCTCTACTGCGACCCGCAGATGCTGCCCTTCAGCGACCTCGTCGACGGCTGCCGCCACGACGGCGCGCAGGTGCTCATCAACGCGTGCCTCGCCGACTTTGTGCGCTGCCGCGCGCAGGTGGACGCGGCGCGCGGCAACTACCACTTCACGTGGCTCGAGCGCTACAACGGCCTCTCGCAGTCCGACGCGTACGCGGTGCTGAGCCAGGCGGAGCACGTGCTGAGCAACCTCGCCGGCCTCGTGCGGCCCGCCGAGAAGCCGCAGCTGCGCGTGCTGCAGGCGCTCTACGGCTCGACCCCGAGCACCACCATGGGCGTCTCCGCGCTGCTCGGCTTCGCCGCGGAGCTGCACGGGCTGCGCAACCAGATCGACAAGAACCTCGCCCTCGACAAGCTGCTCAAGCAGAAGGAGGAGGCGCGCCGCCTCGCCGGCAAAAAGGACACCAACGTGCCGCAGTGGTGAGCAACGCGTGGTGTGGTGTGTGCTGGGCTAGCGATGGCACGGAGGAGTCGACTAACTTTTTCTGTTCGCTTCAAAAAGATCTTTCCAATTGTACTACACGCCATTTAAAGCAAAAGAGAGAGAGAGAGAGAACCAAATTATATCAGAAGGAAAGTGAAAGAGCAGCCACCTACTACGTGAACCTATTGCCTTACTTACTCACTCAAACTACATCTAGTTTCTTCCACTCTTTCTCTTAGCAATGGTTTCTTTCCACTTTTTTTTTTTTTCTGTAAAATATGGCAGCGACAAGAACAACAGCAACATCAAAGTAGCAACCAACAACACTTTTACTATCGTATATCTACGAATCTGTTCTGCGCTGCGCAGCTTAGTTGTTCTCTCTCTCTCTCTCTCTCTCTCTCTCTCTCTCTCTCCTTCTCCACACCGACACAGGTTATCTCCATGACCAATTCTCTCTCCCTTTTACACAATACACTACTCTCTTCTCGAAAGAGTCATTATATTAATTCCGGCTCTTTATTGGTTCCATTTTTTGTTTTTCTCATGCGATATACATTTTTTTTCTCTCTCGCTTTTTTACTCTCTCTCTCTCTCTCTCTCTCTCTCTCTCTCTCTCTCTCTCTCTACATATATCTGTCTATCCGACTTTTAATCGCTGTTAATGCCTATCTTAATAATTTGTTTAACTTCTATTTACCACTACAAATATTCATCCATGAAAGAGAAACAATAACAGCAACGTTTGTAGACGTTCGTCTTGGGTTAATGAATGCATTTGTGGCTACATGAAATGTGCCCATTGACATATTCTTTCGACGCAAGCTGTGGAGAGCTGTTTTCTTCCTCTCTCCGGTACTCTCGTCCAGTATAATAAAGTGGCCCTGGAGAACGCGTTCGTCCTCTCGAGTGCTCTACTCCCACAACTGCTATGTTCCTCGTGCAGTCCGAACTTGACCACGGCTCCGGCGAACAATTTTTGACCGTTGTATGTACCGCAGCCTCCCCCGATCATGAAACTCCTCCTTCCTCTTCTTCTTCCCACTCATATTTCTTTCTTCCAGCATAAGATCCACACAGAGTGGTGACCAGCCCTCAGATTTCTTAAGTTTTCTCCTTACCCACAGCGCTCAATGTAGTGCGCACGCCGCAAGACACACAGGCGCCGCGCATGAAACTGGGGCGCAAGATCCGTTCACACTGTCTTCCCCCCCCCCCCCTCTCCCCCTGCCCCGCCTGCATGATGATTGACGTAACATCACAGACTTTGAGCCTCCATGAGAGCAATCATGTCGCCCCAGTCTGACGGCCGCCGGCTCCCCGACTCCCCCGACACCCTTCCTCCCTCCGCACCCGCACTCGCGTTGCGCACCGCCGGCGGCGTGATCGAGACCCTTAGGCCGATGTAAAGCCGTCGCAGATGGACATTGACGCCTCCGCGCGCCTGAAAACAACCTTGCCCTGTCTGACCGCCGTGTACGCGCGTGTGTACGCGCCTGGTGCCCGCACTCCCCTCTCTCCGTCCTCCCCACCCACCCTCTCCCCTCCGCTCCGCACTCCCCGCTTCCCTGGTCCCGTCACCCCGGGGGCGCCCCGCGGCACTCGCTGCTGCTCGGTGGGCGCACCGCCTCGGGCCGCCCGCGCCGCGCGCGCGGGGAGGGCCACAGAGCGAGGGAGCCGCGTCGCGTGATGCTCGGCGGCGGCTGCGCGCCGCTGCCTGACGCTCCGCGCGCGGCGCTGCCCGTTATGCATATCCTGTGTGCGCTCCAGCCGCGTCGCGGCCGTGACGAGTCAGCAGCCAACCATGCATCACACATCCCCCCCACTCCCCCGCCGCGTCCGTCCTTCCCTTTCGACTGCCTGTGTCTGCGTCTGTATCCCTGCGATGCCGCCGCCGCACTGTTTCCACCCTTGTGCTGCCGCCGGCGCTGGTCTTGCTCTCTCCCGATGCCCGAGCGGAGGAGGCTCGGCTGCCACCACCACTCCACCACCACCACCCACGCTGCTATTTCCCCCTCCCCACTGCGATTTCACCCCTTGCACGAAACGTCACAGATCCGCTAGCACCCCTCAGCTTCCACGCCCACCCACAACCACCACAACCACCCACTACCCACCAACCACCACCCACCACCAACTCCCCCCGTCACGATGGCCACTCCCCGCAGCGCCAAGAAGTCCGGCCGCAAGGGCGGCAAGTCGCGCAGCGCCAAGGCGGGCCTCATCTTCCCCGTCGGCCGCGTGGGCTCGCTGCTGCGCCGCGGGCAGTACGCGCGCCGCGTGGGCGCCCCCGGCGCCGTCTACCTGACGGCCGTGCTGGAGTACCTGACGGCGGAGCTGCTGGAGCTGTCCGTGAAGGCGGCGCAGCAGAGCTCCAAGAAGCCGCGCCGCCTGACGCCGCGCACGGTGACGCTGGCTGTGCGCCACGACGAGGACCTCGGCGCGCTGCTGCAGAACGTGACCGTCTCGCGCGGCGGCGTGCTGCCGAGCCTGCAGAAGGCGCTGGCGAAGAAGCAGAAGAAGTCGTCGAAGCGCGCCAAGAAGGCCAAGTCGACGCCCAGCGCGTAGACCGCCTGTTGCGGTGGCGTAGCCGCTGGCGCCTCGCGCCCGCCGCTGCCCCGCCGCGCCCCATAGATTCTTTTTCTTTTTTTTATTCTTCCGTTTC
Organism: Kentomonas sorsogonicus; assembly: GCA_030347455.1. Lineage (NCBI taxonomy): Eukaryota > Euglenozoa > Kinetoplastea > Trypanosomatida > Trypanosomatidae > Kentomonas > Kentomonas sorsogonicus. The sequence goes on along the minus strand of JAQOSZ010000153.1, from coordinate 197,588 downwards.
TTTCTTTATCTCGTTCATCATCTTTAGTATTTCTTTCTCTCTCTTTTTCCCTCCCGAGTAGCAGCTCACCGTGTTCCTGCGCGCCCTCGCTCCTGGAACCATACCGCCGGCCCACGGAACAGAGAGGACAGCCATGCATGCACCCCCTCCCCCACCCCCGTGCACTCCGCGCACCGGGCCCCGCACACGCGCACACGTGCGCACCGGGCCCTGCGCGGAGAGAGACTGTAAAACACGGCCCTGTCCTTCCCCACGGACGGTGACGCGCGCGCGCGCACGCAGGCGCCGCCGTCACACGAGGGCCCCCGCGCGCCAGCGGGTTCGTCGCGCCACGACCCCCCACCCTCCCTCCCCTCCCCTCCCCTCCTTCCTCGCAGATCCCCCCGCCACACCTAGCTCTAGCACCACCCGCGCTCACCAGCACACCACCACCACACCCACCAAACACTCAACCACCCAACCACCACCCGCAAAACACCATGGCTACCCCGAAGGCCGTCAAGCGCGCCGCCGCCAAGAAGAGCCACCGCAAGCCGAAGCGCTCGTGGCGCGTGTACATTGGGAGGGCTTTGAAATCCATCAACAGCAGCATGTCGCTGTCGGGCCGCACTGTGCGCGTGATCGAGTCTTTTTTGAACGATCAGTTCGAGCGCATCGCGTCGCAGGCGGCGATCCTGGCGCGCGTGAACAAGCGCTCGACCATCTCGGCGCGCGAGCTGCAGGCCGCCGTGCGCCTGGTGCTGCCGGCGGAGCTGGCGCGCCACGCCATGGCGGAGGCCACCAAGGCCATCTCCAACGCCGCCAAGAACTAGTGCGCGCTCTCCCACGCGGGAGACCACCCCACCCTATAGATCCTTTTCTCTTCTTTTCTTTTCTTTTCTCTTTTCCTTTTCCCCCACTGGCTGGTTTTTGTTTTCCTAGGACTCGTCGTCTTCTTCGGTCAACTCTGCTTCCGCCACTGCGTTTTGGCGCCCGCACCTGCCCGCACTCTCCCCCCCCCCCTCAGGCTCTGATTGCTGTATGTGCGAACTTATGTGCGTCCTTGTGTGTGTGTGTGTGTGTGCCTGTGTGTGTGCCGTCCGCGGACGGTCCGTGACTTTTTTTTTTTTGCTGCCCTTCTGCGGCCCTGATGTGCCCCGCCGCCCATGTCGCCGCCGCCGCCACTACTCGTCCCCCCTCCCTGCCCACCACGCCCCACCGCCGCAGATACCCCGCGCTCGCCGTTACCCCCAGCCATCCCCCCAGCTACCCCCCAACCACCACCACCACCACCACCACCACCACCCGCCCGCATGTCCCGCACCAAGGAGACCGCCCGCGCCAAGCGCTCGATCACGGCCAAGAAGAGCAAGAAGGCGCCCAAGGCCGCGAGCGGCGTCAAGGCTGCGCGCCGCTGGCGCCCCGGCACCGTCGCACTCAGAGAAATCCGGAAATTTCAGAAGAGCACCGATCTCCTGATCCAGCGCGCGCCCTTCCAGCGCCTCGTGCGCGAGATTTCGGGCGCGCACAAGGAGGGCATGCGCTTCCAGAAGAGCGCGATCCTGGCGCTGCAGGAGGCGACCGAGTCGTACGTGGTGTCGGTGCTCGCCGACACGAACCTCGCCGCCCTGCACGCCAAGCGCGTCACCATCATGCCGCGCGACATCCAGCTCGCGCTGCGCCTGCGCGGCGACCGCAACTAGGCGGAGCGCACGGGAGCCGCGCACACGGAAGCCGCGCGCGCGCCGCCCCGCCGGCCGCGCGTGTGTGCGCGTCTCTCTCCCGCCGCCGCCACCCCATAGATCTTTTTTTTTCTTTCCTTTTCCACCCCGTTTCTTTTCCCCTTGTTCCGCCGCACGCGCCCCCGCGCGTGCTGCCCGAACGGATTGTCTCGCGGCCAGCGGCCAGTGGCTGGCGCGCCGAGCAATGAAATCACGAACCCGCCGCAACGCCGGCCCACCCTTCCCCCTCCCTCTCTGTGTGTGTGTCTCTCTCTGTGTGTGTGTGCTACCTTGCTTTGTTGCAGTGCCCCGTGTTGCTGCGGCCTCCTGCTCCACCGATGCTCTTCTTCGCTGCTGCTGCGCTGACCCCGGTCCCGCGCGATGCCGGCGAGCCCCTCACCAACGCGCCTCTCCCCTGCACCCCTCCCGCCGTAGCTGTAGCCCGCGCCCCAAGGTCCCCTGCACACACGAAGTTCCTTACCCTCAAACCGCCCCCCTCAGCCCCGCCTGCATGATGATTGACGTAACATCACAGACTTTGAGCCTCCATGAGAGCAATCATGTCGCCCCAGTCTGACGGCCGCCGGCTCCCCGACTCCCCTCCTTCCCTCCCTCCCCCCGCACCTGCACTCGCGTTGCGCGCCGCCGGCGGCGTGATCGAGACCCTTAGGCCGATGTAAAGCCGTCGCAGATGGACATTGACGCCTCCGCGCGCCTGAAAACAACCTTGCCCTGTCTGACCGCCGTGTGCGTGCGCCTGGTGCCCGCCCTCCCCTCTCTCTCCCCACCCTCTCCCCTCCGCTCCGCACTCCCCGCTTCCCTGGTCCCGTCACCCCGGGGGCGCCCCGCGGCACTCGCTGCTGCTCGGTGGGCGCACCGCCTCGGGCCGCCCGCGCCGCGCGCGCGGGGAGGGCCACAGAGCGAGGGAGCCGCGTCGCGTGATGCTCGGCGGCGGCTGCGCGCCGCTGCCTGACGCTCCGCGCGCGGCGCTGCCCGTTATGCATATCCTGTGTGCGCTCCAGCCGCGTCGCGGCCGTGACGAGTCAGCAGCCAACCATGCATCACACATCCCCCCCACTCCCCCGCCGCGTCCGTCCTTCCCTTTCGACTGCGTTCCTGTTCTTCTTTCTGTGACGGCTGCGCTATGCATGATGCGACCAATTTTCAATTTATTGAAGTTAGCCCTTCAATCCGAGTGACCCACGAGGATACCCGAATACCGTTCAAGTTCATTTCTGTCTGACGGCGCGCCACTGAGAAGGAAACCGTACCCTGTCGCTTCGCACTTCTCCACCGATTACTCACAGAGCTTCGCACACTGTCTCCCTCGCAGCCAGCGCTCAATGTAGTGCGCACGCCGTAAGACACACAGGCGCCGCGCATGAAACTGGGGCGCGAGAGCCGTCCACAGTGTCTTTTCCTCCACCCCCTTGCCCCGCCTGCATGATGATTGACGTAACATCACAGACTTTGAGCCTCCATGAGAGCAATCATGTCGCCCCAGTCTGACAGACGGTGCTTTTATTCTTTTCGCGTTGACCCTTGTTATGCTGACTTGCCGTTTTTTGGTCTTCCTGTACAAAACTGCACGCGTGACACGGTGTGCTCAACTTGGTTCTCTGCTGTCGCAGGGGCTCTCCTTATTCAGTTGATGTGTTGTCAAGGCTCCCTTTGAAATGGTCTATGTTGTAGCTGGCTGTCAATTACGTGATGTCTTCCCTTTGCAAATGTGCTTCACTCTGCGCGTTGGATTGTTTAAGTGTTTGCGCCCAGTCACGGCAGAACACGTCAGCTACTCCTACCATATGTCTCAGAAGAACTTCCGACACTAGCTTTCCCCCCTCCTCTCTTTTCCCCTCCTCCAAGATCGATAGGCATACAAGTAAGGAAAAAAAAAAGGATACTAAACATTCTTTTCCCGCGTTGAAAGTCCTTGTTCCGACGTACTTCTCGCGTTTTCTCGTGTTTCTTTTTTCTCTCTCTCTTTACCAAGGCGCTGCGCACTCTCATGAGCGGCAAGACCTTTTTTGAGCAGCTGGAGGAGCGCGCCAAGTCGACGCTGCTGTGCGTCGGGCTCGACCCTCGCGCTAAGAGCGCCGCCGCCGCCCTCGCCGAGTGCAAGAAGCTCATCGACGCGACGGCCGACTACGCCGCGGCCTACAAGCCCAACGCGGCCTTCTTCGAGTTCTTTGGGGCGGAGGGGTGGAAGGCGCTCGAGGAGGTCGTTGCCTACGTGCCGGCCGGCATCCCGGTGGTGCTCGACGCGAAGCGCGGCGACATCGCGGCCACCGCCGACGCCTACGCCACCTCGGCGTTTGAGCACGTCCGCGCCCACGCCATCACGGCGGCGCCGTACATGGGCGGCGACTCGCTCTCGTCGTTTCTCAAGTACCGCGAGCGCGGCGTCTTCATTCTGTGCAAGACGTCCAACAAGGGCAGCGACGACCTGCAGTGCCTCCGCGTCGGCGGCGACGGCCGCTTCTCTACGAGGAGGTCGCGGGGCGCGCGGAGAGCGCGTGGAATGGGAACCGCAACGTGGGTCTGGTGGTGGGCGCGACGGACCCCGTCGCCCTCGCGCGCGTGCGTGCGCGCGCCCCCACTCTGTGGTTCCTCGTGCCCGGCATCGGGGCGCAGGGCGGGAGTCTGCAGGCGGCGCTCGCGGCGGGCCTGCGCGCGGACGGCAGCGGGCTGCTCATCAACGTGTCGCGCAGCATCGCGGCGGCCGCCGACCCGCGCGCCGCCGCGCGGAAGCTGTGCGAGGAGATCAACATCATCCGCCGGCGCAAGGGCCCCTCCGGCGACCTCGCGGCCGCGCTCGTGTCGTCGCGCTGCGTGCGCTTCGGCGACTTCACCCTCAAGTCCGGCAAGCACTCGCCCATCTACATTGACCTGCGCCGCCTCGTGACGTACCCCAGCATCATGCGCCTCGTGGCGCGCGAGTACGCAAAGGTGCTGCGGCACTACCAGTTCGACTGCATCGCCGGGCTGCCCTACGCCGCGCTCCCCATCGCGAGCGCCATATCGATGGAGATGGACGTGCCGCTCATCTACCCGCGCCGCGAGGCCAAGGCGTACGGCACCAAGGCCGCCATCGAGGGCGAGTACAAGAAGGGCGACCGCGTCGTCATTATCGACGACCTGGTGTCGACCGGCGAGACCAAGGTGGAGGCCATCGACAAGCTCAAGGGCGCCGGCCTCGACATCGTGGCGATCGTCGTGCTGGTCGACCGCGAGATGGGCGCCAAGGCGTTCCTCAACAAACTCGGCTACGCCTTCGAGGCCGTCGTCGGGCTCTACCAGCTGCTGCCCCTGTGGCGCCGCTCGGGCGCCATCAGCGAGGAGCAGGAGCGCAAGGTCCGCGCCTTCCTCAGCCAGTGGAACCCGGACAAGACCGCCCCCAAGCTCTAGAGCGACTGAGGGAGTGGTGTGAGAACGGGAGGAAGAAGAGCTCTTGTTGAGTCTCTTTCTTCCTTCTTTCTTTATTTCTTTGTTGTTAGTCGTTCCTTTTGTTGTTTACGATAACCGTTGATGCTTTCGTATTCTTTTCCTCATCTTTCAAAGATTTTGATGCAGGGGACCCCCTTCTACTTTCTTTTTCTTTTCTTTTCATTTGCTCTCGTTGACACAATGATCTACAACCATAAAACGGTAGAGGATCTCTTTTCTAATATCTACGCATACATCTATGCGTGTCCCATCGATTTAATAGCTCTTATCATAACGAAAATAAAAACACCCTACCGACACATATTTGTTTTCTTCTCCTAATTTCGAACTAACAGCCATGTCTCAAAAGCAATCAAACATTTAAATAAATATACACGCGCGCGTATAAATATATATCTCATTCAATGACGACGCACTAGTAAGAAAAAAAAAAGAGGGGATTTATATAAAAAAAAAGACCAACACATGTGACAGATCGTGGGGATTCTTTTTCTGTCATTCACTGTGCGCATCTATATTTCTAAATTACAGGGAAGCCAGATGTCGCATTCGCTGGAAGCTTTGCATACACACAATTTTTTCTCCGATTCACGAAGAGACATTTGCAACGTGTCTGAAGCCTGTGGCTACGCACGTTTGGCAGCGACATTGGGCGGACGGCGCGTCCATATACTAAATTTACTTATCCCTTTCCTCATTCACACCCTCTCCACTCTTTCGGCAAAGCACCTTCTCCTTTATCTCTCTCTCTCTCTCTCTCTCTCTCTCTCTCTCTCTGTCTCTCTCTGTCTCTGTTCTTTGTTTGATAACTCCTCTTCAATTCCTCTTTTCATCGACTTTTGGCAGCGGGTAAACGCACCCATCGACGCACCCCCACTGGCACACACACACACCCAGCTGTACTCATGTCCGAGCAGTTTGCCCCCGTGGCGGCGCTCAAAGGGCAGAGCGTCACGCACGCCGGGCAGTTTGACCGCGCGACGGTGGACGCGCTGGTGGCGCTGGCGCTGCAGATGCGGGACCACATCGACGCGGGGAAGACCATCCACGCCCTCGACGGGCGCGTCATGACGCCGCTCTTCTACGAGAACTCGTCGCGCACCCTCTCCAGCTTCACCGCCGCGATGAACCGCCTCGGGGGCCGCGTCGTCAACTTCAGCGTCGACGCGTCGTCGGTGAACAAGGGCGAGTCGCTGCAGGACACGGTGCGCACGCTCGACAGCTACAGCGACGTGCTGGTGCTGCGCCACCCCCGCGAGCAGGCGCTCGCCGACGCGCTCGCCGTCGCGACGCACCCCGTCATGAACGCCGGCAACGGGGCGGGCGAGCACCCCTCGCAGGCGCTGCTGGACGTGCTCACCATCACGGCGGAGCTCGGCGCCGTCGACGGGCAGGCGGTGGCGCTGGTGGGCGACCTGCGCATGGGCCGCACGGTGCACTCGCTGCTGCGCCTGCTCGCCGCCTGCTACTCGCTGCGCAGGGTCTACCTGGTCGCCCCGGCCGGCCTCGCCATGCCGGAGGAGGTGCTCGCGGAGGTGGCGCCGGCGCTCGCGGCCAAAGGCACCGCGCTGGAGCAGGTCTCTGCCCTCGCGCCGGCCGTCGTCGCGGACTGCGACGTCATCTACTGCACCCGCCTGCAGAAGGAGCGCTTTCGTCGCCGCGGCCGGCAGCGACGACGCGGCCGCCCTCGCCGCCTTCGAGGCCGCCAAGGACGACATCCGCGTCGACGCCGCGCGCCTCGCGCACGCTAAGCAGCGCATGATCGTCATGCACCCGCTGCCGCGCGTCGACGAGCTCAGCACCGACGTCGACGCCGACCCGCGCGCCGCCTACTTTCGGCAGATGCGGTACGGCCTGTTCATGCGCATGGCCATCCTCTACTCGGTCCTCGCCTGAGGGACGCTAACGGCAATAGCAACTTTCAAAAAAAAAAAAAACACAGTTGAAAATAAATGCTAATTCAATTTACTCTCTTCGTACCGTTTTTTTTTTTTCACCCCTCGTTGATCCACTTTTCTCTTCCCTCGCTGTTCATTCTCTCTGTGTTTTCTTTTATTCTTCGTCGAGTTTAACCATAACATCAATGTGCTCTGTCTTTTTATTATTTCTTTGTGTTTTGGTACATCGACGACACGTTGGCTATTTTGCCGGCGTGTACAAAGCACACATCGAAGTACTTTCTTTCTGGTGTGTGTGTGTGTGTGTGTATATCTTTGTGTGCTTGCTGACATTGTTGTCGTTGTCTCGGCACACCTTTGTGGCGTCGTATAGAGAAAATGGCATTCGTTCAGGCCGCTGTTGAAGGGTGAAGCATGCAACAACAACAGCAAAGAAGTTATCCATATATATGTATTGGCAACGTTGCGTGCTAGCCTACCGTCGTGCTCTGTACACCACCACCATCTCTCCCACGAACCGTGACAACATAAAATCCAACCCAATCATCATCCTCATCATTTTCTTCCCTGAACATATTAAAACAGTTCGTGACGTCTCTATTCATATTTTGCTAACGAACCACACAACAACAACAAAACAACAACAATATATCGCCAGTCAGCCGCGATGAGCCTCGAAGTGAACATTCTCGGCCACACCTTCGCGAACCCCTTCATGAACGCGGCCGGCGTGCTGTGCAGCACCAGCGAGGACCTGGCGGCCATGACGGCGTCGGCGAGCGGCTCGCTGGTGTCGAAGAGCTGCACGCCGCAGCCGCGCGAGGGCAACCCCGAGCCGCGGTACCAGGGCCTGCCGCTCGGCTCCATCAATTCGATGGGGCTGCCGAACCTCGGCTTCGACTTCTACGCCGAGTACGCGCGCGCGGGGCACGACTACGCACGCAAGCCGCTGTTCATGTCGATGAGCGGGCTGTCGGTGGACGACAACAAGACCATGTGCGCCGCCCTCAAGCCCATCGCGGAGGAGAAGGGCGTCATTCTGGAGCTGAACCTGTCGTGTCCCAACGTCCCCGGGAAGCCGCAGATCGCCTACGACTTTGACGCGATGCGGGCGTACCTGGCGGCGGTGAGCGAGACCTACGGCCGCCCCTTTGGCGTCAAGATGCCGCCCTACTTTGACATGGCGCACTTCGACGCCGCGGCGGCGGTCCTCAACGACTTCCCCCTCGTGCACTTCATCACGTGCGTCAACAGCGTCGGCAACGGCCTCGTCATTGACGCGGAGAGCGAGACGGTCGCGATCAAGCCCAAGGACGGCTTCGGCGGCCTCGGCGGGCGCTACATCCTCCCCACGGCTTTGGCCAACGTGAACGCCTTCTACCGGCGCTGCCCGGGGAAGCTCGTCTTTGGGTGCGGCGGCGTGTACAGCGGCGAGGAAGCCTTTATGCACGTGCTCGCCGGCGCCAGCATGATCCAGGTCGGCACGGCGCTGCACGAGGAGGGTCCCGGCATCTTCGCGCGCCTTGAGGAGGAGCTGCGGGCTATTCTGGTGCGCAAGGGGTACGCCTCCCTCGACGAGTGCCGCGGCAAGGTCAAGACTATCCCGTAAGCTGCGCTGGAGGGAGGGAGGAAAAAAAAAGAGAAGAAGAATAAAAAAGGAAATAAAAGTTGAAAAAGAGGGGGCGGTAAAAATAATCATATTAATGGTAAAACCGCCTTGCCCCTTCGGTTCCACCGCTTTGTTGACACTCTTTTTCACTCCCGCTCTTCCTTTCACCTTTCTCTTTTTTTTCTGAAAACAACCGTTGATCCATATACAACTTTGACCTAATGCTTTTCATTTTTCTCTCGTTTCCGCTCTTTATAAAACAATAAAACATAATGTCTTGCTTTTCGTCAAAAGCACAACTTTCTGTTTCATGGGATCCTTCTTATTTTAATTCGTCAGTCATTCGCCGTTTAACATTGAAAAGCTATATATGAAAAGAAGCAAATTGTAAAAGAAAGAGCAGTGCTCACGTGGTTTCTTCCCCCGTTCAATCGAGTGCGTTGTGTGTCTACTTTCAGTCTTTCTCGCATTCCGTTGTATCCAGCTTGTACTTCACTTGTCTATTTGGGTGTTGAAGAATTTGTCACCGCACATATGAGCACCTTTGTTTTTTTTTTTTTCTCACTTTTGTCTGCTCCTCCGCAATCACTATTGTTGCACTATATGTTCCTACTGCATAGTTCAATCGAAAACAGGTTTTAGTTTCAACTCTCTGCTTACTTGCGTAAACACATAGCATTTTCTTCTTTTTCTTTCTTTTTCAAACCTTGCTTCACTTAGGTGTATCTCTTTTTGCTCTTTCTATTTGTTTCTTTCATTTTTTTCTTCCCTTCCTTGTTTTGGTGGCAGCTGAAGCATTGTGCACCACGTATAGCTGAACCGCTGCACCGCTCGGTCTACTCGTCCCCTTTTTTGTGGTATACACACACACACACGCATATATACATATATATATCATACATATAAAGCCGTCATGTCAGATACGCGGACGGAAGCGCAGGGGGAGGAGCCGGACTACCCCTTCTTCGAGGATTACGAGTTCCTGTGGGCGACGCAGCGCAAGCGCGACAAGAGTTCAGCGACGACCACAGCTTCACCCGACAGCGCCACCGCCGCCGGAGTTGCGGCCGCGCTGGCCCCGCCGACCGGCGACTCTGCGGCCGCGACGGGCGGCGTCGTCTTCACGCTGGAGGAGCGTCACGCGGTGCGCGGGCTGCTGTACGCGACGGTGGCGGCGCCGGCGCTGCGGGAGCTCATCGACGGGCTGCTGCTGCCGCCGCCGTACGCCTCGCGCGACCTGCGGCGGCACCGCTGGCGGCCGGCGGACGTGGCGGCGCTGGCGGCGGCGCTGCGCCCCGCGCTGGACGAGACGGTCGCGCTGCTGCCCTTCCACCTCGCGCTGCGGCTCGGCGCCTACGACGCGCGCCTGCGGGCGGCCGGGCGGCGCCTGTGCTGGGTGCTGGACGTGCCGGTGGCGGTGCTGGAGCGCGAGGAGGGGCGCGTCGCCGCGGCGGCGGTCGAGCTGCGCGACGGCGGCGGGGACGCGGAGCGGCAGCGGCAGGCGGTCGCGGAGAGCAAGGAGAAGAGCAAGACGAGCTGGCGGCGCGCCGCGACCATCGGCGGCTTCACGGTGCTGGGCGGGACGGCGCTGGTGCTGACCGGCGGCCTCGCCGCGCCGCTGGTCGCCCCCGCCTACGCGGCCGTCGTGTCCGGCGTCACCGCGACCCTCGGCGCCGTCGGAACCATCGGCGGCGCGCTGCTCGGCGGCGGGGCGCTCGCGGCCGCCTTCGCGGGGGTGGTGGGCGCCGCGACGCACGCGGCAGCGCTGGCGAGCGTGCTGACGCCGGTGCTGACGGCCGCCAACGTGACCGCCATCTGCGGCGCGGGCGGGGCGGCGCTCGGCGGCTACAAGGCGTACCGCCGCACCACCGAGTCGGACGTCTTCGCGATCCGCTCCGTCGACGAGATCGAGACCTTCACGGCCGCTCCCGCGGACGGCGGCGGTGATGACGGTGGCGGCGGCGCACGCAGCACCGCGGCAACCGCTGCTGCTGCTGCGGCGGCCGGCGATGACGAGCGGACGGTGTCTGGCACGCGGGAGGCGGCGCTGTCGCACTACGACCTGTCGGCGGTGGTGGAGGAGTCGTCGCGGCCCGGCGAGGTGGTGCCGTCGCACACGCGCTCCGTCGCCATGACGCACGCCGCGCGCCTCCCGCACGTCCGCAAGCGGCACAGCAGCGTCGTCTTCGGGCTCGACAGCCAGATGGAGGGCTTCGTGCTGCACCTCAAGGCGGCGCGGCTGCTGAGCGGGCTGTGGGCCGTCACCCCGCCGGAGCGCATCCCCACCGGCCACACGGGCGTCTTCGCCGCCATCAACCGCTTCGCGCGGCCCACCGGCACCGGCTTCGTGCTGTGCTACCTCGCCCTCCCCAGCGTCGGCGCGGCGGCCGACAGGCGCGCGGCACTGCGCGTGTGGCTCCGCGCGCGCGTCGACTTCTTCGGGGAGTGGGAGCTGTCGTCGCTGGTCGAGCCCGTCTCGGCGCCGTTCAACCCCTACGCCGCCGAGTGCGGCCTGGAGCTGGCGGCGGCGGGGGAGGGCGGCAAGGGGGACGGCGGCGACTACACGCACACGGAGCGCGGGGTGGTCATGGAGATGCACCGGCGCCCGCTGACGTACCTGCGTCTGTACCCCGCCGCCGCCGCCCCGGAGCGCCACGCGCGCCGCGTCGTTTTCCCGCGGGCGGAGCTGCCGCAGCTCGCGCTCGAGTACGCCGCGGCCGTCGACGCGTCGCGCAAGGTCGGCGTCGCGCTGGTGAACCGCTCGGCCCACCGCGTGCTGGTGCGCGACATGGGCCTCGACAGCGGCTCGCAGTGGCCGCAGACGGCCTCGCCGATGGCGGTGCAGCCGGCGGAGGCCTCCCTGACCTTCTTCACGGGCAGCCGGTGGAGCGTCGGGGACGCGATCAGCGGCTACTACATCCTCGAGCTGCAGAACAGCAACGAGGCGCCGCTGCACCGCTCCTACTTTGTGCGTCTGCAGTTCAGCGTGTCCGGCGCGACCGGCAGCGGCGGCATCAGCGTCGCCGTCGCCACCGCCCCGAGCTTCGCGGAGACGCGGCAGATGCAGCTGGAGACGCAGTCGGTGTCCGGCGCCCGCGAGTTCAACGTGGACACCAAGCCCGGGCTCTTCTTCGCCCTCCACGTCTCGGCCCCGGCGACGCTGCCGGTGCTGCAGCTGCACGTGCAGTACGGCCTGGAGCGCGCGCTGGCGGACGTGTGCCGGCGGCCCAGCATCGCCGTGGGCGTGTGCGGCTACAGCGCGGTGTTCGACGCGCGCCGGCCGCCGGAGGACCAGCAGGTGGGACTGTGGCAGCCGGTGCTGCGCGGCGCCGACGCGACCCGCGCGAGCGACGCGGTGGTGGTGCACTGGGAGGAGGACGCGCTGTCGCAGTTCGGCGCCTCGCTGCGCGTTGACATGGAGCTGGCCGACCGCCTTGGCAAGAAGGCGCTCTCCAAGGCCAAGGGCGTCGCCAAGAAGCAGCTCCTGCGCAGCGCGCTCTTCTCCGGGTTCCACGCGCTGCAGTCCTTCCTCGGCGCCTTTGAGCTGCCGCTCTACGCCGTCTGGGCGTCGGACCTGATCGACAACAGCTTCGCGACGCTCTCGAACCGCGCCGAGTACGCCGGCAAGGACCTCGCGGCGGCGCTGCTCGACGCGCGCTCCGGGCGGCGCCCGGCGACCCTCATCGGCTTCAGCTTCGGCGCCAAGGTGATCGTGGCGTGCCTGGAGGAGCTCGCGCGGGTGGGGGCGCGCGGGGTGGTGGAGGACGTGGTGCTCATGGGCGCGCCGGTGACGGCCGACGCGGAGCACTGGCGGCGGGCTGTGCGGGGCGTCGCGGCGGGGCGCGTCGTGAACGTCTACACGCGCAGCGACTGGGCCATGTGGCTGCTCTTCAAGGCCAACGAGGGCGAGCTGCGGCCCATGGCGGGCATCTCGCCGGTCAACGTCCCCGGCGTCGAGAACGTCGACGCGTCGGCGCTGGTGGCGCAGCACTCGCAGTACGCCGCGCGCCTCGCGGAGGTGCTGCGCCTCATCCCGCCGCAGCCGACGCCCGCGTCGTGGGCGCCCAAGTACTACTACGGCTCCCCCGGCGTCGTCGTGCCGCTCGCCGGCAGCGCGGCCGTCCTGCGCACCGTCGCCGCCGGCCTCGCGCGCTCCACCGGGCTGGCGGGTACCCCGGCCGCCGTCATCGCGCTGGGGAACGGCGCCGTGAGCGACCTCCCCGGGCTCGCCGGCGCCCCGCTGCGCCTCGTCAGCTTCTCGCTCTTCGGCTGCTTCTTCGACTTCTCCCCGCCGTCGGAGATCGCGCCGGGGGCGGTGGCGGTCTTCGCGGCGCGCGCCAAGGGGGGCGGCGGGCGGGAGGCGGCCGGCGGCGTGCTGACGTACCGCTACCGCCTCGGCCGCTACGACGAGCGCGACCTGCTGCTCTCCGTCTACTTCTACTGCTCCCCCACCAGCGTCGACGACGTGGCGACGGGCCCGACGGTGCTGGTCGCGGTGCTGCCGAACATGGTGACGCGCCGCGACAGGGACGGGCGGCGCAAGGGCGGCGCGCCCGACGCCGACGGCGACGAGGATGCGGAGGAGAAAGAGGAAGAAGAAGAGGAAGAAGAAGAAGAAGACGACGACGAGTCGCGCTTCCAGATCGTGACGGCGCAGTTTGCGGACGGGCTGGCGGAGGTGCGGCGCGTGTGCCTCGACCGCCGCGCCGGCGTCAGCGCCGCCCAGCCGTTGTACCGCCGCACGCTCGAGCTGCCGTTCCCCGCGGGCGCGTTCGCCGACGGCCACACGCAGGCGGCGGTGCACCTGACCGGTCGCCGCAGCGCCGAGCACGGCGGCGTCGCGCTGCACCTGCTGGCGCTGCTCACCCGCCGCGCGTCGGAGCTGCAGCAGGACGAGTTCGACCTCGACCGCCTGCGCGCCGCGCTCCCCCGCCTCGCCGCCGCCGCCGCGGACCCCGCGCAGCACGGCGGGGCCGCCCCCGGACTGGCGGCGCCGGTGCCGGCGGCCGTGCACGCGGTGGACGAGATGCAGTCGGTGCTGGCGCAGCAGGGCGAGGCGCTGAACGTCGATGCCGGTGCTGGTGCGGCCTCCGCCGCCGCGCCGGCGCCCCCGCTGCTGCTGGCGGTTGTCAACTGCGGCGAGGAGGCGCTGTACTACAGCAGCGAGTGCTTCGCCTCCGCCGCCGCACAGACGCCGCCGCCCGCGGAGGTGTTGACGTGGCGCGCCTTCCCGCCGCCGGTGCTGCCGCCGCGCAGCTTCGTCGTGGCGACCGCCGACGCGCGCGCCGCTGAGCACCACGGAGGCGACGCGGCGGCCGTTGCGGAGCGTTTCTCCGCCTTCCGCTACGAAACCAGCAGCGGCGTGACGGCCTTCGACGTCCTGGTCGACCGCGCGGCGCCGGGCACCGCGGCGTGCGGTCTGCGGGCCAGCGTCGTGCCGGCGGCGACGGCGGTCATCACGGGGGACTGCTCCGTGTCTCCGGTGGACGTGCGCGGTGCCACATTTCAGCTGGCCATGCTCACCGCCCCCACGCCCCTCCAGAAACAGAAGAAGAAGACGAAGGGGAGCGCGGAGAAGCAGCAAGCCCCGGACGTCGACGAGGCGGGCTTTGCGAGCCCGAGGCGCTGCAGGCGATGGGATGGCATATCAAGTGAGAGTGATTTTTTGTTAGTTAGTTTTTTTTCCCCCTTTTTCGTTTGTTGTTTTTTTATGGTCATGAATGCGGCGCTGAAAACTGTCTTGCGTTTTCTTACTTCTCTTGGTGTGGGTTGGTGTCCGGTTGGTGTTCTCCACTCTTGCGCCTGTGCGGCGATGTATGCGCCCCCCCCCCCTTCCCTCTCTACGACCCCGTCCGCCAACCCCTCCCTCCTTCCGCGGTGTTTCTTTTTCCGTCGTTCTCCCCGGCGGGCGCACGCCGGCTGCTGCCGCCGCGCCAGGCCCGGTTTGGGGGTTGGCTGATCCCCCAGGGGGGCAGGGGCGTGGCCCTGCGCCCACCCGCAGTGCGACGGGCCCCCCAGTGACGCCGCCGCCCGACCCCGCTCCCCCATGCCGGCTGGGGTCGCCGGGGACGCCCTCGCCGCCGATCGCACCCGTGCCCCACCGGGCGGGAACCCCCCCCGGCCGCCCCACAAAAAAGCACCGCGAAGGCGTGGGCATCGGGCAGCCAGGCGCGCTCGCCGCCGGGCGCACGTGGCGGTTGCGCGACCGATTGTTGCCATGAAATGTCCAACGCCGCTGTCCAAAACCACTGCTCAAATGACGAAGAATGCGAATTGTAAACTGACTGCGTGTTGTTTTCTCCCCCTCTCCCCAACTATATATATACGCCCACGTCGGAGGCTGAAACACACCGTTCGTTTGTTGGTATTTAGTATGCCCTTCTTTTCCCCCAGTTATACTGTCAGTTGACATTTTTCCCACTGTGTATACACAAACGCTGCCATACGCTCTCCCGACTTGCCCCTACGTACCCCAACTCAAAACGACAAAAGAACCACCTTTGTGCTTACTAGTACTCTAAAAGTAAACTTATCTCTCCCTAATAGGACAACCACAACCCGTAGTTCGTATAAACCGATAGCTCTCAGTGACAAGAAATATTCATCCTGTAAACACCCCTCTCCATATCGTCATGTACCGCTTCGCCGCCTCCCGCACTTTTACCGCGGTGTCTGCTCTGGCGGTCGCCCGCTGCGCCGCTTCGACTGCGGTCAAGCCCGTCGGGAAGCTCGGCGTGCCGCACCAGCTGTCGGAGGTCGCCGCCGCCCACCGCATTCCGGAGTCCCTCATCGACAAGATCGAGAATCCCCGCGTCGTTGCCTTCACGTGGATGAACCTCGCGCGCGAGTCGCAGGCCCCGCTTATCGCGTCCGTTGACGAGTCCGTTGACTACCGCTCCATCGCCGACAGCGTTGCTGCTCGTGTGGGCCCCAACCCGACGCCTGTCAAGGGTGCGCTCTCCAAGTTCAAGGGCACCGAGTGGAAGAACATGAAGGACGTCATCACTCTTTACGAGGAGGCCATGTACCCGATCCGCGTCAAGCAGCACGAGTTCAACCAGTACCAGCTGACCTCCTTCCACATCAAGGATGTCCTCAAGCGCGGGCTTTCCGCCTTCAAGCAGGATTTCCTTGACGCGCAGAAGAAGGAGCAGACCCAGGTGCTCGCCAAGATGAAGGAGTGCGAGGACTACATCAGCGCCGCAGCCAAGGATGCCTTTGATACCGATGTCCTCAATGACATCGTTAACATTCTTCGCATTGCCGGAGAGAAGCACGAGCATGCGCACGCTATGGCTATCAAGGTGCTCGACGATATGACCCGCATGAAGATCCCCTTCAACGACCTCACCCGCGAGATCATGCAGTCCCTCGTCTTCGCTGATGGCCCCTTCGACAACTCCCCTCTGCTCTTCGAAGTCAGCGAGAGCCCCGAGCGCGGAGAGATCTCTCTCAGCAAGGGCGGCCTGGAGAAGGTCAGTGATGACATCCTCAAGCTGATTAGCAACCGTCACCAGACCCCGCTCGACGACGGCGTGCTGCTCCGCTCTCCGGAGACGCACCCTAACCTCCAGCGCTCGCCTGAGTAAGCGTTCGTAGATTTAAAAAAAAAAAGAAAAAAAAAAGGAAGCAATGAAATAACCCAAAAAGAGTAAACACGAGACGTGAATACGGAAGGGAAGCAGCGCATGTACGTGCCAATGAAAAATACTTTAAAAACTCGTTATTATTCGCTCAAACTCTACTTATAGCCTAACCCAAGCTTCTATATGGACTTAGAAACATAGAATGAACAACCCTCTTTTTAGAAGTGAGAAAGAACAGAAAATGATGAAGGCAGGATACACTGACAAACTTGCATCGTGAGAAGAGAGAGAGAGAGAGAAAGAAAAAAAAAAAGACGGCGCTATTTACTGAGCACGATGGCAAAAATGTGATGATAGATCTTCACCTGAGTGACACCACCTCTTGTGTTGTTTTCACCCCTTTCCTCATCGTTTGTTGTCTCTCTCCTTCTTCCGTTCTTCCGAACCGCGCTTCTCTGTAAGCGTCCTCATTCGTTGGGCCGCGAGTATTTACGTTACTAAGTGTGAATCAAGGACCCCATTATCGTTACTCTTGTACCCATCCACTTACTGCTCGCACATGTTTCGTCTCAGCTTTCGTGTTTTTTTTTTTTTTGTCAATGACCAGCGCATTTTAGGATTTTCTTCTTGATGATATGAAGTTTTCATTCCTTTCGTTTTTTTTCTCTCTCTTGTTGTTATTCTCGTTTTATCTGATAGTTGTATTTCAAATATTTGTCACACTACTTACCGATTTTACCCTTTCCATTACCATCACACTTATCTTAATTCCTCTTGTTTCCCACGAAGGTCTCCAATGCAAATACACTAATTACCGATCCCACAACTTTTTTTTTCTTTCTTCTTTATCCTGTTATCTTATTTTACATCCTATGAAATTCTCGGAACATCGCATGGGCTTTCCATGGATCTTTTATCGTTTGGCCTAATCACGTTTGGGGTTTTCTTTAGAAGCTCTCAATGCCATCACCGCTCAGAAAACCTGACGGATTTCCTTCTTTCCTTTTTTTTTTTTTTTGCTCTATTCATTAGGATCGGTTTCCTTCGATGAGATTCTTTCTAGCAATTTATGCATACATACTTAGCCCGTCGTGTACAAATAGAGACATCTTTGTACACGACTTTTCGCGTCACTTACTGTATAAGAACAACTACATTAAAAAAAAAACGAAGAATAACAAACAACAACAGCAACAACGTTTGTTGCACTGAAGAACAGCGAAAAGGAAGAGAGCGGTTTAGTTCTTGCATTGTCAAAACCCCCTTTTTAGTTCTCTGCGAAACAACTGCGTACAGTAGTGTTTATTGGCGGCTTCATTGTTAGGGAAATTGAATGGCAAGTGGTCTGTGCCCTTGCTTTCCTTGTTTGTGCTTGATGGGTGAGCGCTCCCGCTGTTCTCTTAATGTCACCACATCCGTAGAGACGATACACTTGAGTGACCGCGCTGGTATGATGATTAGTTGATCTGCCATCGACTTTTTTTTTTAAATGCATGTGGATGTATGCGTAGAACCTTTTTTTCCTGTTGTTATTGACCGCTATCTCCATACCCCTTACCTCCCTCATGGCTTTTTTTTTTTGTCTTATCTGCGACCACACTATATAGAACCGAACAAATAATAATAAAAAAAGAACAACAGCTAAAAGAGATAGTAAAGGCTCTTCAACGCGGAAAAGTGAATAAAGGAGTTCAACGGCGAGTTATTGTTAAGGGTGCTTCCATCCGTTCTCTTCGGACTTCAAAGATCTTTTCTTTTTTTTTTTTCTTGTTACTATTACTACTATTATTTTTACTATTTCTTTTCCCCTTCTTCATCGAACCCACTAGCGTAAAGGGTAGCTTGAAAGGACTCGTATTAATCGGGAAAGGCAAGCACATACTTCCCCCCCCCCCTTGAACAACAACAACGACAACTGGCAGAGTATCCACATCATCCTTCTTCCGCTCTCCGGTTCGTAGTGGCTGCGACGTAAGTCGTCAGTTAACCATTGTGGATAGCGGATACGCCAATATAGTTCCACCTTGCACCAAGGGTGACGCACGTGTATTTACCTGATTTTGGTAGTGCATTGCGATGGATTTCGCCTTCCCAACATTTGTGCGAGCGTCAACAGATGTCGTGACGGATGAGGAAACCAACGCAGCTGGATCTACAAAGTCACTGCTGGACCTGGTGATTGAGGCAAAAGGAAATCTGGGTCTGGTTCCCCACCGCGCGGCAGGCGTACGCGGAGGTCACAGTGAGGATGAGTCAGAGGAGGAGGAGGAGGGTGAGACTTCTGATGATGAGTTTTGCCTGACAACGCGTACGTCTTGGATACCACCGAGATATTTGCTAGACTACATGCTGGAGCCGCAGTTCATGGATGCGTTCTATCACTTTCACGGCGTGCGCTGTCTGTCGTTCCCCATCAATACGCTGCCTCCTCCGTTACTGTCATGGAGAGATATGCGCCTACCTTTCGAGATAGAAAGCGCCCTGTGCCACCGCCTGGACCGTAACAGTCATCCACCGACAGTCAGGTAAGCGCCCTTTGCCGTACCACACTCCGAATGCAGAACAACTGAACGCTCTCGTGCTGGGAGCCGCTGCCTCGAATACGCTTGGTGGAAGTGTGCCCGCTGTTGACGAACTGCCGCCAATGCGTGGTATCCAACAGGCAGCGCTGCCTTGCCTTCTTCTTGGGCAACATGCACTGTTGAGTGGTCCGCGTGGGTGCGGAAAACGCACAGCGGCGCTTGTGGCAATCGGAAGTCTCTTGCTGTCTCGCTCGCGTGATCGTCTGCCGGAAGAAGACGACAAGGAGCCAAATACCGCCGACACTAGCTGTGCCACAAGCCATTTTAATATTACGGGCCTGATCATTGTGTCCGACCCAAGAGAGATTATAGGCTGCTCTCGCTTTCTCGAACAGGTCTTTGGCAGTGACAGTTTCTCGCTCTTCACGTTCGAGCGCGGAAGTAGCGAGATTGTTCCCGTCTTTCGTTCCCCGAAACAACAGATCATCAGCGATCTCAATTTGCTGGTACAACAGGGCGCCTCTGTTATCGACTCAGCCGCGTTCCACGAGCACATCAGTCGCAAACGCCCACGCAGCGAGACCGAGGACGATGTTGGGGCTGCTCCAGAGAAAAAACGGACACGCTCAGGATTCCATGCAGCGCCCTGCAAAAGACGATAAAGAAACGTTGACGGGATCAACAACTGACTCAGCGCGACGAGAGGGAGATCGTGGTCGTCGCCGCCACCGGGACGACTATGATGGCGACAGCGATGACGGAGAAGAGCGTCGGCGAAGAGATCGACGAGGTGGCCGACGGTACGAGAGGGGAGATTCGCGCTCAACCGACGGTCACCACCGTCGCACACAGCATCGCTCGAGCCGACGCCATGACAGCGCTGACAGCGACGACGATGACGACGACGAGGACAGGGCCCGCCGCCGACACCACCATCGCAGTGATCGACACCGGCGCCACCGGGTGGATGATGACACCGACGAGCGTCGGAGTACTCGCCGCCACGACGATTCCCACTCACCGCGCTCGCGCCGCCACGACCGCCGTCGACGGGATCACAGTGACGACGAGGAGCGCCATCACCGCAGCGGTCATCGCAGTCGACACGACCATCACAGCCGCCGACACGGCGCACGGGATTACACCGATGATAGCGACGAAGAGTATGGCGAACGTCGTGGCTCAAGAGGCGACAGAGAGCGCCGGCATCGGCGCGACTCGCGATCGCGACATCATCGACGACACTACGACGATCGCCGCAGCGACTCGGGCGACGACGACGACACTGCGTATCAAGACGTCTACAAGCAGTACGAGGAGGAGTACATGAAGTACGTCGACGGAGGTGAAGACCCGACAGCGGTGGATATGGGCGTCCCTGTTGCCGCGACGGCGGCCACACCGCCTCCCAAAGTAGATAACCAAGTTGTGGAAGGCAGTGAGGGCGTGAGTGCCCCGCCACCGGCCACTGCGCAAACGGAGGCGGCGGTGGCACCCGATGAGCAGCCGCGCCGCGCAGTCAGTGTGCTGGTGTGCTCTGCTGCCGGCCTCCGCGATGCGCTGGCCGATGTGGGCGACAACACATCGTTACTACCGCTCGAGAACGTGCGTATGGCGGCCGCGTTTGGCTGCGACGTCATCTTCACGGCGCCGTTTCACTCGCCGCAGCGGCAGCAAAGCGGCGGCGGCAGCAACCTCGTAGTGGCGCCCGCGCAGTGGATCTCGCTCGTGAACTCCGTCGACGTGGACTGCCAGTGGTGCTTTGTCGGCGACGACCGCGTGGGGGCCGTCCGCGAGTTTGTGGCCAACACGATTCTCCCCGACAGGACCGACGCGCTGGCGGTGTGGGAGCAGGAGGATGCCTCGGTGTGGGCGCTCGTGGCGCCGCCGCGGCTGCACCCCTTCAGCGTCGAGGCGGGCGTGGCGGAGGGGCCGGGGGAGGCGGCGGCGGCGGAGGGCGGCGGCGGCGGGCGGCGCGGCCGCATCGGCTTCGAGGAGATCGAGGCCGCCAAGGTCGCCGAGGTGGCGTCACTCGTGCTGCAGCACTTTGCCGGCGGCGAGGCGCCGTGGCGCGGCCCGCGCGTGGTCCTCTTCGTCGCGACGCGCCGGGAGCAGGAGTCGCTGCTGGGGCTGCTGGGGACGGTGCTGCGCGAGAGCACCTTCGACCAGCGCGGCGCGCTGCTGCGCGTCACCGCCGCCGTTGCCGACTTCGCGGCCCACAACGCCGAGATCCTCGTGGTGTCGGACCGCCAGGTGGAGCTCGGCTGCGGCGCCGGCGGGGGCGGCTCCAGCTTCTTCTTCGCCGCCGCGCGGGGAGCGGTGGCCGCGGGCGCGCCCCCTCCCCCTCCCCCACCGGTGGAGCTGGTCATCCACTACTCGCTGCCCCGGCCGGCGATCAACGAGCTGGGGGCTGGCGGCGGCGAGCTGGTGACCGAGTGCCTCTGCAAACGCAGCCGCGGGCTGCTCGGCGCCACGCCGCCGCGCGCCGCTGTCGAGGCCCTGCGGAGTGCGACACACCTGCTGCTGATGACGGAGCACCAGGCGGGCGGCAGGCTCGGCGCGCAGATGCGCACCGTTCTCGAGGTTCTCGAGAGCTACGCCGCCAATCTTTGACGAGTAGCGGCGCTTTTTTTTTTCCTGTTCTCCCTGCCCTTCTACTTTTCCTATTGTATAATAATAATAACACTTTTGCAAAAAAAAAAAAAAAAAAGATAAGTACCAAAAACCAATGAAAAAAGTGCGATCCCCCCTCCCCCTCCCCCTTCCCGCCCGACGTCGGCTGTGTGCCCTCAGCACACATTGGACGATCATTGATTGCACGGACTGCGCACAAACTATGCTTCTGTTTTCTCTCGCGCACCGCACCTCAACCTCTTCTCATCTTCTCCCCTCCCTCACCCACCCCGACTCTGCACCGAAAGCACTGATTTAGGGGGTAAGGAACAACATCACATTGCAACCGTCAACAAACAAAAATAACAAACTCTCTTTCTCTCTCTCCACCGCTAATATGACGGACTATCTATTCCCGCCGACGGTCGCGCGGCTGATACGGGACGGGGCGTGGGTGACGGCCCCCCTCGTCGACGGCGGGGCGGAGGCGGAGCTGGCAGGCGCCTCCAGCGTTGACGGCGGCCCCTTCGCCCGCGCCCCGCGCGCCAGCGCCTCCTCCGGCGTCCTCGCCTCGGTGCCCTCCGTGTGGGAGGCCGCGGCCGCCCCGCCGCCCCCAGCGGAGGAGGCGTCGCCGGCCCACAAGCGCGCACGGCACGAGACGTCCGGCGCGCTGCCCCCCGATTCGGACGACGGCGGGACAGCGGCTGCGGCTGCGGCTGCGGCTGCGGCGGCGGTGGTGTCGCTGAAGCTGGCGTGCCACCTGGAGGGGGGCGTGGCGGCGGTCGTGTGCGCGGCGCTGGGCGGCGGCGGCACGCGCTACTGGGCGGGGCGGCAGGGCGCGGCGGAGGTGGCGGCGGCGCTCGCGTGCGGCCCGCAGCAGCCGGTGCAGCTCCCAACGGACGAGCTGCTGCGTCTGCTGGCCGGCAGCGTCGCGCCCGGCAGCGAGGGGGGCCCGGTCGCCGTCGTCGGCGAGTGGCTGGGCACGGCGGCGGAGGCGCGCGCGTGCGGGGTGGCGCCGCGCCGGGTGGGAGTCGCGGATCTGCTGCGTCTGGAGACGGCGGCGGCAGCGAAAAGGGTGACGCTGCTGCTGCGGCTGCGCGCGACGGTGCCGGTGATGGACGGCGTCGCACTGCCGCTCACCTACACCCTCGCGTGCCGCCCGCTGCTGCACCAGCCGCCCCCGGCGCGCGCGCCCGGCCCTGCGCTGTCGGCCGCAGCGCTGCGGGAGGCGCTGCTGCGCGAGCTGACGCTGGAGCCGCAGCGCGCGCTGCTCATGGCGGCCGCGGAGGCGCTGCTGGCACTCTCCGCCGTCGCCGGCGTCTCCCCGGCCGCCCTCGCCGCCCGCATGCGCGAGGCGTACCAGGCGCGACTTGCCGCCGCCGCCGCCGCCGCCCACCCGCAGACGCCGGCGCGCGGGGTGCTGGAGGCGCAGGCCGACGCGGCGGCCGCGTGGCTGCTGGGCTCCGGGCCCCCCGCGCCCCTCCCGCCGCCGCTGCAGCCGGTCGCCGACATCGCCACGGACGTGCTGCGCCTGGCACGGCGCGAGCCGCAGTCGCTGCTGAGCGTCGCCGGCCTGCACCTCCCCGCCTCCGCCTCACCCGGCAGGCCCAGCGACGCCGCCGCGGCGAGCTATGCCAACGAGACAGGGACAGGACCGGCGACGGCGGACCCCACTTCCACGGCACACACCGCCGACGCGGATCTGCGACGCGGCCGTGCGGCGCCACAGTCCCCCGCGCGGGCTGCCAACGACCAGGACGGCACACCACCGCCACCGCCACCGCCACCGCCTCCACCACCGGCGCCCGAGCAGTCCCGCGCGAAGAAACTTCGCAAAGCCTTTCTGTGACTTCTGCTTATCTCTTCTTCCTTCCTTTTATGATCATCCCGCGCTGACGTCGTTCTTGTACATGTACGTACTCTTTTTATCTGCTGTGCTTTACTCACCTCATGCTTGCGATTGGTCAGGACATCATTCCTCCTCTTTCAAACCATACCTCGCTCTCCTCTTCTTTCCCACGCTCTCTCTCTCTCCTCCCCCCCGCTTGCACACAAACAGAAGGGTGTTAAGAGTTTACTCTTATCTGTTGTTTTTCTTCTTCTCTCCACCACCACCACCACCTCCCGCGCAGCCATGGTCCACTCGTACGGTCTGAAGAGCGGCACCCGCCACCTCTTCGCCAAGAAGTTCCGCAAGCACGGCAACCCGTCGATCAGCACCATCCTGACCAACTTCAAGGTCGGCGACTACGTGGACGTCGTGGCGGACTCGGCCGTGCGCCGCGGCATGCCGCACAAGTACTACCACGGCCGCACCGGCATCGTGTGGAACGTCACGCCGCGCGGCGTCGGCGTCATTGTCAACAAGCCGGTGCGCAACCGCACGATCCGCAAGCGCATCTGCGTGCGCTTCGAGCACGTGCGCAAGTCGCGCTGCCAGCTCGCCGCCCAGAAGAAGCAGCAGGCCTTCCAGCAGTTCCTCGCCCTCAAGCGCGAGGGCAAGCCGCTGCCGGCCCAGCCCGTCTCCCGCCGCAACGGCGGCATCGTGCGCCCCGCCAAGGTCGAGGTGCTCGCTCGCACCGTGCAGGACTACGAGGCGATGGTGCCCTACTAGAGAGGGCTTTCCTACCACCGTCCCCTCCCCTTCCTTCTTTTCTCTCCTTCTCTCACGCTTTCTATCCCTTCTCTTTCTTTCGATGAAGAGGGGAGGTGGGAGGTGGGAGCAGAGGAAAGGATATGGCGGGACTGGCGCCTGCTACAAGCATACAAGCACACCCCTCTATTTTGAATGATTTTTAGCTTAAAATTCATTTTCATTTTCATTTTTCCCGATCAAAAAAAAAAAAAAAATAATAATAATAAATGAGCAAGACTCTAGAAAGAGGAGTGAGAGGAGGCGAACTTGCTGTATTTGCCGTGGGGTACTCTCCACCTCTCTCTCTCACTTTCCCTCTCCCTCTCTCTCTCGCTGTCTTTGTACGTACATACCTGCCTATGAATACTCCACTGGCTCGTCACTTGCTCAGCAGACTGTGATTGTGATGAATTACTGAGCACTTCTTCTTCCCCTTTCCATGTTACTCGTCGTCCTCTTCATGCTTCTCGCAGCCGTTGATATTTTCCCGTGTCTTGGTGTCCTCTGCCGTGCCCACTCAACCGCTCCTCCTTCACCTCACACTGTATTGTTGTAGCAGATTTTTTTTTTTTAAAATTTCACTTGCAAGAATCCAACACCATGCTGCGGCGCAGTTGCCTGTTCCTGGGCGGCAAGAGCTCCGGCGGCGCGGGCGCGATGGCCGGCAAGGCTCAACAGTACGCGGCGCGCTACACCGCGTGGTACCCCCGCAAAGGCGGCGAGTTCCTGGGCAACCTCCTCGCCGGCCACAACCTCTTCATCACGGACATCCCGAAGAAGTTCGACGTGCACCACGCGCGGCACTTCTCGCTTGTGGAGGCGCTGACGGCGACGCCGCTGTGCGCGCTGGCGGTGGTGCACTACCTCTCGCTCTACTGCCAGTACCCGGCGCGCGCGAGCGAGGCGCTGCCCGGGGTGCTGGAGGAGCTCAAGCACAAGGCCGCGGCGCAGCAGTGCTGGCTGGCGGAGCTGCAGCGCCGCTCCCCCGTCGACGTGCTGGCGTGGCGGGCGGTGCTGCTGGCGGCGCAGCTCGTGCTCTTCCCGCTGTGGCTGCTCGTCACCTCCGCCGCGCCTCAGCTGACGCACGCGACGGCGCAGTTCACCAACCACATCCTCGTGACCAAGTACTCGTGCATCAGCGAGGGCCCCAAGGTGCCGCCCTTCGTGCCCCTCGCCGCCCGCCAGTGCCAGGCGCACTCCGACTTCCACGAGGCAAAGATGACGCAGCCGACCGACTTCGTCGTCGCCGTGATCGTTCTGGTCGTCGTACTACTCCTCATCTAGCCCGCGCGCGCAGAGTGCTGGAGGCAGGTGTGAATGGGGGGTGGGCTGGGGGACTCCGAGTGCCACTCCTTGTTCCTCTCTCTCTCTCTCTCGCTGTCTCTCTCTCTCTCGTTGTCTCTGCATTCCCCATGCTCTCCCTTCTTTTTGGGTTAGAAAGTCAAAGCAACAACTTTCCTCTTCTTGCATTACCAACCTCTTGCTAAGTGAGAGTATAAAGGTGATGGTGAAGCGCAAAGATTTAATGTGTGCATTCTCACATTTCAGACCGTGTTCCTGCCTTGTCTCCTTTTCTTTTTCTCTCACTTTGCCCCTTTCTATCTCACAGCTTCGTCACTTGTGTCACCGTCTTTATAATCCTAAATGCACCTACCTTCCTTGCCAGTACAAGTAAAGCGACCAACCTCCTACCACTTTGTTGTGGATATCCCTCCTGCTACTGCTCCTGCGTTTGTGTTGGGGTGTGAAAAGTCGAAATCTTTGTGTTCTTCCTACGTTATTATTTCCTGTTTTTACATACTTTAGCAACACACCTTTTTGTGTCGGATAATTTTAACTCTACGTGATTGTTTCCGACGCTATACACCTTACTCTTTCATGAATTCGTCTCTCTCTCTCTCCCCCTCATCTTTTTTTTTTTGTTCGCATTGCAATCTTTCAGTCAGAAGCTCTTCAACTCAATACAACGGATTCTCTGACTTTGCAGCGCTCACCCGTGCCTCCTTTCTGGCTCCACACGCTTAGCCTTTTCTTTTCTCTTTTTATTTTCGATTAGCTGAAATTCGCTATTCGACTGATTCCCAGCCGCTCCTGTTCCTCCGATGCGCTTGCTGCTTAGCGTGCCGCAGACCGCGACGCGGGTGCCTGGGCTCGAGGCGCTGCTGGCGCAGGCGGCGGGCACCGGCAGCGCGCGCGCCCCCGCCGTCTTCGCCTCGTGCGACCCGCCGTCCGCGCCGCTGGGCAGCGGGGGCGGCACGGTCTACCTGCTGGAGCGCTGCTTCCGCCGCGACGCGTCAGCCACGGGCGAGGACGGCGGGTCGCCGCTGCCGCCGCCGGCGCTGGAACAGTGGCTCGCGTCGGGGCCGCGCATCGTGGTGCACGCGGGCGGGCAGAGCCGCCGGCTGCCGTCGTACGCGGTGTGCGGCAAGGCGCTGTTGCCGATGCCGCTGCTGCCGCACTGGGCGGCCGCGGGGCGCAACCTGCGCTCGCAGCACCTCGGCCAGACGCTGCTGTCCGCCTCCTACGCGCTGCTTGAGCGCCTCGCGCGCTACGCCCCGCCGCCGGCGCGCACCGTCGTGTGCTGCGGCGACGTCTACCTTCACGCGGAGGAGGTGCCGCGCGCGTCGGTGGACCGTCTGATGCGCGTGCTGCGCGCCGGCGGCTCCGACGGCACCGACGTGGACGTCATCTGCGTCGGCCTCGCCCCCTCCGGCGACGCGGCGCGCGACGAGGCGTTGATGGGGCGCCACGGCGTCTTCTACTGCGACGCGCGCCGCCCGACGGACCTCGCGTACATGCTGCAGAAGCCGGACGCCGCCACGCAGCGCGCGCAGCCCGCCCACCTCGCCGCCTACATCGACACGGGCATCTGGCTGCTGAGCCCCCGCGCCGTGCTCGCCCTCCGCCAGCGCTCCCTCGCCCGCTGCAATGGCGGGGGCGGTGAGACCCTCGGCCTCGGCTTCTACGACATGTACGGCAGCTTCGGCTGCGGCCTCGGCGCCGCCCCGAGCGCCCCCGAGGCGGTGCCGGAGGGGACCGTAGCGGAGGGGTGGGTGCCTCTCGCGTCGCTGCGAACGTGCGTGATGCCGCTGGTGGGAGCGAGCTTCTACCACTTTGGCAGCAACGCGGACGTGCTGGCGTCGGTGTGCGCCATGGACGTGCAGCAGCGGGAGAAGCAGCGGCTGCAGGCGCGCGAGGACCTGCTGGCGCCATTTTCAATCACCGCAGCGCCGACGACACCGACCACAGGCACTGCGCCGTTCTCGACCCCCTCTGCCGGCAGCGACGGCGGCGTGGGGGACACGGAGGAGGAGGAGACGCCGGTGGCGGCGGACCCTTCCTCGGCGGCCGCGGGCGACGGGCCCCACGCGGTGGCGGTGCCGCTGCACTTTACGGCGGAGGACGCGGCGACGCGGCGGCCGGTGTGCGTGGTGGCGCACCACTGCCTGGCCGAGTGTCGCCTCGCCGGCGTCACGCACACGTGGGTGGAGAACAGCCACCTCGGGCGCGGCTGGCGGCTGCGCTCCCACCACTTCCTCACCGGCGTCCCGCCGGCCGCGCGGGGGTGGCGGGTGGACCTGCCGGCCGGCGTCTGCGTCGACGTGGTGCCGCTCCGCGACGGCCGCGGGCACGCCCTGCGCCCGTACGGCTTCTGGGACGACTTCAAGGCGCCGGCGCGCTTTCTCGGGCGCCCGCTGGGCGAGTGGCTCGCGGCGCGCGGGCTGCCGGCGGCCGGCGCGGCTCCCGCGGCTGCGGCTGCGGCTGCGGCTGCGTGGCTGCGGCCCGGCGCCGACCCCCACGACGCCCCGCTCTTCCCGTGCTCGCGGGACGCGGCGCTGCTGGCGCGGCTGCTGCGGTGGATGGTGGGCGCGCCGCCGGAGCCCGGGGACGGGGGCGGCGAGGCCCTGGCGGCGCTGTGGCTTGCGACGCCGCGCGTGAGTGCCGCCGAGCTGGCGCGCGTCGCGGACGCGGGGGCGCTCCTGGCGCAGCGGGCGGAGCTGCAGCGCCGCACGTACCCGCTGCTGGCGGACCCCGCGCTGCCGCACCACCGCGTCTTCTACCAGTCCGACCTCGAGGCGGCGGCACGCGTCTTCGCGCGCTTTGAGCTGCCCCTGCCGCCGCCGCCGCCGTCGCTGCTGCCCCGCGGCGCCCGCGCGCCGTCGCTGGAGGCGATGCACTACTACATGTTTGCCGCGCGCCTGCTGCAGCTGCGGCCCGCGAGCGCCGCGCCGCCGCCGCCGTCGCCGCGCGACTCGCCGCTGCTGCCGTACCCGGCCAGCGCCGCGGCCGCCGACGCCAAGGCCTTCGAGGTGCTGCGGGCGGCGACGGTGGCGTCGCTGGCGGGCCTGGCGGCGGAGGAGGCGGCGACGACGACGCCCAGCGAGCCGCGGCGCAGCACGCACCTGAACCAGATGGTGTGGGCGCGCTGCCCGCTGCGCATCGACGTCGCCGGCGGCTGGCGCGACACGCCGCCCTTCTGCGTGCTGCACGGCGGCTCCGTGGTGAACATGGCGGTCGCCCTCAACGGGCAGCCGCCGGTGCAGGTGTACGCGCGGCTGCGGGGGACACCCGAGATCGTGCTGCGCTCCACCGACACCGGCGCGCACTGCGTCATCCGCGACTACGACGACCTGCGCGACTACGCGGCCGTCGGGTCGGCCTTCTCGATCCCCAAGGCGGCGCTCGCGCTCGCGGGCTTCCTGCCGGAGCACCTCCCGGCGCCGGCCGCGCCGTACGCGTCGCTGGCGGACCAGCTGGCCGCGCGCTTCGGCGGGTGCGGGCTGGAGCTGACGCTCTTCGTGGCGGTGCCGATGGGGTCCGGGCTGGGGACGAGCTCGGTGGTGAGCGGCGCGGTGCTGCTGGCGCTCAGCGACCTCTGCGGGCTGGGCTGGACGGCGGCGGGCGTGTGCCGGCGGGTGCTGGCGCTGGAGCAGATGCTGACGAGCGGCGGCGGGTGGCAGGACCAGTACGGGGCGCTGCTGCCGGGCCTCAAGGCGCTGCGCTCGCGGCCGGGGCTGCCGCAGACGGTTGAGGCGCGCTATCTCCCCGGGCGCCTGCTGACGCTGCCGGAGCGCCGCGGGCTGCACCTCCTCTACTACACCGGCCTGCAGCGCACCGCCGTCACGATACTGTCCGACGTGGTGCGCGGCATGTTCCTCCGCGCCGCCGCGCCGCTCGCGGTGCTGCACGAGATGGAGTATCACGCGGCCGCGGTGGAGGCCGCCATCGCCGCCGACGACCTCGCCGGCTACTGCGCGCTGCTCGACCGCGGCCTCGCGCACAAGGACGAGCTCGACGCGGGCTGCGTGCCGCCGCCCATCGCCGCCGCCGTCGCCCGCATCCGCCCGTGGGCCGCCGGCGTCACCCTCCCCGGCGCGGGCGGCGGCGGTTACCTCTACATCGTTGCCAAGGACATGACCGCCGCGGAGCACATACGCCGCGAGCTGAGCGCGCGTCCCGTCGCCGAGACCGCCCGCTTCGTCACCCTCGAGCTTGACGAGGGCGGCGCCGTCGTCACGCGCAGCTGAGGGCACTCTCAGCTCATCTTTTTTTCTTTTCTTTTCTTCTTCTCACTCTACGTGTGTGTGTGTGTGGTATTCATTGTCTATTTCTTCTCCCAGACGTAACGCCCCTGTTCTTTCCACTCGCGCGTTCCAAGAGAAGACGACCGAAATACAAAAAAGGCACTGTCCCGGACATGCCTGTGACTCCTGTGGACATGAACCCCACACAACAAACAAACAAACATTCAACAACATCCCCACTGCCACAAATGCGATGTTCCTTCTCTCTGCTTAACATTCCCCTTTCCTCCCTCAAACAATCATCTCCACCTCTTCTCTCTCTCGGCCTCTTTCATTTTCATTTTCAATTTTCATTTTCATTTTGTTTTGCTCCACCCCCCTTTTTTCCGTGTACCCATTTACGCTTTTCTCTCCACAAGTTCTAAAGTGATCTACTACTCTCTACCGAAAAAAAAAAAAGTTTCGTCTTACTTCTCCAAGTTTGCGTTTCAAAACTGTAATCTTTTTTTTTTCCAAATAAAAACAACAACCACTTAAAAGTACCCTTTCACCTCTCAACGCTAAAAGCCATTACTTCCCTACCTGCTTTTTTCGTGTTCCCGAGGCGAATCTCTCCCGCAAATCACA
Organism: Kentomonas sorsogonicus; assembly: GCA_030347455.1. NCBI lineage: Eukaryota > Euglenozoa > Kinetoplastea > Trypanosomatida > Trypanosomatidae > Kentomonas > Kentomonas sorsogonicus. The sequence continues at coordinate 167,426 of JAQOSZ010000153.1, read as the reverse complement.
CACACACACACACACAGGCTACTTTACTGTTTGTTTCTTCTTTTTCCTCGTCGCCGTTTTTTTGTTTCCACTCCGTAGAAATCTGTATTCCTCTCTCGTCACTCCATATAACCAACGGATACAAAAGGCCAGAAAAAAAAAAAGTCTACAAGGCTGCGCCACGTCAACAAACATCATTTACAAGGAAAGCTAACATACAAGCAAGCGAACGAGCAAGTAAGTAAGCAAAAGGTGCAAGTTGACACCCGTAAGAAAAAAAAAAGTAAGGCAAAAGTAAGTGTTTCCTCTTTTTTTTTTCTCTTCACATTACCTCACTTTGCACATTATCACAGTGCTATTATCATTACTCCCCTTTCTGTAGTAGCATCAGTGGTTGTTCTTTGGTTTACCATTGCCCTCCATCTCTTCCTATTCTATCTTGTTAGCTCCGTTATTTATCAAACTTTTCCCGTTTCCCTTATCTCTTTAACGCAGCTTTTTCTTTCTTTTTATTGTGCATCTAAATCGTACGATAGAAACAAAAAGGAAAAAAAAAAGAAGAGATTCTCAGAACGAAAAGAAAAAGTACAAAAATAAAGCAATCCAACAGGCACAAACATACACACCTTTTTTCTTTTAACGTGTGTGCGTGTGTGTGTGTGTGTGTGTGCTTATGGCCTCTTAATTCTATTGAGTGATCACGCATTGTAGTTGTATCTACTCTCCCTCTTCACCTGAAGTTCGCGAGTCTAACTCGCATTCATTACTCCCCGTTTTTTATTTTTCCCCCTTTCTTCAGTCTCTCTCTCTCTCCCCCTGTGAGCTCTTCTCCCGCTACCACGTTTTTTTTTTCCATATTTACTTCCCATCTTCGTTTATTTATCTCTTCTCTCTCTGCGTAACCAATTAAGAAGAAAAAAAGAAATATACAAAAAAAGATAATTTGACTCGCAAGAAACTCTACTTGTTTGATTTTAATTTTATTTCTTTCTTTTCTATTACTACCCACACCTTTTTTGTTTTTCTCTTCACTTCATCTTTTACTTCTCCTCTCCTTGTGTGTTCTTCATCATATTTTTGTTCCTCTTCTTCTTCTTCTTCTATTATTATTATTACTACTATTGTGGTTTGTCGTCGGCGCGCATTGGCATCGCTTTTCTTCATACCGCTTCATTTGTTCTCTATTTGAAGGAGTTCTTTTTTTTTTTTTTTCAAGCAGCACCTGACTATCTCTTCTTCTCTCGATTGACTTTTGTTTTATTTTATTTTAGTTATTCTTTTATTTATTTTCGATTTTATTGTCTCTCTTTTTTTCTTTCTTTCTTTCTATCTTTGTTTTTGCTTCTCTCTTATCTTCTTTTCTCTTGATCGCAATCATTTTTGTGATACCTTTGTTTTGTCTATTTTTCTGCAACGCCGAAGGATCGCTCAATAGATAAGTCCAGCCGTTTTTCTGCAGTACGCGCACTCTCCTCTTGATTTCCTTTATATACACGCCATAACAAATATCTGAACAACCCACCACAGGCCACTCAACCAGTGCACTAATGACCTCGCGTGACGACAATCCCGCTGCCAGGCAGCAGCAGACTACCACAACTGAGGCCCCCACCAGCGGCGAGGGAGCTAATCGCGATCCCCCTTGCGACCTCTCCCTACGCACTGCCTCGGCTGCTATGGCCCCGGTGCAAGCGCAGTCGGGCGCTCCGCCATCGCCGCATGACCAAGGACGGTCAACGCCAAAGCCAACAGACAAAACAAAGGACGAGAAAACGGCGAAGGAGCCGCAGCCGCAGCCAACAGACGAAACAAAGGACGAGGAAACGGCGAAGGAGCCGCAGCCGCAGCCAACAGACGAAACAAAGGACGAGGAAACGGCGAAGGAGCCGCAGCCGCAGCCAACAGACAAAACAAAGGACGAGGAAACGGCGAAGGAGCCGCAGCCGCAGCCAACAGACGAGCAAGACTGAAAACGCGGAAGAGCCGCAGCCGCAGCCAACAGACGAAGCAAAGGACGTGAAAACGTCGGAAGAGCCGCAGCCGCAGCCAACAGACAAAACAAAGGATGAGAAAACGGCAGAAGCCCCGAAGCCGCAGCCAACAGACGAAGCTAAAGAAGAAGAAAAGGAAAGCGATCCCCCGTCATCACCAGTTAAGGATGCGCCCTTACTTTCTGAGGAGCAGACGCCACTCGATCCTGTACCGGTATCCTTCCCGAAGCGTTCTCATACACCTACGGGCGTCCCTGCACAGCCCAAGCACTTCTCCCAGCCGCCCCCACAAGCAGAGGGGCCTCCTTCCACCCCTACGCCGCCGCCGCCCCAGACCAAGCAGCGGACGGTGTCTCCAACAGTGCAGTCGCGCAAGACGCGCCTCCTGAGCTCGGAAACAAGGATTTTTGTCTATAAGTTGCCTTCGCTTGCGCGCGGGCGCTCCAGTGGCGGCGGCGGGGAGGCCGAGGAGCAGCTGCTGCGCGACGCCGACGACGCCTTTCGTGGGTGCATCGCCGTTTTTCCCGGCGGCGTCACCGACCTTTGCACCGACGCGATCGTCAACGCCGCCAACGCGCCGCTGCGGGGCGGCGGCGGAGTCGACGGCGCCGTGCACGCGGCCGCCGGGCACCGGTGGATGCAGGAGCGGCTGCGGCCGTACAAGACGCGCGCAGAGGCGGAGGGCCGGCCGCCGTGCCCCGCCGGCGACGCGGTGCTGACGGACGGCGCGGCGGCCCACAACCGCCTGCGCGCGCGCTACGTCATTCACGCCGTGGGCCCGATGGGGGAGCACCCGGAGGTGCTGCGCCGGTGCTACCGCAGCGTGTTTCGCTACGTCGGGTGGCCCGAGTCGGAGGAGCAGCGGCGCGCGACACAGCGGCTGGTAGAGCCCGACGCCGCCACCGCCTTCCGCGACGGCAGCGACGAGCGCAGCTACATTGAGACCGTCGCCGTCTGCGGCATCAGCACCGGCGTGTACGGCTACCCCGTCGACAGGGCCTACCGCGTCGCGGTGGAGGAGGCGGCGCGCTTCCTGGCGCGTCAGCACTTGGCCGCTCGGGAGGCAGCGGAGGCCGAGGCGGACGAGGGTGTGCGTTTCCGCCACCGCCGCCTGCTGGTGGTCTTTGCTGCCTTCAGCCGCACGGAGGGGGAGGCGTGCATGGCGGCGCTGCGGGAGACACGGTGGGCCGACATCTACGCGGAGGAGAAGCGCCACTGGAAGGTGGGCACGGCGAAAGATGGAGCACAGAAAGAGAAAGCGGCAGAGGGTGGAGAGAAGGCAGTGAAGGGGACGGCTACTAATGGGCCGGACGATGACGACACCGACGGCGGCAAAAAATCCGACTGCTGCGTTGCCTAGAAATGATGAAGGGGTGTGAGGGAGGACACGGGCTGCTCCGCCAGCTTAGTGCCAAACAACGCACATTTCCTTTTCCCTTTTCCCCCTTCCCCTTCCCCTTCCCCTTTCCCTTTCCCTTTCCCTTTCCCTTTCCCTTTCCCTTTCCCCTTTCCCTTTCCTTTCCTTTTCCTTTTTTTTTTTTTTTTGAAAAAGAAAGCTAACTACTCTGCAGTGTGGAAACTGCACACGCTCCCCCACACTTTCTGCCTTACCGCCCTACCCATCGCATTTAAATTTTGTTACTCCCCGATTTTATTTGTTTCGTTTTACTCCCCGTTATTTTTCTTCAAAGACGTGCCCCATCTAAACTGAGATTGCTGAAGGAAATGCCTTCTTCATGACCTGACACATAGTAACTTATAAAAAAAATAATAATAATAATATACGATCAACATTGTATCCCGTGTGTTGCTCTGTAACTGTTTATCTTCGTCTGTTTTTGCGTCTCTCCGCGTCACCACAACAAGGCTTCTCGTTCCACTTCTCCTTTTCCTGTTTGTGCCTTTGCTCGCCTCCCTCCGTTACAAACGTTAAAGCTTTATAGGTAACAAAACCAGCAGTTTTACCCGATCCCATTTCGCGGCGTGCACGTCTCTCCTTTCCCTCTCTCGTGTATTCGTCGTTCCCATGCCCGCGAGCCACGGCGGCGAGAAGCGGGAGCGTGACGGCGGCGGCAAGAAGGGAAAGAACAACAACAACAACAACAGCGGCGGTAAGAAGCGGCAGCGGGTGCGCACCACCAACAAGGCGCTGGAGGCGCAGCGCTTCTCCTCCGTGCGTCTTCCCCGCGGCGGCGGCGGTGGCGGCGATGTCGGCGGCGCTGCGGCGTCCGGTGCCAACGTGGAGGTGCTGCGCGGCGAGGCGCCGTCGGCCGCCCACGACAGCGGCACCACCGCTGCCGCGGCCGCCTTCGACCCCATCGCGACGGACCCTGTGCTGGTGGTGGTGCGCGACTCGCGCTACTGGCCGCCGCCGACGCTGGAGGAGCTGCGGCGCGCCACCGGCAGCGACGGCGGCGGCGGCGGCGACGGCTTCGACGCCTACGACCGCCGCGCCGACGACGCCAAGGCGCACCGCGAGCGCGTGAGGGTCGTCAAGGGCGAGCTCAACCACCCGCGCGGCAAGCCGCCGCAGAACACCAAAATCACCTTCGACGACAGCGACTCCGACAGCTGACGCACGGTCGGCCAACTGCTGAGTGCCACCTCCGGTTAACTATTAAACGTTTAATTCCTTTCGACTACACATGCTTTTTTTTTTTTTCGTTATAAGGTACTTGACTAGATAATTGCTTTTTCTCTGTCTCTCTCTTCTTCTCTCTCTCTCTCTCTATCTATCTCGGTCTGCCTTCATGTGGCGGCTGCCAGCGCCCCTATCTGCGTGCGAAGCCGCGTCGTGTGTAAACATCGAAATACTGTACTGTATATACTTTCACGGTTGCTCATGACGGGGGGGGGGGGGGGAAGAAGGCGGGCACCGATATCGCAGAGTTCCTGTCCCTGCGCAGCAACACATACACTCTTTGCGTTCTTTCTGCGTCCCGTGAGCTCACCCTCACTCTTCTCTGTTTTTCTCGTTTGCTCCCAAAGCAACACTCCTCTTCCGTTAAAATCCGTCTTCCACTCTAGCGACTCGTAAATTCACCAAAATTTATCATAGAATAGCATTGCAGTCTACCGTCTAACATCAAGAAAAAAAAAGGATAGACAGTATCTCGATACATTAAACAGCATCAACAACAACAACAATATTAGAACGGTGCTGATACCATTGAAATCTTTCTCTTATCTTTTAAATTTATTTGTTTTCTCTTTTTCACTTGATAACTTTTCTGCTCTCGCTTTCTCTTGTCTCTTCCTTCCCCCTCCCCCGAGCTATTCTGAGGTTAATGAGTACAGGCAACGCCCGTGCGGCGTCACTGCTGTCGGAGGACCACGCAGCAGTCGCACACGACCCCGCCTTGTCAGTGGAGGACACGCGGCGGCCGCCCCGGCCCCACCCCAGGCGCCTCTTCTTCTCCCAGCGCGCCGTACGCAACGCGCTGCGGTTTCTCTTCGTCATTCTAAGCACCGTGCTTGTCGTCGGCGGCCTCGCGGATTGGCAGACGCGGCACGACCCGCGTGTCGCGGACACACTGCCCCCGCCGGCCCCCCACGCAGCCGACGGGCCGCACCTGCCTGCCCTGTGGCCCGGCGACCACTTTCTGAACGAGAGCGTCGCGCACCCGCTCTACGACGCTTACTGCCGGCCGCCGGCCCAGTCCGTGCGCCGCGCGGCCTCCTCCCGTCTGGCAGCGCTACGCCCTCCGCGGCCTCGTGCCCGGCCGCCGCTACTACGCCCAGGTCAGCTACCCGGGCTCCCCCTCCGTCTCCTACGAGCTGCGCCTCGCCACCATGGACGCTCCGCCGGGCGGCGGCGGCGGGGGACACAGGGCGATGGACACCGAGACGAGGCTCATCAGCGTCGCCGGCGACCACGACGGGAGGCTCGAGTTTGCGGCGGGCGAGCACGTGTTTTACCGGGAGGCGGGCGAGGGGGACGCCGCGCCGCCGCTGCTGGTGCTGGAGGTGCGCGCGACGGTGAAGGGCCTCATCGCGCACCCCGAGCGCTTCCCCGCCGTCTACTACAATCTGCACCTGTCGGAGCTGCTGCTGGGGTCGTGCCTGCGGCGGTGCTGCCGCTGGCGCTGTCGCTCGGTCTCGCCCTCGACGCCGGCCTCCTGCTGCTGCTGCCGATCCTGTGGTCGGCCCTCGACGAGGGAGGGGAGGACGAGACTGGCGACAGCGACGGTGACAGCAAGTGGGAGTAGCAGCGTGCGTCGCCCCCTCCACCCTCTTCTCTTGCTCTGCTGTGCTGGAGTTAGCAACACTATTTGCTAGTACTGCTGCGGGGCTCAGCGACAACAACAATGTCGAAAAAGACCCCCTCCCCTTCCCTCCCCACACAGACATACGATAAGTATCGAAAACGCACCCTCAGCCGCGCTTGCACGCGCCAGGACACATGAATACAACGTCTGCCTATGTGCGTTCAACCACTACCGCAGCAGATTTACGCTTCGCCGCGCCCCTCTCTTATCTGTTACTCTCCTTCGTCCATTCTTTCTCTCCTTTACCCCTCTCCTCCCCTCCCCCAACAATATCTGCTTATCCATTTCGTGCCTTGAATGAAAGTATTCGCTAAGCTCTTCCCTGGTGATTGACACTTTTATTTTCGCTTCTTTTCCTTTTATTTTGCTTCGTTGTATTTCGCACATGCCAGAACTGACTTGCGGAACAGTTTGATATGCTCCACATTTCTTCCCCATTGATGAGATCAGCTTCCTCTGCACTTGCCCCTTCTCAAACAACATGAAAGCACCTATAAGCTCCACCTCTGAAGAAACGCCTGTTATTATTATTATTATTATTGCTCTAACTTGCTGATATCAAGCGGCAAGGTTCAATTAACCGATATAAAAAGGCTTCTCTATGAGGTTTCGGCGGATGCAGCGCTGGACGAAGATGAGGCGGCTGCGTTTCACCTCTCTGACGCCGCCACTCTTGCCAAACCGTCGGCCCACGCTGCCGCGCACGCAGGCGGCACACAGTCTCGGAGGTACCGCGCCCCAGTGCGTGTTGCCGAGGGCGAACAACAAGTTTACTCTGCTAGGCGCCGTGGAGGCGCAGTTCGCCGCCGCCTGCAATGCTTTCGTACCCGCCTCACCGCACGCCTCCTGCTTGTCGTCGTCGTAATGGGTGCGCTTTTCTGCCTTGCTGAGGTGCTGAGCGCGATACGCACGCTGCCGCAAACTCCAACCACGACTCCTTTAGTTACACAGAGAGCCATCAACCCTGACGCGAACACACCCCCGGTGCCGATTCCCTCGGGTACTGCTGGTCTTTTTCGCAGTGGTGGCACCTGGTTCAAAAAGCTTTCTGGGTTCCACTACCCCGACGTATACAAGGAGAGCGACTACGACGCAGTGGACACGGAGCTCGGGTCGGCGTTTGCGACGCTCGTTGCAAATTTCAGCCGCGACCCCGCCGGGACGACACAGCACGCGGTGACGCTACTGGAGGACTTTTTCAAACCAATCCCTGCGCCCCCACTCACGAAGGTCTCTGCTGACGAGACGAAATTCTACGGGCCGCTGGTGGAGCACGTGCTTGGTGCCCGCGTCGGCCGCGCACTGTTCTCGCACAGCCCATTTCGGATCGACGGCGCGCCTCCGCGGGCACTGGCGTACCGCCACTGGCTGTCGCGCCTCGTGCTGTTAGACATCCAGAAACAGACGCGCTTCCCCGGCGAACAGCCCACGACCCATCGCAACAATGCCCTTCTCAAGGACAGCTTCGACAGCGTGGAGGCGGTGCTGGACACGGGCGGCACCGTGTTTGCGGAGTTCTACTCGTCCCTCGCTGGCGACGACGACTTAACCGCCCTGTACCACGAGCTCTTCGGCGAGAGTATCCCCAACACCCAGTCCACTGATACGACGCCGCTGTACGCCGCGCGGCACTTTTTTGAGCAGGCGGCCCGCCGCGTCGTGCGCGCCAACGTGGATGCCATGCGACTTGTGGCGCGCAGCGCGAATCTTCTCCTCAACGCACAGCTTCAGGACTACGCCGCGCGCCACGCGGGCGCCGGCGGGTGCCCCGCGGCTGTTTCGGAGCGCCTGCGGGCCCGCCCCGGCCGCAGCGTGCTCTCCAATGCGCAGTGGGTGGAGCTGCTGATGGCGCACGTGGCACGCCGGGGTGGTGGTGCCGCCGCGCCGACGCACAGGGCGGAGCTGAACTGCGCGGTGTCGTACCTGGCGCTGCACACCATCTTCTCGGACCTCTCGGGCTGCGAGGGAAGCGACGCGTTCGTCGCGGGCGTGGGCCCCGCTGTGCGTCGCCTGCGGAACCCCTTCGCTAGCGCCGACCCCCGAAGCGACGCCCGGGGCGGGCCGCAACGCGTTGGTGCTGCTGGCGGCGCTGCAGGACCCGGAGGACCACTTCACGCTGCGCGGCTCCTTCTTCTTCACGGCGGCACCGCAGACCTTCACCTCGTGCCACTCGCACTACCGCACCGACGAGAGCAGCGAGGGCGGCCGCTTCCTCTGCAACGAGGAGTACCTAGCGCCAACGGACGCCGCCGCGGCGCCGCCCGGCGGGGCGCGGGTGCCGGCGCACCTCGTCCGGGACGCCAGCTTCGACACGGCGGTCGTCTCGGCCGGGAGCAACAACCAGTTTGCGTGGGAGGCGGGCCTGCTGGCCTTCCTGCGGCAGCAGCGCGGGATGGTGCGCCGCGTCGACCGCGTGCTGACGCTCGACTGCACCCTCGCCGGCGGCCTCGTCTCGCCCAGCTACCTCGCGGGCCTTGCCGTCGTGAGCGGCGGCGTCAACCAACGCAGCGCTATCCCTGCTAGTGGCAGCGCACTCGACGACGCAGAGCTGCCGCGCATGCAGCTGGTGCCGTTTTGTCTCGGTGTCGGCGCCAACAACTTCGCGGACCTCGCGCCGCTCGCTGGCTTCCCCGCCGGCGCCGCCCTCGGACCCAGCTACCCCCTCATTGACACGAAGACTATGAGGAGCTTCAAGTTCACCGCCGCCGACAACGTCCTGCACGCGGCGATCCACGGCGGTGATCTCGGCGACGCGCCGTCTTCCGCTGCGCCAGATCACAGCAAACCTCCTCGCCGGCTTGTGATCTTCAAGATGGACATTGAAAACGACGATTACCGTGCGCTGGACAACTGGATTACGTCGCACCACCAGTACCATCGCCTGCAGCGCGCGCAGGGCACTGCCGCCGCGGCCGCCGCCGTCCTCCCGGCCCTCTCGCCGGCCCCGCGCCCCGAGATCTTCATGTCGGAGCTGCACTCGGAGATGCGGCTGCGTGAACCCCTACGGCGCGGAGCTGTCGCGGGAGTTCCTCTCGTCTTCGCGGGACCGCGCCGGCGCGGCGGGAGCTGACGCACGCGCTACTGCTGAAGCACCGCGCGCTGCTGCACCTGCACGGCTTCGGCTATCTGCTGCACACGGTGGAGAATAACCCCCAGACGGCGGCGTGCGCGGAGCTCACCCACAGCCGCCAGGCCTACTTTGCGAAGAGCGAGACGCTGGTGGCACTGCACAGCCTTGCGCGGGACGAGGAGCGGTACAGGCGCCTCACCGGCCGCGACACGTTCGCCGATTTCGTCGACGCCAAGGTGCGCGCGCTGCTGGGCGACAACTTTCTAGAACTGTTTCTGGCCAAGGGCGGCGCGGCACCCGACAGCGCCCCCCGCGGCCACATCCAAGATGCGGGCAGCTTCCAGGTCTTTGTGCTGGAGCGGCTGGGCGTTGCGCTGACGCGCTTCTACCAGCGACTGCGCGGCGACGCGGAACTGGCGCGACTGTACGACTCTCTGCTGCAGGGCGCGGGGGAGGCGACGGCGGTGCCGCTGCGCCTGGCGCGCTTCTCGCTCGCGGTGGACAAGGTGCTCAGGACGCTGGGGACGGCCACCAGCTCGATGCTCAGCGTGGTGTACAGCGTCTACCACCCGAGCAACATGCAGCGAGGGCTGAATACCATGATGAAGCTCTACAAGCAGCACAACAACGCCGCCACCGCCGCGGCTGCAGATGAGTCGGCCCTCCGACACTCTCACTTTGACCCTCTCTTCATGGTACTCCGGCATCTGGCGGAGGGCGGTGCGGGGATCGGGAAAGACCTCTCGAGTATCAACAGTGTCTTTGACGAGTGCGTTCTCGCTGAGAGCCGTAATGGCACTGGCGCCGGTAGCCCTGTCGAGCGCTGCCGCGCCCGCGCTGTCGTCCCTCGCAAGTTCTCACCGCAGTACACTCTGCGGCGCCCGAATCCCGCCACCTTTCTCAGTGGCTTCGCCATGTACGAAGTGAGAGGAAAACCGTCCTTTCTGGAGACGTTCCCCGTCACGTGCCACACAGTCATCCCGCTCATCACGTCGCCGGCGGCGCGGGACGGCGGCGCCGGCGTTGCTTCTCCTGCGGATCCGCTGCGGGAGGCGTCCGGCGTCGGCCGCGACGACACAGTGGTGGATCTGTGCAACGGCGAGCACCTCCTCCTGCGTCCCACCGGCGCCGCTGCTGCTACCCCCAGCGAACCGACAGACGCTGCAGTGCCGCCCGTCGTTGCCGTGGTGCAGAGCGGGAGTCCGCTCACGCCCATGCGCGCAGGTCCTGCTTCTGCGGCTGCTGCTTCTGCTGTTGCAGCGAAAACGCAGCCGTACCGCTGGCGCGCTGCTGCAGTCGACGGCTCCGCCAGCTACGACTATGTCGCCGTTGTGTACAACGACCGTGGCGCGGGGGCGGCGGGGCGCGTGCTAAGTGACGTCTGCACGCTCGCGCAGGAGCGGCGCGGCGCAGCTGGCCGCACGGGCTACCGTTTCACTGCCCTCACCCTCAATCTGCGCAGCGCGGACGGGAGCGAGGCGGCCGTGCTGGACGGCCTGCTCCCGCTGCTGCGCGCCCAGGGCGTCAGCGGCGCGGCTCCCGTCTGCGGGGGCTCGGCGCAGAGCTCCGGCGAGGCGCCCTTTTACCTGTTTCCTATCCTTCAGTTCAACATGAACTTCAACAACGGCTTCACAAACTATTTCGGAAACGTCGCGGCTCAGCGGATGGCAGCGGGAAAGCTGCTGGATGTGCTGGCGGCTGGCTACCTGCCGTATCGCACGGCCGCGCTCCAGATACACTCACGCCAGCAGATCCACTTTGCTCATTACCGCTTTTTTATAGAGAGCGAAACAGACAGTTTGGCATGAGTTTTAGTGCTCCTTCCGTCTTCTTTAATCATACACTTTTGCATTCTTTTTCTTCTTCTTCTTTTCTCCTTTCTCCCTCCCCATTCCATTCCCATCCTCCAGTTCATCCTCGCGCACACTCGTCGTCGGGATTCCCCCCATGCTATCCTATCCAGCGATGCGGGATAGTGATGTACCCTTCCGCTTTCTTCTTTTCTTCTCGTTTTCTTCAGCACTTCTTGCGTTCTTTATTTATTTATTTATTTATTTTTGCTTGCGCGACGTAGAACAGCCTATTCATATCCATGTATATATGCTGTTGCGCATTCTAACATCTTGGAACTAACTGCCATCATCCGCTGGAATCTTTTTTTTTTTAAAGTCATTGGGGCGATACCGACTTGCGAAGCCTGCCGCTTACTATTTTTTAAAATCCTCTTACTGCATTGGACTTGACGACGCCTAGAACAGTTTATTCTTGTTAGTGTGTTTTGCTTCCGTTTTGCTTTTGCTCTGTTTTTCACAGTTGGTGTCGAATTCTCTTGGCTACTTTATTATACGGCTGCACAAGAAAACACCATAATCATGATAGTTATTAATGAGTATGATATTGGAAATATATACATATTGACCCAGACAGTTCTCAACAACAAATATATTGTGTTAATGTGAGATTAACCCGTCGGCTTGGAATAAATATTTTAATCACCTCCCCTTCCCCCTTAAAAACCTTCTTCTCAATGAGGTTTTCCCTTTTCAATTTGCTTCCCTTTTTCTTCATTAATAACGGTTTACTTGAGTCTATCAATCCATCTATCTATCTCTCTATCGACATATATATAGCACATTAAAAAATTGTGGATCACAACTTGTGAGTGAATCAAATGTTGCGCGTCCTGAACAAGACGCGATGAGCAATATATCAAGGCGTTCGAAGCGCTTGTATCGTACTACTATGAGTCACCCTCTACGACTGTCAAATCACGCACCGTGTATGAGTCTTTGTAGTATTGCCACAAACATACGAATTTTTTTTCAGAAAACCAAGGGGAAAACAGTAAAAAAAAAAGAGAAGTGATGCACAAAGAGAATGCTGTTCAACATGCTGTCACTACCTGTATTATTGGGTTATGCGCGAGTCAAGTAGCTCTCTATAGAATTTCATTCGTCCTGTTTTCTCTATTCCCACCACTGCTTCCCTAGGTCGATCACCCCTCCGCCCCACCAACAAACAAACTACAACGACAGTGAGCACGGAAATCATTGTTTCTGCGAGGGAAATGCCGCGTTCTCTGCGGGTTTTCTCGCGGCTGAGGGCGTGCCGGCGGGGCCAACCTCTCGCCTCTGCGCTCGGCGCTTCCTGCAGACCCATCCATGCCTCTCAGACAGGGCGCCCCGCTCCGACTACGACGCCGGCGTCCGTGCTTCAACTAACGCGGGCGCTACACCACCTGCACCTCCACCGACACCAGCGCGGCGGCGACAGCGACGGCGACTCTGCGAGTCTCGCGGGCGCGGAGGTGGGGATGACGGTGGAGCAGCGCAGCGCATTGGAGCGGGTGCTCGCCAACGCCGTCGGCCGCGCGATGGGACTGCCGCCGCGCCTCCTGTGGCCCGTCGCGGCCGACGTGCGCGCGGCGACGGCTGCGGCGTGTGGGGGCCGCGACCGACGCGCCGAGGCACCGCCGGTGACGGCCGTCGACGCCTTTGTCTGGCGCCCGGCCTTTGTGTCGACGGACGGCGAGGTGGTGGTGCGGCAGGGCTCCTCGCCGGGCGCCCCCGCGCTGACGGCGGCGCAGCTCACGTCGCCGTCGGCCGTCGAGGCCGTTGCCGGGGCGGTGTATCGGCTGGCCTCCGGCGGCGGCGGCGGGGACGGCGCTCATTGCGGCGGCGGTGGGGTGTGGCACCCGGCGAGAGAAGAGTCGTACGCGGTGCTGCTGCACACGGCGCGCGCGCAGGGCCTCGCGCGGTGCTGCTCCGGCGCGCTGGGGGGCGGCGTCTCCAGCGACGAGCTGGCGCGCGCGGCGCAGCGGCTGGTAGTGTACGCCAGCGACCAGTGCGACCCCCTGCTGCCCGCCGCCGCCCGCCTCCTCGGCTTCGCCCACGTGCGCCTCGTGCAGACGGTGGCGGTCGGCGGCGCCCTGCGGCTGCCGGTGGCGCAGCTGAAGCGCCGCCTGGCCGAGGACGTCGCCGCCGGGCTGTACCCGTGCCTCATCGCCGGCGTGTGCGGCTCGGGCCTCAGCGGCGCCGTCGACCCCCTCGCGGAGCTCGCCGCCCTCTGCGCGCGCACGCAGATCTGGCTGCACGCCGACGCCTCCGCGGCCGGCCTCGCCCTCCTGGCGCAGGGCGGCGACCACGGGGAGGTGCCGCCGGCTGTGCAGGACATGCAGCGTGAGCTGCGCTCGGCGGCGTCGCTGTGCCTGGACAGCGTGTGCGTCTGCGCGGGCCCTACGGCCGCCGGTCTCCCCGCGCGCCTGCAGCCCCCTGACTGCGCCTCCCCGCTCTCCTCCATGCTGTACGTCGCCAGCGCGGCCAAGGTGGCCGTCGCACTGCGACAGCTTCCGGGCTCGCGCCAGGCCGGGGAAGTGAACGGGTGGGAGCTGCCGCTGCCCGGCTGCAGCCCCGCCGCTCCGCGCACCGCCTGGGAGGCGCTTTCTCTGTCCGCCCCGCCTGCCGCCGCCGAGCTCGTGTCTCTCGCCAGCGGCACCCTCAGCGCTCTTGACGGCAGCGGCAGCAGCAGCGCGGCCCATTCGTCGACGGACGCGCCGCCGCCCTCTGCGTACTACTGCCGCGACGTCCCGCGCGCGCTGGCGGCGCACCTGGCGCTAGTGGCGGCGCTGCGGCGGCGGCTGCGGGAGGCCGCGCACGACTGGGACGTGGGGGTTGATGGCACCGCCGCCGGGCTGCTGCACCTGCGGTGGACGCTGCGCGCCGACGAGCACACGCGGCTGCTGGCGCACCACTGGCGGCAGGTGCTGGCGGAGCGCCACCGCCTCCTCCTCGGGGGCCGCCAAGAAAACGAGGGGGAGGAGGGCGCGCTGGCGACGACCACGGCGACGAAGGCGCTACCCGTGGTGATACACATCGGTGTTGTGGCGCTGCAGAAGCGCCCGTGGGTGGTCGCGAGCCTTGGCGCTTTTGATCCGAGCCGCGCCGACGACGTGCAGCGCTTCTTCCTGGAAACACTGCAGGAGGCGGCCTCACGCGTGTGATGCACAATCTGCGCACATACTTCCAAAAAAAAAAAGAAAATAAAGTATGTCGCACCTTTCTCTTTACATACTTGCTTTCATTTTTTTTTTTCACTTTTGATTCCACCCACTGTTTTTGTTTTCTTCCCTTCCCCTGTCACCACGCTGCGTCCACCCAGCTGCCCGGCTGTCTTGCCTCTCTCTCTCTCTCTTTTTTTTTTTCTCTGCAGCTTTGAGTTTGCTCACAACGACCTCTGCACCTGTTTCTCCCTTCTCCTTCTTCTTCTCTACCTTTGAACCTATCTTATGACCCATTCACTGGCAGGTCGTCACTGCTTGAATTGGGCCTTTCCTCACGTAGATTCCCACACAAGCACATTACCCCTCATCCCACCCCCCCGTACACGCACGCACACTTATATGAGTGATTCGGAGGAGCCTCCACGTTACGTCGTGGATGAAGAGCCGTCGGTTGTCGAGGCGCTGTGGGCGGTGACGGCGTCCAGCGACCCGCACAGCATCACTCATCCCGTCACGCGCGCGGCGGCCGACATGGTGAAGGGCAGCACGCACCCCGCGGACCTGGTGCAGGGGCTGTGCGTGCTCTCGCGCCTGGTACACGGCGGCTACTGGGAGGCCGTCGCCCAGAGCGGGGCGGTCCCGTATGTCCTGCAGTACGCCACGGCTGACCGCACCGAGCGCCCCGTGCGGGAGGCGGCGACGGTGGTGGCGTACCAGCTGCTCATGGCCTCGGAGGAGGCGTCGCGGCTCGTGTGCGCCCTCACGCGGCCGGAGGAGCTGCCGGTGTGGCTGCGGCGCGGCGCGGGCTCCACCCGCCGCGTCGGCGCGCTGCTGACGATCCGCTACGCCTCCGCGGGGGACGGCGAGGCGGACGCGGCCCTCCGCAGCGGCGTCGTCTCGGCGCTCGTCGACGGCCTCAGCGCGCCCGACAAGCCGCCCGGGACGCGCGAGGTGACGCGCAACGCCATCGACGCCGTGTGCTACCCCCGCAAGACGCCGCGGGAGGCCGCCGACGTGGCCGACGCGCTGCCGGCGCTGGTGCGGTGCGCCGACCTCGCGCCGACCCACCGCGGCGACCTCGACCCCCGCCTCCGGACGCTGGAGAACATCGGCAGCCTTCTCGCGCACGCCACCCCCGCCCACGTCGCGCTGGCGCTCGAGGCGGGCGTGCGGCCGCTCACCGCGCCGGTGGCGCCGGAGGAGGCGCCGGTGCTGCTGGACGCCGTCGCGCACCTCGCGGGGTGTCTCGCGCGCGGCAACGTCGCCCAGAAGCGGCAGCTGTGCGAGTCGGGGCTGGTGGAGGACGTGCTGGAGATGTGCGCGCTGCCCGGCGCCCCCATCCACGACCTCGCGAACACCCTCGCCGCGCTGTCCACCGACGCGCAGGACCCCGCGGCCGCCGCGGCCATCTTCGAGACCCTCGTGTGCCCGCCGCTGATGAAGAAGCTCGCCGCGTCCAACGACCCGCAGCCGTGGCGCGTCACGCAGGCGCTGGGGCGGGAGCCGCACTCCGTCGGCAGCGCCTGCGCCTTCACCATCGCGAAGCTGCTGACCGCCAGCCCCGCGTGCCGCGACCCGTTGGTACACGCGGGGCTGGCGACGCTGCTGCTGGACCTCCTCTGCGACCCCATCAGCAGCGCCGTCACCGTATCGGAGACCACCAACGCGCTCACGTGCGCCTGCACCATTCCCCCGCCGCCGCCGCCGGAGATGATCTGCGAGGTGCTGGAGGGCCTCCTGGCGGCCTCCCTGCTCCACGCCTCCATCACAAATATCGCCAACAAGTGCCACTCGTCGTTTGCCGCGATCAGGAGAATCGTCGACTGCTTCAAGGACGACCCGGCACGCGCCGGCGCGGCGCTCCGGGCGGGCGTGGTGCGCGAGGTGCTTGCCATCGCCGACGCCGAGCCCCACAAGATGACGGCGGACATGCTGGAGGCGCTGGGCAGCATGGCGCGCGGCGTCCCGGCCGTCGCGCGCGCGGTGGCGGAGGCGGGGGTGCTGCCGGCGCTCTGCCGGATGCTGGGCGCCGCCGCCGAGCAGCACGCGAGCGGCAACGCGGGCGACGTGGACCGCGTGACGGCGGTCGCGGCGGCGCTGCTCTCAGAGCCCGCGCGCGCGGCGGTGTGCCAGGACCTCGTGCTGGCGCAGCTGCGCGCGTGCTGCTCGCCGCCGAAACGTCCGTGGCGACTGTGGCGGTGGGTACGGGCGGTGGGTGTCGCCCTGGGCCTCGCGCGCAGCCCGTACGCCACGCTCAGCGGCGCCGCTCAGGTGGTGCTGCGGGCGACGCAGGTGTCCACCACACTCCGGGACGCGATGCTACAAGGCGGCGTGCTGGCAGAGCTGGTGAAAAGCACCGAGGACCCCCGGCTGCCGCCCGCCGTCGGCAAGAGAGTCTCGGCCGCCGTCACCGCCCTCACTTCCCCCGACGCGCATCTCCGGACGCCGCCCCCGCCGTCCGTCGTGCGCGCCGCGTTGCCCGAGCTGGAAACGATAGCCGCAAGCCAATCCGCTTGTGCCGCATTGGCACATAATTGCGTTGCCGAGCTTACCAACCTGACTTCGGGCTCCTTGGCGGGTTCCGCCGGTCAGAGCCCTGCTGCAGGGGAGACGCAGGAAGTGTAATATTATCTATTCCTTTTTTTTTTTTTTGGTTTTGCTGTTGCTTTCCCTCACTGCCTACCTTACGCATCTCAGTTTCACTGGAAATACTGCTTTCTCTTTCTCAAGTCGGCGAGACTAATCCCTTGTGGAGAGTGCTACTTTTTTTATTTACTTACGCTTTTGCTGTTCCCACATTACTTCGTGACAAGCGAAAAAAAAGAAGAAGAAACAAGGTGGATTGCTCTAACTGTGTTACAGAGTGGCACCGCCTCTGGCTTGGCATTGCGTTTGCTTATCTGCCTTCCTTCCGTGCTGTCACACGTTTTCTTCCCCCCCTTCTGTTCGCATTAACCAGAAATTCCCCCCCACTCCCTCTCTCTCTCTTTCTCTCTCTCTCTCTCTCTCTCTCTCTCTCTCTCTCTATCTATCTACTTTACCCTACCCTACGAGCAATCCTTCGCACGTTCCTGCTTTTTCCTGGCCACTCTGCAGCATCAGAACATTATAAGAAACCGAAATTCAGAAGAAAAAAAAAAAGAAGAACAATCAACACCGGAGGGCAGTCCGAAGCCGTTCCTCTCGTGTGTTTCCGTAGTGTGTGCGTGTGTGTGTGCGTGAGTTGACTGTGTACACACCCATGAACTTTTCAGCGTCCCCTGCAGGCAGGTTGGGGTGGCGGTGCCGCGCGCCTCTGCTGCTGCTGCTCTGCTCGCACGCCGCCCGCTCCGGCGCGTGCTGCATGTCGCCGCCCGCGCGTGCCCGTGCGACGCCCCGCACGCGCAGCGCCGAATGCTGTCGACGGCCCCCACGCGGGCGCTGCTGGCCAAGGACACGCGGCGCTCGAGTCCGGCGGAGGTGGTTGACGGCCTCTTCGGCGCCCGCGCGACGACGACGGGCTTGGCGGCAGCGCCTCGAGCTCCTCGCCGCTGGACCTCAGTCTCTTCGAGGACCCGAGCGGCGGGCTGGCGGCCGGCCCCGCGGAGGAGCTGAGCGCGGCCGAGCTGGCGGCGCAGCTGCAGCTGCTTGTGTCGGCCTACTCGCCGGACGTGTACCACCTCCTCTACACGCCCCTCGTCGACGTCGTTGCGCTCGTCTTCTCGGAGGGCCTCGCGCCGACGGCGGCGGAGCTCGCGGGCGCCACGCGGGCGCTGCAGCCCGGCGAGGTGATGGCGCGCTGGTTCGCCGACGGCCCCGCGACGCTGCGCGACCCGCAGTCGGTGCCGCGCGCGATGGGCGCCGAGCGCTGGCAGGCCCTCGCGCGCGCGCTGCGCCGCCACTGGGCCGAGACGGCCGCCGTCACCCCCCTCGCGCGCGCGGCCGCCCACCACGGCGTGCACGCCCCGGTGCTGCTGCCCTTTCTGCGCCAACTCACCATGGAGCTCGCGGAGCCGCAGCGCCGGCGCGCGGTGGTCGGGACGGTCCCGGGGCTGACCCTCGCACTCGCCAACGGCCGCGCGCCGGCGTCCCTGCGGCTGCCGGAGCGGCAGGCCGCGCGCTGCCTGGCGCTGGCCGAGCTCTTCCTCGCGGTCGGGCAGGAGACGGGCAACACCGACCTCGCCTTCCTCGGCACGCAGCTGCTGCGCACCAACGACCTGCCGACGCCCTACGCGCTGCAGAAGCGGCTCACCAGCGTCTTCGCCGCCAGCGCGCGGGTGCAGAACGACTGGCAGCTGCGGCAGTCGGGGCAGCTCGCGGAGGCGCTACCCAGGTGGAGCACCTACTTCCGCAGGGTGCGCGCCGACCTCGGCAAGGGCCGCGAGGCGCTGCGCAGGCGCGAGGGGGAGAGGCAGCCGGGCAAAGGAAAGGGGACCGCGGCAAGCGCCGAAAGTGATGCAGACTCGCGATCGTCCGCCTCGCCGACGTCGGCGCCCGCGGCGTACTTTGCGAGCCGCAGCGCCGAGTCGGTGGCGCGGGTGGCGGCGCTGGAGGAGAGCATACGCGACGCGGTGGTCCGCTCTGGCGAGCGCGCGTATGCCGTGCCGCCGCCGCCCTGCGTCGTCGTCACTGGCCACCGGCGGGAGCGCATCGGCAGCAGGGCAGCCACGACGGCAGCGGCGGCGCCGCGGCGAGGCAAGAGGAGGGGCTGCCGCGGAGGCGGACGACGAGGTGGACTGGCCGTCGGAGGTGCCTGTCTCGTCCGCGCCGACTTCCTCCCCCTCCTCCTCCTCTACGGCTTCCAAGGCCGCCGCGGACCTGCTGGCGTGGGAGGAAGAGGAGGGCGACACCGGCTATGTGAGCAGCAGCGACAGCGCACGCGCGGAGCCGACGTCACAGCCGGAGGACCTCACGAGCGCCCCGTCGCAGGAGAGCGGGCCTTCCGCCACCGCTGGTGCGGCTGCGGCCGTCGAGGGGGATGAATCAGAGGCGGCTCTCACCACAGCGGCGCCGACCGCAGGCACCGACACCAGAACATCAAAGAAACGCACCAAGAAAGGTGGAAAGGGTAAAAAGCGTTCAGATGGCGTTGAGAGGAAAAAAGGCAGTGACGGCTCCATTATTTTCGAATTATGATTGCAATCCCAGCCGTATCGTCCTTTTCTGTTGTTCATGTGTGCTTTCTCGAATCTTCACACTCTATGCTTAATTTCTTTTCCTTGTCCATTTTCTCTCTTTACCCACGCACATTTGCACACTCTTCACATAATTTGCATGAAATGATAATCATAGTAACAGTACTATCTTGCGTTTGACTTTGATTTGGCCCGCGGCAAAGCGTCCTGTCGTCAATGCTGACTTGTTGAAATCAGAAATGAGGCGGTGTGGTTTCTCCGACACCTCAAAAATGAGGGCTATAATATTAATCACTTTTTTTTTTGTTGTTGCACTTGAACTGTTCTTCTGCTTTCTCCCCTTCAGCAGCGACAAATATCTGAAGTGCATATTCCTTCTCTACCCCCACTCCCCCCCCCTCTTCCCGCCTTGCCCTTCAATTTTCCCTTCTCACTCAATACCAGTAGCAGATCCTCAAACACTTACCAAGTGGGAAACGTAAAAAAGAAACCGCATCTCTTTCCTCCCTCTCATCAAATATCTTCGCCTCCCGGTTCACTTGTTAGTTGGCAAGATGGGTCTTCTGGGTCTCCGTAAGTTTATTGATACCAGCGGATGCACCCGCTTGCTGCGCGTGCCCCTCAGCGAAGGGGAGGAGGCGGAGGAGGAGGAGCGCATGCGCCAGGCGGAGTCGTCTCACGCGCCGGCGCGGGGCTGCAAGCGCCCGCGTGCCAGCCTCGACGACGCCGGGAGCGACGGCGAGGACGGCGAGCACGGCGACGCGATCAGCTCCCCCCTCCCCGGCGGCGCGGCGGACGCGGTGCCGGAGGCGGACCACGTGCTGATCGACGCCAACTGCATCGTGCACGCGTGCTTCGGGCGCCGCGAGTCGGAGGGTAAGAGCAAGCGCGAGATCATCCGGGACGTGCTGGAGCGCATTCAGGCGCTCGTCACGCGCGTCGTCGTGCCGCGGCGCTCGCTCACCATCTGCCTCGACGGCCCCGCCCCCGCCGCCAAGCTGCAGACGCAGCGCCTGCGCCGCCGCAAGGTGTCGCTGATGGACGCGGCCGGCACCGACGCGCTGACGTCGCTCGCGGTGACCGCCGGCTCGCTGTTCCTCGTGGAGCTCGAGAACGCCATCGGGGCGCAGTTCAAACTCAACGGCGGCCGCGGCTTCCTGCGGCACCAGTGCCCCGTCTTCCTCTACGGCTCGACCGTCCCCGGCGAGGGCGAGGCCAAGATCTCCCGCGCGCTCACCTACATCTCCTCCTCGCCCAACAACACCGACTTCTCGAGTGCTCACGGCGGCGGCCGCGGTCGCCACGCTCCGCAGCAGGCGCAGCGCCCCACCCCGCTCGGGCCGTACCGCTTCAACGACACCGTCTGCGTCTTTGGCAACGACATCGACCTTGTCGTCACGTGCCTCGGCGCGACGCACTACCACAACCTGAGCGTGGTGAGCCCCGCCTCGCTGCAGCTCATCAGCGTCGCCGACATTTTGTACCGCTGGATGCGGGCGGCCGGCGCCTCGCGCGGGGAGACGTCGCGGCTGCTGCCGCCGCAGCTTCCCTCGCTGCGCGTCGATTTCATCTTTCTCTTTCTGCTCAATGGCGGCGACCACTACACCGGCGCCGGCGAGGTCGCGCTGCCGCTGTGGCGCCGCTACCAGTCGGTGCGCGCGGCCTACCCGCACAGCACGCTCGTCTCCAGCGACCTCCGCAGCGTCGACGTCGCCTTCCTCGCGGACGTTCTGCAGGCCTCCGAGTACACCGGCGACGCGGACCCGGCGGTCGGCGTCGAGCTCCTCGAGGCGGCGCTGTGGTCGCTCTACACCACCGTCACCGGCGTCTGCCCCGACTACTCCTACGTGCCGCGGGAGAACAGCCCCCACCTGAGCCACCTCCGCGCCGCCGCCGCCGCCTGCGTCAAGAAGAGGGAGACCCGCGTGCACCTCCGCGCCAGGGGGGCCGCGCTGCCGCTGACGCCGCTCGAGGCGTACGTCGCGCTGATGCCCTCCGAGTCGGCGCTCCCCGCCAGCGTCGCGCAGGCGCTGCGCCTCCCGGCGAACCGCGACACGGCGCGCACCCTCGCCGGCAGCGCGGACCCCAAGGCAGTCGCCGCGGCGGCGCGCGCGGCGGTGGCGGCGGCCGCGCCGTTCCTGACGACCAGCGAGCGGTACCTCTGCCAATTCTCCCCCCCGGTGCAACTCAACGTGCCCCCGCCGCGGCAGCGGCTGACGCGCCACGAGCACCACCGGCGCCTCGCCCTCGCCCAGCGCAGCGCCGCCGCAGCCGGCGGAGGCACCAACAGCGTCCGCGCCGCCGCCGCCGCGGCCGCGGCCGCGGCCGAGAGCGCCGCCAGCGCGGTGCCGACGGTGCAGCGGCTGGAGCCCGTGAGCGAGCGCGAGGTGCCGTACGTGCGCGGCGTCTATCCCCGCGACGCCGCCTTCCTCGCCTTCCGCTGCCCCTTCGACGCCCCTGTCGGAGACAGCAGCGGCACCGCCGCCCCTGCGCCACGCACGGCGGCGGCGGCTCCGGCTCCCGCCGCGCGCTCCACCCCGGTGATGCCTGGCACCACGCAGGACCTCTCGGACGCGAGCGACGACGACGGCGCCACCGCAGCGGCAGGGAGCGCCGCCGCCGCCGCCTCTGCCGCCGCCCGTCAGCGCTCGGCAGGCGGGGGGCGGCGGCTGCCGGAGAGGCGCGTGTACTTTACGCCGCAGCAGGACGCGACGGCGGCGGTGCCGACGCTGGAGGAGGCGGCCGAGAAGGAGATCAGCACTCGGCGGCGCTACGCGGCGCGCCACAGCGGGGCCCTCAGCGAGCGGCAGCAGCGCGTGCTCGCCCGCCGCCTCCGCCGCGTGCAGACCGAGGGCAACCGCCAGCTGCTCGCCGCCGCCGACCGCGAGATCACCAAGGCGGAGCGCAGCCGCGCCAGGGGGGCGGAAGCTTCTGGTACTGCGGGCGCGCCGGCAGGCGACGACGGCGACTTCTACAGCGAACTGCAGGACTTCCTCGGGGACGACGCGGAGGCGATGCAGGGCGTGCTGTCGGCGGCGGAGCGCGCGGCCGCCCGCAAGGCGAAGCGCCAGCGCGAGAGGGAGAGTACGAAGACAGCAGGGGGGCCAGCAGGGGCGAAGGCACGTCAGAATGTGCATCGCTCAGCCACGGTGGGCGCAAAGGAGACCCCCCAAAAGAAGAAGAAGAAGACTCTAAAGTCAAAAGCGCGCCACTAGGCTGTAATGTAGCCGAGCGCGAACACACTGTCGAGCTGCTGATTTCCTTGCTTTCTCCCATACGTGTTTCGATCTAAATTATCACAATAACAAGCGGCGCTGTATTCATTTCCACTAACTCAATCGTGTAAGCATCCTTTTTTTTTTTTTAAATCGCGTCACATCTATATAAAGAAATGAAGTATATATGAAAAGGAATAATGTTATGTTCTTTCCCTGGATGTCTATTAGATGGATAATGCCTCTGGTGAACATAACAAACATTATCTTCTTGATGCAGAAACGGAGACCCATCGGTGACGCTCTACTACTGCGCCACCGTGCCCTTGCAAGAGACAACTCCCTAGTGGTTGTTTCTTCCGCACAACGATGTGCTCCACTATATTCACGGGAGCCGCTGTTGCGTTTTGATTGAGCTTCTGTTGCTTCGCCATCCTCTCCCCCCCACCACACCGAATTCCTTTTGTTTCTCCTACGGCTTTTTAACTATTAAAGATTCCTTTTCCGATTGGTATTATTATTATCTGCGTAGATCTTCTTTTATTTTTTTTAAATTTCTTTTTCTCTCTTCTCCCCCAATCTCTATTCACTGCATTAAAAACTGTCTACGTTCCTAGGAGCTCGTAACTCTGATCACATCATTTCCGTTAGACTTCCTCCCCATTTTCGTCTTGAAGACAGCAAAAAACAAACACACCATACACCACACACCGGTAGTCCAGCACGCGACGATGACGGATATACCGCTGCCGCGGCGCGGCGCCGAACGCGAGTCGCTGGTGGCGACGACGCTGACTGGGAAGAGACACCACCGCGCCGTCGTCGACCCCCCGGAGCGCAGGCGCGGCGCCGGGGCCGGACGTTCGGCGGCGCCGCAGCATCGTGAGGCCGCGAGCGGCAGTGGTGCTGCCACGGCAGCGGCGGCGGCTGCCTCGTCGTCGTCGCGGCAGGTGCTGGCGGAGGCGGAGGCGCTGCTGCAGGCGGAGGGCGCGCCCGCGCTGGTGGCGAAGCGCGGCCCCGTCCTGCGCTACCGCACCGACCTCGACAAGGCCGTGATCCACTTCATGTTCGAGCGGCTCGGGCAGCCGTGCGAGGAGGTGGTGGTGCCGTCGGCCGCCGCCGCCGCCGGCGACGAGGACGACGGGCGCGAGTACGGCAACACGGCCGCTGGCGACTGGCACCTCTACTGGATGAGCGTCGGGCGCGTGCGGCACCTCTTCTCGACGGCCGAGCTGCGCCTGCAGGACACGCAGATCATCAACCACTTCCCCAACCACTACGAGCTCACCCGCAAGGACCTCATGTACAAGAACATCAAAAAGTACATCAAGTCGTTCGTCGGGCCCGCGGCGCAGCAGGCGCTTGTGCAGTACACCGCGACCGACTGGCCCTCTGCCGCCGCCCTCGCTGGTGGTGGTGGCGGCGGCCTCAACGGCAGCCTGCGCTACGGCACCGACCGGCTGCGCGCGTACAACTTCACCGAGGTGGTTCCCATCACGTACAACCTCCCCAACGACACGAGCATGTTCACCGAGGAGTTCAAGCGGCACCCCGGCGCGACGTGGATCGTGAAGCCGACGTCACGCAGCCAGGGAAGGGCATCTTCCTCATCAACCGCCTCAGCCAGCTCGCGCGCTGGAGCCGCGACAAGCGCGAGGTCGACGCCACCATCCTGCAGGCCGCCCTCGCCAACCCCGGCGGCGGCGCCTTCACCAGCGGCTCCTCCTCCTCGGCGGTCGCCGCCGCCGGCCTTGGGGGTGGCGGCGGCGGCGGCGGCGGCGGGGCGGCGTCGGCGCCGGTGTCGGCCGCCATCGCGGCCTACGCGACGGCCAACAGCGTCAGCACGCGGGAGGCGACGGCGCACTACGCGAACCTGCAGGGGAACTTCATCGTGAGCAAGTACATCGAGAACCCGCTGCTGATCGGTGGCAAGAAGTTCGACATGCGGCTCTACGTCCTCGTCACGTCCTACAAGCCGCTCGTGGCGTACCTGCACGAGGAGGGCTTCGCACGCTTCTGCGCCACCAAGTACAAGCACAGCGCCCTCGGCGAGGACGACCTGGGGTCGCACCTGACGAACGTGGCGCTGCAGAAAGGGGTGGAGGAGTACAACACGGTGCACGGCGGCAAGTGGTCGCTGCAGAACCTCTTTCTCTACGTGCAGGCGCGCCACGGGCCGTACGTGGCGGAGGGTCTGATGGCGAACATCCGGTTCCTGATCTACCACTCGCTCAAGGCGATGGAGGTGATCATGTTCAATGACAAGCACTCGTACGAGCTGTACGGCTACGACATCCTCATCGACGCCGACGTGCGGCCGCACCTGATCGAGGTGAACGCCTCCCCGTCGCTCTCCACCACCACCCTCAGCGACCGCCTCATCAAGGAGAAGGTGCTGGCGGACACGCTCAAGATCGTTCTCCCCCCGGGCTTTCCCGGCAGCGTTGCGGCGGGTGCGGCGGGCGGAGGGGCGGGCAACAACGGCAACTTGAGCAACACTAGTGGCGGCAAGAGGGGCATGCCGTACTGGGAGTACCGCACCCGCACTGATCTCACCACACAGCTCAACACGGGCTTCCACCTGCTGCAGGTCTAGCGGTGAAGAAAACTGGCGTTATTGTCGGCTTCCCTTCCTCCCTCCCCTCTCTCTCTCTCTCTCTCTCTCTCTCCACAGCTTTATGTTTGTTTTATTGTTTCGCATATGTTTAGCGAAGACAATGCATAATCAAAGTGAGCGGTAATGATGGTTGTCACGCGTCTATATCTTTGTTCCGCAAAGACATGTTATCTATTGCGTCTTTCACTGTTTGAAAACGCATGAGAGAATCAGTTTCTATGTTGGGTCAGCTTTTCACTGCTATGCAGTTGCATCTTTCTTTATCACATGATTTTTGTGTATTGCCGCGTCGTCCCTCTTCCTTCACTCTCTCTCTCTCCCTCTTCTTCCGTCTCTTCACACACTTGGTAGTTCTTGTTAATACTGTTATCGAATTAGTAATCTTAGTTTATCCGTCATTACCCTAGTCATTGTCGCTATCATCCCTTCTTTTACATATTTAATAATAATAATAAAAAGAATATATATTTCGCTTTACAAGAATTCCACTCATTTTCTGCTTTCGACATATTTTTTTCTCCATCGTCCAACACTGCCAATAGTCAAAGACGACTATACGCCTTTATATCTATATATCCATATCTATATATTTATATTTAGCAATCTGCTAGTGAAGCTTATACGAACATTGGTTTTTTGTTTAATCTGAAAAAGGTATCGTCAGTAGTTTAGTCTTTTTTTCTTCAGCTTAGCAGTATAAAACGCAAACTCTGTAAAATATCACCACCACATAGTGTAGAAGTAGCATATATAAAGATATAGATATATAAGCCACGGTTGTTGTTGTAGTACTAGTAAAGGAATCCTTTTCATATCTTTAGTTCTCAAGAGTAAGTCTCACCTTTTGTTTTCCTTTCGTGAAATCCATATCATCTGAAGTTCTTCAGCAGAATCTCACTTGTGCCGCTCCCCCCCCCGTCCCCTGCCCTTCTTCTTTCACTCGTAAAACTTATGTTTACCACTTCTCGTGCTGCTGGACTGCGTAGTCTGCAGACAGCGTGCGCGACGTGCGTTTCCCGTTACCCGGCGTGGTCGCCGCTGCGTGGCTACGGCGGCGTGGTGCGTCCCCCGCTCTCTGGCGGTCCCGCGCTGGCTCACAGGGCCGCCGGCGCTGGCGGGAGCCACACGGCACCGCTGCTGGAGGCGCGGCGGCGGCAGGCGAGCGGCGGCGGCGGCGGCGACGGCGACGACGACGAGGCGAGTCCGGAGGCGCCGGTGCCGCCGGAGCTGCGCGCCGACATCACCCCCGAGGCGCTGTCGCTGCTCAAGAGCACCGTGCGGCACCTCAAGCGCGAGTGCATGTCGCTGCGCGGCGCCGTCAGCGGCGTCGTCGCCCTCGTCGACCGCGCCGCGCACGCGGAGGAGCTCAAGGCGCTGGAGGCGTCGCTGGGCGGCGGCGGCGGCCTCTTCCTTGCGGAGACGAGCGCCGACCTCGCGCGGGCGCTGCAGACGCCCGGAGCGCGCGTGATGCTGGTGGAGGGCCGCGCGTACGTGCTGGACCTGTACGAGCCGATCCGCATCACCGGCACGACGGTCGCGGTGATGGGCAACCAGGCCACCATCGTCGGGAGCATCGCGGTCAGCGGCGGCGGCGTGCTCGACCTCGCCGACGTCTTCTTGGTGGCGCCCGGCAAGTACTCGACGCTGCGGGAGCTGCCGCCCGGGGCGCCGGCGCCGCAGCCGCAGGTGGTGCCGCGCGAGGAGGTGGCCGACCGCCTCAACAAGGCCGGAACCGACTTCATCCCGATGCCGTGCGTCAGCCTCACGCAGAACTCGCGCGCTTTCCTGCACGGCTGCGTGCTCGTCAACGGCCGCGACGGGCTCTACGCGGGGCTCGGCAGCGAGGCGATGCTGACCGATGTGGCGGTGCGCAACTGCGTGCGCGGCGTCTACGAGGGCGTCGGCTGCCACGTGCGCTGCACCCGCTGCTCCTTCAGCGGCAACTTCTACCACCAGGTGCTTCTGGGCCCCGGCGCCGACGCGCGCCGCCCGGCGGAGGCCGCCCGCAACGACTACGAGCCGCGCTGCTCCGGCGGCGAGGACGACGTGCGGCCGGACGGGCTCTACTACGACCCGGCGCTGCCGCTGCGCCTCACGCGCGCCGACTTTGTCATGCAGCAGGACCCCATCAGCGACACCTACGCGGACTGCTACGGCCGCGACGGCGCGCCGGTGACGCTGCCGCCGGAGCTTAGCACCGCCCAGCTGTCGGACCCGGTCTACTAGCAGCGTAGTTGTCGCCCCCCGTGATGCCTCACCCCTTTCCTCTCCTTCCAGTACCTGTCGCGCCCTCTCTCTCTCTTTCTCATCCGCCCGCTTTGCGTTCTCATTCACAGTTTGTCATAGGCTGGCTGTTGCAAGTCTCCAGTCATGCAGTTTCTTGATATTGCTTCCTCAAAGGGCCAGACTTGTCATAAAATGTCAAAAGAAGCGACGAACCAGCTGATCTCATTCATTTTTGCTGCACTGCATCGCCTTCTCTTGCACCTTTTGCGCATTTCCCCTTTGTTTGATTTCATGGTTTATTACTATCATTTTTTTTTTGCTCTTCTCCCTCTTCACAAACACACAAACACTAAATTGTAAGCGGTTTTTTTACATAACGCTGTTTTTCCCCTCTCCACTTTGATTCTTCTTTTTCTATTACCGGCCGGTATTTTTTTTGTCATCTTTTCGTTTTGTTTTCGTTGCTTGCACAGGCTCTTTCGACCTGTGAGCTCTCCTTCTCTCTTTCTTAGTATTTCCATCAAAAAAATAATAATGTACTTCGTTCCCTTCTATTTTTTTTCTCTTCCGTAATATATTTATTATTCTCTGCTACATCTATCTCCTGTAGCTACTACCACTTGTTGTTTTTCCTCATTGTCTCTCGCTGTGTCTTCAGTCAGCCTGCTACACCATCTTTTATTTTCGCATTTCTCCAGAATGATAACGCCAACTTTCTCATTGTATCGCTTTTACCGTCGTTGTGTGACCTTATCCGTTGTATCTGGCAGAAAATTGTGATATCCTTGTGATAATTTTTCCTTTTCTCAGAGATTGTCCTCTGTGGCTGTGTCTCTGGGAGAATCGTTTGAATTTTTTGACATCGCGGACGAAAAGATGCTGCGTGCGATGGAAATAAATACGTATGTGCGTATGAGGGGAGGATATGTCTGAGGTACTTCTCGAAGATTGTGTATGTGCGTGCGTGTGTATGTGCGCGTCAATCCTGTGTTCGAAAATATTTAGCACTGCTTCTGCTCCATATAAATGAGGTTCGCCTATTAGAGCACTTTCTTTTTCTCTGTTTCTGCTGTTTACTTGGTGCGTCACTATTCCCGCTCTCACGATACTGACAGGCAAACAAACAGTTCCCGTAACAACGCATAGCAAGAAAAAAAAGTCATCAAAAATCATCAACAATAGCAGAGTTTTCTCCGATATCTATTTATTCAGCAATCATGTACATCGGAGAAGTGCGGGAGGTGGCACAGTCGAGTTCCGCTGCTCAGCCTTCTGACTGCTCCCCGCCCTCCTCGTCGCCCTGCGTCGCACCCCCTGCGTGCTGCAGCAATCACGAGCGGAGCGGGCGGCCCTCCGAGCTGTCCGACACGCCGTTCCGGAGAGCGGAAAAGCGCTACAAGCTGTACCAGCTGCCCCGGCGCCTCGCCCGCCGCGCGCCGCGCGAGACACACGCCGACTTCTCCGAGGTGGTCGACTTTGTGTTCCCAGAGCGCAACACTCCCGAAAACCGCGCGGCCATCCACCAGGTGCCGCTGAGCCCCGCCGCGGGTGACGGGGGAGCGTGCGGCGGTGGCGGCGCTGTCGCGTGCTACACCTTTGCGCGCGTGCCGGGGCTGCTGGTGTTCCCGCAGGCGCTGACGCCGGCCGAGCAGGCCTCTCTCTGCCGCGACGCCATTCTCGAGTACGGCGACTCGGCGCGGCACCCGAACATCCTCAGCACGCACGCCCGCCAGCCGCGCGAGACGGCCGGGTACCAGCCGCCGATGCGCTGGGCGACGCTGGGCTTCAGCTACGAGTGGACCACCAAGTCGTACGCCCGCGACCGCTACTCCCGCTTCCCGGCGGCGCTGCGGGCGCGCGTGCAGAGCCTCGTCGAGCGCGTGGCCGCGGTGACGCAGGACGGGTACTGCGGCGGCGGCGCCGCCTACGAGCCGCAGACGGCGATTGTGAACTACTACCCCGTCGGTAGCATGATGATGTGCCACCAGGACGTGAGCGAGGAGGCGCTGCACCGCCCGCTGGTCTCCGTCTCGCTCGGCTGCAGCGCCGTTTTTCTCATGGGCGGCGCGACGCGCGAGGAGGAGCCGACGGCGTTCCTGCTGCGCAGCGGCGACGTCGCGGCCTTCACCGGCGCCGCCCGCACCGCCTTCCACGCGACGCCGCGCATCCTCAACGACTGCCCCCGCCACCTCACCGTCCCCGGCGACGAGGATGACGCGGCGGAGGGGGACGCAGCAGGCGCCGGCGCCCCCGCGACGACGGCGGGCGGCCAGGCGCCGCTGACGGAGGAGGAGAGGGCTGAGTACGACTCGTACGCGTACTACCGCGGCGGGCGGGCGCCGGACGGGAGCTTCCGCCGGGTGCCGCTGGAGGAGCTCGCCGGCGACCCCGCGGCTCAGGAGCGGTACTGGCGCCTCTGCATGCGCCATATGCGGGTCAATATCAACGTGCGGCAGGTGTACAACGAGTCGTGTCCGTATCTCTTTGAGGAGTGATGTCGCAGCGTCGTGCGTGAGACTCGCGAACCTTTCTTTTTTCTTCATTCATTCATTATAGTTTTGGAAGCAATCATCACGTTTTTGCTTTCTCTCTCTCTATCAGCGCCGCCTTCTCAGATTCTTTTTTATTTGCTCAGTAGGGCGGGTAGGAACTAATACGCTTGTTTCTTGAGAACTTTTGTTCACTCTCTCTCTGTCTCTCTCCTCTTCCATCTCCATTCCAGCACACACGCACAGTCCCGTTGCCTCACGCTATGAAGTTTGAAGTTTCTATGGTGTTTTACTCATTCCCACATCTCGTCTTCGCTAACCGCACGCGCTGTCACCACTGCTACCACCGCCACCAGAAAAAGTACGATCTACAATCAGAGCCCCTTACCAAGTCTCTCTCCTAGACATTGAAGTCTTCCACTCATCGGTTTCGCTTCACACAGTATCACACACGCAAGAATACCGACTAGAAATGTCTTTAGCCCTGAGGTCGACCCGGTGCACGCATCGGATGCTGTCGGCGACCCTCCCGCAACTGGCGGAGGCTCCGCGCGCCGCCGCCAATGCCCATGTCGCCTCGTGCTCGAGCACCGACTCTGCCGCTGCGACCTTCACGCAGCCCGCCCCCACCCCCGGCACGTCGTCTACTGAAGACAACCTGTCCCACACTCCGCGCCCAACACTTGTCCCGCGGCCGCGGCAGCGGGACGCGGCGCCGGAGGGCACGACGCCGCTACGAGCCTTTGTGCAGGAACACCGCATTCATCTCAATTCCTTGCGCACCAACGCGGCTACGAGCGACCTGCGGTGCCGCCTCGGCTCCCGCGGACTGACACCGGACTCCGAGAGCCCGTTCCTGGCGGGGCGGCACTTCTCCCTCTACGAGGGCAACAACAAGCAGGTGTGGATCGACGCGGCGAGCGGGTACTGCCACCTGTGCCGCGAGCCCATCGGCGGGACGCCGTCGTCGCACGTGGGCGACCGCGACCACACCACCACGCAGTACTTTCTGTACCTCTACGCCGCCTTCCCCCGCGACGGCGGCAGCGGGCCGCACTTCTTCGCCCGCGGCGCCCAGCGCACCGACAAGCGCCGCGCGTACAACGCCGGCGAGAGTGGGGCGGCGCTCTACAACAGCGAGTCCGGCGCCGACGCGCGCTGGCGGGCGGGGGAGGTGCTGCGCCACGCGCTGGCCGCCGCCCCGTCGCTGCACACGCACGCCACGGCGTACGGCAACATGGACGCGCTGCACACGGTCGACGACGCGACGCGGCGGGCGGAGCTGGAGGCGCTGCTGCAGCACCTCAGCACCGGGCCGCGCGCGCCGCTGTCGCACGTGCTGCAGGGCCGCAGCCCCTTCGGCTTCTGGTACAACGGCGAGCGCATGTTCAAGGAGCGCATCACGCGCGCCGTCGTGCAGGCCTTCCCGCCCGCCACCAACGGCGTCATGACGAACTTCACGCAGAAGTGCTGGGGCCGCACCAACGGCGAGCGCATGTACGACGCCCTCCGCATCCAACGCCTCAAGCGCGCCCACGGCTGGCGGCCGTACGAGAGCAAGGAGCGCAAGGCCTTCTTCATGCGGCAGCTGCAGTGGGAGATGCTCAACGTCGAGTGCCGGCCGGAGGTGGGCGAGACGGAGAAGCTCCTCGTCGAAATCGCCCTGCGGCGCCTCACGTTTGAGATGATCTACCTGCAGAGCATGGAGTTTATGAACCGTGTGCAGAAGGTGTACATGGATTTGGGAGAGCCGTCCGTGACGGATTTGCGCGCGCTGGGACTGCTGTGAGAGGGCTCGGCGTTGCTGCGTATTCATGCATGTGCCGTCACTACTATGCTCTTGCTTTAGCGTGTTAGCTTGGCGCTCACGGTTTATCGGTGTTCCTCTCTTGTTCTTTTTCTTCCTTTGTTGTTCTCACTTCGTCACAGATTCACAGTGAAAAGAAAAATGAAAGCCCTGAACGACACATGTGAGCGAATGATAACGCACTCTTCTGTTCACATAAACTTTGCCGCAGTGTCCATTATTTTTCACCTTTCCCCCTCTGTTGTCACAAATGCAAGCGTTCTGTTCGCATGACCCACATTCCCCCACCTTGTTTCCTCTCTCTTTCCCTCATTACGGTGCATCGTGTATGCATCACTCATCAAAAGAAAACAAAGCAAAACTCGGGCAAGGAACGGAAAAAAAAATCAACCTTCATAGATTTTAGTATACAATTTTTTTTTTGGTCCAATTCAGTTTTATATTGCATATTTTTATATTTCATAGTTTTTCTTCGTTTAGTGTCACCACCATCTTGTCTCTCTCTCTCTCTCTCTCCTCACATCACTGATTTGTATTACTGGATCCCCATACCCCGCTTTACTCGTATCGTGATCCCTACGTCTATCCATAGTTCGGCTCTCTAACGTCCACACCACATTCCGTACATAACATGTACATCCTTGAGATTAACCACGGCGGCGGCGAGATCCACCGCTACCTGCTGCTGCCCGGCGAGACGTACACGATCGGGCGCAAGGAGTGCCGCATCCCCCTTCCCAACGGCGACCCCTCCATCTCCCGCCACCACGCGACGCTGACGGTCGACCCGATGTCCCAGGCGGCCGTCTTCCAGCCGCAGGCGGAGCTCAACATCGCGCTGCGCGACTTCTCCAAGCACGGCACGTACGTCAACAAGGAGCGCATCAGCGGCGACAGCAAGCGCTTCCTCTTCCCGGAGGACCGCATCCGCCTCGGGACGCGCGTGGCGGCGCGCGTCATCCACATGCACTTTCCCATCACCGTCGCGCCGGACGTGAGCGACGAGGGCCTCGCCGAGATCGTGGCGGCGGCAATGCGCATCGGGGCGCTGGTGGTCGAGGACCGCGTGTGCTCGCCGGTCGACTTCTACGACCGCCACGTCAACTGCGTCGGCTTCCTCTTCGCCGCGGAGGACCGCTTCACGATGGACCCGTGCATGATGGAGGCGCTCGGCTGCGGCTACACCCTCGCGACCCCGTCCTACATCCGCCAGCTCGCCCAGATGATGGCGCGCTGCGACGACCTCATGCCCGGCGAGTTCCCCCCGCCCGTCCCGCCTATTCCCGCCTCACTGGGGCTGCGCAGCGTGCACTACCGCCGTCCGGAGCCGAC
The DNA here is from genome assembly GCA_030347455.1 of Kentomonas sorsogonicus. Taxonomy (NCBI): domain Eukaryota; phylum Euglenozoa; class Kinetoplastea; order Trypanosomatida; family Trypanosomatidae; genus Kentomonas; species Kentomonas sorsogonicus. The sequence continues at coordinate 134,319 of JAQOSZ010000153.1, read as the reverse complement.
CTTCTACGGCGTCGCGGAGTTCATCGCGGCTGGCCGCCCGGCGCTCTCCAAGGTGTTCCGCCGCTACACCTTTCTGCTCATCGAGGAGTCGATCAAGCAGCGCTACAACCGCCCGCTGGAGGTCTTCGGCGGGGCGGTGGTGCAGGTGGCGCTGGACAACCTCACCATGTGGCGCCACCTGGGCCAGCAGCCGATGGCCGTCGTGCTCGTCGGCGAGCGCAACTTCAAGGCGCTCTCCGACCTCGTGATGGAGGTGGCCGACGACGGCTCCCCCGAGTGCATCCCCGGCAGCGACGAGCCCGAGCTCAACGCCTTTCTGGACCTGTACCGGCACTACCTCTGCCTGATTCCCGAGGAGAACGTCCACCTCGCGCTCTACCGCGACGACCCACAGGAGCTCAACCGCAAGCCCAGCGCGTGCTACCTGCAGCGCCTCGCCCCGGAGGACCAGGAGGTGGCCGGCCTGAGCGCGGAGGCCCGCAAGAGCAGCCCCCAGGGCAGCAACACCGCCTCCGCCGTCTCGGCCGAGCGCCGCCAGTCCCCGCAGCCGCCGCTGGCCGACAAGAAGCCGCCGACGCCGCAGTCTGGGAAGCCCGCCGATGACGCGGAGGAGCGCACGAGCCACGGCAGCCGCAAGAGTGCCAGCAGCAACCGCCCCCACCACGACCGCAGCGCCTCCAACAGCAACGGCGCCCTTGCCGCCGCGGGGCCGGCGCGCTTCAACGTCTCCCCGCTGCACGCGCGCCCCGGCGAGGAGGGCGCGCCGCACTCGCCCGGCCCCAGCGGCCGCCGCGGGTCGCCGGCCACGTCGTCGTCCTCGCGGAAGGAGTCGGCGGTGACGTCCGGCCGCGAGAGCTACCCCCGCCAGCGCTCGCGCCGCGGCTCCGCCACGCAGGCGCCGCCCGGCACCGTCGACGCCCACGCGCTGCTCTCCGCGGACGCCGAGGCTGACGCGCACTCGCGCGACCAGCGGCTGCCGCCCAAGAACACCCCGCCGCGCAGCTCGCAGCCGCAGAGCGACTCCAACCGCCGCCGCTCCTCCCTCGTCGGCGCGGCCCCGCCGCCGCTGACGCTGTCAACGCCCCAACAACCGCGCAGCAGCAGCAGCAACAACAACAGCAGTCGGACAAGGACGCCGGCACCTCCGCCGACGCCGCGCGGCAGGCTGTCGTCCCCAGCGACTCTTCTTCACAGGACAGCGACGCGGAGCCGGAGCACACCGCCGCCGCCGCCGCCCCGCCGCCGTCCAAAACAGCCGCTGCTGGCGCGTCTTCCCACCCCCCTGCCGCCGCGGCCCCTGGTACCGCCACCACCGCTCCTGCCAACAAATCCCGCAGCCGCTCCAGCTCCACCGCTGCCGCCGCTCCGGGCAACGGCGCCACCATCAAGGCGACCGACGGCGCGCCGGCCGTCCCGCCGCTTCCGCTGGCGCGCGAGGCGTCTTCGAAATCTCGTCCGGCGGCCGCGGCGCCGGCGCCGAGCAAGCCGGTGCGGCACATGGACCCTGCGCGCCTGGAGACCCCTGCGGAGGTGACGGGCAGCGACGACGACGACGCCGACGAGGCGCCGGAGGACGAGGAGGAGAGCATCGTCGCCTCCACCACGACCGGCAAGGACAGCTCCGGCGCGGACGGCGGCTCGGCGGCCCCCACGCCCGTGGAGGCGGACCGCGCCGGCAGCCACACACAGCGCCGCCGCCCGCCGACCGCGGCGTCGTCGTCGTCTGTGACGCGCCGGCGGGTCTCGGTGAGCTACCACCGGCAGGACAGCCGCATGTCCTCCAGCACCGCCGGCCGCGGCCGCCCGCACCCCGGCGGCCTCGGTCTCAAGAGCCTCGGCACGCCCACCAACGCCAACGACGACGACGGCTCCGGCACCCCCGGCGGCGCCGGCGCCCCGCTGCACAACGTGCACGACGCCAGCACCATCTCGCGCGCTGGCAACACCAGCACCAGCGGGCGCAGCTCCCACTACGGGCAGCGCCGCGCCGTGGCCGGCAGCGTGAGCGGCGCGCGCCCCTCCCCGTCGCCGGCGCCGGCCGGCCCTCTGCGCACGGCGGAGGAGGTGGCAGAGCTGGACCGGCAGCTGGGCCGCCGCTGCGACAAGTACCTCAACAACTTCCTCGACGGCTTCATCAGCGACGCCGAGCGCGCGACGCGCACCGTGACGCGCCAGACGTACCTCGACTCGGGCAGCCGCCGCCTGCTGGAGGGCGGCCTCGCGCAGATGCTCTCCTTCGTCTCCAAGGCCGCCGACGCCGCCGCCGACATCCCTCCGGGCCAGATGAGCGACGACACGCAGGCGCTGCTGCTGGACATGCAGCAGCGCAGCAGCTACATCCTCAAGAAGATCAAGGGCGCCTACGAGGCGGTGCGCGCGCGCGTCCCGACGGACCTCGTGCGCACCCGCGAGCTCCTCCGCAGCAGCGGCCTCGGCGGCAGCGGGACCCCCACCGCCACCCCCTCCCACCGCCGCGCCAGCCTCATGTGAGAGGGCAGGAGGGGACTAGAGTGTACCCATTTGAGCGCGCAACCCTTGTCCTTGTGCTCCGCCGCGCACACACGTCGTTGTTATGAAATCGTACCTTGTACTTTTTTTTTACTCCACATAGAATGACCGCGTTCTCGCATCACTACTTTTTTATTGTTTTGAAATACATAGTCGCTTTTCTATTATTATCATCATCTTTTTGAGGTTTCTTCTGTTTCTTGTACCTCTCATTTTCACAAGGTCGTGGTGTCATGCTATGCTATGCTATGCTATGCTTTTCCTTTTTTTTTTTTTATGAGACCAAACATGAAAATATTGTTGTCCACTCGCGCTCAACTGTGCTATATGACTTTTCATGAATGTGCGATGTTTGTGTATTATTATAGTTGCTTTGAATTTTCGTTTTACTTCTTCTCTTTTTTATTTTCTTGTGTCAAGATATGTGATCATTTATAGGGTGCTGCTTTGGGTCGTTGTTTTATAACTTCTTCTCGCCGGGTGACGCTCTCACGATGTCCCTGGAGAGACTCCGTCGGTTTCCCAATCACGCTGCGTGAGCTCTGACTGACGTTGTGTGCTGCGTTGAACACTTCACCTTTAAGCGGTGGGACAAGTTAACGCCGCGTATTGCGCGTTTCGCTTTGACGCATGTCGACAATCTGAGTATGTGCCAAAGCTTTGAAGTGGCTCTCCCTAAAACCTTTTCATTGCACAACATTTCCTCCTAACTCACTACTGTGACAACGGCTCTCCGCCAGTGTTCCTCCTTTGCACTACCCGAACGAAGTAGAAAAATCGAATACCCTCAGTGCGTGAGAAGCACTTAAACCTCCCTACTCGTAGCCACTGCATTGAAATGCAAACCGGAGACACTAGCTACCGCGCGAAGCTGGTGTCGCGGCGGCGCCTTGCGGCGCTGGTGCTGACGCCGCTGCCAGCCGCCGGGACCGTCATCTCGAATGTGCGGCACCCGCTGCTCTTCCGCCACCGCGGCGTCGCTCACATTCTGCCCGCCTTCCTGGATGAGGCGACGGGCGTGTGGGCGACGCAGCCACCACCCAGTGAAGCGGCAGTCGAGGCAAAGGATGCGGCAAGTAGCAGCAGCGGTACCGCTGCCAGCGCTACCGCGTGCAAGGCGCTGCTACTGGACACGGCTGTGTGCGCCCCCGACGCGACCGAGCCGGAGCACCACGTGAGGAAGCTGCTGCCCGTCGCTGAATTTCTTGAGAAGTGGCCGCTCGGGGGCAGCGACGACGACAAGGGCGCCGAGAGCCCCGCGCAGCTGCTGCGGGCGCGCCTGCAGAACGTGGCTGCCGCGCACGGCGAGCTGCGCGTTGGACTCTCGATGCACGACGTGGAGCTGACGTACCGCAACTATACCATGCCGGAGATTCTTGCGGCGGTGCTGCCGCGCGACGGGGAGGGCGAGTCAGGTGACGGAGGCGCCGCCGACTCTGGCAGTGCCGGGCAGACTGCTAAACAGCCGGCGGTGGTGCCCCTCAGCGGCTTCGAGCAGGTCGGTCACATCGCGCACGTGAATCTGTCGAGCGCGCACCTGCCGCACCGCTACGTCATTGGGCAGGTCATCCTCGACTGCAACGCGACGGTCGCGGTGGTGGTCAACAAGGTCGACAGCATCTCCAGCGTCTTCCGCGAGTTCCACATGGACATCATCGGCCAGCGCGTCGCCGGCAGCGACGGGGCGCCCGCCGCCGAGTGCCCCGAGCAGGGCGTGTACGCGACGCCGCACACGGCCATGACGGCGGCCGAGGTGGACGCGCTGCTGACGGCGCGCGTGAAGCAGCACGGGCTGCTCTTTACCGTGCCGTACAACCGCGTCTACTGGAACAGCCGCCTCGACCACGAGCACGCGCGGCTCGTGCGGAAAATGCGTCCGGGCGACGCCCTCTTCGACGTGATGGCCGGCGTCGGCCCGTTCGCGCTGCCGGCCGCCAAGGCTGGCGTCTGCGTCTTCGCCAACGACCTCAACCCCGCGGCCGCGGAGGCGATGGTGCACAACGCGCGGCTGAACAAGATCGACGTGGCGGCCGGGCGCTTCTTTGTCTACAACCTCGACGGCCGCGAGTTCCTGCGCACGGTGCTGCGCGACCACGCCACCGCGCGGGCCCCGCCGGAGGTGCGCGCGCGCTGCACCGGCCGCCGGCACGTCGTCATGAACCTCCCCGCCATCGCGGTCGAGTTCCTCGACGTCTTCCACCCGCAGGCCGCCGCCACCACCGCCGCCGACAACCCCGCGGGAGTTCACCCGTGGTGCCTGCGCTCCGCCGCCGCCGACAACAAAGAAGACGACGGTGGTGCGTCGGAGCTCGACCGCCGCGTGCTTTTCCACGTCTACTGCTTCTCGCCGGCGGGGGAGGGCGTGCTGCAGGAGGCGGTGGCGCAGGTCGAGCGGCACCTCGGCTACCAGCTCGCCGACCGCAACAAGGAGGACGTGTTTCTGGTGCGCGACGTGGCCCCCACGAAGCGGATGGTCTGCGTCAGCTTCACCCTTCCCGACGAGTTTTGGCACGACGTCTGCGCGCGGCGGGAGACGCAGCCGCGAAGCAGCAAGGCGCCCCGCACGGGTGACGCGTGAGCGACGAGTGGGACTGTATGATGCGTCTGTCTCGCTACTTTGCTAATGTGTCTTCTTCTTTTTTACCAAAGATTCTCAAGGTGAACCCGTTTAAATTTAATGTCTTCCTTGCTATATAAAATATGAAATGAATATTTGTATACTTATTTTTGTGTGAAACATACAGACACTCCACTTTCTCTGCTCTCTCTCTCTCTCTGCTCTGCGCCTGCTGCACTGCGCGACAGCAAACAATAACAAGAGCAACACCGTCAATGATGCTGCCCCCCGATGCGTTTCTGTAATACCTTGCCCGAGCACTCCGCTGCGCTGTCTCATCAACCTCTCCTCCCGTGTACTACCGCCTCTCCTTCACACCCTTCAAACTACTTTTCAAACCAATAACAAACTATGCACATGAAACAGGAAAAAAAAATAACAACAACCCAACAGTGTATATATATACAGACAAGTAGTACAGCTACTCACTTCAACTTGTGAAGCCTTCTCTGTAGAATACTTCACTTCCCGATCGTGTTTGAGGTTTACTTTCATCCACCCTCTCTCTATTATATAAACATATATATTCTGTTCGTTCCCTCTTTTTTCTTTCTTTCTTCTTCTTTCATTCATTCTTATTTTCGTTCTTATTTTTTGTTCTTTCTTCTTATTATCATTTTTTTTTTTTTGTATATAGCTTCCATCCGTTTCCGTACTTTTTTTTTCTCGTGCCTCTTCGCACGTGCTTACAGTTAGGTTGTTCTTCTAGTGCTTTCTTCCTTCTGTCTTCCCCTCTCCCCCCACCTGCCTCCGCACGACCTACTTGTTAGTTTTATCCCTACATTCTCATTTTCTTCTCAGTCAACTCATTTGACAAGTCACGGTGAGCAAGCAAATTGTTACACCACAAAAAAATAAAATAAAAAAAATAACAACAATAACATCAACGACAACAGTACGTACTTCCGTCAAATACCCAATCAGATAAACAAGCGCGTACGGACACACATAAATACATAACTACATCAGTAAAGACACTAGGAGTAGACAAGATCAACAGCCATTGTTTTGTTTTCATACACAATCTGCTTTTCGTCGTCGAATTTCTGCAATCACCGTAAATAACGTGTCTTATTAATATCTTAAGCAGACCAGTAGCACTGCTACTACGGTATCAAACAGTCAATCTATTCAAAAAAAAAAAAATTTACAGATAAGGAAACCCCCTCTTATATATTCAAGACAAGAAAAACAAAGTCTAACTCTGTGCCTAAACATAACCGATACCCTCATACATCTCCTTGTGATTATACATTTTTTTTGTCCTCCCCCTCTCTCTCTTTCGTAACCCCTCTCTTTCTCTGAAAGCCATCCGTCTTCCCCCAGTTACACACATCTCCTATCATGTCCGTGGAGCCTCTCCGGTACGGCGCGCGCGTGCTGCTGTACCGCCAGGCGCAGGACGGGTACGTGGTGTCGACGGCGTCGGCCGAGTCGCCGGTGGGGCTGCGGCGCGTCAACGCCCCCGGCCGCCGCTCGCCTTCGAGCAGGCCATCTTCGTGATCGAGGCGGGCGACGCGGCGAGCGTGGCGGCCGGCGGCGGCGCCCCGGGCGACGTGGTCAAGTACGGGCACACGGTGCGGCTGCGGCACCAGGCGTACCAGCAGCCCCTCGCGCACCACACGGAGCTGCACGCGATGGAGCTCAAGGGCAACCTGCGCGTGCTGCTGGAGCGGCGCGGCGAGAGCATGTACGTGTGGGACCGCTGGCGCGTCATGCCGCGCTACCGCCTGCGCGTGGAGGGCGAGCCGGTGGCCGGCGGCGACCCGGTGCTGCTGCAGTCCCCCGACGGCGAGCGCTTCCTCAACATCAGCGGCACCAGCGCCGGCGCCGGGCTGGAGGCCGAGGCGACCGCCTCCATGACGGGCCCCAACTCCCCCAAGAGCGCCATGATGCCGCCGGGCTCCGCCTCCGCCTTCGCGCCGTCCGAGTACGAGGTGAGCGTCGGCACGGAGCTGCAGGGCTTCCAGATGCGTCTCTACGACGGCGACGTCGGCCCGCAGTTCCCGCCGTCGGTGCTGCGCTGCGGCGACTGCATCACGCTGCTGCACACGGAGGAGCACAAGTACGCGCAGGTCGACGCGGGCGACAGCGGCACCTGCATCCTCCGCTCCGCCGAGAACCGCGCGGACACCGACGACCCCGACGCGGCCGGCGCCAACGCCGACGACGAGTTTCTCTTCCGCAACCGCACCGTCTCCAAGGACGACATCACCTTCCACGCCCTCTTCGTGGTGGAGGCGCTCGACCCGTCGCGCGGCGGCGCCCTGCGCGCGACCGGCCGTGAGATGTACCGCCTCAAGTGCCTCTCCTCTGGGCTGTACCTGCAGACCGGCGCCGTGCGCGCGGAGTCGCATAACGAGGCCGCCGAGGCGCCCGACGACGTTGGCGGCGGTGGCAACGTGCTGGAGGGCCCGGACAACACCTCCGTTCAGCCGCAGGAGGGCGGCGAGGGCACCCTGCCGCCGACCACCGACAGCTACGTGGTGTCGCTTACCGAGGACCCGACGAGCCCGGGCACGGCCTTCATCATCCAGTCCGCCTCCGCCTCCGCCGCGCACGCCGAGTTTCTGCAGAGCGGCAGCCGCATCTTCCTGCAGGCGGCCAACACGCCCTCCGGCGGCCTCTGGCTCGTCGCCGGCACGCCCATCAACGACGGCACCTCCAGCACCGAGGTGACCGTCGCCTCCGCCGCCAGCAACGCCGTGCTGCAGGGCAGCGTCGAGTGGCTCGGCCGCGCGCAGCGCTCGCTCCGCGACGGGCTGGAGGTGCGCCGCCTGCCGCCCAAGGCCTCGGAGGAGCTCAACCTCATCCGCGGTCTGCTGCCGCCGCTGGAGCGCTTCATTGCCGAGATGGCCGTCGGCTCCGGCGACTGGATGCGGGTGCGGGAGGTGCAGGAGAACCTGCTGCAGCTGCGCCGCCTCTGCTTCCAGCGCAGCGACGGGGAGACGGGCGGGGCCGCCTCGTACCACTCCGACGTCCCCAACCCCGCGTGGCAGGCCAAGATGTTCAACCAGGGCGTCCCCGAGGTGGTGCTGCAGGTGGCCAAGGCGACGCTCGAGTGCCCCCACGTCGACGTGAAGCTGCTGAGCTCCTCCGACATGGTCACGGTGAACCCCAACTGCAAGGAGCGCTTTGTGCCGATGCGCTACACGGAGCTCAACGCGCTCGTCGAGATGTGCTTCTCGTTCCTCGGGAACCTCGTCAGCAACCGCCCGCGCTACGCCGAGTCGCTGCGCGAGTACACCGACTTCCTCGTCAGCAGCTGCCAGCACGTCCCCGCCGCGATGCAGTGCCTCGGCGTCTTCTTTCACAAGAACCCCGTCTACATTGAGCTGCCGATGGCCAAGAAGCAGCTGCAGTACTTCCTCTCGCTGCTGGAGGAGCGCGGCCGCGACGCCGGCGTGCTCAAGATCATCCGCCTCTTCACGCTGTGCGGCGAGGAGAGCATGCTCGAGGCCCAGAAGGTCGTGCTCGACCACTTCCTCGGCTCCCCGAGCCTCACCAAGCGCATCTTCTGCGAGTTCAAGATGCTCACCGCCGGCGAGATCCACGTGCAGCCCGGGGAGGGCGTGCTGGCGCCGCTGAAGAGCGCCGCGTCGTTCGGCAACCAGACCAACACCGGCAACGCCTCGGCCGTCACCGCGGTCAGCACGGGCTCCGGTGGCAACCCGCTGCAGGCGCGCAAGGGCCCCGCGCTGGTCACCGAGCTGACGACCGGGTCGCAGAAGGTGGTGAAGGTGGGCATCCCCAACGCGATGTTCATGGAGCAGCCGAGCGGCGACGCGATGAGCATTGCCTCCTCGGCGCAGCACCGCGGCCACGACGGCGCCCTCGACGAGCTGCTGCTGACCGCCTCCACGAGCGAGGACGTCCTCGGCTACACCTACTTCCCCATCGACGGTCTCCGCGCGGTGGCGAGCGACTGGCCGGAGGTCAAGGACACCTTCGTGCCGTACCTGGTGGAGGAGGTCTCGCTCCTGGCCAGCCTCGCCGCCGGCGGCAACAAGCGCGCCGCCGAGGAACTCGTGGAGCGCTGGGTGCCGATGGAGGTGCTCGTCGCCGCCACGGGGAGCGCCGCGCTGCCCACGCGCCTGCACGCCGCCTTTGTGGAGCTTCTGGCGCACCTGACGGCCGTCTCGGTGCCGCGCGTGCTGCACCTGCGCCGCGACCTGCGCAACGTGCGGTGCGTCATCGACGCGAGCACGGCCGCGACGAAGCGCATGGCCATCGACTCGTACGAGTTCTCGCTGGACCCCATCCCGCCGACGCTGCAGCACGCCAAGGACGTTGCGCTGCGCCACGTCCGCGGCACGCCGATGAGCGGCGACGAGCACGCCTCGCAGCAGTACCTGGCGGTGCTCCACCTGCTCGGCGTGCTGCTCGACGCGGGCGCCTTCCCGCTGGACGAGTACGAGCCGCTCTCGGCCGCCCTCGCCTACGCCATCGACCCCAAGACGGACGACAAGGCGACGCAGCTCGAGGTGCATCTCGTGCACGAGTGCAAGGTCAAGGCGATCCGCATTCTCGGGCAGATGATGGACATCCTCCTCTGCCACAGCGCGCTGCGCATGGTCGACCACTTCCGCGGCCGCGCGCCGCCGCTGCCCCTCAGCCAGCTCTTCCAGCTCTCCGTGCACGGGACGCCGCTGGAGCGCAAGGCCATCGGCAACAGCACGACCGCCGCCGAGGACGCCGGGTGGTGCGGCTGCGGGTGTCTGCACTGCCCCAACGTGCCGTCGTGCCAGACGTGCTTTCGCGCCTTCTGCTGCTGCTGCTGCGAGGAGAGCGACGACGAGCCCGAGTACGAGTACGACGACCCGAACCGCCCGCACAAGAAAGGCGCCATTGGCACCATCGCCACCGTCGGGCACAACGTCCTGGACCGCAAGAACTGGAAGGCCGGCTACCGCGGCGCCACCAAGATGATCACCACCTTCGCCGCCGACCGGGACATTGGCAACCTCGTCAACAAGCTCTACGTCGGCCTCACCACCGACAAGGCGACCGCCGGCGAGTACGACCCGGTGGCGCTGCTGTCGAAGCTGCTCGAGGTGGCGCAGGACCTCGCGGCGACGACCCGCAGCACCCGCGTGCGCTTCTCCGCGCAGAACCTCTTCTTCCGCCTCACCAACTTTGTCGAGGAGCTCAACGGCGTCGCGACGCGCGTGCAGCTGCTCACGTCGGAGGAGAGCATCGGGTTCTACACCGACATCAACCGCACCGCCGCCGCGCTCGACGCCGTCTGCAAAAAGTCCTTCCGGCGCGCCAACACCTTCGCGCTCGCCAACAAGGCGCTCGACTCGCTCGACGGCTTCCTCTCCGTCTCCGAGTACGGCGCCGCCGTCGAGAAGCTGGCCATGATGCGCCACGTGGGCATCCCGGAGAGCCTCATCAACATGCTGCAGCGCCTGACGCTCCCCGTCGATGAGCCCAGCCGCCAGCTCACCTTCAAGACGGTCACGCTGCTGCAGAGCCTCGCGCAAGACAGCGCGATTTGCGAGGACCTCCGCGACAGCGTCGAGCTGGTCTCCCCGCTGGCGCCGCAGAACACGAACCTCCTCTCGCTCTACCGCACCCTTTTCATTGAGAATCCCGACGAGCGCCACTCCATTCCGCGCTCCGTGCTGGTCTCGGTGGTCGACTGCATGAGCACGACGCACACCAGCGCGACCGCCGTCGAGTTCCTGACCGATCTTCTCTCCGCCACCGACTCCTCCGGGCTGCCCATCATGCAGAACCAGCAGGCCGTCTGGCGCGCCATCGTGTCGGACCCCGAGAGCGTGCGCTACATCCAATTCAAGAACGACTGGTGCAACGCCGAGGGCGGCCGCGCGCTGCGCGAGCGCATCATCTCGAGCAAGGACTACTACATGGCCACCGGTCAGATGAGCCGCCACCTCGCGCTGCTGCGCCTCATCTACCTCATCGCCGTCAAGAACGAGCTGGTGAAGCCGGACGAGCTGTGCCACGAGGCGTTCGGCGTCTCGAGCCTCGACGCGGTGCTGGAGGTGACGACCGACGCGCAGATGCCCGCCTTCTTCCGCAAGGCGTACGTGCAGCTGATCGTGGTGCTGGTGCTCGAGGACGCCAAGGCGGTGCCCAACTTCCTCGCCCACCGCATGTTCTCCGACTTTCTCTTCATCTGCAAGATGGACTGCTACCGCTACCTGCAGCTCTGCGGCGGCGACACCGGCCTCCCCGACGTCGACGAGGAGCTGGAGCGCCGCGAGGACATGTGCACGCGCTGCCAGCCGGACAACGACTACGAGCGCGAGCTCGACGACGCACGCTTTGGGCGAAACCTCTACCACGGCCTCGTGCTCGACGGCATCTGCGCGTGCCTCGACCGCATCTCCACTTCCTTCGCGACCGGCGTCGAGCGGCTCAACAACCGCCTGCGCTCGCAGTTGCGCCTCAGCGTCAACAGCTGCATTGACGTCCTCTGCGAGATTGTGCGCTGCTGCACCAAGGCGTCGAGCCCCACCCCCGACACCGCCAGCAAGATGGAAACAGTCGGCAAGATCAGCCCCTCCGGCTCGCCGCTCGGGCCCCCGAGCGCGAACGCGCCGGCCCCGCAGCCGCCGACGCAGCCTGTGTCTTTTTACGCGTGGGCGCCCGGCGACGTGCGGCGTCTGTACCGCTGCCTGCTGCACTGCCGCGAGGAGGGCTTCGGCGGCACCGGGCGCTGGCGCGGCGACCCCTTTGAGGAGATTTTCGCGATCGTCGAGCGCCGCGCGGAGGCCCTCGGCTTCACCGGCGAGTCCGGCAAGCACGCCCACGACGGCGAAATCGCGGCCGACACGGAGCACAACATCCTCCCCGACGCGGCCAACGCGCCGGCAGCAGCAGCGGCCAAGAAGCGCGGCGGCGGCAACGGCCGGTCAGCCCAGGAGCCGAACCTCACAGTGTACTCGGACGAGCTGCACCGCGCCGACAGCAGCTTCGGCTCCGCGAGCGTCACGATGGAGTCGCTGGAGAAGGCGCTGACGACGCAGTGGACGGCGTACCTGCGCGACATGCTGCAGGACAACGCCCTCGCGCGTGAGGACCAGCGCTTCGCCAGCGCCGCCGGCGTCGTGATGCGCAGCGGCGACCGCGGGCGCAACTTTATGATGCGCCTCTTCCACTCGATCCCCTTCTACGGCTACGAGAACCTGTCCCGCTCGCTGCTGCTGATCCGGCAGCTGGTGGTGCTCAACGAGGACTGCGTCGCGGATCACAGCATCTTCCTCGGGTACGAGAACATCGGCAACGAGGACCCCTCGCTCGCCTTTGACATGGACACCGCCGCCCGCCAGTCCCTCCTCGCGCGCTGGACGGGGGACACGTCTCTGGAGACCCCGACGCCGCTGATCGGGCTGCTGACCAACACCGTCGCCTCGCGGCATCCCGAGATCCGCACGCGCGCCCTCAAGGCCTGCGAGGCGCTGCTGCAGAACGGCCACCGCGGCGTGCAGGAGAGCTTCTACCGCTTCTGCAAGCGCTCCCCCGACGAGACGATCTTCATCACGGTGCGCAACCACCTCTCGCTCTTTCTCGACGAACTCAAGACGTACTACCACGCCCTGCGCCGCGGCAGCACCGACGCGGCGGCGGCGCGCTTCCTCGTGCACATGGACGAGACAACGCTGCACCTCGCGCTGCTGCAGCAGTTCTGCGCCGGCCAGTACGCGCCGCTGCAGACCTACCTCGTGGCGCAGCCGGACAACCACGTCTCGGTGAACCTCATCGAGTCGCTGGTCGACCTTGTCGCGATGAGCCCGATGACCGCGAGCCCCTCCACCACCCCCTTCTTCGCGCAGCTGCTGTCGACCATCTCGGAGACGCTGCAGGGCCCGTGCACGCTGAACCAGGACAACTTTGTGGCCAACAAGGTCGCCGGCTACCTCACGCAGCTGCTCGTCGAGAACCGCGAGCCGCCGTCGAAGCGGCAGGCGATCCTCGAGGGCTACGAGTTCCAGCAGCCGGTCGAACACCGCAACCCGCTGCGGACGTGGCTCCGCGCGCAGGTGCGCCACTTCTGCTGCTGCTGCGTGCACCCCCGCGGCTGCGGCTGCTGCCACCTCGACCCCGACGGCGACGACGACCTCGGCAGCGAGACCGACAGCGACAGCGACGAGGACGAGGCGGAGAAGGCGTACGCGCGCCGCCGCCGCGACAGCGACCGCTGCTGCCCCCCGTGCTGCTACAGCTGCTGCGACCGCAAGGCGGAGAAGGACAAGGAGGAGCGCGACCAGGAGCGCCGCAAGCGCCGGGCGGAGCGCCAGCGGCGGGCCGTGCTGCGCATGCACTCGGCGGCGCTCTCGACGCTGCTGTCGCTCATCGAGGGCCGGCAGGACCCCGCCTTCACGTCGCGTGTGCTCGAGACGGTCGACCTGACGATTCTTGCGCACCGCATGGACCGCAGCGCGGCGCTGTACGAGTCGCGGCACGGCAGCATCCACCGGGAGCGCAGCCGCGGCCTCTACAGCTTCGACCTCGCGCGCGGCTGGAGCATCTTCAAGCGCTACATGCGCGACTACGTGTACGACGACCACCCGGTCGGCACCCTCGAGGTCAACGACGAGCTCGCGCTCGGCGTCAACATTTACACCTTCTTCCGCGCATGCTACGACATGCAGAGCCTCGCGGCCGCCAAGCACGCGCGCCGCGGCGGCGGCACCTTTGAGGAGTACGTCGACGTCAAGGGCCGGACGCTGCGGCAGGTGCTGCGCAAGACGCAGTACTACCTCCCGCTCGGCGAGAAGCTCGGCAAGGTGGAGATTGTCCGCAACGGGACGCTCGAGAACGTCTATTTCCGCATTCTCTCCGCGAGCATCGACAACTTCAACCGCCTCGCGCGCGACGCCGTCATCCAGGACGCGGTGCGCTCCAGCGACAACGAGCGCATCCAGTTCTTCTTCTCCCGCACCGCGGAGGTGATGGTGGAGCTGGACCACTACGCTGCCCTGCGGCCGTACCCCGCCTTCTTCCTCATCAACCACTACGCGCTCGAGATCAACCTCGTCGCTCTCGCCCTCGACGTCGTGATCAACTTCCTCATGTTCATCGGCATCCGCACCCCGACGTCGCCGTACGGCACCGGCGGGACGCCCGTCGGCATCGACCGCGCCATCTTCGGCATCGGCATCGCGCTGATCATCGTGCAGGCGGTGCTGGTGATCCAGGCCTTCACGGGCCCCGCGCTGGTGTCGGTGGCGACGGGGTGGCAGAAGTGGCGCAACGAGCGCCAGGACGAGATTGTGCAGCGCGAGCGCGTCGAAATTGCCTACAGCCGCGCGGAGCTCTTCCGCCGCTACGAGGACACGCTGCACCCCGCGTGGTATGAGAAGGTCTTCTGGACGTGCTTCTTTGTCTGCACCAACTCCACCTTTGTGGAGCAGGTCTTCTTCTGCTTTGTGTGCATCATGGGCCTTGCGCACCACCGGATTTGGTACTCGCTGCAACTGATGCAGATTCTGATCAACAGTCCGGCGCTCACGAACATCATCATGGCGCTGTGGGGCAACATATCGCAGCTCATCTTCACCCTCGTGCTGCTGGTGTTCGTGATCTTCTTCTTCACGACCATCTCCTACTACAAGTTCTCGTCGCTCTTCAACCCTCTCGGTGACTACGGCAACGGTATGAACTGTTACTCGATGGCGCAGTGCTGGCTCGTGCACGTGGACGCGGGTCTGCGGACGGGCGGCGGTATCGGCGACTACGCCGAGTGGCCCGTCTTTTTCACCAAGGACGGCTTCGGCTTCTGGTTCGGCTTCTTCCGCATCGCCTACTTTGTCATCGTGATGCTCGTCGTGTCGAACCTGTTCTTCGGTATCATCGTCGACAGTCTGACGGCGTTCCGCGAGGAGCAGGAGTTCATCAACACCGACCAGCAGAAGAAGTGCTTCATCTGCGGCATCGAGCGCAACGTCTTCGACCTGGTGCAGCCCGGCACCTACGACCGGCACATCTCCGAGGAGCAGAACATGTGGCAGTACATCTTCTTTGTGCACTACCTCCTCAAGAAGCCGCCGGGGACCCTGACCGGGCAGGAGGCGTACGTCCTGCAGATGTTCAACGCCCGCGACGTCTCCTTCTACCCCATCGGCCGCTCCATCATCCTCGACTCGGCCAACGAGCCCCTCGACGACGACGACGACGGCGACGCGCTGCCGGCCCCCGACGCGGCGGCGCTCGCCGTCGGGCAGTACCGCCTGCAGGCGCCGGACAGCACCGGCGGCGACGGCGGCGCGGCGTCCCCCGAGACGGAGCTGATGGTGCGCCACGCGGTGGACCCGCTGCGGGAGAAGCTGGACCGCATGGAGGCGCTGCTGCGCGCCCTCGCGCACGACCGCGGCCTCGCCCAGCCGACGCACCGCTCCAACAACAGCATCGCGCCCTCCAACACCAACTCCAACGGTCCCCAGTATGATGCCCTGTAGGGTAACTTGAAGGGACTGACTGACTGATGCGCTCTCTCTCTATCTCTCTCTCTCTCTCTGTGTGTGTGCATGTGTGCACTTTTATTATGACTCGATGTATGTGATGTATATATCTATCTCTTTTTTTATAATGTTACATTTCATTTAAAAAAAAAAACTTCAGCAATAAATGATAACAAAAAAAAAATACATTCAACCATGTATATATATATTTTCATTGTAAAGTAAAGAAATACTGAACGAACCATTTGGTTTATATTTGAAAAAGAAACACCAATTACTTCTTTCTTTTTTCTTCTTTTGTTTCCCACTTCCTCTTTTTATTCCGTTCTTTATATTTTATATATGTTTTCTTGGCTCATTCGTTTCTTATCTTTTATATTTTTTTTGTTGTCCTCTCTCTCTATATATACATCTTTTGTTTTATACATATCATGTGCAACTTTACTAAAGTTTTCCATGCGTTAATGGAGCTGATTATTATAATATGACGTAATTATAAGAATGAAACAATTACAATAACACAATAATGTCCGTGGAATGCAATCAGAAGGGTCGATAAGGGAGTGACAACGACGCACGGAAGGGGAATGAAAAAATGAAGGAATGCACTATCCTTTTTGCGGAGAAGGTGCACATTTTTTCTTTTCGTGGTATCTGTTACTACGGTGAGGCTGTGAACTTGAACACGAAGCCACGATGCGGAACTGAAAAACAAAGTATGCATGTTTTGCAGAGCCACTTTCTTTTGTATGCATCTGTTGCTGTTCTTGCTGCTCTGAGAGGTGTAAGTATCTCCTACCGTCTCTGATTTCAGTCATCGCTCCCCTGCTCCCTTGTTCTCTCATACTCACCAAAAAAAGTATAGCTACACACGCAGAAATACAGTACAAAACTATCGAATTGACCTCGTCGCGCGGCGTATTCAAATCTAGGACACCGTAGTTTCTTCTCCTCGATCACCATGTCGGCGCCCGAAAACGACCTCCACGGCTTCGACATCCGCCCCGAGGATCCGGAGGAGGTCTTCACGAACCTCGAGCCGATCGGGTCCGGCAACTACGGCACGGTGTACCGCGCGGTGGTGAAGGCGACGGGGGAGGTGGTGGCGGTGAAGCAGATTCTGCTGTCCGACAAGGGCGAGATCGAGAACATCCGCGAGGAGATGGTCATTCTGAGCCGCTGCAGCCACCCCAACGTGGTGGGCTACAAGGGCACCTACCAGTCGCTCAGCAAGCTGTGGATCGCGATGGAGCTGTGCGAGGGCGGCAGCGTCGACCAGGTGCACAAGATTATGCACCGCCCGCTGTCGGAGCCCCTCATCGCGTACGTCTGCCGCGAGGCGCTGCGGGGCCTGCAGTACATGCACGCCAACAAGCTGCTGCACCGCGACATCAAGGGCAGCAACCTGCTGCTGACGGCTGACGGGCAGGTGAAGCTCGCCGACTTTGGCGTCAGCACGCGGCTGCTGCACACCATGTCGAAGCGCAACTCCTTCGCCGGCACCCTCTACTGGATGGCGCCCGAGGCGATCACGGAGCAGGAGTACGACGACCGCGTCGACATGTGGAGCCTCGGCATCACCGCCATTGAGATGGCGGAGGGGGCGCCGCCGCACTACGGGCTGCTGCCGGCGCGCCTCATTCTCATGATCACCAAGATGGAGCCGCCGGCGCTGCGCCACAAGGACCGCTGGTCGCCGCAGATGAACGTGTTTGTGCGGCGCCTACTTGTGAAAGACAAGGCCGCCCGACCGCACGCCGCCACGATGCTCGAGGATCCCTTCGTGAGCGCCTCCGGGGAGGTCGGGACGCGCGAGCAGATGGCCGCCGTCGTCGCGGAGCTGATGGAGCGCAAGGAGAACATGAGCTCCAGCCGTCTGCGCCGCGGGGACTTCTCCTCCGACAGCTCCATCGCCACTTTTGTGCGGCGCCCGTCACAGGAGGGGTCCGAGCGCGGCGGTGACAAGCCCACTCGCCAGGAGGCGGCCGCCCCCGCACGCCCCCGCACGCCGAAGCCCTCCGCCGGCGGCGACGCCCTCGCGAGCGCCGGCGCCCACACCGAGGCGGCGATCCCGTTCATCTCGACGGAGGACATCTCCTTCGAGGAGCTCAGCTACGGTTACTTCCGCGGCGACGCCCCTGACGAGGCCGAGAGCGACGGCCGCGACGCCGGCGGCGTGTACGACCCAGCCAACTACGACCGCGCCGCCCGCGTGCTAGAGCTGCTGCGTCCCGAGGTGGTCGCCGGCCGTCAGCGCCCACAACGACAGCACAACCACCACCACAACCACCATCATGGCGGCCGCACCGCTGCCGGCGGCGGCGGCGGGGGCGCGAGTCCCAGCGGCTCTCCGTCGCCGGCGCCGCAGACGCCTGCCGGCCAGGGCCCCGGGGCGAGCGGGGCGGAGGCCCGCCGGCTGGACTACACGACACAGGCGACGCGCGTGGTGCAGCAGCTGTACCTGCACAACCGGGAGCTGCCGCTGGAGATGGGCGTCGACCGCGAGCAGCTGGGGCGCTGCCAGAGCATGCAGCTCAAGTACGGCACCGCTCTCAAGACGATCTACCAAATAAAGTGATCGAGCGTTTCCGACTTTGCGGTGCTTCGATCGTGGGACAGCCGATTTGCTTTTCTTCTGCTACACACACGCACACACACACATATGTCTAAATGGAACTACTAAATCATGCCACGTTGCGAGTTAGCTGCCTGCTTGTCAATCAGAAGGCTCATTCGGACAGGTCTCCTCTGTGCTGCCTCGAACTATTCAAGATGTAGTTGTGGTCGCACCACGCCCTCGTTGTTTTGCATAATCTCCTCCTCATCTCTGACCTCCTTTCCTGCAGGAACTTCACTTCATTTCAAGAGTCTTATCATCTTCACCGTTATGAGCGACGCGGCAGCAGCAGCAGCATCTGCAGAGCTGGAGCAGCCAGGAGTCGCCGCCGCCGCGGCAAGCGACCCCGCGACAGTGGAAGAGCTGCGCGCCGAAATCGAGTCGCTGTCGGCGCAGCGCACGGCAGCGGACGACAAGGTGAGCGCTGCCCTGGCGTACCTCGCCACGACGCCGGCAGGGCTGACGGAGCCTCTGGTCGACGCGGAGGGCTTCCCGCGCGACGACTGCGACCTGTACGCGGTGCGGCAGGCGCGCCAGACGGTTGTGTGCGGCCGCAACGACATCGCGGGGCTGGAGGCGCAGCTCTTCGAGCGTCTCGCGCAGCTCCACGAGGCCACCAAGACGGAGGCGGCGGCGCAGATGCAGCGCGACGACGCCGCCAAACAGGCAAGTGCCGCAGCCGCGGAGGAAGCGGAGGCGGAGGCGGAACGGCAGCGGCAGCGGCAAAGCCATAGTGACGGTGACGCACAGGCCGACAAGGCGGCGGAGCGCGCGGCGCTGGTGGCGCATCTCTCGACGCTGCCGCCGCTGCTGGTGGTGGCGTCCGTGCAGCCGCAGAGCCCCGCCCACGACGCCGGGCTGCGCGCCGGCCACCGCGTCGTGCAATACGGCGACATCAACAGCGACAACGTGCGGCAGATCGGCCTCCCGGCGGTGGCACAGCGCACGCAGGCGGCGGAGGGGCAGGCCCTCTCGGTGTGGGTGCGTCCGCCGCTGCGCGTCACCGCGGACGGCTGCGACGAGGGGGAGGTGACAGAAATCACCATTTTCCCCAGCGCTGGAGCGGCAACGGTCTCCTCGGCTGCGCACTCGACCCTATCTGACGTGCAGTGCCCCGCAGTTTGCTTTGCACTGCCTCATAAAAAACAGTTGGTCCCGTACTCAGGCATCTACTTTGATATTACTTCTACTACTACTATGGTTATTCTTTTTGCATTTTTACGTGCTTGTTTCACACAACCACTATTTGCTCGTGATGCACTATTGCCACACCTTATGCTTAAAAAAAAAAAAGAAAAAGAAACCAGCCACATAAACGCACCACCGTTCACTCGCTTGAGAATTCTTGAAAGTTCTCTATCTCTTCTTGCACTCTGTCCCTAACTCGTTTTTCTGCATGACATTGATACTTATCACTTCACTATATCTATGGACCTCTCCGTTTTACTACTTTACCCAAATAGCAGAAATTTTTCTTGACCTCAGTAAAGATTCCGCTGACGTTGCTCTCGTACTACTTCGGCCCCCTCCCCTCCCCCCTCATTCTCACGACTCCCATGCCGCCAAGGGGACGCAGACCGGCTGGCCGGCACGTCATCGCAATGCTGCAGCGATACTCGCTGCTGCCCTCCCCGCGAGTTTCGGCGGAGACGCGCAAGCTGGTCGGCCAGGGCCGCGCTGACGTGTGCCAGGGGGCTGCGCAGCTGCTGGCCGCCCGCGGGGACTGGCGGCGCGCACTGGCTGTGCTACTGGAGCTTCCGGCGGCGTCCGGCGATACCGCCGCCCGATATTGGTCCCTACCACCACACGCCCTCGCCGCATTGACAGCGGCTCAGAATATTTCCACTGGTGGCGCCTCCTCTAGCAGCGACGTCGTCCCCCCGAGCGCGGCGTCATTATCTGAGGAGAAGACGAGAGCGGACAACTACCAGGCGACAGCGCCGGCACCGCTGCCCGCGCTCAGCGGCCTATCACTGGACGAGCTGCTGCGGCGCGGCTTCGAGTTGCGTCGGGGCGGCGACAACGCAAAGAGCCCTGCCACAGATGGACGTCAGCTGGCGACAGCGCAGCGTGCACTCGTGGCTGAAATGATATCGCGCGGAGCGGTGGCGGAGGCGCTGCAGTGCACAGACAACTGGAGACGACGAGGCTTGTTGAAGGCGTCGACTGACGACGCCGCGGAGGAGCACATGCCACAGCACAACCGTCATCCGACGGCCTTCGACCCGCGACCGCTGCTCCGCAAGGCTCTCTTCCACCTTCCTGACGAGGCCGTGTCTGGGGGCTCTGCTAGCGCGAGGCGGCATGCGCTGGCGGCGCATCCTGTGCTGTTTGCGCAGTGCGTGCGCGACGAAGAAACTCGCGATCGCTTCGTGCAGCGCCATCCCCGCGATGCTTGCCAGGCTCTTCTTGGCCTGCTGCATGCAGTGTCGCCGTCTGCAGGGAAGCGCCTTCCGTCTGCGGCACGCGAACCCTCTCAGTACGCACAGGCGCTGCTGACCACCGAGGAGGGCGCTGACATATGGCGTGGCGTCGCTGCTCTTGCGCGTGGCTGCCGCCCTTTTCTTGTGGCCGACAAGTCTGAGCTGAAGGAGGAAGTGCTGCGGGCCGTGGAGGCCGCTGTCGCCGCTGCCGTTAGTACTGTAGATCATGCGGCGGGGGACACGCGCTCCCTGCCGGATCTCCCCCCTCGCACGGTGCAGGCGCTGCAGGCGACGGTGGAGTCCGTCTGCTCGGCGCTCTCGCGGCATGAGCCCGTCGCGAGGCGCGTTGGTATAGAGCCGTTCAGTCGTCTCGCTGCGCACTTAGCCAGCATCGGCGCCGCTCCGCCGAACGCCCTCACCCTGTGTCTCTTTCTCACTCTCGCTGATGCTGGGCCCACGTCGCCCGAGCGCAGCGAAGAAGGGCCAGCGGCCCCCTCTCCTACGACACGCGCTGATCGCCGCAAAAGGCAAGCGTCGACACCTGCTTCCCACACGTCGTCCGCGGCCGCCTGGTGCCTGGCGCTGACCTTGTCACAGCTGCAGGCTGCTGCTGCCCCACCTGACGGCGCGCGCCACCTCCTGAACGTGTCTACGCTGCAGTACGCCCTGGCACCGCCGGTGGAGCGCTGGCGGCACGCCATCTCGATGCTGTCCTCCGCGCACGACGGGGGGCACTTCCGCGTCGGCGGCGCGCACCTGCGGACGGTGCTCAGCGGTCTGCAGAGTCTCTCCATCCCTCGCACGTGGCAGCAGGCGCTGGCGGTCGCCGACGTGTGCCGCCGCCCGCCGCTCTCGGTTACCCCCGACGAGGCGACACTGGCGAAGCTGCTGCTGAACTACATGCAGGGCGGGTGGTCGGAGGCCTTCAAGGTGCTGGAGGTGTGCCAGGCGCACCGCATCTCACCCCCGCCCGCGCGGCTGCTGCGCGACCTGCATGTCGTGGCTGTCAAGTACGCGCCGTGGCAGGTGACGCTGGCCGTCATGGACGACCTTCTTCTACAGAGGCAGCTGCAGCAGCAACAGCATCATGGAGGGCGACAGCCGTCGTCGTCTTCGCGCGACCGCCCTAGGCCACACCAGGGCCGCGGCGAGCACCGCGTGGGCTTCATGCACTACGCCTACTGTCTCTACGCGGCCGGCTGCTCCGGCAACGCCGATCTCGCCGTCGCTCGCTTCGCCGCGCTAGGCGACGCCCCCGGCCTCACAGAGTCGCCGTACAACGAGGTCATGGTGGCGCTGGCAGCGCTGGCCATGCTGGACCAGCAGCACTACAGCGCGCTCTTCGCCTTTGCGGAGGCTCTTCTCTTCGGTGACACCACCGGCAGCGCGCGTGTTCAGCTGACGCCGGGCGGGCGTCTCACTGCGACGGCGGCGGAGCTCCTGACGCTGCTGGAGATGGAGGACAGCGCCACCCGCGTCGTTGCCTATCTGCGCTCCCTGCCTGTCACGCCGCCTCACATGGGCGGCGCCTCCGCAGGCCGAGGGCGACAGCCGGTGCCGCCCCTGGGGCAGGTGCTGGAGCGCGCACTGCTGCTGAGGGGCATGCAGGGAATGCAGCACCTGCGCGCGCCGGTGCGCCTCGTCTTCGACACGCTCGCCACCGGCCAGTTCAGCTACTACGACGACAGCGACACATACGAAAACCGCCAGAGCCGCGCGCCGCGTCAGCGCAAGCAGCCCCTCTACATCCCCCCGAGCCACGTGCGCGCGCAGCGGGCGAGGACGGCGGCGCAGCTCGCCCTCATTGTGCGGGAGCAGGAGTCCGCGCTACCGCCGGAGATGGCCACCGCCATCGCCGAGGTGATGAACGCCGCGGGCGTCGGCTACGAGTATCTCAACGCCACTCTCGCATAGGCATCACGTGAGCTGCGTGCGTGTGTGCGTGTGTGTGTGTGTGTGTGCGTTCCGCCGTCGTCAGCGCACATTTTTTTTTTCCGCCTGACTTTTTTTTGTCTTTTCTTTTTTTGGTTTCCTCGGCCTGTTGCACCCTTGGACTGTTTGTCACACACGCACACAAACAGTTCTGAAAGACAGAATCCTATAAAAAGACGTGTAAAACCATTATTTTTGCTTGTAATATCACTGTTTCGAGTGCGTTTGTTTCATTTCTCGCTCTTTATACAAATGCCATTCAATCTTTACTTTTCATCACCGTCTTTGCCTCGTCCTGTTCCTTCTATCATTGATAATCTCTTCTCTTCATTCCTTTTCTTTCATTAAAAGGAGAAAAAAAAACATCCTGCTATCTCTAGTCGTGTGTTGATATACAGCTTCTTCCAGAAAGCCGCGAATTTCCGTTGGAACAATAAATATATACACACACACAAATTCATTTTGAATTCCTTTTTAGCGCACTTCATCTGCTTCTTCTTTCTTGTTCAGTTTCCTTCTCACTGGTTTTACTATTGTTTCCTTAGCTCTTTGTTCTTTTTTGTTCTCCTTTCTTGCTGCGTTGTTATTTTCTCCCCCCCCCACTTATTGTAGGTATCTTCTTCACTCTGTTTCTACCCCCAGCGCTTACTCCATATATTTTATTTATTTATTTCGAAACCCCTCTCCGGCACACTCCGACACGGCACGATGGGCCCTCAGCACGACGCGGCGCGCCGCAAAGACTTCCCCGCGCTGATCAAGCTGGTCATGCGCGGCGGCATCGACGTCAACGACCGCGACGAGCAGGGAAAGACGCTGCTGCACATCGCCTGCGAGACGAACAACGTCGCGCTCACCAAGTACCTCCTCAACATCGCCGGCACCGACCCGATGCTCAAGGACCGCTCCGGCAAGACGGCGCTGCAGTCGACGCCGCCGGAGGCGCGCAAGGCCATGACGCTGCTCTTCTCAAAGGTGTCCGCGAAGCTGCAGAGCAAGAGCAACCGCGGCAAGTCGGGCGACAAGGGCATGATGGAGAACGACGAGATGATCGACGAGACGGAGAAGGAGGCGGCGGTGGTAAGCCCCGCGACGATGCGCAAGCTGATCGCCTGCGTCGTGCTGCCCTTCCTCGTGCTCATCTTCTACAACGGCCTCGTCTTCGCCACCAAGTTCGTCGCCGTCTCGCTCATCTTCTACGTGCTGTCGCTGGCGTACTTTGTCTCGGAGATCGCGATCCGGCCGCCGTGGTACCACCACCGGCCCGAGACTGGTCACCTCGTGATGCGCAACTGCCCCGACTACTGGCAGGGCTGGCTGCACGACCCCAAGACCGACTTCGCGCTCGACTACGAGGACATCGAGTTCGAGTCGACGGACGGCTACACCCTCCGCGGGTGGTACGTGCCCCCGCCGCCGGCGGACGCCAGCAGCGCCCCGCAGCCCATGGGCATCGTGCTGGTGCACGGCGGCGGCCGCGACCGGCGCACGTGGAGTCGACACGTGCCGTTTCTCCACAAGGCGGGCTACGGCTGCCTGCTCTTCGACCTGCGGGAGCACGGCCTCAGCGACGGCAAGGCGCGCGGCTTCACCTTTGGCATCCGCGAGCGCTACGACGTGATCAGCGCGTGCGAGCTGATGCGCTCCCGCTTCGGCCACGAGCACGTGTGCGCGATGGGCACGAGCGTCGGCGGCGCCTCCGTGATCATGGCCGGCGCCATCGACGAGAGCATCGACTGCGTCATCGCGGAGAACGCCATCACGACGAGCGCGACGCTGCTGGACCAGCAGGTGGTCACGTACATTGGCGGCTACTTCTCGCAGCACCGCTACAGCCGCTTCTTCTTCAAGATCTTCCGCAACGCAGTGCGCTTCTGGCTTAACGTGCGCATCGGCAACAAGCCGAGCAAGCACTGCCAGGCGCTGCACTGCATCCACCGCATCGCCCCGCGCCCGGTGCTACTCATGCACGGCTCCACCGACACCATCGTCCCGGTGAAGCACTCGCAGATTCTCTACGACTCGGCCAAGGAGCCCAAGGAGCTCTACATCTGCGAGGGCGCCTTCCACTGCGGCCTCTACAACGTGCACCCCGAGGAGTACGAGAAGACCGTGCTCGGCTTCCTCGCAAAGGCGACCGAAAACCTGAAGGAGAGCAACGCGGCAAACGAAACCGGCGACGCGCAGGCGGAGGACGCCAAGCACAAGTGAGTCTACCCCTCACTCTAACGTTTCTATCTGTTTTGTTTTCTGTTATTGTGCTCCAACATTTTCTCTCCTTTTCTCTCCTTTTCTCTCTTTTTTTTTTCTATATTTATATACATGACTCCCATTCTCGCTCTCTCTCTCACCTCCATTTCCCGTCTTTCTCGGTGCTGTGCCGCCCGCCTTGGTTCGTGCGATAGTCACTAGTCCGTTACTTTCTCTTTTCCGTTCGTTCTTTGTACTCGAGACTCTAACGTCTTCTCCACCCTTCCTTCTGTTAGTGCACCACGCACACAGCCATACGCAAATGCACATTTACACTCGATAATAATATTACGCAAATTGTTGGACGTAGTGGCCTACATGACGATTTTTTTTCTCATCTCGCACAGCCTCGTACAACTGTCTCGAATTCGTTTATTTTCATATGAAGTATATACAGTATAAATGCGGTTGAATTGAGGACAATACTGACTTTTATTCACTTATTGTTAATCAACAAGTGCGCGAAGTGCATGCGTGCGTTTGTGTGTACGCATGAGATTCATTCTATGCATCTGCATTTGTATACTCTTTTACACACAATGCGACGCAGGTGTGCAGAATTGTTAGGGGACACAATCGAAACCTGTGCACACGCCGTGCGTGTTTCTTTTTTTTTCTTCTGTGTGTGTGTGCACGCATACACTTGGCATTACTAGTAGTGCGTACCAAGACTTTTTTCAGTCGTCATCCCCCACTGTCGCCGGCTCCCCCTCCCTTCCCTCTCCTAAGTTTAGAGTGTAATATTATACACTGTAAATCACTGCCCAGCGAGAAAACAAAAGCATACGTAGGGATAATAATATACGCGAAAAAAAAGGGAAGAAGTAAACGGACAATTTGCGGGGTAACGCTACAATGGAGCTGAACGGGACGATGGTGGACTGCCGCCGCGTTGGCGAGACGACACCGGTGTTCCGCTTCCTGATCCTGGACGCGCCGAGCCCGAGCAGCCTCCCCATGTACGTGAAGCTGCTGCAGAAGTATAAGGTGCGCCACCTCGTGCGTGCCTGCGGCCCGACGTACAACGCGGAGGTGCTCCACAAGAGCGGCATCGAGGTGCACGGCTGGACCTTCGACGACGGCGCCCCGCCGACGCCCACGGTCATCAACAGCTGGCTCGCACTGCTCGACAGTCTGCTGGCGGAGCCGCAGCCGGGCGGCGAGCCGCCTGTTGTGGGCGTGCACTGCGTCGCCGGCCTCGGGCGCGCGCCGATACTCGTCGCCATCGCGCTGGTGGAGTACGCCGGGATGCCCCCCTTGACGCGGTCGGCTACGTGCGGGAGCGGCGCACAGGGGCCATCAATCAGGTGCAGCTCAACTGGATCATCAAGTACAGCCCGCGCCACCAGCAGGGCGGCGGCCGCTCTCTCGCCTGCGCAAACTGCGTTGTTATGTAAATGAATTGCTGGTAGACGAGTCAAGCCACATGTGTGTGTGTGTGTGAGTGTGTACCTGCGTCTTCGTCTGTCCGTTTCTTGTGGTTCATCGTCGAATACATAGGCCTCACACCGCTCTCCCATTCCCTCCATCAACATCTTTCTGTTGCTCACTTCATTTTTCTTTCCCCATTTTATTCTATAGTTTTACTCTCTCTCTCTGTCTTTGTGCCCTCCTTCTGCTTGTTTTCTACGGTCACAAACTTCTTCTCCTCCCGTCAGTTTCCTGTGCATGTTTCCGCACTTGCTTTTGTTGCCGCGTCCAGTACGCTTCTCCATCTCCATTAACCCCACTTTATATGTTTAAAGAGGATGGTGGTTGTTAATTTAAATGATGAAAATGCTGGATGCAGTCTGGAATAAATTGCAACCACTATTGTCGCACCTCGTTCCCCTGCGCTTCTACTCGTGCCTCACCTCTTAACCTACGAAGGAGTTACAGAGGCTTGTGGGTTATTGTAACCTCCGCTGCAACGGTGGCTTGCATCGTGATATCGTTGAGAAATGAAGTATAATATTCAGTGCTCTCATCGATTATGTACATAGAACCCATGTAGTATGCCGTCATCATTTCAGCTTGCTTTCTTCTCCACACCCTCCTACCTTTTCTTCTCTAGTTTTCCCTTTCCAAAAATAGAAGATAAAGGAGGGAAAAGACGACTTAGACCCTCTTTTTTCGTATCCCCCCTCCCATCTTTTGTGTAGTCATGCCACCTTCTTCCACGAATAGAGAGACAGACGAGGAGACGGAGCAACGTACGCTGCCAAGCGAGGAGGAGCTGCTGCGCGCGCAGCACAAGGTCGACCGTCTCCCGACGCTGCAGGGGCTGCTGAGCGAGGAGGACCCCAACGACTTCAGCGAGCAGCAGATTGCCGACGCGGCGACTTTTGTGCGGGCCGTGCTGCAGCGCCGGCCGACCACGGAGCGCGAGGTGCAGAGCGCCCTCAAGGTAGTGCAGAAGAAGCAGCGCCGGACGTTCAAAAAGTCGCTGCTGCTTGCCGGCTACCAGCACCTCCTCCGCAGCGCCCCCGGCACAGGCACCACCACCCCGCCAGCGTCCGCGGCGGCGGCGACACCCGACATGGAGGACGGCGTCGGCTCCCCCTCGTCCGCCCCCCTGGCGTGTCCGGCGCTGTCGGCGTACCTGGTGAGCAAGGCGCCGCGCAGCCAGTCGGGGGTGCTGGTGGTGACGGTCTTCACCTCGCCGTACCCCGACGGGCAGGCCTTCAGCTGCCAGTGGAACTGCTACTACTGCCCCAACGAGCCCGGGCAGCCGCGCAGCTACCTGCTCAACGAGCCCGGCGTGCGGCGCGCCAACGTGAACGACTTCGACGCGTACCGGCAGTTCGAGGACCGCGTGCGCACGCTCGTCAGCATCGGCCACCCGCACGACAAGGTCGAGCTGCTGGTGCTGGGCGGCACCTGGGAGAGCTACCCCGCCGCCTACCGCGAGCGCTTTATCCGCGACCTCTTCTACGCGGCCAACACCATGTTCGGGCCGCCGCCGCCGCGCCGCCGCCCGCCGCTGCCGCTCGCGCAGGAGCAGGTCGCCAACGAGACGTCGCAGTGCCGCGTCATCGGGGTGACGCTGGAGACGCGGCCGGACACCGTGACGCCGGCGGTGCTGCGCGAGCTGCGGCGCTACGGCTGCACGCGCGTGCAGCTCGGCGTGCAGCACACCGACGACGCGATTCTGCAGTACGTGAACCGGCAGGCGACGCGGGAGGACGCGATGCGGGCGATCAAGCTGCTCAAGGACAGCGCCTTCAAGGTCGACATCCACCTCATGCCGGACCTCCCCGGCTCCTCGCCGGACACCGACCGCGCCATGTTCGCCGACGTGCTGTCCGACCCGTACCTGCAGGCGGACCAGTGGAAGATCTACCCGTGCCAGACGACGCCCTTCACCGTCATCGAGCGGTGGTTCCGCGAGGGGCGCTACCGGCCCTACGGCCTCGACCCGCTTGTCGACGTGCTGCTCGACGTGAAGCGGCGCGTGCCGCCGTGGGTGCGGCTGAACCGCGTCGTGCGCGACATCCCGGTGGAGTACGTGCTGGCGGGCCTCGAGGTGGCGAACCTCCGCCAGCTGCTCGCGCTGCGCCTGCGCGCCGCGGGGGAGCGCTGCCGCTGCATCCGCTGCCGAGAGGTCAAGGGGAGCCAGGAGGCGCTGCGGCAGCTGCCGACGGCCGCGCTGCTGGAGCGCACCTACGAGGCGAGCGAGGGCACGGAGGTGTTCCTCTCCGTCGAGACGCCGGACGAGGCGACCATCTTCGGCTTCCTGCGGCTGCGCCTGCACGTGCGCAACAGCGAGTCGCCCTTCCCCGAGCTCGCCGGCGCGGCGCTCATCCGCGAGCTCCACGTCTACGGCGACCTCAAGCCGACGTACGCGGAGGGCGCGGCCGCCACGACGCGCGCGGGCGCCCTCCCCGCCGCCGCCCAGCACACCGGCGTCGGCCGCCGCCTCCTCGCGCGCGCCGAGGCCATCGCGGCGGAGAGCGGCTACGCGCGGATCGCCGTCATCAGCGGCGTCGGCGTGCGCGGCTACTACCGCCGCCACGGCTACCGCCTCGTCAGCCCCACCGGCGGCGCGTTTCTGGTGAAGCGGCTGGACGGAGGCGCCGCGGGGGCGGCGGACGCGCGGGAGGCGGTGGAACGGGTGCTCGCCCGCCGCGGGCTGCCACGCGCTGCGGCAGCGCCGGCGGACTGTGCGGCGGAGACGGCGGGCGCGGAGTGCACAGCAGGCGACAGCACTGCCCACCACCAACTCTAGTCGTCGGCGAGGGAGACCCTTCGCCACCGATGGGGTGGAGGCGGCGGCTGCGCTCCTGGCTGATGCCAAACAGTGGCGCAACGTCTGCCGAAGCTGCAGACGAGCCGTCCAGACAACGCCAGCGACGGGAGTAGTTATGATTTGCTTTACCTCCATGCTCATTCAAACGACGGATAAATAGTGAAAGAACACATCACCTCTATATGTATGTGGAAGAACAAAATGTACTGCTTTGTTTTTTCCCCTTAACTGTATTTGGTCCTGCTTTAGCACTCCTCAAATAACGTCTGACCACACGTATGTATATCTGCGCTTATGATGTGTCAGTTTTTCCTCCCTCCCTCCCTCTGCACCACCTATGTTCTCGCAACTGACCATCTCTTCGCTACTTTTTCCTCTTTCTCTCCACTTTGTTCCTTGCTAGAATTAGTTACAACATCCAATCTTCTTTGTAAAAAGTCCCTCACCATACATATTTTTAAAACTCTGTTCCGTGTTTTGTTTTCTTTCTAAAAGTCCTCAATTTTGCTGGAGCGCTGATCCTACATGGGAAAAACCGTGGCTGTGTTGTTGATGAGAGTAGCTTGCTTGCACATTCTGGGATAAATCACAAATAATCGTTCTGGAATTACAAATAAAACGATTTTTTATTTTCAAAGTAGCATCGTTTTACGTTAATTTCTAAACCATTGCAAATTACTTTGTCGCTCAGCTCTTTCTTTCTTCGAGTACCATAAGATTCAGCACATCGTTATATATATTTATTCTTTGAGAGAAAAAGTTCTGAGTCAAAAACAACAACATAAAAACAAAGTGCGTATAATTCATTTTTAATTATTATCATTTTCTGTTCCCTTTTTTTTTCCCTCTGTAAGCTTTTTCTTTCCCTCTCTCTCTCTCTCACTCCATCACGGTTTAACTTCAACACCTGTTCTCCTCCCTCACTGATCGTTTCTCTGTTTTTTTTTTTTTTTTTTTTTTTTGCACTTCCTCAGCAAAACTTGCGCGTATACAGACATACACACACATACACCCATGCAGATCAACAGCTCGCTGATTGAGTGCCGCGACCCGCAGCAGCCGAGCCGTGTGCTGCTGAATCTGCTGATCCTGGACGCGCCGACGCCGGGGAACCTCCCCGCGTACATCAAGGAGCTGCACCGCAAGGGGGTGCGCCACCTGGTGCGCGTGTGCGGCCCCACCTACGACGCGGGCGTCGTGCAGCAGAGCGGCATCGAGGTGCACAGCTGGCCCTTCGACGACGGCGCCCCGCCGACGCGCGCGGTGCTCGAGGCGTGGCTCAAGCTGCTGGACACGGAGCTCGCCCGCAGCGCCGCCGCCGCCGCACAGCAGCAGCAGCAGCAGGTGCCGCTGGCCGTCCCCACTGTGGGCGTGCACTGCGTCGCCGGCCTCGGGCGCGCGCCGATACTCGTCGCCATCGCGCTGGTGGAGTACAGCAAGATGGACGCGCTCGACGCGGTCGCGTACGTGCGGGAGCGGCGCAAGGGCGCCATCAACCAGACGCAGATGCACTGGCTCACCAAGTACAAGCGCCGCGGCTCCGGCAGCGACTGTGTCGTCATGTAATAGGCGAGAGCGTGACCCATACTATGCAACAATAAACTACTTCTTTTTTTTTCGAAACAGTAATATATAATTAAAACATAAAAAGTACTCTTTTGTATGCGCTCTTTTTTTCTTCTCTCTCCGTCTCTCTCCTTTTTTTTCTTGTTTTCCCGTCTTTCCACCTTTCTTGTTATCTCAATGTCTTAAGCCCTTGCTCTGCAGGCTACGCAGATATTGCCGTGTATGGTAATCAGAATGGCGTCTCCCATGAACTTCCGCGTACTCGACGCGATGGAGTTAAACACAGGGTATGATGGGAAGCAGTTTTCCATTTCTGCTTTCTATTCTTGTGAGACTGTCCGGTCATGTAAGTAAAAAAAAAAAAAAAAGAACTGAAAAGCTTTTTTGGTTGAATTATTGCGAGTATGAACACTTCTCCTTGACCCACCCGCCGCTTTATAAAACTGTGTTTTGTTTCTTCGCGCCTCTCCCTGTTAAATTTCTTTAATGACACATCAAACACATTCTGACTGATCCCATCCCAACCACAGTCTCTTCTTTTCTACGACTACAGAAAGAGAATTCCTTCCCCAGCATCACCGAATCTATTCATCATGTCACACACATCGTTTGTTATCCGCGACCCTTCGTTAGGGCAGACCCTCGTCTCATACACGGCGGCACAGGCGGCCTCCGCAGAGTCCGCCGAGGCAACGCCCGCCCTACTAGAGTCCGTTCCCTCCGGTGCCTCTGAGGCGCAGACGGCGGCGTACGACGACCTCCTGCGCTTTCTTAGCGGCGCGCAGGCGGCTAGCTACGAGTGGTTCGGCGCGGCGGCGTCGCGTGTGGCGGCGGAGCGCGCGCGCCAGGCCGCCGGCGCCGTGCCAAAGGCCGCCTCCCCGCCTCCTGGCGCCGGCACGGCGGAGAGTAGTGCGCGCCTCAACTCTAGCGAGTGGCGGGAGGCCGGCGAGGGCGTCGACGACGACGCGGATGAGGAGGAGGGCAGCAGCGGTGGTGACAGCGAGTCCGCCTCAGTGGAAGGCGAGGCAGAGGGGTCTCCATCACGAAAGCGGCAGAAGACAGAGTAGCGAGGGGTGCTGCACTTTTATTTATGTTTTTTGCTTACTTTTTTTTTTCCTTCCGTGTGATTACTGTGATGTCTTGACTAACTTTGCATTTATCTGATGTGTGTTCAATGTCGTAGCGATAACCCTGAAGTTGCTCTATCTCTCTTTTCTTCGTTTCCTTCGTTCTTGCTCCTCTGCTGTAGCGATGTTACTTTGACGTCGGAGCCTCTCGTTAATATTGAGATGGCCAGCCATAAAATAATAACTCATCCTACCGCTTCTCCTCGCACACCTACACCACGACACACACACACACACTTTCACCAGTACACATTCACCAATACACATACCACCCAGCCGTGATTTTTCGTCGTTGCTCTAAAGTAAGATCACGTACACACACACTTTCACGCTCCAAGTTGGAGAAGTTTGGTAGCGTAGGAACGCAGAGCCCCCAATGGAGACGACGGCGGCGCTGGTGCACGTCGCGTCAGGGACGGCGGCCGGCATGTCGGCGGTGCTGCTGGACTACCCGCTGGACACGCTCAAGACGCGCGCGCAGGTGGGCGGCTGCGGCGGCGGCTGCGGGGGCGGCTACCTGCAGTGCCTGCGCGACATCGTGGCTTACGAGGGGCCGCGCGCGCTGTACCGCGGCATCAGCGCCCCGCTGCTCGCGCAGGGCGTCGAGATGGCCGTAGTCTTCTCTGCTTACCGCGCGTGCGGGGAGGCGGCGGCGCGGCACACCGAGTGGGCGCCGCACACGCGCGCCGTCGCCTCCTCCGCCGCGGCAGGGGCTGCCGTGTCGCTCGTGCTCGCGCCTGTGGAGTACGTCAAGTGCAATCTGCAGCTGCGGGCGGGGGCCGGGCGGCCCAGCACCGTCCGCCGCCTCGTTGCCCGCACCCTCGCGCGCAACGGCGTGCGCGGGCTCTACTGCGGTCTGGGCGCCACCACCGCCCGCGCCGTCCCGGGCAACGTCGCCTACTTCCTCACCTACGAGGCGGTGGCCGCGCGCCTGCACTTGGAGGCCGGCACCCCAGGGGACGCCCCGGGCGCCCACGCGCCGCCGCCGGTGTGGCAGACGCTCCTGGCCGGCGGCCTCAGCGGCTGCGCCTATTGGTCTGTCGCCTACCCCGCCGATGTTGTGCGCGCGCGCCTGCAGGTCGACGCGGACTTTTCCGCGCGCTGCAGCGGACGCCTCAGCCGCGGCCTCGCCGTCCAGTACCGCTGCGGGGGCCTGCGCTCGCTCTACCGCGGCCTCGGCATCGCGAACCTCAAGGCCTTCCCCTCCGGCGGTGTCGTCTTCACCGTCTACGAGTGGTGCGTCCACGGGCTCTCCAGCAGCTGCCGCCGCAGCCCTACCCAACCTGACACGGCAGTGTGGGACACGGCACCTATCTGAGAGCCCTTTGTCTGTTTTCTTTTGTTTTTGTCCTCTTCAGTTTAGTACTTCTAATTTCTTTTTCATCGTTTTCAACAATGCTTTATATAACTCTAATTGTAACATTTGTTTTCTTCTTCTTTTATGAATTCGCTGTCAAGTGCTTGAAGAGTAATGAATGGCTCTCTCCAATAGCTTTGTTCATTCCTTCTTCATCTTAAGATATCTCGTTCTGCCAGTCATCGGAAGCACAAACCCTCCCCTCACCTTGAAGCATACATTTTTTTCTTCTTTTCTTGTCACTGCTTTTTTCCTTTTCCATTGTCGTTCATATTTCTGTTTGATACGTAATTTTTTTCTTTGTTCTCACGCGTTCTTTTAGACTATATATGTTGATGTTACGCTCGCTTTCCAGGTCTATGTTCTTGCTTAAGTCTGGCGCACCGCCACTAGAAACGATTACTGCTTTCTTTCTTTTGTCCTGCTTCTCTTTACTCAGTTTTAATTTTTTTTTCTCGATTAAACTTTATATCAGCCATAACTGTATTTTGAGTCTGTAAATGAGATTTATGTTGTTGTTGTTTTTCATCCTCACATATATATATGCATCTGATTCCACATACAACGCAATGCAGCTTTTATATATCCAGCTAATGTTATTTCCTTATATCTATCAGTTAGAAACTGCTGCTCCTTGATGGTGTTTACAGCTCATGCAGTTGACGTGTTCAAAGTTGTGTGCGTCTCCGGAGCTCATTCGATCGCTGACCCTTTTTTTTTAAGTTGTCTGATAATTGTTTTGCATGATGACACTTTGCATACTGTATAGGGCAAAAAAAAGTCGTTGTATAACACCTCTTGCGGGAATCTTTCACAAGCAGGTGTGGAAACATGTGGGAAGTACACACACACGCACAGGCGGTAACGCCTGTCTTTATAGCACGCCATACTCTCTCAATGTTGTCGTATCATCCGTTGATCTGCACCTTTTCTCTTCTCGTTCCCCCCCTCCCCTCCCTCTCTCTCTGCTTCTCTCTTCTCCCCCCACCCCCCTCCTCCATCAGATGGGTGTGTGGAGTGACTTTATCGCCGGGTGCCTCTCGGGCGTCGCGGGCATGGTTGTCGAGTACCCGTTCGACACGGTGAAGGTGCTGCTGCAGTCGCACCCCACGCACTACAGCGGCTACGGCGACTGCATCGCGCGTGTGTGGCGCAACGAGGGCGTCGCCGGCTTCTACAGGGGCGTCAGCGCGCGTCTGCTCGCCTCCGGCTTCGACCACGCCGTCGTGTTTGTCTTCTACAAGTGGACGCTGCGGGCGATCGGCGCCGACGAGGAGAGTCCGCGCGGCCGCGACATTCTGGTTGGGGGCCTTGGCTGCGGCACCGCCTCCGCCGCCTGCCTGACGCCGTTTGAGCTCGTCAAGTGCCGCATGCAGGCCGACGAAGGTGGCGTGCGCTACCGCGGCTCCATCGACTGCGCGCGGCAGATATTCGCGGCCGGCGGCGTGCGGGGCCTGTACAGCGGCGCGTGGCCGATGCTCGCGCGCGAGGTGCCCGGCACCACCGCCTGGTGCGGCACCTTCGACCTCGCGCGCCGCTGGCTCTGCGCCCCCGGCGAGACCCCCGCGACGCTGCCGCTGTGGAAGGTCGCGCTCGCCGGCGGCCTCAGCGGCGTCAGCTTTTGGACCATCCTCTTCCCCGCCGACGTCATCAAGACGCGCGTGCAGGTGGACCCCGCGCTCGCCGGCGCCGGCATGCTGCGCACCGCGCGCGTCGTCTATGCCGAGAGCGGCGTGCGGGGGCTCTACCGCGGCTGGGCGCTCACCGCCGCCCGCTCCTTCCCCTCCAACGCCATCATCTTCATTGTGTTCGACCGCACCGTGCGTGCGTGCCGGCCACTCGAGGATCGGCTGCTCTGGTCCTCCCCATAGACTCGCTGCAGCAGCAGCATCAGCGCGTTGCTGTAGACGCGCGCATTTAGTCGTTAGTTTATGTGTTTTCTCTACTTTTCCGTTCTTTTTTTTTCTTTTTTAATATTTGCCGTTTCATTTTAACGATTCGTTTTTTTTTTTAATTGTTGTAGTTTTGTTCTCTCTCGAAGATTGCCACTCGTGGTTTCAACGTTCTCTTTTTCTTTTCATTCGACTGCTCCGATAAGTTATGCTTTCTACTTCTTAATCCCCAAACTCCTGGATATATATTTCTTAATAAGTGTATGGCTAAACTAGATGATTCTACTTTGTACTTGAAATAAATAACGATAATAGTAATAAACGTATGTTATTTCTGATCTACGGAACTTGATACTTCGCATATTTTTTTGTTGTCAGCCATTTTTCTTGCTTTCTTCCAACTGCGTTATAAGTACCAGCTTAAGAGGAAAAGAAAACACTGTGTGAATGACATGCGATTGAGACAGCACTTAGATAAACTTCCACTGAATGGCATTTCTCTTCTTCTTGCCTGTGTCTCCTCTGCGCAGTAAATTAGCAAAAAAAAAAAAAAAAAGAAACACAACAGAAACTACGTGTCCACACGATCGCAATGAACCGCTCCGGTCGGCGGCAAACGCAGGGCTCGAGGCGAGGGAATGGCATGCGCATCAAGAAGGGCTTATCGCTCCTTACCGACCTCGACGCCGTGCCGGCCCCCGCACCGGCAAAGGAGCCCTCCGCGTCCGCCGAGAAACCGGAGCGCGCGCGGCCACAGTTGAAGCGGCCTCGCGAGGATGAGCCACGCGCGACATCATCGGGTAAACGCGATCACCGAGACAACAACAGCACCGCTCGCGGCCCCGCCGGCGATGAGTCGCTGAGTTCACCGCTGACGCCTGCGGTGCCGCCGCCGCCGTACGCCCTGCATAGCGGCAGCCCCGTCGCCCTGCAGTGCGTGCAGCCTTCTGTCTTCGGCGCCGGCTGGTCCGAGTGGTGGCGCGTGCGGGAGGTACTCTTCTCGCCGACGGCGCTGCCGGCCGAGAAGCGGGCGGCGCTGCGGTGCATGGGGCTGTGGCGCGCGCGCCGCCGCCTGCGCCGGCCGCTGCCCAACTACATCGAGGCGACGACGCTGCTGGCGGAGGCCGTCCTCGCCGACGAGGAGGACGCGACGCCCGCGCGGAGCCTCGCGCAGGCCTACGGCGCCGCCCTCGCGCGCACCGTGCACGTCGTGACCGGCTCGCTCGCCGTCGGCGCGCAGGACACGTACCGCAAGCGCGCGCAGGCCATCGGCTTCCCGGAGGAGGTCGTCGAGGCGCGGCAGCGCGTCGCCCACGGGGACCTGCCGCCGCTGACGGAGCTGCGCTGGGCCGCCGCCCTCGCGCTGCAGTTCCTCTTCCACCACTACTGGATACCGCAGGAGCACGAGCTCGCCGCCGCCGGGCTCACGGCCGCTACCACCAGCCCCACTG
Source organism: Kentomonas sorsogonicus (assembly GCA_030347455.1). Classification (NCBI taxonomy): domain Eukaryota; phylum Euglenozoa; class Kinetoplastea; order Trypanosomatida; family Trypanosomatidae; genus Kentomonas; species Kentomonas sorsogonicus. The sequence continues at coordinate 97,918 of JAQOSZ010000153.1, read as the reverse complement.
CTGGTGCCGACGCTACTGCCGACGCTCCCCCGGCACGCCGCCAGCGCCGCGAGGGAGACGCTGACGACCGAGCGCGGCAAACGAGCACCGCGCGCACCGCCTCGCAGACCAAAACAGGCAAGACATCGCGGCAAGCAGCAAGTGCTGTTGCGGGAGGTGTGGAGACAGTCACTGAGAGCTCCGCAGAGAGGCCCAGTCGCAAGTTCAGCATCAAGGAGATGAAGGATTTGCTGAGTGCAGTGGAGTCGTCTGACTCTGAATAGTGCCGTGTTGTTTTTTTTTGACTTACTTTTGCGTTTTGTCGTAACTATTATAGCCGATTAATTATACCTTTTAAGCATAACATATGAGAATATGATTGACGCAGCCCTGTTTGCAATTACATTGCTCCTCTTCATACCCTTCTCTTCTACCTGTTTTTGGTGTTAACTTTATATAACCGCTGCTTTTTTCCCCTCCTGCTTGATGACTCTGTTTAACTATATATTGAACATTCTCCCCCCTCCCTCACCTCAATGCCCTCCCCCACATTCTCCCACATCCTACTCACCACGACAGGGGAAAATACCTGAAAGCTATTGGACCTCTCGACACTCCTGTCGACCTGAGTGACTGAGATACAGTCGCCACCACCACCACAAATCCCTCATTCCTAACTAATCACCTAGAAGCAGTATGGAGTGCGTCGCGCAGGCCTCCCGCAACTACATCACGGGGCTGGTGACCGATCCCAGCAGCGGCGCGCTGTACGCGGTGTGCGGCGCGAGCGGCGACCTGCTGCGGCTGCGGGGCAGCACGCTGGACGTTGTCGGCACGTGCGACAGCATCCCCACCGGCGTCGCCGCCGACGGCAAAGGCAACCTGTACGTGACGAGCGCGACGGACCAGACGGTGCTGCGCCTCGAGGCGGACGGCGACGGCTTCGGCCCCGCCGCCGTCTACCTCTCCAAGTTCGAGGGCAAGAGCTTCCTCTCGCCCACCGGCGTCGCCATCTCCGCGACGACCGGCGAGCTCTTCTTCAGCGACGCGGGCGGCCCCGGCGAGTCGGCGCCGTGGAACCCCGTCGGCGCGCTCTACCGCACGGTGCAGGGCCACTCGCAGCTCGTGCCGGTGTGCGCCTACGGGCTGCAGCAGCCGGCCGCGCTCGCCGCCGGCCGCGACGGCTGCGTCTACGTCGCCGAGCAGGCCGCCAACCGCGTCCTCCGCTTCGCCCCGTCCGGCGCCCACTACGTCGGGAGCGTCTTCTGCCAGCTCGCCGGCGGCATGGGCCCCGCGGCGGTCGCGGTCAGCCCGCGCGACGGCGCCGTCGTGGTCGCCATGTACGACACCGACGCGCTCGCCGCCGCCTACGACGAGCCGTCGGAGGGGCGCGTGATGGTGCTCAACCGCGACGGCAGCGTGCGGGCCGAGGTGCTCTGCGAGGACGGGGCGCAGCTGCGCGCCATCGCCATCAGCGCCGACGGCGCCGACGTCTTCGCCGCGCTCGCGGACGAGAAGCAGTGCCGCTCTGCTGTGTACAAGTTTTCCATCCCGGACCAGTAGAGGTCGGCGTATGGCGAAGGCGACCACATGGGGGTAGCGCTCGCGCCGCTCGCCCCATCCAAATATGTAAAGTAAGAAGTGTAAGCTCTCCGCACACACCATTCTGTTTTGCTACAATACCACTATGTTAATTTGCATTTACGTCGCAAGAATCTGTACCGTTTACGATGACAAGAGGAATATCGGAAAACGCGAATTGACACATTTTGTACCTGCTTTGTGTTGTGTTTTAGCAATACAAATGTTGGCGTGACGACAGTTTACGCTTTTGTTGTTACATCGGATCAGGTGATGATCTCTGTTTTTGACGGTGATAGAGACACATCCTAAATGATCCCTGCGGTAAACGACGCGCTGCCTTTTACCTGTTATCGACAGCCAATCAATCGTGCACTCCCCTTCTCCCGCTCCCGTGGTGTTGTTGCTTGCCTCACGTTGTCCCATTCATTGTCATGACAGCTACTGTTTTTCTTATTTTCATTCCACTTCTTCATATTCGTTCTCTCACCACGGCATTCTCTCCTCTCTCTCTCCCTTTCTCTCTCTCTCGCACCTCAATAGCATTTTTCTTACAGAACTTGCAATCGAAAATGAATCACGGAAAGGGAATTCTCAGCGACGCAGGAGGCTCAGCGCAATCCTCCAGCGTAGCCAATACGGCCACTTCCCATTCAGTGGAGACAAACAACAACAGAAACAACCACCACCACCACCACAGTGCAAACAACTATAGAAACGGAAGCCGTGATGGGGCTAACAGTCGCGGCGTCGAGCTCGCGCGGCGCATGGCGATCCAGCAGGAGCCGTACAAGGTGACAGCGCTCAAAGGCTCCAACACCGACCGCAGTGCGACGCTTTTCTTTACAAATGTGCGCACGCGCGGCGGCAACTTCACCAACAACGAGCGCGAGACGTACCTACAGCTGCAACGCAGTGGAGTGCTCAAGCGGCAGCGGCGCGGCGGGGCCCCCGGGGGCAGCCACGGCGACGGCGACGAGGAGGCGGACAGCTTCGAGGCTTTCCGGGACAAGCGCCGCCGTCTGGATCAGGCGTCGGCGGAGCAAGTGTACAGACGCGCGGCCGGCGCCGCCCCTGGCAGCACCGACGCGCCGTCAGGCAACGGCTTCATGACAGCTTTCTCCTCTGAGAGCGAGAGTGACACGGAGAGTGCCAGCGGCTCCGACGGCAGCGACAGTAGTAGCTCGGGTAACGCCCCAGAGGCGGAAGCGCCCTCGGCGTCCAACAACACTACATCGGATGCAAGTAAAAAGTAGAGCATATGTGCAAAACCTCATATGATAGCGTAATGAGTTTGTGCTAGTAGCGTCTAATGTTCCTGTGCCTGCTTTTCTTTATTTTAAACTTTGCTGCTGATTTTGCTTCTGTGATCAAAAATAAATATAGTGTCTGACCGCCTGAGACTGCAAATACAGTACACCACATTTTTTTGTTCTTGTGGAATCCTTACTGTGTACTTGAATTAACGAATGATTCTCTTCATTTGTAGGCTCTTCCCGGATTCACACAACCCCCACACTTCATTGCTTACCATCGCCAACACTCGGAATCACACATCGCAAGTAAACAAAAAAAAAAAGTAACAGATAGAAAGAGACAGGATTCTTCAAGCTCCTCTTTTCATTGTATAACAACATCGTAGTCGTAGACTTTTCTGTGCTTCTCCCGCCTACACATTTCTTCTTTTCATTATTGTTATCTTTCTTCGGACTTTTCCCGCTTCTTCACTCCCCTACTGTTTTTCTTTTCTTTTCTTTTCTTTTCTTTTTTTTTGTGTGTACTTATCCACCAGTCGAGTCTTGCATATAATACGCTACCGACTATTACATATTCTTACGCGTTTCGAACAAGCTGCATCCTTCACGGACTCTAATTATACATACAGTAGAGAGTACTTCCACGTGCCACACAGTGTCTATCTGCTTCCACTGCCCAACATCTACTAAAAAGAAAAAAAAAGAAAAGAAAAGAAAAGCCTCCGGTGATGTCGGATAATGGGCTGCTCACGGATCGCCCTAGCGCGTTCAGCACGGCAAACTTCCTAGGGTTTCTCTTTCTCGGTGGTGTTCTTGCTCATATGCTGCGGCGGCTTTATCCTGTACACGCACACCTTTCTGGGGGTCGTGGTGACCCTGATGATGCGCCTCGTAGTGCTCCCCAAGGGCACACGCTTCCGTGTCGGCGGCATCCACATCTCGCTGCTGCAGGCGCGCATCTTTTTCCAGAATGTGTTTTTCCAAAACGAGAACTTCTCCCTCCGCATCCTCGATGGATACTTCACCTTCGCCTTCTGGGGCTACTGGCTCAGCGACAACAACTGGACCACCGTGCAGGACTTCATGGTGTCGGACAACCTCGTCGACATGCGCTGCAAGGTGTCCCACGGCCTGGGCTACGTCAAGGGCACGATCGTCGGCGTCGACCACGACAACAAGAAGCTGCTGGTGCGCCTCGATCCCATCGCCGCCAACGCGGAGGGCGCCACCGACGACGAGGACGCCGAGGAGATCAGCGAGGACGGCTTCAGCGACCGCAAGTCGGACCTCGGCGCCGCGGGGCCGCAGACGAGTGGCGCGCCGGGAGCGCCCGCGACGCCCGTGGGCCGCGACTACGGCGACGACCTCGACGACCCCCTCGCGAGGCGCGCCTTTGGCGACCTGCTGGGCAGCAACCGCCGGGCCGCCTTCGGGCGCTCCGCCGTTGGCCTCGGGGGACTGCCCCCCACCAGCAGCTTCGCCGGTGCGGGGGCGTCGGGGGCGGTGCCCGCCAGTGCCGCCGGCGCCACCAGATCCGCTGGTAGGCCTTCGGAGGCGGTGGGGCTCGACGACGAGCTCGTGAAGCCGTACGACTACGGCAGCACGCAGATTCGCAGCCGGCCCGGCCGCGTGCAGCTGCACCTCAACGGCATGCGCTTCAGTCTCTACAACGCGACGGGCAAATACCGCGAGCTCGCCGAGATGCAGCGCGGGGCGGCGGGAGGCGACGTCGGCAGACGGGACAAGTCGGGCGACAAGGACGACGGCCGCACAACGCGCAGGAGCAAGTTTCGGCAGCGCATCATCGACTACTTCCGCTCAAAGGCTGGCGTCGAGCTGGATGACGGGAGCGTCGCCGGTGGCGCCGGAGGCAGCGTCGACAGGGGTCCCAGCAACAGCAAGCAGGCGAAGCCGTCTGCGAACGGCAAGCACAGATCCAAGGAGAAGAAGGGCAGCCAAGAGCGCCGCCGCGGCAAGACCTCTGCCGTCGACCCCGAGGATGCGGAGCGGCAGCGGCTGGAGGCGGCGCGGAGACTGCAGGAGCACCAACGCACCAACAAGGGTGCGCTGCGGCGCTTCTTTGCCTTCATCGGTGGCGTCGAGCTGGAGTTCTACGACTCCTTCGTCGACGTCGGCGGCGCCGGCGCGGAGCACCCGTATTTTCTGCACACGTCGTTTCACCGGGGCGAGGGCCGGCTCTACTTCTGCGACTCCCCCCACTACGACATCCACCGCCTCGTGACGGAGGTCTCGCTGCACAAGGTGGACATGCGCATGGCGCAGATGGACAGCAAGCTCACCGAAAACCAGGTGATGCGCAACCCGACCCTCCGCGATCGCGCGCAGCTTCTTTTTGGCAGCGTCGGCGGCGGCACCACCGGCGCCGAGGAGACCTTCTCGCACACCGAGTCGAGCGACCTGATTAAAGAGTTTGGTGTGCTGATGAACGGCACCGAGATGAACACGGTGCACGTCGTCTTCTACCGCGACACCCCCAACGTCTTCGCCGGCGAGCCGACCGAGCGCGCGACGCTGCCCAAGACCGGCGTCGAGATCATGCTCGACACGCCGCGCTTCTGCTACGGCCCGTGGCTGGAGTACTGCCGCTCGCAGCTGTGGTCCATCTTCCTCCCGCCCAACTACCGGACGCTGGAGCCGCTCAAGTTCGTGGTGGGGGAGCCGCGGCCGATGGCGGGCATGGAGTTCTTCGTGGAGTTCATGCAGGACACCACCCTCGACGTGCCCTTCAAGCACCGCGAGCGCACCCCCGCGCCGCCCTTCGGCATCGCCGACTCGAAGCGCAAAGGGCTGCTGCAGGTGCAGCTGGGGAAGGGGACGCAGTTCATCCAGCCCAGCGTGTTTCTCCTGCCCGGGGAGGAGCACCAAAAGTACGAGGCGCTCTTCATGGCCAACGACGTGCGGGTGTACGCCAACTGCGTGCTCGGCCGCCAGACCGTCTTCCTCGAGGCCGAGTCGATGCAGCTCTTTCTGGACCGCCGCGACGGGCTCAAGTGGAATGAGCGGAAGCTGTGGAACATCCTGCCGCTGCTCGCCAACGCCAAGATGTACTGGTACATGCTCTACACCGACTACTTTATGGATCTCCTGCAGGACTGGCAGTTCGCCTACTACATGTACCACCACAACACGGAGCCGCTCACCACGGAGGTTTTTAACACGAGCGCTCGCGCCATCCGCGACTTTGTCCCCAACGTGAAGCGCTTCGAGGTCTTTTGCATCAAGTCGGTGACGCTCTTCCTGAACGTCAACAGTCGCAACGTGGTCTACGCCGACGACCCCAACGATCTCGAGGAGAACGCCTTTGCCATTGTCAAGGCCAAGTCGCTTAATTTCTCGATGGTGATGCCGGCGGACCTGTACATGCTCAGCGCCGTCAACGAGGTGGTGCGCCCACTCGACGTGCGCGCGCAGGAGCTGCAGGCCTTCCTGAGCCTCCCCAAGAGTCATCCCCTTTACAGCGTCATCGACACCGACGAGCCCTGGGCGACGTGCAACAGCCTCGCCGTATACGGCGACTTCACCGTCAACGCACCCAATCAGTCCGTGCCGCAGGACCGCTTCCCCACCGTCCCCGAGACGGGCCGCACCAAACTGACCAACTTTTTAGATTTGCACGTCGACTTTGACGGCCTCCGCGGGCGCGTCATGGGCTGCCACATCAAGGCTCTCATCGCCGTCATCCAGAACCTCTTCCTGGACAACAGCTTCACCATCGCCCCGGACGAGCTCTACTGGCTGCTGGCGAAGTTGCAGTCCCACGCGACCGACGACAAGAACCGCCGGAAGGACCTCAAGAACTTCATCGAGTTCGCGAACCCCGCCAGCAACGACCTCGAGACCGCCATCTTTGTGACGCTGCGCAACATGGACGTCGACCTGGCGATGCAGCAGAAAGGCCCGGGCCCGCTGCTGAACCTCAAGGCCGGCCAACTCGACTTCACCTACATCAAGCAGTTCGCGTGCAACGACATGACCATCACCGTCACGCCCATCACGATGCGCGTGGTGGGCGCCAACACCGCGGGCAACAAGGCGGCGGGCGTCGGAAAGCCGCCGTCACCGTCTGGGCGCAAGTCCGCCGAGTCGTACGTGTGCGTTGGCGACGTCGCGGTGGGTATGTCGAAGCACTTTGGGCGCATGCCGCTCAAACCCAAGATTCATGAGCTCATCGACGCCAAGGTCGACGGGGTCAGCTTTCATCTTGAGCTGCCGGACATCCTCGCCATCGCCGAGGTGGCGCAGACGGTCGGGGAGCACTTCCGCGCGGAGGACGCGATGATGGAGGAGGAGGTGGAGGCGGCGCGCACGGCGGCGGAGCTCATGGCAGAGCAGGTCTTTCTCGACTCGCACATGCGGGCGCCCGACCGCTCCACCAGTAGCAAAATGAGAAACACTATGAGTTCCAACCCGAATAACACTAATAATAATAACATCAATAACTCCATCAACCACCCCACCAACGGTGGCTACACGGTGAACAGCAGCCTGTACGGCCCCGGCACGAATGCCTACTCCAGCCTCACCACCGCGCAGCAGGCGCAGCTCCCGCCGTACCCGTCCTCGCGCCGGCCGACCCCGCAGCCACAGCCGTACTATCCGCCGTCGCTGCACAACAACCACGAGTCGCTGCCCTCCGACGGGCCCTCCACCACGGGCGCCGAGCCCGTTGCCGACGGCAGCAACCCTGGGCAGCGCATGCTCGACGTCGACGCGCCTCGCACGCGGGCAGCTCACCGGCCCGTCGCAGGGCGCCCGGTGGCACTCGAACGCGTCGCCGCCTCCGCAGGCGCTCGGGTCCGATCGGGCCACGAGTGGCGACGGCGGCGTCGAGCTGCAGGAGCAACTGACGGCGGTGGAGTTCTCGCCGATGGTCGCCGACGGGGGAGAGGGCCCGAAGCGGAAGCGCCGCGGCATCGCTTTTTTCGGGGGATGGAACTCGTCGAGCAGCAGCAGCGACACGGACAGCGCGGACCGCCGGCACGACCGGGGCTTCGCGCGCACCATCTCGACCGAGCAGGCGCGCGCCTTCGCCAACTACATGGAGGACTGCACCCGCGCCAGCGACGAGGCCAAGGACTACGGACTCTTCTTCAACCACATCGAGGTGAACTTTATCAACGGCGTGGTGCGGGTGGACGAGGAGGGGCTCTTCGCGCTCAACCTGTCGCAGGGCGTACAGGTGGCGACCTCGACGCTCAACGACGGCAACTCCAACAACCGCATCAGCGTCTCCGCGAGGCACGTGCTGTTGCAAGCCTTCATCCAGCGCGACAGCGAGCGCCTGTGCTCCCCTTTCGCCTTGGCCCGCACCGCGGCCCTCAACTACAGCAGCTACGGCGAATACGTCGAAGTGTTCCACGCCCAGACCTCCTTGTGCGTGCGGCACTACACCGCCTTCCCGTTTGATGGCTCACTCGAGGCCCACGCCGCGCGTCAGCGGCGCTTCATCGAGGAGAACAACTACGAGGGTCTCGTTGTCTTCGACAGCGCCGACGTCGAAGCGGAACTGCACCGTGCTGCCGCGTCGCCCGGCAACGTGCGTTTCTCTCCCGTGTACCCCGCGGACGGCAGTCCAACGAACGGCGCCGTACCCGCGTCGACACCATTCACCACAACCGCCGCCCCCGTGCCGTCCTTCCGCGATGAGTTCTTGAGAGCCGCCCACTCGCGCGCTAACGAGGCGGGCGTGGCGAGACGCGATGACGCAGAGAACGCCGTCACGCCTCGAGCGTGCGCCGACAACGCCGCGGACGAGCGCTCCGCGTCCCTCTCTTGGCACTCCTCCGCTGACCTGTCCCTGGACGGCGCGGCCCCTCGTCCGCCGCCCCCGGTGGAGACGGGCGCTTTCCCAGACACGGTGGTGCCACGACCCTCACCTGCTGGAGGCGGTTCGGCAGTGCTGTCGAGCGGCAGCGGCGGCGACGACGACCGCGCGAGGCCGCGTGGCGCTGCCGCGGCCGTCACGAGGGCCGGCAGCCCCGACGTGTCCCAGACGGTGGACCCCGACACGGAGGACGTCGCCGCCGGCGACTCCAACGAGGGCGGCGAGATGCCGACGGTGCACACGCGGCGCCGCCTTGTTCCTGCCTCCTCCACTCCCAGTCCGCTGCACGAGGGCGAGCACACCGGCGGAACCCCTCACACGCTACCGCGTAACGCTGCCCGCCCGAGCGGTGACAGACAGCGTCGTGCAGACCACGCCGACACCCAGGCGGTCAGTGGCGGCGCTGCTGCCGTTCCCGCGACGACTTTCGCTGCCGGGGAGCTCGTGAGCACGCCAACGCGTCCGGCGTTCCGCCGCCACACAGCCGAGAGAGCCGTCGGGGCCATTCCGGTACGTGGGACGCTGGAGGACCCTGCTGCGGCACAGGCGGAGGGGGACCGTTCGGCACGGCGCCGCCGCCGACGCCGCCCGAGCACGCCGCGCTGGAGCGTGGCAACCGCAACGCACGTCACCCTCGTCGAACAGCTCTGTAGAGACGACGGCGCACACCGGACGGCATGACAGCCTCGAGTGCTCCCTCAGCGGTCGCTTTGACGGGAGCCTGTCCCTCGCGCGCTCGCTAAGCGGTGTCGGAACGCAGTCGGGCAACTTCCGCACGTGCGTGTCGATGACGGAGGACCTCTCCGGCGCGATCGATCCGTTCGACGACGACGACGACGACGCGACGAGCAGCACCGACGGCCTCGACGACTCGTCGCGCTCGTCTTCGGCGCGGCGGCAGACACTGCAAGGCAAACCCGAAGGCGGCGAAAACGGCGGCGCGGCGGAGGCACCGAACGCCTTCAACCGCGCCGAGCGATTCCGACGCGGCTCCGGCCCGCAGTCGTTCCGGTACAGTAGCGACAATACTAGGCAGGACTCCTACACCCCGCGTCCCCGTGGGCAGACGCTGGCGGGCGGCAGTGAGCAGCAGGGCCGGCCGCGCACCTCCTCCACCTCGATCCCCGCTCCGCCTCAGGTTCCGACGTTTCTGTTTTATCGCTCCTTCAACTGCTCGCGCCTCGCCGACACCAACACGACGTCGCTGCGCTACGACCCGTGGCCACGCGCGAGACGGCACCGCGGCCCGGCGCCTGGCACCGCCGCGGACATGACCGGCTTCGCCGCCGAGATCCCGGTGGTGTCCTTCAACCCAGCCAGCGTGAGCAGCTACTCACCCGACTTTTACGTGTCGCGGTGGGTGCAGAAGCTCGACGGCGACAGCGTCGACGACGGGTGGATGCGGCAGCAGGCTGACAACCGGGAGCGCTCCAAGACGCGCTCGACCACGAAGCACCTGCACGTGCACGGCATGGCACCTGTCACCGCACTGATCACCAAGGAGTTTGTCCTGCTAGCCTGCACGGCGCTGGAGAATGTCACTGCCGGCACCAACCAGCAGCGGCGCGGCACCGTGCAGGAGGCTCTCACGTCCACCTTCACCAACTTCTCGGCCAAGAGCGCGCGCCGCCGCGACCCGCTCTTCTTCCAGAGCAAGAACCCCAAAAGCCGCGTTCGCATCCAGCAAAAGCGCTGGCAGTGGGAGGATCTGATCTACAGTGTCCTCGTCCCATGCGTTGAGGTGAAGCTGCTGACACACTCCCCCGTGCCCGCCGACAGCCGACCCTCCGGCACACATTTGCTGCCGTCGCCTCCCGATGGCATCTACAGCTCGACCCTCGTTGTGCGCGACCTCAATTTTGTCCTGTCGCAGAAGCGTCCACCATCGGGGGTAGAGGCGGTCTACAACATGAAGCTGATCGTGTCGGTCAAGGTCAGCACCGTCGCACTGCTCACCCACATCGAGTTCGAGCCGCTCAAGCGCAACGCGCGACTTTCCGACACTCTCCAGATCCCGTTTGTACCGCTTGATCCCAGCAAGGACCTCATCGCCGCTGTCTACGTGACGAACGTGGTGGTCAAGGCGAAGCGCGACATGCAGCGCGGCCTCGACGGCGGCGCCTGCAACGTCAGCATCAACGCCATCAACGCGCACCTGACGAGGGACTTTCTCGAGTACACGCTGTCGATACGCTCGCTCGCTTCCACTCTTGAAGGGGTGTTGCAGAAGAACAAGCGCACCCTCGCCACTCTCAAGGCCAGTAGCCAAGCTCGCCAGCAAAAGGCCCGCGGCACCGCCACCAATCTGTCCACTCAGTTCGCGGTGCAGACAGGCGAGCGACGAGTGCGGGGCATGACGGTGCAAGGCAACGGCGGCATCAACTCTTTCCGTCTCGAGATCGTCGACACGGTGCAGGAACGCGGCGTCATCGTGCTGGATACGCGCAACGCGAGCTCCCTGAGTGTCACGACCCTCGTGACGAGCTTCATCGTCGTGACGCCGCACCGCGCCGGGGACAACGCCATCAACGTCCGCGGCATGGGTGAGGTGACGCTGCTGAAAGCGCGGCTCTTCCCCTCACTGCTGCACGCTGCACGCTCGCACCGCACCGGGACGCTGGCGGGCGGTGACTCCTCCTACTTCAGCGGCAGCGCCGCCTCGGGTACGTTCGGCGCCGGCAACGGCGAGTACTCAGGGTGGGCCGCGCGCGCCGGCGCAGCCTTCCAGTCGCACGACACGAGCCCGCTCAACACCAACGGCGGCTCCCCTTTTGGGCCCCCGTCGTCACCGATGAAGGCGGCGCTCTCGTCCATGTACACACAGCAGGAGAAGAAGAAGCGCTTCAAGTTCGTCTACAACGTCTCCTTCTCACTCAAGCAACTCGATGTGGCCCTCCTTTACTCGCTCAGCAACTACGTGCGTCTCACTGGCGCTGACCTGGCTGGGTGCGCCGAGTCGCGGCCCGCCGCCGTCACCTCCCGCGAGTGCGTGCAGATGGACGTGCTGACGGAGGGCATCAGCGAGAACATCCAGCGAAAGCTCAAGGCGAAGGCGCGACAGGCCCGGGAGCGGGTGCGCTCCAGTCGGTACGCTGCGCCGCCCGACACCACCGCTCAGCTGCTGTACAAGTCCGGCGTGTCCTTCTACTCCAAGCTGATCTCGCTGAGCTACGTCGCCGACGCTGTGCTGCCGTCCGACTGGCCTGGAGCTGGCGGCGGCGGCGGCAGCGGCGACACCGCCGCCTCCAATCTGCCGGGGCAGTCATCCAAAAGCAGCGAGATACACGCCTTTGCGTCCTCCATTGAGAACACCTACATAACGGCGCACATGACGCGACAGCACGACATCGAGAGCGGGAAGCAGGTGAACCTCATGTGCGTCCTGCAGAAGCTGCGGCTGCTCGCGCCGCACCGCCCCAGCGCGGCCGAGACGGTCCTCCCGCAGATGCGCCAGTTCATCGAGAAGTGGAAGGCGTCGGTCGCGGCCGTCTCGCGGAGGATGCAGCGGGCCGACGGAGGAGGAGGAGGGGGCGGATGTGCCGCGGACGACGGCGCCCGGTCGTCCTTGGGTACCATGGCCCCGTCGCTATCACCGCGGATACCGCAGCCCATCAACATCAATGAGGCGGCGGATGGGTCGCGGCGCAGCTCCACCTCCTTCAGCGATGCACTGTCGAACCACGCCGTCACACTCAACGCGACGGCCAACAACATCGAGGTCGTGATGGGCCTTCCAAAGGGTATCGTGCAGCGCTTCTCCATGCCGGAGCTCTCCGTATTCGCGCGAACCTCCTCCAACGACCACGCCAGCATCAAGATTCACCTCCACCCCTTCACCGTCTCCAGCCGTTCGCCGCCCCACCCCTACTCGGTGTCTCTCCCGCACATCTACATCCTCTACGGCCACGACGACATCAAAATGACCCTCAACGTCATGTTCGAGTGGTGGCCGTCACGATGAGCTCCGTCTTTATGAACCACCTCGCGCTCGCCTACGACCGCATGATGCGTGAGATTCTCCCCATGTTCCGCCCCATCCCTGTGCGTCAGAGCGATTCGAGCGCCGCCGACTCGCCGGCGTCTCCTTCCTCCGCACAGGCGCAGCCGCCTCACTCCTTGCCGTCTCAGCGCAAACACCGGCAACAGCACGCGTCGTCCTTCGCGGGTCGCGGTGGCTACACTGGCGCGACGACGCACCCTCAGCGCCCACCGCGGAGGCGCAATTTTCTCTTTTTGCTCGAAGGTCTGCGTTTCTCGTACGTCACCTCGATGACGAACCTCCGCTTCACGATCGCCCGCGTCAGCGCGACGGCGGACACCGCGTCGGAGGAGGCGGACACGAGCACGCTGCGCTGGGTCGTGCACGTCGTCAAGGCCAAGGTGGCGCTCGTCGACCGCGACGACCACGACCGCCTGATGGCGACCGTCGAAAGCCTGTCGCGCACCAACCGCGCGATGCTTACCGGCGCCAGCCGCAGCAGCACCACCAACGGCCGCACCGCCGACCAACGCCACGGCGGCTCTCCGCCGACGCTCTCTGGTTTCGGTGAGGTGTTCCCCAATAACAGTACAAGTAACAGTAACCGCGGCGTCAACATGGATGCGTTTGGTGGCGCGAGGCCTCCCGGCGCTGCGGCCTCGGGCGGGGGCGACGGCGCGGAGTCGGCCTACTCGAGCCGCACGAGGCGCTTCACGCAGTCCAAGGAGTCGGAGGTGCTGACCAGCAACCCCCTGGGCGGCTTCACGTGGGGCTCGGCGCAGTGCTCCTTCACGCTCTCGAGCGGTATGGTGTCGCACAACACGATCGAGGCGGCGCTGCGGGGCGCGTCTTCGTCCTTCTCCGAGTGCTCCCCCGAGCTGCAGCGCGCGCTGCTGAGTAACCTCAACAACTCCACCCTGCAGTGGAACCTCACCGTGACGGATCCGCTGTTTATTCTGCGAGTCGGGCTGCCCAACATGATCAAGGAGTGCGCGCGCGAGACGCAGCAGGACGTGATGCGGCTCAAGGCCGCCGCCCACGAGGAGGACAAGGAGGCGCTCTTCCGCCTCAACAAGTCGCAGACCTTCAAGAAGCTGCAGCGGGAGAAGAAGCGCTACGACACGCTGCTGCGAAAGACGGAGGAGGACCGCATGGAGAAGCTGCGCAAGGTGACGGAGCAGGTCGCCAAGGACACGACGCGCCGCCGCGGCGGCTTCATGCAACAGACGGAGAGCTACCAGGAACTCTACTCGCTTCTGATGGCGACGCGCAAGCACACGGTGGTGGCGAGCATCGACCGGCTGCTGCTCGTCGTCCCTTTCGGCGATGCGGCCTTCCGCAGCATCATGGAGGAGGTGCCCGGCGCGTTTGGGTGCGGCAAGCAGGAGCGCCACATCCACTCCGAGTCGTGTCTCAACCGCCGCCACTTCATCCCGGCGCTCGCGGTCAAGTGTCTCGTGCAGTCCACCAGCTTCAACTGCACCTTCGAGTCCACCAAGCAGTACGTGCAGACGGAGCGACCGAACGAGAGCATCTACCCGCAGCCAAGCTTTCCCGGCAGCAACTTGTCAGGGCAGCAGCAGCAGCAGCAACCACTGGGACACTACGTCTTCAGTCACCGCTTCGTTGGCCGCTTTGGCATGCAGAGCTCGAATCTCTTTGTCACCGAGGGCACAGCCGTGCCGGCAGGCGAGCGCAAGCTCCTGCTGAAGCGCCGGCGACTACTGGGCGGCCGCGGCACGCTCTCGGACTACTCCCTAGAGGAGATTCAGTGGTCGCGCAACACCATCGCGATCGAGGGAATCGAGGCGCCCATCTACTTTTCACGCAAAGACGGCGCCTCCAAGGTGGGGGCAGTGGTGGATCTGTCGAGCCCGCGCGTGCAGGTCTCGTCGCACATCATCAGCATCCTCAACCTATTCATGCTCGAGTGGACGCCTCTCAAGATCCGCCGCGTTGACGCCGACAAGGACAAGGCACCATCTACGACGGTGGCGGCGGCGGCAACGACCGCGGAGGGAAGCGGCGCGCGGGCAGACAACAACAAGAAGCTGCGGCGAGGCACCCAAAAGAAAGCGGGTCACGACGCGGCCAGTGCGGCTACCAGTGCGGCGGACACCAAACCATCCGGCGACGTGCCGAAGCCCCCCACAACGTTGTGCATCGACGTCAGCGCACGCCTCGCGGTGGGCGAGCTGACTCTCTACGCGAACCAGGTGGAGCGCACACCCCACCGACCAGCGAGACTCCCCGCCAGAGAGACAGCCGCTTCTCCCGCAAACGACTGCCGCTGGTCAAGCGCGCCGTCTCCGACAGCACCTTTTCGTACAGCCACAACGACAGCCGGCGCGGCCCTAGCGACTTCTTGTCGGCTGGTGGCACGCGCAGCACCAGTGGAGGGAGCGGGCGGCCCCCGCAGCAGGATCGCAACGACCACCGCGAAGCGTTCATGGTGCGCGTGCACGTCTTTCCCCTGCCGTCGGTCATTGTGCAGGCCGTCGCCCACCGCAGCAGCGAGCACGCAGTCGAGGACTCGACGATCGTGTGGGCCGAGGTCAAGGCTGGCACACTGCTCTTTGGCCCGACGGTGATCCTGATGGCGAAAGACATCGAGCGCTCGCAGGCGGCCTTCGAGGCCAACACGCGCCTCCGCGTGCGTTCCATCATGTCTCTTGTGCAGGAGACGGAGCGGGCGGCGCGCACCGGCGACACGGTGTTCCACACCCCCGTCGCTGACGTGCTGCTGCCGCTGCCTCGCTCGCTGGCGACCGTGCTTGGGAAGGAGCGGTTGCGGAATGTCGTGCACCTCGGCAAGAACGCCTCGGCCAACGCGTTTAACTTTGGCGACGAAGGCACGGCGCGCTCGGTGGTGGTGCTGGCGGACCACAATAAGAAGCGCAACGCCTTCATCGGGGTGCATCTGACGGTGACGGAACTGAAGGTCGTGCTCACCACGGAGCCCATCACATCCACAGCGCTGACCGTCTTTCTGGACACGGGGGGCAGTATCAATCTTGTGCTGCGGCGCCACCTGCGACCTCTCGGCTTCTCCGCTTCCGTAGCTAGCAAGAAAGCGCACGAAGGCGGCGCCACGGCCCCCATGACGGCTGTTGCCGTCCCGACGCTCCCCAGCGTCAGCGCCGACTTTGTGGTGAACCGCCTGCGTGCCGAGTGTCAGACGAAGCTGGACGTCAAGTCGCTGGAGGTGAGCCTGCCGCAGCTGAACGCGTGCTTCGCCGTCCGTCAGAGCGACGAGGAGGTCATCCGCACCCTCAACCTGCACCTCCCCTTCGACGCCGAGGGGTCGGAGCCGAATCTGACGGTGCGGCTGCAGCACATCGACCAGGTTTTCGCCATTGTCTATCTGTGGATGGGGATCTGGCGGCAGATCAGCGCGAGCGCCCGTAAGCTGCTGCGCGACGGACAGAGTAAACGCACTCTCCGGTACGTCAAGAACAACCCCATGACGCGCTCCTTCCTCATCCGCAACAACGCCGCAGGGCAGACGCAGCGCTACCTGTTCCAATCAGGAGACCATAATTTCCAACACCAGCAGCAAAGTCAGCAGCAACATCGACGCGTCAAACGCACGACTATGGTGACGGTTTCCGTGTCGCACGGCCGCGCGCTCTTCGACCTCGGGTCGGGCAACACACACCAACTGTATCTGGACTCTTGCCAGGCCTCTGGGCACGTGACGGTGCACGCCGACGGTTGCCGCGCGTCGCTGCTGCTGATGAGTATCAAGTCCCTCGGCATGCGGTGCGAGGGCGTGCTGGCTGGGAACTTCACCATTGGCGGCGCCCACCTGCACACCTTTCTGATCGAGAACGTTGACGGGGCTCCCGTCTTCCACCGCTCCCCCGAGGGCCGCACGTTCCGCGAGACGCTGAGTATCGAGGACGTCAGCGCGTCCTTCAAGGAGCGGCAGCTGCGCGACGTGCTGCAGTGCTCCATCGCCCAGCTGCGCGTCGACGCGATGGACGGCATCGACCCCCAGCAGTACGCGCTCGTCAACGCGGAGGTGCTGCTGCACCGCGCCGTCTTCGGGGCGGCCCCCACCACCGTCCCTGTCTTCCTCGGCGTCCTGCGCAGCGTCAGCGCGCAGGTGACGCAGCAGAAGGCGGCGGCGCTCGACCGCCTCCGGGACCGCCTGTCCGCACTCGACGCGGCCACAGCCGGCAGCGCGGGCTCCCGCGGCTCCGTCGTCAACACCGGCGGCGGTAGTGGTGGCGGCCGCGCGAGGCCGCATGGCGCGTCGCTGGCCGCAGCTGACTTCCAAAATATCTTCCCCACAGGTGATGCGAGTGAGGGGCCCGCGCGGGGCACGCCACCCACCTGGACGGGCGACGGGGCGAGTGCGACTGTCGGCTCGCGCCAGCCGGCGCTCCAGTAGTGGCGGCAGCAGCGGCGGCAGCGGAGGCACCACCGCCGCTCCCGCCATCCCGTACTTTGGCTCTCCGCTCAACTACGTGCCGTGCGGCGAGATTCGGGTGTCGGTGTCGGACTCGTCGCTGATGCTTGGCGCCATGTCGGCCGGCGAGGCGGCCACCGGCAGCGTCGTGATTCGCGTGCCGCGCCTGCGTCTGCGCTACGCTGAGTGCCCTGCGACGACTACACCGCCGCCAAGAAGGTGCTCCTGCTCGAGAGCAAGGACTTGGAGGTGTACCGGCCGGGCACCGTCAAGACGGTCGTTATGGGCTTCAAGGACGTCAACACGCTCAGCTTCTACACACTGCAGCGCCTCAGCGAGAACGAGGTCGGGTTCACGCTGACCCTCACGCAGAAGATGCCGTGGACCGGAAACCCGCGCTTCCGCGACTTTGAGGAGATCATCATGATCATCAAGTCCTTCACCGACAAGCGCAACGCCGACGTGCTGAAGCAGTTCGGGCGGTCGCTGGACACGAGCGCGGCACCCGCCCCCGTCTCGCTGCCCGCGTCCGCCACGCCTTCCGTGGGTCCCGACGGGCTTGTGGAGCCTCCGCCGCTGATGACCCGCAACGAGAGCGAGGGGCCGCTGCTCTCATCGAACCTGTCGGGCGACAAGCGCGTTCTCAAGGCACTGCGCAGCAGCAAGTTCTCCCCGCAGCTTCGCTTCGGCGGCGACGTGTCGGTGAACACGGAGGTCATCCTGAACTGGCTCGGCATCACGGAGAAGATGCTGCCAAACGTCATCAACGCCAAGGTGAACGACTCGCTCGAGCGCGCGCTGGTCTGGCTAGCTCATGTCGCCAGCGAGCGCATGGTGGACTCAGGCCACTAACTTCATCAGGTGAACTGCACTGCTTCTTCTCTTAATATTAAGAATAAAAAGAGCTGGTATTTCACGGGAGATACACTCGCTGAAATTGCTTCACCGGCCCCCTTTTCTCTTCCTTTCCTCACTATCTTGTGTCATGCTCCGCAATACACAAAGCATAGCGCACAACTTTGCACACCAACCGACATACATACATACATACATGCATACGTACACACATACATACTTACGTTCCCACCTCCACATTTCGTGCTTGCTCTTTGCTTCTCGTAAACGTCTTGATGATAAATATTTCTTCGTGAGGTAGACAACACCAATTATTTATTTTTATTGTTTTGCTATTGTTTGCTGTACATTATTTAGCAATTGACTCGTCGGTGATGACGCGCGCATTTGGGCTTCTTGCCCTCTGTGCCGCTCCGACTATTTTTATTATTATTGTATATATTTCGCTTATCTGGCAGAAGCACAAATACCCTGTTAAGTTAACTCTACTGGCTCCGAAATCAGGTGAAGTGTTTGAGTAATGAAGCTCAACCAATCATCACTGCAGTTTCTTTATAATCCTAACATACCTGTGCCATTGATGCGTGCATTTACGACTGTTCAGTCACGCAGATGATTTACTACTCTTCTCGTTCTCCTCCCCCACACACACCCTCCCCTTCTCGCTCTTATCATCCCAATTTCCGCGCGTTAGGAGATCAGAAGATTTCTTTTTGCTTTTTGTATCGGAGGCAAAGGTCTGCTTTCACTACTCTTACAAAGAGTAGATTTTGATTCCTAAACTTTAGCAGTGGCACCGTCAAATGCTTCGCGTGACGCGACTAGTTGTGGGCCGCGCCGCCCCCGTCATCGGCGGCGCCCCAAAAGTCCGCTACTCTGGCATCGACGACAACCCCACCGTCGCGTACCACTTCGGCGACGCCAGCGAGCCGCTGATGCCGCACTACGGCTGGAAGCGCGGGATGCTCCCCAAGTTCCGCGCGCGCAGCCCGTACCACCGGCAGCAGATCGCGCGCCGCATGGTTACCGAGATGATCCGCAAGGACTACTGCATCGTCGGCGGCGCGCGCGCCCCCGCGCTGCGCATCCTGGCGGACCAGGTGGTGGAGCTCGCCAAGGCGGGCGACACCGACTCGCGGCAGCACCTCGCGCATTTTCTGCTCGACCCGCTGATGGTCGACAAGGCCTTCGACGAGTACCCGCGCCGCTTCCGCGACATGACCGGCAAGTACGCCATGATGACCCGCCTCCGCACGCGCCGCCGCGCGGACAACGTGGCCATGTACTTTGTCGAGTTCAAGAACCGCGACATGAGCGACAACCACAAGGGCGAGGACTACTCGGCTGGGCCCGAGCGCTTCTTCCTCCCGCCGCGCATCGTCGAGACGGAGAAGGGCATCCAGCGCCCGCCGCACATGCAGATGGCCTTCGACCGCTGGGCGAGCAAGTTCAAGACGGAGGAGTTCCACCACTGGTGGCGCCAGCGGCACGCGAAGCTGCGCTACTGGGGCGTGCGCAACGTGCCGCACCCCAGCGAGGTCGACCCCCTCTGGTCCGAGAAGGAGGAGGAGGAGTGGCACAACGAGATGCTTGCCAACACGGGCGACTTCGAGGACCTCGACCTCGACGACGAGGCCTTCGAGGCGCCGGTGAGGGCGGCGTCGACCCGGCCGCCGCCGGCAGCCCGGCGGGCCCTAGCAGAAGTCACTAAGCTTTCGTACTGACGACTTGTACATGAGTTGCAGAATGGAGGCCATCCTACGCTCCGGTGCCAGCAAGTTTTGACTGTCAAAGAATTTTTTTTTCCTTACTGCCGTATCTTGGTGCTTCATCTCTGTCCATGTATGGGCGTTAGCTGTCGTAAATATCCACAAAAGCGTTTCATAACATAACTCTGCACTACTCTCAGATTGTTGAAAAGAGTCTAATGGAGTGACTCAATGAGCTGTCTGTCTTCCTTTTTTTTCTTTTGAGAGGCTTCGGTTTCAACCCTGGTGTACCATCAACGATTGTGCAAGTTGAAGACGCTTTTTGTAGTTGTTGTTGTTGTTCCTTCGCCGCCTTTCATGAGACCACTCACTGTTGTCAGTGCTATCTAGGTAGGCTTGTCAAAAACTATAGTAATAATTATAAATGGAATGCTGAGGTGTGTGTGCACCTCAATCGTTCTCAATTTTACCAGTACATAGCATATTTCTCTCTCTCCCCCCCCCCTCTTCCCTTCTGCCCTTTCTCAACCGCATCATAGCGCTGCGCAGCCCGCACACTGGGAACGCACGTGCTGGTAGAAAAGAAAATACTTTATTGCATTTTTATTTTCTCTCTCTTTTTGCTTCCTTCTTCGTAGCTCAATTTAGGAAACCAACGCGAAGAACCTCTCCCAGACACTTACCTTCGCAGCCGCCGCACCACCATGCCCCTCCGCAAGAAGGAGGAGGTGGCGGGCAAGGTGACACAGTACGACATCGCCACGCAGCAGTACAACTGGCGCGAGCTGCCAGACACGCACTTCACCGTTGACGCCAACGGCAAGCGCCGCGAGCGCGAGTACGACATCTTCGGCGTCCCCATCGACGAGAAGAGGCGCGGCGCTCCGCAAAATGCACGGGCGCTGCAGCAGCAGCCTGCGCCCCAGGCCCCTGTCCCCGCCGCCGCGCAGCGCCAGTCGCCCGCCCCTGTGCAGGCGCCGGAGCCGCCGCGACAGGAGGCTCTCGACGGCGCCCGCGGCCGCAACGTCGGCGGCAACATGTACGACATTGTGGGCGGCGGTGGCGGCGCGGGGAACGGCGGCCGCGCGAGTCCGGGAGCGTACAGCGAGGGTCTCGGCGCCTTCTCGGTAGACCAGTTCAGCGATGGCTACGAGCGCCTTCTGCAGGACCCCCGCCAGGCCGCCGCTCCATTCGGCGCAGGAGGCGCTGGCGGCGGCGGAGTAAACCGTGAACGCGGCTTCGCTAATCCGGACGTCGGTGGTGGTGGAGGAAACGGAGGCTACGGCAACAACGATAACAACTATGGTGGCGGTAATAATGTCAATAATAACAATGGAGCTGCCTCGCCGTACGACGCGCGCGGCGCTCCTATCCTAATGGATCCCGAGGTTGTGGCGCGTCTACTGGACAATTATAACCCAAGCGGCAACAAGCAGGTGGCAGAGACACCCTACCTGGCGCCGTGGTCGCACGAGGACATCCGTCGGATGGTGGCGACCAACAACCTCGAGGCGCACAAGTCCTACCTCAATCAGTATCGTCACTGACCACGCACTGTGCTTTTCCGAGTTATTTTGAATATATAGACATGCTGCACTGCTTCAACTGCTCCGCACTCGTTGCTTTTTCTTTCCTTTTTCTATTTTTTTTTCTCTCTCTACTTTTTCCTCCGTTGTCTTCATGTATATGTACGCGAGGAACTCACATCTGTGACTAGAGCTTATCATCACTTGCTACCAACAACCTCTTTTCTCTCTCTATTTTTCCAAACCTCGTAGTATTACTGCTCATTCCTCGCATTTATTTCCTGCCCCCATTCATTGCTCTTGCACATATTCCTCTTCAGCGAATTATTGTAGTTTCACTGTCGTCATATCAAATTATGCGCTCTGACGTGATACCGCTTCAACACACACATGAAGTCAGTGAAAGATATAGTGTCCGATAAGTAAACTAGTCACTTCAGCAGAATTCAACATTCTGCTTTACTTCATTTTTTTTTCTTCTCGATTTATCTTTCCGCCCATACCCCGTCTGACTCTTTCTCTCTCTGTCTACCCCCCCCCCCCTTCCCCCGTCCCCTTTTGTCTCTACATTCCGTGCTGCCCACTACTAGGAATACTTATACTTACCCAGCGTATCAATTCGCTAGTCAACAATATCCACAACCCACCTACTGCACTTATCTCCTCTCTCTCTCTCTCTCTCTCTCTCTCAGCTTCACGATGCCGAAGAATCAGGGTAAGGGCGGTAAGTCCTTCAAGGCGAGCAAGTCCAAGGGCATCATGCAGGAGAAGCGCGAGCTCATCGAGGCGGACCCCGAGGAGGGCGAGTCCTACGGCCTCATCAAGCAGGCGCTCGGGCAGCTGAACATGCGCGTGCAGCTGCCCGGCGGCCTGGAGGTCATCGGCGTCGTGCGCGGGGCGATGGTGCACAAGCAGCGCGTGTCGGTCGGCGACGTCGTGATTGTGTCGCGCCGCGAGTTCAACCAGAACGACAAGTACGACATCATCCACCGCTACCAGCAGGCGGAGGTGCGGAAGCTCATCTCGGCCGGCATCATCCCCCGCGAGTTCAAGCCCGCCGACGACAAGAGCGGCGCCGGCGGCAACAACGACTACGTCGAGTTCGTCGCGACGGAGGTGGAGGACCGCCCGGAGCGCGTCGTCGCGCACGGCGTCGACGTGAAGCTCGACTTCCTGCCCCCGGACGAGGACGAGGACGACGACCTCCCCGCCGCCCCCGCCAAGAAAAACGACGACGACGACAACAAGTGGTAGAGATCATTTACGGCTCCCCTCGCTGCGGCGAACGTTTTCGTTTTTCCTCCCACGGCACCTCTCCTTCTACTTGCCATTATTTTCAAAGTAATACTTTCGCCCCCTCCCCCTCTTCTCACTTAATCTCGTACTCCATTTCTTTTTGACTAAATGCATACTCTAACTCCTTCGTAAATTAAAAAAAAGTATGCACCACAGAAACGAAAACAAAGCCAAAAGAAAGCCAAACAAGATTGATGCAATCTCGCCTTTCCAGAAATGTAGGTGATCCAGACGTTGTAGCAGCCCTTTATTCTGTGATCACGCCGGGGCACACTGTCGTTGAGCTACCGCATATTGTAAGAGTCAACTTTCAGTAACGCATTCCCGGGAGAGACGCAACTGCAAGTAAACTATTCACGTGGTAAAGACGGGTCGCTCATTACGCTTTGGTGACTACTGCTTCATTTTATTCACATGACATTTAAAAACAATATATGATTATGCGAATAATTTCCGGCCGTAACACCCCTATATATTTTTATTAAATTCTTCTGTTTTTTTGTAAAGCGTATTATTGCGTGACCGTTATGCAGCTCTCGTCTATGCATTTCTCATGTTTCTTGTTTTGTTTTGTATTTTATCCATCGGCTTAACTTTTCTGCAGTGCTATAAATAATTGTAATAACAGTGCCATTTACAAGAGAAAAATCCTAATTTAGGCGCCTACTTGACACTTGCGCTCACGACACTTCATTGAAAAAAAAAGACGAGGTGCTGTGTTAAACGTGATTCCGCAAGGAAGTGTATCGAGCTATGTTATGGAGTCTTTGTTTAGTTTGCTGTTATCTCATATGGCTAACGGATTGTTGTGCATGTGTAGCAGCGGTCGCTCTCTGCTCCTCGGATTCCTCTCACTTATTCACGTATCCCCATCGACCGCAAAAATAAAAAATAGTTATACCAACTCCCATCCTTTTGCAAAGAAAAGTGTTTTGAACAACGACTGACAAGGAACCTACGTCACCATTCACGCATTCACGAGGCACCTCCGTAAATCACAGCAAGTGAATGCTTCACACCCCTAGGACACACCCTTCACTATGAACTTCTTTCTGTACATCGCCGTCCTGGGCGCTCTGCTAGCGCTCCCCACGGCGGCAGAGAGCGCGGCGCGGGACTGGCTGCCCGACCCCCACTACGACTTTCTGGAGTCCGACGTGTGCACCGTCGAGCAGATCGCCGCGGAGGACTTCAGCATCGACGACTTTCTCGTACACTACGCGGACCGCCGCCCGGTGGTGGTGCGCGGGTACGCCTCGCTGCTGCCGGCCGGCGCGTGGGACGCGGTGCTGTCGGCGCTGCGGCGCCCGGCGCTCCTGGCGGCGCACGGCCAGGACCCCGTCACGCTCTCGTCCGGCAACAGCTACTCGCACGACCGCGCTGAGACGTCGCTCGCCGCCTACGCCGAGGACATGATGGCGCCGCAGCCGCTGGAGCGGGAGGGCAACACGACGTGGTACTTCTTCGGCGACCCGCACGTGCACGCGTGGGACGACATCTTGGCACTCTACACCCCCGTCCCGCGCCGCCTCACCCCGAGCGCGAGCCGGCCCTCAGCTTCGGCGCCGCCGCCAGCGGCACCGGCGTTCCGTTCCACACCCACGGCGCCGTCTTCGCCGAGGTCTTCTACGGGCGCAAGCGCTGGTGGCTGGCGCCGCCCGACGCGTCGCTCACCTTCGACCCCAACCGCAGCACCCTCCAGTGGCTGCGCGAGGCACGCCCGGCGCTCCCGCCGGCGGAGGAGGCGCTGCTGACCGAGTGCGTCTGCGAGCCCGGCGACCTCCTCTACATCCCGGCGCAGTGGCTCCACGCGACGCTCAACATTGGCGAGACCGTCTTCATGTCTACATTTCTGTGATGGAGACACTCCTCTGATTTCCGGAGGCGTCTCGCGGTTCTCGTAACTGCTGTGTGTGTGTGTGTGTGTGTTTTCATCAACTTTTCCCACCTGAATGTGGTGTGCGGACTTTTTACCTCTCTTCCAGACACTGCCGTGGTGTGTACGGCGCTACGCTAATACAATGCTGAAAAGAACCAGGCTATCACAGTCTCGACCACTTCCTCTAGTTGGTCCTCGATTCCCCATCGATCGATGCACAGTGCACCACCCTCCCCCTCCTCCCCCACACCCACATACATATATATTGCAAAGATTCAACATAGAGAATTCCAGCACGAGTAGGTTAGCTTCGCCGCTAAGAAGACTAGCCTACTTTCCAACCTACGATGCACAGCCGGCCGAGCATGATGTGGAATCTGTCGACGTCAGAGAGGGAGCTGTCGGCAGACTTGGTTGGGTTTTTGCAGCGACAGGAGGACTGGGCGGCAACTAGGGACGACAAGAGCCGCCGGCGCCGCGAGTCCGCATACGGTGCGGCGCTGTTTCACCTGCGGCAGCCGTCACTAACGCCGCACTCTCGCGCCATCGTCGCCGCCAGCGCCGCCGGGTACGTCTCGCCCCACCGGCGGCCGACAGTGACCGCGACCGCCGCTCCTGCTTCTCAGAAGACGGCGACATTGAGACCTGTCGACGCGGAGTCGTTGGGGCGCCGCCTGTACGGACGCGCGGCGGAGGACCACAGGAAGGCCTGCGCGGAGGCCGCCGACCGCGAGCAGCGAGCCGCCGCCCGACAACAGCTGGTGCAGCTACTGCACCGCCGCCAGACGTGTGCGTCGCCCGAACGCAGCACAGCGGACGACGGCCGCCGCTCCCCTCGCACGCACGCGCGACTGTACGACGACGCCGCGAGGCGCACACTCCGCCAGACACTGCGGGAGGTGACGGCCGACAGCGCGAGCCCCTTCCGCCCCACGCTCTCACCCGGCACGCGCGCCTGGGCGGAGCACCACCGGGGTCCCCGCGTCGACTACTCTCGTCTGTTGGTTTCCCCTCCGCCGAAGCGGCCCGAGGACTCCGCGCCGCCGGAAGAAGCGCCGGTGTCGCCGCAGCGCCGCGTGGACGTACCGGCGTTCCTCGAGCGCGCCCGGCGGCGGGAGCTGAGGCGCCGCGCCGAGATCGCCCAGCGGCGCGACGCAGAAGCCGCACGCATCGCGCGCGAGTGCACCTTCCGCCCCTTCGCCCCCCGAACCCCGTGGAGCCGCTCCCCGGCATCGTTTGGGAGCGTCGCGCCTCGCCGCCGCGGGAGGCCGCCACCGATGCAGAAGACCCACTAGAGATGTCAGAGACTCTGCCGCGAGCACCACAGGCCGTTTCGACCCCTCCACCTCTGCAGCCCCAGCCCCCCGCAGCGGAGGCAACACCTGCTGCCGACGCCGGTGTCAGCGCGATCCACGACAGCGACCCCGAGCCGTCGGTGGCGTCTGCCGAGCCCACTCCACAGAAAGAGGCGGGCTCACCGTTTGACGTGGCGCGTGAGCACTACTTGGCGCTACGGCGGCGGATGACTGACATATCCCGCGACCTCAACTTGTCCATCGTGCTGGAGGACAGTTAGCGGTGCAGCGGAGCACATCGTGCCCAATACTTTTTGCTTTTTTTTTTCTGTACTACTATGATGTTTCTCTCCTTCCCCCCCCCCCCTTTCTGATCCTGTACCACTGCTATCTTATTCGTTTTTGTCTTCAAAGCAATGAAATCAATGGAGTACTCCTACGACCCACAGGCTTTCGGAATTGTACTGTGCCTACATTGAATGCCATTCTTCTCCATTCAATACTTCGTTGCGAATGTTATTCCTTGTCCCATATACATATAGAAACAAAAAAAAAAACTTTACGTAGACATCCGAAGCGTAGCACAATAAGCGTATCATATCCTCGTGAGACTGACAAACAATACGCACCATGCGGCGAGTAGCTCGTAGTGCTCGGAGAACGGCTGCCGGGACCCGCCACTTTTGCGTCTCTCGGCTGTTGTTGGTGATTTCTCGCGAGACCGCAAGTCCCGACCGCACGCACATGGAGATTGTGCAGGACCGGCAGAACGCCTTCTCGTGGTCGGCAAAGCACATCTTCCGCCCCCACCAGCGCTTCACCTACGACCCGACAAGCTGGAGCCGCGTGCTGGAGGAGAAAGTCAAAAAGGAGCGGAAGCTGTCACTCTCCGAGCGCCTCCGCATAGCGCAGGACCACGAGGCCGAGCGCGACGCGAACCGACGCGCCATGGATGAGGCAGCGGCCGCTGGCAGCGCTGGCGTCGCGGAGGACGGCGCGCTTCCCGACTACTTTTTTGACGGGGCCGCCTCTCCGGCTGCGAAAACGGCGGTTCGCTCGGCGTGGGGCGACGTTTCGCTGCAGGAGATGTTAGACGACGTCGAGGAGCAGCACGCGCTGCTGACGGCGCCGCGGTACCAGCGTAACAGCTCCCTCGCGCGCCAGCGCGGCGTGCGGCGCTCCCTGCGCGACACGCTCGTACACCTATTGGAGCGGCTGGAGACTGCGGTGGTGGGCGAGACGGTGACGGCGGACGCGATGGCCTACGCGTGGTTCGTGCTGCTGCGCAACGCAGAGGACCTTTTGGTGGCGCTGGCCGAGGCACGCGACTACACAGAGGAGCAAGCTATTCGCCACGTCTACTCGGTGCTCTCCACACAGCTAAGCGCACTATTGGACCGCACCCTTACTGCGGGAAACGCCACCCTGCAGGAGGGGGAGGAGCCACAGCTTTCGCTGGAGGCGTTGATAGAGCTGTACGCCATCATGACACACCCCTTCACCCGCCACGCCATGCAGGCCTTTGAGGGGAGCGGCGCGGCTCTCTCGCGGGAGCGCTGGGAGCGGCGGCAGCTCCCTGCTCTGTTTGGCCTGACGTGGGCGTCGCTGGGAGAGCGGTTGCGCTCGCTGGAGACGCCGCGGTCAGAGTGGGCCGACCCGACGCACGCGGCCGCTCTGTGTACGGCGGTCGCCGTGACGCACCCCGTTCTCTTAGCCACCACCACCACCAGGGCGAACGTGGCTCCTTCTCAGATCGTGCAGCGTCTTGCGCTCGCTCTCACCGGGCAGGCGCGCTGTCTCCACCTGCTGTTGGCCGGGGGTCTTGACGCAGCTGCCGGGGCTACGCGCGCGCGTGTGCGTCAGGCCCTCACCGGCGGCCGACCGGAATTTCTGGGGCGCCAAACGACGGACGGCGAGGAGGGTGAGCCGCATCTCACGAAACTGGCGGCGCTCAAGCCCCGCGAACTCGACCCGTCGCAGAGGCCAGGGGCAGTTCTGACGCCGCCGACAGAGCCGTGGGACGTGCCGCAGCTGACGCGCGCCGCCGCCGACCTCCTGCGGTGCGCGGCAGCCCTCTCCGCCAGCGAGCGGCAGGCGGCGCGCGCGCAACTGCAGGCCCTCGCCGACGCTCTGCTGCTACTCTACGCCCACACGCCCAACTACGACCTCGACGTCGGCAGCATCGCGCGCGTGTCCGCCGCCCTCATCGAGTTGGAGCTGCTGAGTGGGGCGCCGTCTCGCGCCTCAGTGCCCGCCGACTCGGCCAACCGCTCCACCGCCCTGCAGCAGCATCTGCGCGCGCTGCTCGTGCTGTCCCGACTCGACTACAGCGCAGCCACCGGTGACCGCCCCGCCGCTGTCGCGCCCCTGTGCCGCCTGGTGCGCGCGCTGTGCGCTCTCCGGCCGCCGGCCCCCATCGAGTGGTGCGCGGCGGACGCGGACGTGGACAGGCCGCCGCACAGCGACAGTCACTACGCAGACGGGATGGAGTGGCGGCGGCTGCGCGGCATCGCCGTGTCCAAACTGCTCTCCGTGGTCTCCGCCGACGAGCTGGCGGCTGCCGACGAGACACTGTCTGCCACTGACGGCGGTGGCCGTGGGCTCAGCTGGGTGGAGGTCCTCGCCTTCGGGCCCTTCGACGGCGCCGTGCCGCTGCACACGTGGGTGCGCGCGTGCGAAATCTACGTCCAGGGGCGCGCGGAGCCCAGCCCCAGCGTGGCAGATGCGCTTGTGGCGCTGCGCTGCCGCATCCTGGCCCGCCCGCCCGGCTCTCCGCAGCACGCCCCGCTGAGTGAGTCCTGCGTGCGGCTTCTGGCGCGCTGTGTCGACGTGGTGACGGCGGCCGGCGGCGCCAGCGGATCGCGCGACAGACTGTATCCTCCCTTTTCCGCCGCGCCAGACGAAGCGCGCGCGGCGTGGGAGGACGCAGCCTGTGAGTGTACTCTTCCCCCCGACAACTTGGCCCTTCTGCTGCAGCACATCCGGGCAATGACTTCCGCAGCTAAGCACGAAAGCAGCAAAGTAATCACATTTTGAGCACGGACGCTTGCGTCTTTATCATCTAACATTTCTCTCTCACTCTCTCTCTTTATTCACAGATCTACGTGATCTAATACTTACGTGTATATACATTATCCTTGTTGCTGTATCTTGTTACACAATTTAGTTAGTTCAAGTTGACGGTATGTCCTCGAGGCAACAAGATAATAGCCGCCTTTTGCTTTTCAATTGGAGTATGTGACTGGCACTAACGATATGTGTGGTGCCACCAAAAACGGATGAGTTGCGCTGTCTTTATTTATGAATGTCTTTGTTCTGAACTCTCATCCACCTCCCCTCCTCATCCCCCAAATCTGTTAAACCCAAACACACGTACACATCTCTATTATTAAACGAATTGCCAAAAGAAACGATAGTATACACACGCTATACATACGCATATCGAAGAACCGGACAGACAGGAACAGTCTCTTTATTGTAGTTCATTTTCCTTCTCTCTCCTTTACCATATACACAGTGTTTTCCGTTTTTTCCCCTTTCGTGGCCAAACAAGCAAAAAAAAAACGAAAATAGCTATTATACACATACACAAACATTTAAAAAAAAAGAGAGAAACCACACATATCTCATTCGAAAATGCCGCAGGAAGTGGTGTTGATGATCGACATCATGGGCGTGATCAGCAGCTCGCCGTTTCACGCCTCTCGTCGCCTGGCCGAGAACATGATGCGCTGCGTCTTTGAGCGCGCCGGGTCCCACCTGCTCGCCAGGGCGAACCACCGCTCGGTGTCCTTCCTCGCCCGCATGTACAGTAACATCTTCTTCACCGTCACCGACTTCACCGAGCGCGCGTGCGGCAAGAAGAGCAGCTTCGAACGCCTGGAGCTCGGCGAGATCAACCGCAACGAGTTCATTCCGCTCTTCCGCGCCGAGATGCAGTTCATGCTGCTCGCGCTCTCCAAGAACAACATCGAGGAGCTGGATGCGCTGAGCATCACGTACCCCCACCGCGTGTGGGCCCTCAAGAAGCGTCTGCCGCTGCTGGCTGACCCCGTCATCCAGACTCTCGTCATGGAGCTCTGCGACACCGAGGCGTTTCTTTGCTGTATGGAGAAGGTCTCGCTGCGCAAGAACGTGCTCAACCTGCTGCACTTTCTGCGCCAGCAGAGCCAGCAGGAGATTCGTATCTTCGCCATGGGCAACACGTGGGAGACGGAGGGGCAGTACCGGCGCATGGTCAAGGCGCTCTCGTGGAACGTCAACGACGCGACCGCGACGGCGTTTCCGATCAGCTGCCCCATCGAGTACACCCCCGGCTACAGCGCCTACTTCCAGGTCAACAGCCTGTTTGACGGCTACGTGCAGAGCTACGTGCAGCACAAGCGCAAGCCGTACCCGGACCTCTTCATGCACGCCATCGACGAGGTCATGAGCAGCCGCGTGCCCACCGGCGACGCCCTCCGCTACGACCTCAAGCCCACCATCTTCTACTTTGACGATGTCGAGGACCACTGCGAGCTGGCTCGGGAGCTGCCGGGGAACCCCTTCTCCGAGGTGTTTCTGATCGAGGACGGCGCGTGCGGCGTCTTCAACGACGTGCTGCGGGCGCTCAAGCAGGTGGCCGTCAAGGACCGCTTCTGGGCCGAGGTGGTCGAGAAGACCGAGAAGACGATCACGCCGCTCTTCAAGCCACCGACGAACCTGGAGGGGCAGCAGGTGTCGTGGGTCGAAGAGGAGATCAACAACTACCAGGGCAACCTCCTCTTTATGCCGCCGCCGCCCAACGAGTGGTGCGAGCCCGTCAACCTCCTGGAGCGCGACAACTACCAGCTCGACGAGGACGACCAGGACGCGATTCTCTACTACCTGGCGCAGCACCTCCCGCACCTCTTCCCGCTGAAGCTGCCGCCGAATCCGCACAAGGGCATGAAGCTCGCCACGCAGCGCGGCCTCGCCACCTCGGCCGGCCCCATCGTCTTTGAGCACATCACCCGCGACAGCAGCCGCTACTTTGAGTCGTACCGCCTGACGCTGCGGACCGGCAGCTTTACCCTGCGCATCCAGCCGCGCGGCCCGACCCCGTACGGCGCCGCCGACATCCGCCGCGAGTTCGAGACGATGGACCACGTGCACCGCCACTCGCCGAAGGCGCTGGTCCCGGAGATGCTCATCTACTGCGACAACTACGCCATCTGCGGCCGCCGCTTCTTCCTGCGCCGGTACGTGGAGGGCGAGCTGATCCTCAACATCTCCCAGCTCATCCAGCCGCGCATCCGCCGGCCCTACTCGCAGCGCCGCGTCCTGGTCAACATCGAGCTCAAGCCGCCGCTCTTCTTCAACGTCGCCATCACGGCGCTGGTGGCGCTGCACGACTGCTCGCTGCCCCGCTTCATGCAGCGCGAGCTCGAGGCGATCCGGCGGAGCCCCAACAAGCTCCACCCGCTGCTCAACCGCGTCAACCAGCACGTCGAGATCTACGAGCGCATCGTGCAGGAGACCAAGAAGGACCAGAAGCGGCACAACATCATCCTGCACTCGCTGACGGTGGAGGAGCTCGCCACGTCGCTGCGCAGCTGCTTCGACCGCACCCAGCTGACGCAGCAGCTCGTGCCCTTCCCCGACCGCCTGTCTATCATCCACGGCAACTTCGACATCCGCTGCCCCATGTTCACCCACCGCTCGCTTGAGGGGCGCGCCAAGTACCCGCCGTCGGTGCTCAGCACCACCAACTTCCGCTTCACCCGCCTCGGCGACCCCCTCGTCGACGTCGCGAGCCTGGCGCTCTTCAACTACCTGCCGGCGCCGGAGGGCATCTTCGGCGCGCCGCGCAACGTGCAGATGCTCTTCCCGTCCCCGAGCAGCATCATCGACACCTACTGCAACCGCCGCGGCTACTTTCGGCACCTGGACAAGTACAGCCGCGACGACATCTTCAAGGTCTACCTCGCGTCCCTCTGCCTGCAGAAGGCCGTGCTGACGCTCACCGAGGTCGCCGGCTCCCTCCGCGCCGACCGCCCCGACGTGCACGCCGTCGCCAACCGCAACATCGGCTTCGCCGACCAGATCGCGCACCGCGGGCTCGAGCTGCTCATGAGCCGCCGCGAGGCCCGTCTCTAGAGGAAGGCGCTTTGTGTGTTTCTGTTCGAGGTCGTCTCCTCCTCTCCTCTTTCTCCCTCACCAACCATCCACGCCACTCCATTAGAGGGAAAGAGAGGGGAGGGAGGGGGTTGAGGGAACGAAAACGAAAAAAAAAGGAGGCTTCGCAAACTCCGAGAACAAGCCTGTATCTTGGAGAAGGCACATCTAAGAGAAGAAAAAAAAAAGAGGAAAAATAGATGATTTTTGGCAGTCCAGGCATATTTCTAAATGCGGTTGTGTGCGTACTTGTCGAAACTGCTCTCTGCACTGCAGCACTACTTTCTCTGGTCGATTTCCCACTTCACCTAGCTCAAGCTTCTCAAAACATTTTTTTTTTTTTGTTTGCAATCCTCCTTGCTTTTCCAATTGAATCGACGCATATCCAATATTAAATACATTCACGGGTACACATACACATTTATTCGTCCAGTTTCAATACCTATTTTGTGTGTGGGAGCTTTTTTTTTCCCCTACATTATTTACCTTGTTTTTCTTTTCTCATTCAAAAAAAACAAAAGACATTCAACGGAAAAAAAAGTTATGTTGTCTTCACATTGAACTTGCAGGTTTGAAATTTGAACTGTTTTTCTATGCCCTGTGACAAACACAATGTGCTGTTGACACTCAACACTTTTTTTCTTTACAGTCTCTTTTCCTTTTTTATCTTTTATCAAAACGCATTTCTTCTTGTTCTCCCACTCCCACCGCACTCTTATGTTCACTTATTTTTTTCTTTATTTTCTTCTTTCTTTTCTTTATATTTGCTGAGGTCTCGCACCCCTCCACGAACGTTTGTCGTCACGCACCACTCTATCTACTGCGCTGTCTATCTCATCTCACACACAAAACAATAACAACAACAATAGCATTATTATTCCCTGCCGCCATCACTCTCAGTCAATTTGAAATGTACTATCGTTGAACTATCAGCGGCAAAAATGTGTAACATCGTGTTGGTCATGAGCTTTGGAGCGGAATTTCTCATGCTCGTAGTCGATGCTTTGTTGACCCACAGGGGGAAACTTGCTGGATAGACTATGAGCATTGAGGTATACAAGCAAGAAATAGGTGTATTGCGAAAAGCAGCACGTTTTAGGTGATCACCTTGATACGGTCTCTTTGTTTGAAGAGTTTCCTCATCAAGATGGGCGATGATGATTGTCTCTTTTTACGTCGAAATGCTTTAGGTGACACACACGCTATCCGTAGCCCCCCCCCCCCCTGGCTTCCTTCTCTTTTCAACATTGATCCATAGTGTATAGCTCCTCTCTCCAACTCTCACTTTTCATCTGCTTCAAAACGCCGGCTCCTTTGTATTAGTAGTCATTTTAAGATCTCTCCCTCTCTCTTTCTTTCTCTCTCTTTCTCTCTTTCTTTCGCAATACATACGCAACATTTTTTTTCCGTGTACTCTACTTATTAAACATTTGCGGAGCGTCATTTTTTATGATACATATATAAAAGTAACGTCCGCAGACTTCATCTCTCTTTTTCCTTCTCCCTCTCTCTCTAACACACACACACACTCTCTCTCTCTTTCTTCCGTGCTCTCTGATGGAAGCCGAATCTGTAGAAGACGGCTTTGGTCGCAATGTTATCGACTTCACATCTGTTCCAGCCAATCAACGCACCGGCCGGGGTGTTGTGCTGTTCGACGACGGCTCTGTTTACAGCGGAGACTGGCGAAACGGACAGATGCACGGTCACGGGGCGCACTTCTTGTCGTCCGGTGACATTTATCTAGGGACTTCGACTCTGGCGAGCGGCAAGGCAGCGGCCTGCTTCTCACCACCTCCGGCGACCTCTACGTCGGCACCTTCCGCAAGGAACTGCTGTGGAACGGCACCTACAGCCGCGAGTCGCACGAGCGGGTGGAGCGGTGGCGCGGCGGCGCGGTCGCTAGCGTCACCACCAACCGCGCCCCACAGCGTCTGCGCATTGCCTACACGGAATTCTTCTCTGAAATACTCGACCAGATCCACCGCTGCGTGCAAGGGCCGCCACGCCAGGTAGAGGTTCCCGCCCTTGCCGTGTGGAAGTGCCCCCATGTCAGCTCGCAGGCAAGCTCACCGCGGCCGGTCTTCACCGGACAAGGTGCAGACCCGACGCCACCCAGCCGCGTCCCTGGCTCCTCCTGCGGCCCCCTTCCGCTGCACCTCGCCGGCAGCCCCGGCGCGA
Organism: Kentomonas sorsogonicus; assembly: GCA_030347455.1. Lineage (NCBI taxonomy): Eukaryota > Euglenozoa > Kinetoplastea > Trypanosomatida > Trypanosomatidae > Kentomonas > Kentomonas sorsogonicus. Next base: position 63,988 of record JAQOSZ010000153.1, on the reverse strand, counting down.
GCAGTCCTGGCACCGTGAGCCAGGAGCTGTCCCACCGCAACGAACGGCACGAGCCCTTCACCGCGGCATCCGGGGACTACTACAGCTTCGAGTCCGGCAGCGCCGCGGAGAGCCTGGAAGGACAGAGCAAGCCGTTGCATCGACCGGCGTGCCCTGAGACGCTGGCGGCCGTGATGACCCCTTTTGACAGCGAGCGCTTCTCCTTCTGGCGCTTCCTGCGTCGCCTGCTGGTGTTTCTCTTTCCGTTCCTGTCGTGCCCGTGGGGCCCGTTTGCGCCGCTGCGCGTCACGACGCTGACGCAGGAGCGCGAGTACGTCGTCAGCGGCGCGACGCTGCGGCGCGACTTCAAACCCCCGCAGATGTCGCTCGTCTGCAACGCGGCGGGGGTTGCGTGCATGATTGCGGCTGTCGTGATTGCGTGGGCCCGCACCAGCGTCGGCGACGCGCGCGACGGCCGGCTGACGCTTGCTGAGGTCGTGGTGCCGTGCGTGCTGTGGGTCGTCACGGCGATTGTGTGCGCCGTCTACCACAGCGCTCGCCGCGTCGCGCACCCGCTCGAGCGTCTTGACCGCGTCCTCTGCGCCGAGCTCGCGGCGGCCGTCGCCAGCGTGGTGGACGCGCGCGCCGGGGTGTGCGTACACACGCAAAGCGAGGACGGCCGCTCCGGCATCACCAACAAGCACTACAGCTACCGCTGGGCGTTCTTTGCCGCGACGTTTGCTGCGATGATGGCCTTCGCCGCTCCGGCGACGCGCGCGGGGTACCATCGCAGCCGCATTTTCGGGGAGCCGGGCTTCGAGATGGCGGCGACCTTTCTCAGCTTCTTCTCGACGTTTTTCTTCGCGGCGACGCTCATGTACTACGTGCTCAAGTTTACGGACATGCGGCGCGAGGTGTTGGCGAAGATGCGCGTGCTGACCGACATCGCCTTTCTGGAGCGACGCAGCCTCATGAACCCCACCAGCATCATCGACCAGCCCTTCCACATCGATGAGCCGCTCGACCTGACGAACCTCTTCACCGGCTTCCAGGGGTGGTACGCGACGCGCACCATGACGCTCTACAGCAACTCCGGCATGAACCACAACGCCTGCAACGCCTCGATGAGCTTCTTCATGCTGACGGTATTCATGGCCTGCCTCGTCGCCATCGTCGACGTTTTCTACATGGTCGCGCAGCACGACACCCGCAACGGGCTCTACTACTCCACAGCGCACTCCTACGGCGTCGTCGTCTTCACCGTGTGGGGCGGCCTCGTCGCGCGGTACACCGTCGTCAGCCTCGCCGTCGGCCACGAGCAGGCGCAGCACGGGCAGATCATGCGCACCGCGGCGCTGTACCACCTGGTGCAGAGCGGCGACACCAAGGCGGGCACCATCATCCAGCAGTACGGCAGCCTCTCCGACCTCAACAGCGTCCGACCTCGCTTTTTCTTGGCTCCCATGCACCCTCTCTTGGTGGTTCTGCAGCACGTCGTGATCGCTGGCGCACTCGCCGCCATCGGCGTGCAGCTGGCACAGGTCATTCAATACTGAGTCTTATGGTTCATGGCATTTCGTTTGTGCTGTGAAGGTCATCGTTCTTTATTTATTATTATTATTATTCTCTTCTCCTTTCCCCCTTCTCCTCCGACTTCATCATGCTGCTTCCCTCTTCCGAGACCTTTCATCAACTGTAGCGTACAAAATAAGTATATCCGTGTATCACCATCAAAAGCGACCCTCACTCAATATATGTGTGTTGTTATAACGCATGACCAATATCCACCACCACTTCCTCCAACTCTTTTCTGATAAGGCTGTCACGTCGCTTCACTATCGTTCTCTCCGCTCCATCTCTCCTCGCCCTTTCAAACACACACGCACAAAGACATTCAAGAAATAGAAAAACGCTTCGCGTGGCGCCTTGACACAACGTACTTTACATTATTTACTTCAGAATCATTACAGACGCAGTCAAGACGCGAAGCGTTTCCTGTTCTCACTCTGCACCCCACCCCAGCCCACCCCTTCGACATGTCAAGGGCGGCGACGACACTGGCGGGGTACCCCTTCTCGCAGTCGGCCAACGTGCTGCTGTCCGCGATGGCGCGCACGCGCGGCTACACGAGCAACGTGTGGGTCTCGGTGCCGATGGTGCACATGCTCCAGCTGCAGCCGAAGAACTTGGCGCACCCACCGATCCAGGTTCAGGCCGCCAACGGCGCCTGCCACTACTTCCACATCTCCCAGTTCACGCTGGGGAGTGCGGAGATCGTGCGCCGCTGGAACGCGCAGTACGGTCATCTGAACCGCGGCGCGGCGAGTGTCTCTGCTGCCGAAGCTCGCGCGACCGCCCCTGACATTGCCTGGAACACCAACGGCGAGCCGCTCCCCCACAGCAGCCAAGAGCAGCTGCGCGAGCGCCTCGCCAGGTCCGACAGCGCCGGCGCCGGCAGCCCGTACTGGGCGACGCCGGAGGAGGCCGACTACATCTTTCGCAGTCCGTTCGACCCCGCGTATCTGGCAGACCGCGCGAACGCCATCGAGGTACCGAGCTCCTTCGACAACGGAAAGCCGCTGCTGTACTACAACGTGTCGGCGACGGCGCGCCCCGAGGCGTTCACCGCGGCGGCCTGCCAGCGGTACGACCCCGTCAACTACTGCGACCATCTCTACGCCCCGATGACGTCGGTGCGCATGAAGCGCTTCGCCATCGAGTACGACTGCATCCAGCAGCGGCGGTGGATGAGCGTCGGCCGCGTCCGCCGCGCGGGCGCCTACATTCTGCCCAAAGTGGAGCCGCTCAGCTTTCTCATCGGGCAGGAGCTCCTGCTGCTGGTGAACATTGCCGCAACGAACCGCCCGCAGCACCTCGAGCTCAACGCCACCGAGGCATCCGACAGCGATCTCATCGAGGAAATGCTGCTCGTTGATGCGCTCGCCGCCGGGGCCGTCAACATCGCCATGCCTGAAGATCCTCGTTTCGTCTCTTCGATGACTACTTGATTTGCCCCTGCAATAACATTCTTCACAGTCACACACCGTATATTGTTTTTCTGTTCTATTCACAAACCTTCTGCTTTTAAGAATTCTCACCTATTGCGACACTTGTCTTTCTTTTCTTTTTTTTTAAGCGCTCTTTCATTCATATACATTATCATTGAAACCTCTTTTGCTGTCTGATGCATCTGTCTGGTCCAATGATTGCATTACAGAGGTTCAAGAGTACGAATACTAGCACATATTCCTTCATCACTAGTTTTCTTTTTTGAAGAAGAAGCTGAATTGCTTTTTTTCTGCAGTCATTTCATTTTTTTGTTATTTTCTGGCACTTATTCCATGCTTTCCTGCGCCACTTTCCTCTCTCTCTCTCCTCTCTCTCTCTCTCTCTCTCTCTCTCTCTCTCTCAGTCTCTCACTTTAAATTCCTTTCTCTTTTTGCCTCTTTGTCTCTCTCTCCCCTCCCGTTCTCCTCTCAACTGAATTGAATGACTTCATTTTGCGCGCTGGCATCTTGTTGGCCAGGAATCGGTGCTTGTAAAAGAAGTTGTTGGAATTGTTTACGCTCTCTATTGAAATATACGCCTTACCATCAACGCCCATCACCTTCTTCTTCCCTTACCTCCTCTCCTTTTCATTTAGTTCTGTAGCAAGAATGGTTTAAAAATTGGCGACTCCAGTAAAGCATAGCTTTCTTTCTTCAGGTTTTTACGCCACACTCCACCCTCACCACACACAAGAAGGAATTGCGTCGTGACAGGCTGTACATGCGGCGATGTGGAATTCGACGTGTGGTGAAGCCAGGTGACCTCATGGCGCTGGAGCAGCGCCGCAAATTGCTGTCATACCTTCAGTGGAGTGACGTCGACCCCGAGGCGCTCGTCGCCGGGGCTTCACCGACGGAGCGCTTCAACTACAGTGAGCGCGCCAACGCCATCAACGATGTGCTGCAGCGGCGCGACGCGATGGAGTCGTGGGTGAGCACGTGCCGCCCGGAGTTCCTGTCGCAGACCGCATTGCCTGCTGACGATCCCACCAGCTCCCCCAGCCACCAGTCCGCAGACTCAGAGAGGGCGTAATTCTGTCGCTCGGACGCTGGTGTCATTACGTCGTTCTACTGCTCTCCTACCTCTCCTCCTCTCTCTTCTCCGCATAGCCGTACTTGGTCGTTTTTTTTTCTGATTCACTTGGTGTTATCACATCAACAATATGAATCGCACCAGTGCCTCCTCATTTCTTTCTTGTCTGCGCAACTAACGCACATGTCCAACTGGTTATTTCTGTGTTTGGGTGCCATTTCACTTGTCGAGTCCATAAACTTCCTCTCTGAGACAGTGAATCTCACTGAAAATTCACGCAATTAAAGAATTTCCAGAAATACGCCCAACTTCCTCATTCCCTCTCATTGTCTCCCTGTCTCACTTAACGACTGCACATCATAGAACGGATTGTTGTTTTTGTAGCTGCAGGAAGCAACTTATTTTTTCCCCTTCAATCTATTTTCTTCTCCTTCCCTTTCATTCCTTATTCCCCCCCACCCCGAACTCCGGTCTCCCTATCCCTTCACACTCGCGCAAAGACTACCATGGGAAAGGGGCGCGACAAGCGTAAAAAGAATGAGGACCCCGCCAAGGCAGCGCAGCGGGCGCTGAAACAGCAGAAGAAGCTCAACAAAAACGCAGACAAGCGCGGCGACGCTGCCGACGAGCCAATGGGCATAAACGGCGAGGAGGCCATCGAGGTGATTCTCAAAAAGATCCAGAAGGCGGATAACAAGGTGCGGGCTGTGGAGGAGGTGCAAGACGTCGAGCCGCCGTCGCCGCGCTGCAACGTCGTCTTCGTCGCCCACCCGAGCCGGCCCGGCGAACTGCTGCTGTACGGCGGCGAGTACTACAACGGCGAGCGCACGGAGGCGTACAACGACACGTACTTTTACCACATCAAGCGCCAAAAGTGGGCGAGGCTCTCCACGGCCGTGAAGCCCGCGCCGCGCAGCAGCTGCCAGGGGGTCGTGTACAAGCAGTACCTCATTATCTTCGGCGGCGAGTTTGTGTCGCAGACGCAGTCGCAGTTCCACCACTTCCGCGATGTCTGGCGCTACGACGCGCAGCGCAGTGAGTGGGAGGAGCTCAAAGGGCTGCGCGGCGGCCCCTCCTCACGCAGCGGGCACCGCATGGCGCTGTGGAAGCGCAACGCCATTGTCTTTGGCGGCTTCTACGACAACTCCATGGAGTGCCACTACTACAATGATCTGTGGATGCTCTCCAACATGGAGGGCGCGGGCAGCTGGACGCGCATCAACACAACCGGCGAGGCCCCACCGCCGCGCAGTGGCCACTGCATGGCCATCTACAAGGACACGCTGTTCATCTTCGGCGGATACTCCACCGAGAAGTTCAACCGCTTCAAAAAGAGCGAGGCGACGGTGCACCACGACCTGTGGATGCTGCAGCTCCCGGCTGAAAACACCGCCACCGCCAGCAGCGCTGCGGGTATGGAGGGGCGGTGGGTGAAGCTGCGCCTCGGGGGCATCCCCCCGCCGATCCGCTGCGGCATGTCGGCAGCCGTCAAGGACAAGAAGCTCTACCTCTTCGGAGGCGTGCTGGATGTGGAGTCGCCGGGCGGCAAGCTGGTGTCCACCTTCAGCAACGACATGTTTGTCTTCAACATGGAGAGCCACCGCTTTTTCCCGGTGGTGCTGCACATGAAGACGACCGCCAAGCGCACGCAGCTGACGGCGGAGGAGCGCGAGAAGGCGCGGGTGGAGGCGCTGAAGGCGGAGCTGGCCAACATCAACAGCGCGGCTGTCTCCTCGTCCTCCAGCTCCTCCTACTCGGACTCGGACTCGGACGACGACGCGGATGACGGGACTGTCACCGCGGGGCAGAAGGGTAAGGAGGTCAACAGCCAGGAAAAGAAGGAGAGTTACGAGACGATGCGCAACGGTCAGATCCTGCCGCACCGGCGCATGGACGCGGCCACGACGGTGTGCGGCAACGAGCTCTTTGTGTTTGGCGGGCAGTTCGAGAGCGGCGACAAGGAGATCACGATGGCGGACCTCTTCTCGCTCAACCTCAACCGCCTCGACACGTACCAGGTGCACCTGTCGCAGGACCTGTCGGCTGCGGTGTGGCTCGGCCACGAGAGCGAGAGCGCCGGCTCGTGGGAGAGCGGCAGCACCGTCGCCAGCAACGCCTTCGACTTCGATGACCACGACGACGACGAGGAAGACGGCGAGGAGGAGGACGAAGAGGCCGAGGATACCACCGGCGCGGCGCACGGCTTCGCTGCCATGTCCGACGGCCGCTTCCGCAACCTGCCGCAGCAGCCGCAGCTGGAGGCCGGCGACGACGGCGACGAGGCGCCCGACGCGATCCCGGCGGAACTGGGCGCCGCGGTGACGCCCTCGCGCTTTGAGCTGCTCGCGGCCAAGGAGAGGCTGGAGGCGCAGCGGCAGCAGCAGCCCGTCGACGGCCTCAAGACCCGCGCCAAGAAGGGCCTGCAGGCCCACAAGGAGCAGCTCAAGGCGCAGCTGGGCGCCGCCGCCGCCGTGCCGACGCCACAGCGCGACGAGTCCTTTGCGAGCTTCTTCAGCCGCACCGAAGCGTTTTGGATGGAGACGGCCAGCGAGGCGCACGGTGAGGACAAGCGGCTGTCGGCGCGCAAGCTCGCCAAGGAGGCCAGCAGCTTCGCCCGCATGCGGTACGCCGAGGCGCTCGAGCTGCTGGAGCAGCTGCGGGTGGTGGAGGAGCACGAGCGCGAGGAGGCCAAGTTCTTCCGCGAACGTCGCCAACAGCGGGAGCGGGAGTGGGAGGAGCACGAGGCGCAGCTCCGCCGCGAGGCCGAAGAGGAGCAGGAAGAAACTGAAGAGAAAGAGAAACTAGACCAGCAAGATCAGGAGCACACAGACTGATGCCGTGCGTTCAGCACACATGATTACTCTTTGTGTTGCTTAACTTTTCTCTATATTGTTACTCCTGAAACCACAAAAAAAAAGAAAAAGTGAAACACTTCCTTCCCCTTTCAACTGCAGTTGAGAAATGAAAATCTAGTACGTTTAATGCATACGCACACATAAGCACATATGCGCACCCCTATCCCTCTTGAAGAAACAACAAAAAAAAAGAGCAATAATAATTCTACATTGAAACGGTTTCTGTACATTACAATAAAAGGGAAATGAAACACGTGCACACTATTATAGCAAAAGGAAGCAATGGGAGAGGGCGAGTCAGCGGCTACCTGCGCTGTAACAGCAGCGAAAACAAAGAATGTGGCGTGATTTCATTATATTGTGAGACGCCTATACGACGTAGGCTTTGACAGGCTTGAAGTCAATTATCGCAATTATTTTTTAATCATTTCATTTGTGGAATTCTTCTATTTTGTACGCGGCATGTACCTCTACTCTTTCCCTTTCTTACTCTCTCTCTCTCTCTCTCTCTCTCTCTCTTGGTGTCTTTGTCTTTCGCGTTTTTAGCACATCAGGAAGTACATTATCAAGTACGAGAATCGGACTTCTTCGTGTTGTGAGTCATTATATATACAGCAGTCTTTTTTTTACTTCTATCGCCCTCGCTTTCACAGGCAAACGCACACGTGTATCACTCTGTGTTGCACCCGATCAAAAGCTTATTTCATTAACTTAACTATTCGCTTCTTTTTAAATTATCATTAGTGCTATTTCTCATAAGCTAAGCTGATACACACATACCCACATACACATACAGGAAGCGACTGACAAAAATGCAGCAACTTCCCGAAGCCACACGCTGCGTTCTGCAAGCAACCAATGAGGCGGACTATTTGAACGTCATCGGGCGCCCACCAGGCTCCTTCTCGCTATGTGCGGCGATCGCAGCCAATCACTCCACGCTGTCGCTGGCTACTCACATACCCGCCACCACAGCCTACCCGGCGATGCAGGTGGTGGACATGGTTCCAGCGACCGCTGGTCGCATCACCGAGGCTACCACGCTTATCGTGTTGCCCCCACGCGCAGCGGCGGCGGCGCCTCCCACTGCGGCTGGGCCCTCAGCCGGCGCGGCGGTAGCGGGCTCCGCGTGCCAACCCACCGACCTTTTGGGTGAGCCAGTCGTGAGCGTGCAGCTTATCGCCGCCGCGGGTAATGGAGATGCTCTCGTGAGCGTCGCGCTGCTGGGCGAGTTTGCGCTGAGCGGCGCCGTGAGTGACGGAGCGGCAACCGTTCTCTGTGTCGGCGGCGACGAGTACGCCCACGCCTTCGCGGCGGTGCCAGACTGGCCTGAAGTTGGTGCCGCCACCGCCGACGCCTCCCCCTCTGCGGGTCCGCTGTACGTCAAGGCAGGGCCGCAGATATTTCGTAACATTCGCGCCGCGGTGGCTCACCAAATGCACGGCACCTCGCAGGAGCTGCGGCAGCTGGTTGACGTCGACGGCGCGAGGGGTGGCCTGGCCGAAGGTGACGGGTACGACCAGCCTCGCCTGAGCGTCCCTCTGTCCCTCTTTTTTCTACCAGACACCCGTGATGGGGAGAGGTGGTGCTGGCGGAGCCAGCACCCGCTGCAGAGAAGTCCGCGGCGCGCGCCGATGAAGCGCGGCCCACTTTCTCCGTTGTTCCCACTGCACAGAAGGTGCTGCTGTGTCCAGTAGTGGACGACTTCACCCTGAGTAATCTATTCGGCTCCAATTATGGCACGTTGTTTTCCCTTGCCGTCGCGGCGCACGCGAGCCAATTGGACGGCATGCTTGTCTCCGAGGGCGACGTCGTGCCGCTGCGTCTCGACACCAAAGTCCTCGCGGCCGGCGGCCGGCGGCGGCGTTGGCGCGGTCGACGTTGCAGAGGCTTTATTCCACCACGTGCGTCACGCCGTCGACGAACACGCTGGTCTGCGGCTGACGGACGACGAGCACGATATCGAGATTGCAATGCGGGTGGCGCAGGTCGTTGTCGCACACGCCGATGGGGCAGATAGTGGCAAACACAAGTCGCAGACGAAAGTGACGGACGGCTCTTCTCCCGCCGTGTTCGGACTCATTCGCCTCAACAGCAGCGACTCGTCCAGCCGCACTCAAGTGGTGCAGGTGTCGCAGACGTTTCAGCCCTTCCCCGACGCGACTCCCCTTTATGCCCCCAGCCAGGTGCCCAGTGGAGGCACTCCTGGCCTGTCTGCCGTCACTGCCTTTGAAGAAACGCTCTCTGCGTGTCTGCGGCGCTATTTTTATCTTGGGGCGCACGATAGTCGCGGCAGCAGTGAGAAGAGCGGCGCCAATATCCTTGTGGTACAAGGTCTCAAGGAAAACCTTGGGTACCGGCACCTCACGAAGACGCTACGACGTTTTGGCGTGCTGCCGCTGGTCGCCAACGCGGCGGTGCTCAACGAGGAGGAACTGCGCTCGCTGATTGCCGGCGTTGACGCGTGCTCGACGGCTGCGACGCTTGTGGTGCGCAACGCCCAAACCCTCAGCGGCGCACGCGCGCACCTGCTGCGTCTGCTGTGTGACGGCGGCGCCTCCCGCGGCGATGACGCGACGAGGCTTCCACCGCGCGTGGTGGTGCTGCTGTGCGAGACGATTGAGGCGGTGGAGCCCAGCATCGCCGCGCGCGCCACCAACGCGGAGGGCGTCCTGGTGTGCGGGATTCCGTCGGAGGAGGACCGGAAGCTGCTCTTCACTCAGTACCTCGCACACTGCTGCGAAATGTACAACATCCACCGCAGCCTGCTGCTTTCGCCGGCGGCGCTGGCCTCGTGGACGGTGGGCTTGCCGGCCGCCGACCTCATCGCGTATGTCGACAGCTGCGTCGAGCCCCTCCGCGAGGCGGCCGCTGCCCTCCCGCCTGGGGTGCGCGCCGTCGCCAGCGCTGAGCACTGCGAGGCGGTGCTGCAGGACTACCTCAAGGCGCACGGCCACAACCTCGTGTCGACCAAGCTGCAGCCGGTGCGGTGGAGCGACGTTGGTGGGCTGGAGGACGCCAAGCGCGAGCTGCGCGAGACGATTCAGCTGCCCATCTTGCACCCTGAACTTTTCCGCAACGGCATGAAGAAGCGCACGGGATTGCTCTTTTATGGCCCACCGGGATGCGGCAAGACGCTTCTCGCCAAGGCCGTCGCAACTGAGATGAACATGAACTTCATCTCTGTTAAAGGTCCGGAGCTGATCAATCAGTACGTCGGCGAGAGCGAGAAGAACATCCGGCTCCTCTTCCAACGCGCCCGGACAGCTCGCCGTGCATCGTGTTCTTTGACGAGCTGGACGCGCTGGCTCCGGCGCGCGGCGCGAAGGGCGACGGCGGCGGTGCCATGGACCGCATCGTGTCACAGCTGTTGGTGGAGGTCGACGGCGTCGGCCAGTCACGCTCCGACGGGTCGCGCAGCGGCGACATCTTCATCATCGGCGCGACGAACCGGCCGGACCTGCTGGACCCCGCGCTGCTGCGCCCGGGGCGCTTCGACCGCATGTGCTACCTGGGGATCCCGGGAACCAAGGAGGAGCAGCTCTTCGCCGTCAAGGCGCTGACGCGCAAATTCACCCTCGCGCCGGACGTGTCGCTGCGGGAGCTGGTGGAGCCGCTCGAGCTAGTGTACACCGGCGCCGACTTCTTCGCACTCTGCTCCGACGCCATGATGTTCGCCGTTGAGGACGTCATCGAGGAGTCTCGCCGTCGCATTCAGGCGGAGCTCGAGAGCGGCGGTAAAAAGAAGGAGGAGGAGGACGCATCTACCAACAAGGCCGGGGGCGAGCCGACTGCCGATGAGGGGCAGAGCTTCCCAGTAACGATGCAGCACTTCCTGCGTGCGCGGCAACAGCTCAAGCCCTCGGTGACCAAAGACGACCTTAAGCGTTATGAGGCCCTCAAGCACAAGTTTACAAAAGCCTAAGTATTTTCTACCACCCTCACACCTCTATCAAGTTCAATTGTGTCTTGACGCGTGTGACAAAATCTGTATATACTTAACTGAAATGATCTGTTATCACACAGCAGCTGTGTGACTTGCCGATACCATTCCCATCTCTGTGTTGTGTTCTGTTCTCCTTCTACTTCTTCTTACTGGCATCTTCTTCATGGCCAAAGGCACTCACATGAACCTTTTTACTTTGAGACGCGCTTTCAAGAAGCGAGACCGCAAAGCTACAATGGACTCCTGCTGTGGAAAAAAAATCAACAATGCTGCTCACTTTGGTCTAATGCTTTTTTATTTATTATCATTTTGCGTTTAGAACGCTCCCTATTTTCCTCTTGCTCTTCGCGCACAGTCTTCTCACCCCATTTCTTTAGCTCGCACAAGGCAACGACAATTCAACTGTTGAGCAAAGTTTATAACGAGCGCTACACACTTTGAAGCATGTCGCTGGAGGCCATCAACCAACGGCACGTCCGGCGGCAGCTGGAGCCGGAGGACAAGAAGTGGCACGACGATGTGCTGGAGATGCCATGGGAAGAGATTCAGCCGGCGCTCCACAGGGAGACGATCTTTGCGCTGAAGAATGTCTTCTTCTTCTCACACGCCACGTCGGTGCAGGCGCGGACGCTGGCCAAGACACTGCACAGCGGCAGCAGCGCGGTGGTTGAGGCCCCAACCGGCAGCGGCAAGACTCTCGCTTTTCTCATACCGCTGATGGAGCGCACGGTACGCAGCTGTGATGCCTTCGCCGCGACGTACAGACGGCCGCCGCTCAACCGCCACATTCTCGGTGTCATCTTCTCCCCGTCGCGTGCGCTGGCGGAACAGACGTACGTGGTGGCCAAGGGCCTCTCTGCACGCTTTTCGTACAACATCAGCTTCGTTCTGTGCGACGGCGTCATTCACAGTGCCGCGGCGGTGGCGGAGCATCTGTGCAAGAAGGCGCGCGGCGGCGGTGTATTCATCATCACGACCCCCAAGGATTTTGCCCAGCTACTCCCACTCCTGGAGGAGAAGAAGCAAATCGCCGACAGGGAAAACGACAAGCAGGCGCTGCTCGCGGAGCAGGACGAGGAAACGCGCCGGCGTTACGCGCTGCTGCAGGAGCGTCGCAAGGCGGCCAGGCTCGAGGCGGGGGTGCCACCAACCTCCTCCAGTGCACAGGACGACGACACCGTCTGCTTCCACTCCTCGGAGCAGCAACGCTTCACCGTCGTGGTGGACGAGGCGGACTACGCGCTCAACTCGGCGGAGATGCGCTCCACCATCGAGAGCTTTCTGCAGAGCCACTGCAGCGACGTTACTTCCCCGAAAAAGCACGCGAAAGCGCCGCAACTCGAGTCTCCCAAGAAAAAAGGACGCAAACGGGGCCGCAGCTCCACGTCCGAGCACAACGACGCAACGGAGAGGACACCCAGCGACGCTGGTAAGCTGGCGACGGACCTCTTTCTTGTGGGCGCGACGGTTGCGACGTCGACGACGGTGGCAGACTTCGCGACGGCGGCGTGCGCCAAGTTGGGCAGCGAGCTGAGCTTCGTGACGTCGCAGAGCCAAGTGGACTTCTTTTCGCAACTGCAAAACAAGTACGTCCTGTGTGATGCACACAACTTCTTGCCGTACCTGGTGCAACTCATGAACTTACACCCGTCGAAGAAGCACTTTGTGTTCTTCAACACCCCTCGCGCGCTTCTCTTTGTACAGAAGCTATTCGCGCAGCTCTGTCAAGGTTCGCGGCCCTTCCTCTACATTCGCGACGTGTATGTCATGTATGAGGGAATGCCCGAGGGCGCCCGCATCGACCAGTACAACCGCTTCCTCACCCACGTCACGCAGACTCCAGCGGCCAAGCCGGAGAAGAAGCGTAAGACGCCGGTGCCGACGGACGCGGAGAAGAAAAACCAGGTGTACACCAGCGGGTGGAAGCGGAGTGGGGCACCCAAGATGGGCTCGGGCACGATTCTGCTCTGCACCGATATTGCCGCCTACGGACTGGACGTGCGCGACGTCGACTACGTGTACCATTTTGAGCCCCCGTCGACAGTCGAGGCGTACGTGCATCGCGTCGGGCGTGTCGGCCGCATGGGTATGCGCGGCTGCAGCGTGCTGCTGCTTCCCCGCATCGCCGCCGACGACGACGCCGCCGGCCTCCAGCAGTCCCGCGAGCGAAAGACGACGACGACCCGCTTCAACACCGTTAGCAACACCAAAATGTCGACCGGCTCGCTGCAAACGGTGCCCGTCGCGCTGGACGAGCTCAGCGAGGAGAAGCAGCGCTATGTCGAAGAGCTTAGTGAGCGCAGCACTTTGGAAGAGTACAACATACCGCCCTTCGCCCCCATCACGGCCACACTGCGCAACATCATCGGCGAGAACCCGCAGCTGCTGAAGCTGGCCAAGACGGCCTCCATGGCCATGTGCGAGCCGGGCAAGACAGAGGCGGCGAGCTGGTTCACCCCTAAGCTGGCGCTGCGTTCACTGCTTTTAGATTGAAGATCGTCGACTGAACGTTGCAGACAGCGTGCGACAAACTCAAACATAATTCTCGATTAAATGTTAAGTCCTAAAAGAATTCTTTAAAAAAAAGAAAAGAAATAGCACTTCTGTTTTTGGATGATGCATAACTATAATTATTCATAAATATGGTACAAACTTTTTTTTCTTTCTCTTTGCGACGACTCTTTTAATTCTGCTGTACGCTCTTCATTCAACACCTTCAACGTCTCTATGTGCATGTAACAATTACGGTTGGTACTCTCCGTTGGGACACTGTTTGTGTTACGTGTTTTTATTCTTATTTTTGACGCCTAATCCGATTCTATATTCACTGCTTAAGCTTCATTCATCTCCCCACTTTTTTCCTATTTCATGTTTGCGCTCTCCCCGTCAGCTCAAAACAGTAAGACGGGAACTGCGCACACCGTTTTGGCTGATCTGGTAAGCGGTTAAGGAGGTCCGTGGAATTAGTATCTGCAAGCATTGCTTCTTTTTTTTTTTTAACTAACAGCATAAATAAGCACATAAGGAGTAGTACTCCATCAAAAAAAAAAAAAAAAAAAATCACCAACATGTTCAGCTTACAATAATATTGTTCTGAAAGGTGAGCCGTCGAACAAGGAGCCGATTGACCATGCGCTTGACAGCTTCACAGAGATACCTGTCAGCCGTCAGTCGCAACCTGTACCGGGCCTCGACTGCATTCGAGTGGAGAACTTCTTGACGACGGAGGAGTGCGACGCGCTGGTGGCGGCGTGCGAGGAAGTAGGCTTCACCTTCTGGCACCAGGAGCAGCACGAGACCTCTGACGGCGAAGCAGCGTGCGACCCCGGGGCAAAGCGGGTGCGCGTGGTGGACACCATCGAGGCCAACTTCCCTAATCTCTCTCGCAAACTCTATGAGCGCATCGCGAGCGTCGTGGAGCTCGTGCCGAAGCGCTTCTCGCCTGACATGGCGAAACGCGTCGGAGCTCTTCGAGCGCGACATCGAGGGCGAGTGGGTCGCGCACGGCCTCTCGGACAATCTCCTGCTGGGGCGCTACCACCCTGGCGGTCACTTCATGCCCCACATCGACGGCTCCACCATCGCCGACCTCAACACGCGCTCCTTCTACACACTGCTCGTCTACCTGAACGACTGCCCCAGCGGCGGCGAGACGTTCCTCTTCTCCGGCGAGCAGTGCGACGTGACGGTGCAGGACGCCGCGACGGATAAGTTCCGAGGCCGGGAGGCGAATCGCGTCGGGCACGTGCAGCCCACCAAGGGATCTGCGGCCTTCTTCTACTACGACCTCCTGCACGAAGGCGCCCCAGTTGGCGAGGGCAACGTCAAGTACATCTGCCGAGCGGACGTCATGTACCGTCGCAACCCGCCGATACTGACAAGCGAAGCCGACGCGCGGGCGTTCTCCATGTACCAAGAGGCGCGGCTGGCGGAGAGTAGCGGCGATGCCGCCCGCGCCTGCGAGCTCTTTCAAAAGGTGCGAAGAGTGTCACGCGGTGTCGCCGAGCTGTACCAAATTGATTAAGCGCTCTCTCAACAAGACTACCACTGACATTCATTGCCAATGTCGGCCACATCACATCTTTTTTTCACACACAGACTCTCTTCTTCTCTCTCTCTCTCCCTCTCCTTCTCTCTTCGGTTTTGCATCTGCCTCTGTGTTTTTTTTTCTTACTGGACACATAAACCTTTCGGTTGTCATTTCGCGGCAATTCGAAACACTCCTGATGGTTTTCTTCTTTCGGTAAGTCACGATCCCCCTTGTCTCATCTCTTGGTGTTGTTGTCTTTAGCATTTGTTTTTTTTTTCTTTGGGTGTATTTTCTAAGACGCTGACATTACGCGTTGGTGTTTTTGAATACATATATGTATATATATATATATATATACTGAGTGTGTACTACATACTTTTTTCCCCTTCCCATATCATGAATTCAGAATAAAGCAAAGGAACCACAACAACATTTAGCACGACTTGGCATGAATCGACACGCAGAAGATTTCGAGAGCGATGCATCAGCCGGTGAGGCCGGAGGGGCGGACGCACAGTACTACGAGAGCTACACTGACGTCGCCGTGCACCGCCTGATGCTTTCCGACGGGCCGCGGATGCGCTTCTATCAGCAGGCGTTGCAAGCAGATCCCTCTGTCTGTTCCGGTAAGGTCGTGGTGGATGTAGGCTCCGGAAGCGGGATATTGTCCTGCTGGGCCGCGCAGGCCGGCGCGGCGCATGTGCTCTCCATCGAGGCCTCGCAGCTGGCAGACGTGCAGCGGGTGGTGCTTGAGCGCAACGGCCTCTCGCAGCGCGTCACGCTTGTTGCGGAGACGGTCGAGAGACTTGCCGCCGCTGGCGTCGATACGTTTCTCGAGCGCTTCCCATGCGTTCGGGAACACGGCGGCGTGGACGTGGTGGTGTCGGAGTGGATGGGCTTCTACCTCCTGCACGAGGGCATGCTCGCCTCGGTGCTGCGCGCGCGCGACTTCTTCGCGGCCGTCAACGCCGCGCTGGGCTCCACCAAATCCCTCACGATGATCCCCTCGGAGGCGACCATCCACGTGGCGCCGGTCAGCACGGCAGCGCTGCGGGAGCGGAAAAGTGACTTTTGGCGCTCTGTCGGCGGCGTCGACATGAGCGTGCTGGGGCAGCTCGAGTGGGAGGAGTCCGTGGAGAACGTGTCGCCGCTGATCGAGGTGATGCCGCCCGACAGCCTGCTCCACAGCGGCACCGTTCTCTGGCAGGCACAGATGCAGAGCCTCACAGAGACCGAGCTCGATACCGTCAGCGCCACGTGCAGCTTCGACGCTCTCGCCGACGCTAGCAGCGGCTGCGCCGCCGCGCGGCAGCAAATGGAGGAATGCGGCGGGGTATGCGTCGAGGGATTCTGTCTGTGGTTCACGGTCGGCTTCAACGGGACGGTGCTGGACACGTCCCCGCTGGCGGAGCCGACGCACTGGAAGCAAACCACCATCTTACTCCCGCGCCAGTTTCGGGAGGAGCGCCTTGTCACCCTGAGCGAACCCGACGAAGAGCTCGGCCTTCGCGTGACCATGACCGCCGAGAGAAGCAACAAACGCTACTACACGCTGGACGTGGAGTTGGTGTAGGGCACTTCTGCGCTGAGACAGTGCATTCTCTGAAGATAGAGCAAACAAACCAACAAATAAAAAGAGCATAATAGTTTTAACTTATTCGTGTAATACCGAGGTTGGAAACAACTCTTTTAAGCAGACTGAATCCGACAGGACAGTAAATAAAAAAAACGTGTTATGATCTTATTACGCACACAAATGAAATTGCATCCGTATGTAAAAGAAAATTCTTTATATATATGTCACAATCACTCATGGTCTTTGGTTATAGTTTATTATGATTTCACTTTCAAATTTACCTTCAACGAGAAAGCACAACCCTTGCACATCCTCTGTATATCTTCCTTCCGCGATACTATCCCTACATACACACTAACAAAAGGAAAGGGAAAATTTTATTCAAAGAAAAGGAGCGGCATCCATATTTAATTAGAACTGACTCATCTACTCTGTAGATTTTTTTTTTTTGATATAAATTACAACGGCAACAACAACAAAAAAAACTATTAGAAAAAAGTGAGGTAGCTAGCGCAATCATGTCGACGGGAACGCTTTCTGACAAGCCGCTGCGTTACATGGAGGAGAAGAAGATCAAAGCGCTGCTGGAGGAGGCGATGCACGACCTGCTGCTCAAGACGCCCGACGACCCTCTCGCGTTTCTCCAGGTCGCCTTCCAGAGAAAGACGCCTCTGCGCCTGATGATCAACGGCCCGCCGGGGTGCGGCAAGGGCACGCAGGCGGATTTGCTCGTGCGCAAGTACGGGGTGCGCCAGATCAGCGTCGGCGACATTCTGCGCCGCGAGGCAAGCTCCGGCTCCGCCAAGGGCGACGAGATCGCCAAGTACATCGCCAAGGGGACCCTCGTCCCCGACGAACTGTTCGTCGACATCGTCATGGACGTCATCCGGGAGGCGGAGGAGAACAACTCGGGATGGGTGCTGGACGGCTTCCCCCGCACGCGCGCCCAGGCCATCTATCTGCAGACCACCGGCATCTCTCCCCAAAAGTACCTCTACATCGATATCGACGAGGAAACCGCCGCGAAGCGCTGCCTGGCCCGCGGCAAGTCGGACGACGTCCCGGCCACCATCGCGACGCGCTGGAAGTACTTTGTTGCCCGCAGGAGCGAACTGGTGGAGTGCTACAGCCATTTCTACGTGCGCATCGAAGGGAGCGGCGACGTCGACGCCGTCCACAAGGAGATCTGCGAACAGGTCGACTCGCTCGACCTCCCCTAGACACTCTCTTGTGGTGGATAGAGAGAGGGGGGGGGAAGAGACATGCACTTGCATCCGCGCTGCGTCCCTTTCCATCAACACCACGTATGTGTTCTCGTGACAAGGAACAGCAACAACAAAAAAATCATATGCATATACATATGCACTGTCGTATGTAAAATAGTAAGTAAGCTTCAGGTTGCTGCGTTCTCGACTGGAGCTGGTGATCTTTTTTTTCAAATTTGTGAGCAAGACGATAGCTCTAACAATTCCGATAGTGCTTGAAGAGTTGAGGAAAAAAGGAAGAAAAAAAGAGGTTGAGAAACTGAATCTCTCTCTCCCACATGATATGATATAGCATTGCCTCTTGCGTATCTTAGTTTTCACAAGTGATATCGATATTTTTCTTCTATTTGACTGATTGAGGGAATTGAACGGGGTCTGCGAGTGCATGTCTTTTCGCGTTTCGTTTATTCAAATTATTGATCTTCGGTACATTACTTTGCCTTTCTTTTCTCTATATGCTTGCTTTCTTCGACACCCACACAACTGTTTACACTCTCCCTCCCTCCCCCACCGTAACCCTAATTCCTTCATTAACACTCTTCGTTTGTGCGGCGTTTCTTTTCTTTTTCTAGTCATTAGTAAATCTTTCTCTGCTCTCCCCGGCACACACACACACCATGCTCCGCCGCTCGCAGACGACGCGCCGCTACCGGCTATTTCACCCCGTGCGGCAGAACGTGCCGTTCCACTTCAACTCGGCCAAATCGATCTTTCCGCTCATCTACCAAAATAACCTGATGGCCAAGACGCGCAACAGCTGGGAGGACTACCAGGGGCGCCGCGAGTTCGACGAGGACCACCCGATCCCGACGCTGTCGAGCCAGCTCGCGGAGAAGACGTTGCCGCACAAGTTCTCTCACTGGGACCAATTTCTCAACCCCCAGCTGACGGCGAGCTACCGCGACATCCGGCCGACCGACGAGTACGTTGGGCCGCGCTCCGGGCACAACGTCATCAAAATGGGCTGGATGAAGATCGGCGGCAGCTGGAAGTACTCGCGCTCGTACAACGACGCGCGAAAGGGGTACGCCAAGGGCACGTGGCAGGAGCGCAAGATGACGCCGCGCTTCATGCTCGCCCCGCGCGTCTCGGCCGGGGGCCCGCGCAACCGCTACGAGGGCAAAGCGACCTTCTCCCGCCTGCCGCTCAAGAAGCTACTGTGGGCGATCGACACGGGGCGCCTCAACCCCAACGAGACCATCACGCTGTACCACCTCCGGCAGGCCAACGTGATCGCGGAGAGCGAGATCATCTGGCCGGGCTTCACGCTGCTGGCCGGCGCCATCGAGAGCATCCCGTACCCCATCAACATTGAGCTGCAGAACGCCACGCCGCGCGCGATCCGGCTCATCGAGGAGGCGGGCGGCACCTTCACCTGCGTGTACATGACCCACGAGGGCCTCGTACAGGAGCTGCACCCCGAGCAGTACCCCGTCTTCATGGAGCAGGAGCTGCCCGAGCAGAAGGGACTCGAGTCCTTCGCGACGAACCCCGCCAAGCGCGGATGGCTCGCGCAGTGGTACGAGGACGAGAGCAAGTACGCGCATCCCGAGGCGGGCAGACGCCACGCGCACTACACGCGGCCGCCCACCGACCGCGACTTCCCCGCCACCGTCGACGAGTACGAGTTGGTGAAGCACCAGCAGAAGTGGCACCTCAACCAACCCGGCACCGGCACCGTGCTGCCGTGGCACCACTACTACACCTCCGACGTCGCGCGCCGCCAGACAGGCAAACTGTAGCCTAGACATTTTCTTGCCCGGAAAATTCAGTACTAACACTCTCTCACAAGTCCTTGGAGCTTTTTTTCCTTTTGTATCTAAACAATACTTACAACTTGAAAAGAAAAATGAATATGCAAAGTGAATGAGTTTTACCATTTAAACGCCGCTCCTCTTATGCGAATGTCTATTATTCTCACTTGCGGGTTCAACTTACGCATCTGTGGATACACCCGTTAATCTTTTTTAGATGATGTTGTAATTGAAACTGACAAGAACATGAAATGAGTTGAATCACATGATTGACGCCTCATTTTTTCTTATTCTTACAGTATTACTCTTTTTTTTTTTTTTTTACTGTTTACAGTGGCGCGAGGGCGTAGTGGCGCGTGTTTTTTGTTCCCCTCACATATTTCTTTTACATGGCGTTGTCCTGACTCTCCTGCTTCACTTTTCCGTTCAAACATACTGAATTTTTGTTTTCTCTCTGCCATGAAGAAGCTCTCGCACATTTCGCGTTCATCACTTATTTTTTTCTCCTGCGCAGCGGCATCGCCATAATAATTCATACACCCTGGAGTGTCTTACACTGCGTGGCATCTTACGCTCTAGACCACCCACCCCATACGTGACTCCGGCGACCGGTTAGGACAAACATGACGACCCGCGTCGAGCTGCGGAAGGCGAGAATTACGAGTCCGAACCCAGACAAGTTCGACGCGCCCATTCAGCTGACTGTTGCCCTCGAAGTCTTCGAGGCGGTTCCCGCCAAGGCCATCGAGGTCAAGTTCGTGTGGTCGCCCATCTGGGACTTTAACGTCGACCAGGTGCTGGACGAGCTCGAGGTCGGGCCGCTGGCGTCGCTGGGGACGCACGAGTTCACTCTGGAAAGCGACCCCCCGGATTTCTCGCAGATCCCCGACCCAACCGGCCCCACGGCGCTGCTGGTGTCCTTCTCCTACGCGGGGGAAGAATTCCTGCACCTGGGCTTCAACACCGCAGTGTACTGCGAGGGGGAAATGCCGGACGTCTTCGAGTCCGCGGAACAGCTGCGGCGCGACATTGGTAAGTGTATTCCGCGCGCGCGCACGATCGCGTGGGACGCCGCCGCAGCCGACGCGAGTGCACCGGAGGTCGGTGAGGAGCCGCATGGATCGGAAGGAAGCAGCGCGCCGTCGTCCGCCGGGGTCTCCGCGGGTGACGGTAATGGTGCCAGTGAAAGCGACAGCAGCGACGGGGAGCGCAGTGACGGCGAGGCCAGCGACGCTGAATCGCACTCTGGCCTCGGCTCCAGCTCTTCCTCCGCCTCTGAGGCAGGATCGTCTTCGGAGCCGCCGCTAAAACGTGAGAGGCACGAGTGACTTGTCGACTGCAAAAAGAGACTAGATGTTTTTTGTTTTTTTTTGTCGCCCCCACGCTTCGCACCGTTTAGCCTTCACTCTCTCTTCCTCTCTATATTTTATGTCGGCTAACGGTTTATTTTCTAACACACGCAGTAGCCACATTTCCCCCATAGAGCGCTTCAAATATGTTTGATGCAAAATTAAACGGGAGTCGAAAACTGTTGCACTCTGGTTTTCTTTCTCTTTGACCCGTACATAGAATTGATACTCAATAGAATTGATACTCAATGATGACTGCATCTCCTCCCTCCTTTACCCCCTCCCCCCTAAAAAAAATCCTGATGGATTGTGCACGTTCGTTGTTGTCAGGGAAATGCAAGTGGAAATTATACAGATGTACGCGTCTTTTTTTTTTTCATGTCCCTCAGCACTCAGCCCAGATACTCTTCTAGAGGATTAGTGTATCTTTTTTCTTCTTTTTTTAAGTATTCTAATGATGACCTCCTCGAATTCTTCTGTCTGAGCAAGCTTGCTGTAGAGCTTGGCGTGGTGCTAAAGAGAGAAAGATGAACTCATTTGGACAGCAGCACCACATTTCTCTCCACTCTTTTTGCAAATCCGACGCCAATTCTTCTGAAGCTCTTTTTCTCGAACAAGATTTGCTCTCAGTTTTTCTTTTCTTCTGCCCACACACACACACACATACGCTCCCTCCCTCTCTCTCTCTCTCGCTCTCTGTGTGCGTTTCTCTGTCATCGACCATCGCTTTCGCGGAAGGAATCGTATTTGTCTTCCTCCTCCCTCTCGAGCCACCACTGCTACACAATATGGAAACAGCATCGGCGCATCTTCCCGACTGCCTGCGGTTTTTTCTGCTCTCCTACCTGGAGGAGTGCACTCGCGAGGGGGTGGCAGCGCACCCAGGTGTCACGCGGGCCGTATTGGCGTTCTTCAAAGAGGCAGAAGAGCGCTGCATCCCTGATGTGGAGGACTTCATGTTCAAACATGGTGTCCCGCTGGACCTGGCAAATGCTGCGCTAGGTCTCTCGGATCTGGTGGCGCTGACAGCCGCGCTGCCCCGTCTCCCCGTGTGCCACCTGTCGCTGCTCAACTGCTATGTTGGTGACGTGGGGCTGCGCGGGCTCTGCCGCAGCATCCTGGAGAGCGTTCCCAGCAGCATCACAGGCACATCGATGGCGGGCGGTTGCGGTGGCGCACGTACGCTGGGCTACAGCGCACTACTGCGGCGTCTCTGCTTCGCAGGTTGCGCCATCAACGACGCTGCGTCCCTGGCCGCGGTGCTGCACGCGGCACCGCAGCTGCAGGAGCTCGACCTCTCGCAGAATCGTCTCGGGGTGTGTCCCCGCGGCCTCGACGCCCTCTGCGGCGCCGCTCAGTGCCATCGCGCCCTCTCCCGACTGGACCTGTCGTGTAACTTGCTGTCGGGGAGTCGTGCGGAATCGACACTGTCGTCCCTCTCGGAGATGCTTGTTGCGTCTGCCCGCGGTGGCGCCGGAACGCTGCGCTTCGTGGACTTGTCAGAGAATCAGCTAGGCACCTTTTTTGCGCTTCCAGACGTGGGGCATAGCTCAAACACGAGCCAGGTGTGCGGCACCGTCTCACAGACCATCACGGCTCGCTCGGTTATTCTCACCCCACATACGTTTCCCCTCCTCGACGCCCTCTTTGTCAACAACGTGGTGGAGAGTCTCCTTGTTCGCCAGAATGGACTTCCTGACTCCGTCGTGGACTGGATTGAGGCGAAAACCAGCGTGAACCGGCGCACACGCCTCGCGACGCTACAGAGAGGCTTCGACGTCGCGCGCACGATTGAGACCATCAAATTAGAGTTTCTCGGTCAGCTGGAAGGCTGCGCTCACCCTCCCTCGAGCACATCCTCCGCCGCCGTCGTCGTCGGGGAACCGTCCATAGATTTGAGTGCCGCGCGCAGGGTGATCCTCTCCGCCCTTGACGCGGTAGAACGTAGACTAGATTTAGATGATGTCCGTCTGTAACGAGTTATTGTATCCTTCGTCTCAGTCTCTCCTCATTGAATACTTTTCTCCTCTTCCCAGTGATTACTGCTTTCCCTCTTCTTTCGCTGTATGAGGCGTGCGTGGCTGTCGTAGGTGAGTCGCATCATAGCCACGCCCTTCTTTTGCTCTCTTTCTCTTTCTCGATCTCTTTCTCGATCTCTTTCTCTCCTCTTTATGTGGATCAGAAAAAAAAAAACTGTACAGTAGTCTTCCATGCCTGCGCACCTGTGCCGCTCTCCACTTATTTCTCTCTCTCTCCCCCCCCCCCTTCTACATTCTGTCAATTCTCACACCTTCTTTCTGGGTATTTCATATACTTCTCCTAAACGACATACCTCTACTGGAGAACGAAAAGTCCTGAGCAAACAAGCAAGAAAAAAAAAGTGAGTAATGCAGCGGTACCGATGCGGGCAATGCATCGAAGCGCTGTGCGCGGCACGCCACTCCTCGAGCAAAACGCGCGCCCCAGTCCCTCTGCGGCTCATGTCGTGGGGCATCGACGGCTCAGAGCGCGCGCATCAGCGGTGGCAGCGGACGGCTCCCCATCGAGAAGCGGCTGATTTACATTGTGAAAACTATTGCCGAGTGCGCACCAGACGTGCTCGTCGTACAGGACTCCTCTCCGCTTCTCGCGGCCGCGCTGGCTCGAGTGGAGTCTAGCAGCCTACTGACAGAGCAGCAGAGCCTGGACTTTGGTATTCGGCACATCCACCAAATCCATAGTGCACAGGAGGCCGGTCATGCTGATGAGGCTGCTGCCTGCAGCGACACTGCCGCCTCCCGCGACCGAACGTCCTTTCTGTGTGTTGGCTCGGCGCACAACGGGCGGTTCGGCCCAGTGGAGGTGTACGTGCGGAAGGACGCGCCGTGGGAGGCAGCCCTTCTCCAGACAGCCGGTCCTGGTGTTACCGTGCGTCTTCAGGCGAGGAGCGACTCCGCGACGGCGCTGACGTTGACTGGCTTGGACCTGTCCTACAGGGGAAAGAGTCTGGGACTACATGACGGGGCGCTCGCCAGCGGCAATGGGGACCGCGACCGCAGCCCGTACACACTTGGAGAGCCGGAGGCCAGCGATCGCGGTAGCGCTGGTACCGGAGCTGCAGCGGCTCAGACGCCTCCAGATAAGCACCGACTCGCGGCGCTCGATTTTGTGGCTCGCACGCAGCGCCCGGATATTGTGGTGGGAAACGTTTTCATGAGCCACCTGCACTCAGACTGGCGGCGACCGCAGGCTGGCCCCTCATTCGCCGACTACACTGATGTGTGGGAGACCTCCGGGCAGACGGCCGCGCACGCCCACACGACCGTGTTCCGGCCCGCTAAGAACCGCCTAAGCATGGAGAGCAACCACTTCTATTTTACCTCTCCGAGAGAAGAAAAAGACCACACGAGCCATACCAGTGACCACACTGACAGCAACATCACTGTCTCTTGACTCGGTGTGGGATGGCGCGGCGTGGCGCACGGCCTCTGCGAGGAATCAAAACGGCGGCGACGGCGCAGTGTCCACCAGTACGAGAGACCGCACGCCGCGTTATCAAACCCGCTCGCAGAGGTGCTTTGTGCTGCGATCTGGGGGGCGGTCACGCGGCGGTACCGGCGGCGGAGGCATCGGACGTCTCTACCGCAAAGCACGTGTGATTGTTCCGAAACCTTCGTTGCGGGTGCGTGGGCAGGAAGGGGTCGCCAGTGCGGATGACGTGCGCTGCTCTGTCTCTGACCAGTACCCTCTGATGGCCTTGTTCGAGTAGCGGCTCCACTTTCTTCCCTTCTTCACATACTCTACGGATTTGCCGTTTTTGTTGTTGCTCCATTGTGCGATCATACACTGAGATATGGACGTCTCTTTTAATGGATTATTTGTAATACGCGCTCTTAACGACAACTGTATCCAAAGGCTTAAAGAGTGTCTTCTGTGCTGAGGAATAGTACACTAGTTTCGAGTTCCGTTTTCAAATACTCGTTATTTTTTTGTGCACACTTGCTCCTAACCCGGTGGATACACGGCGAGTACTCTCACACCTACTCGGCACTGTCTTCCTTCCTGGTATTACTATTTTTTTTCTTTTTAATTGCTGTTATTATTATCACTTTCTCTCCCCCCACCCCTCTTCACCACAACGTGCCCTCCTGAAATGAATCATCTCCGAAATACCAAAAACAACAACAAAAAAATCTAAAACCAGTAGAAAAACAAAACAGTAGCTCAACATTTCTCTCTCTCTCTCTCTCTCCTTTTCTCTCTCTCTTCTCTCTTTCTCTCTATCATGTCCAACTCAGCAGCCGCAACGGCCTTTCCTCCGGGGAAGTACGATGCCTGGATATCTGTTGCGGTAGCAAACACTCCAAGCAACGCACCGCACGAAGAACGCGAAATCGAGGAGGAACCACGCCAGCCGCAGCCGATTTCTCTCCCAATCGACGTGTTGCTTCAAGCCTATCGCATTACCTCCGGAGCCGATGCAACCAACGGTGGCAGTCGATGCGGCCCGTGGAGTTCGACAGCCATAGGGGGCAGCGTTTGCCGCGAGGCAGATCCGTTCTGGCTGCAGGGGCTGCAGACGCTTCCTTCAAGCACGGAAGGCGTCCTACAACACTACACCTTCCTTCTCGCTGGAAAGCCCCCAGCCCTTGTCACTGTTCCACCGTCCTGTGAGGACAACAGCGCCAGTGGCACCGACGACCTGCCCTGCACCTTTCCCTGTCTCTGGCGTGGCATCCGCAACCTTGGCAACACCTGCTACTTCAACGCAGTACTGCAGCTGCTGCTGTCGGTGGCACCTGTGCGGTCAAGCGATCGTAGGTGGGCCTTTAACCGACGACGGAAATAAAAACAGTGAGAGCGCAGCTGTGTTTGTTACCAGCCCTGATGAAGATGCACTGCTGCCGTCAGGCTTGCGAGAACTGCTCGCACAGATGTGTTTCAGCCGCGTCGGCACAGGTGTCGACCCGTCGTCTTTTGCCACTTTTCTTTCTCTCGACTTCAACGTGCAGCAGGACGCGCAGGAGTTTTTCACCTTGCTGATTGACTGGCTGCACTCGACGACGGGTGCGAAGCTGTCGGTAAAGGACAGCATCGACAAGTCGTTCAAAGGGAACATTCTGTACCAACGCGAGTGCGACTCGTGTCACGCGAGCACGAAGCGTGCGGAGCACTTTCTGTTTCTGACTCTACCGGTTCGTCCCGCCTTGTCAGAGTGCCTGCAGGAGTTCCTCAAGCCAGAGGTTATAGAGGGCTTCACGTGCGAGGCGTGCAAAGCTACCAACGCTAGCGCCACCTCGCACCAGTACCTCCGCACGTTGCCCGATGTGCTCATCTTCCACCTCAACCGCTTCGAGTTCGACCGCGCGACGCTGCAGCGCAAGAAGGTCAACACCGACGTTCGGTACCCGCCGGAGCTGGACATGGCTCCCTACGTTGCCCAGTGGGATGGCGCGCGCGCCGGCGACGGCAGCAACAAGGCCCTCCCGCCGATGCTCTACGAGCTGCGCGGCGTGCTCAACCACAAAGGACAGAGCGCCCTATCCGGCCACTACACGTACGACCGTTACGTGGAGGGGGCGTGGTACACCCTCGACGACGAGGACTCGATTCAGTTTTCGCCGGAGCTCCACAGCGACAGTCGCCTACAGGGAAGCTTCGCCTCCAGCGACGCCTACATGCTGGTCTACTTCAAGAAGGACGTGACAGATCTGCTCGGTGCCACACCCACGCCAGACGACTTTCCCCAGTATCTTCGGCAGTACGTGGCGAACCTTAACCGCATCGGTGTGGAGGAACTCCGTGCGTGGGAGATGGGCAAACAAGACGTGGCGAATATTGTACAGCTGTGGGCCAAGACAGCCAACGAGTTCTTCAGCGACTCGTCCAGCGCCCAGCCCACCGCGGAAGAACTCCTGGCGCGCTCAGACGAAGCCGGTGCGCCAGCGTGGTGCGCCGTTCCGACAGACTGGGTGCGGCTGCTGGGCCGCGCCTTCGTGCCACTCACGGCTGATGACGTCACCGACGCGCTGTCTAAGCTACCCGAACCAGTGACAGCCCTTCAGTCGTCCTTCCGCAAGAGCCTGTTGTCGCGGGACTACTTTTTGGACGCTCTGGCGTGTCCACACGAGAAACTGTCGCCGTGTGCTCCGTTCAAACTCATTCCTACCGCTAAAATTCGGTCTGCCATGGAGCTGATGCGCGTGGTGTGCGCCGGCAAGGGTAGCGATGACGTGCCACTGGCGCAGAGCTTCACCGACGGCGACCCGCAAACTGAGGGTTCTGGGGCAGCGGACGCGATTGAGGTGACCTCGTCCTCCACTGAGGACGAAGAGACGGTGTTTGCGCCGGCTGAAGAGTTCTTTTTTCATCATAACAACCTGTGCCCCGAATGCGTCGTGGGGTATGGCAACTACATCCAACAGGAGTACCTGGGCCGCCGGCGTGACGCGCGCACTCTGCACGAGCTCTCCGCTGTGCTAAACGGCGCTATCCCAGCTGCTGTTCCTGCCCCTGACGCTCCTGCGATGGCCGACGGCGCTAGTGATGCTGAAAACAGCGGTGCTGCATCGAAGCGCAATGAGTCTGACGCGGACAATGCGGACCTGGGCCTCGTCTTCGTCTCCCGCGCCATTGCAGAAATGGTCTGCGCGTATCTCTCGGCGAACGAGACCTTTTGGGAGTCTGTCTGTCCCGACGCCCGTCAGAGCGTGCTCTCCTTTTTGAGCGTCAACTCTATGCCGACGGACGGGAGTTGCGGCTCCGCAGGCATTGAGACAGCGCCTTCACCACATGAGGCAGATAACAAGCAGAATGAGACGGATGCCACAGAGGGCCACACGACCCACATGAAGGATGCCAGTACACCAGGAAACGACAAGGGATGCCGTACCGCGGACTTCGTCCCCAACAGGGAAGCACTCACCGTGACGCAGGTGACGGACGCGCTGACGGCTCTCTTTCTCGAATCCAACGCACGCGCGCGCGCCGTCATGTTCTGTGAGCACCGGTGCCTGCGACCGTCCGTACCGCTGGTGCGCATGACAGATCGTCTTCGCTTTGCGATGCTCAAATGCGTAGTGGAGGTGTTGCAGGGTCGCCTCGGTCGCGACGCCGTCTCCGACAGTGCGGTGGCAAAGTTTCTGCTGCCTTTCCAACCCGTTGATACCGCGTCGTTCTGCCACATCTGCGACAACTCCGCTGAGCAAAAGCAGAAGCAGCAATCCACGTCGCAATCCGTGAAGCAGCGGCAGCTGTGGCTCAAGAAGCGATTCCCGACGCTGTACAGCGCAGGGCGCTTCATTTTCCGCAAACGCGCGCCGACCTTCGGCTAGAGCAGAGCCTAGAGCCCGGGGAGGACGACCAGCTGTGGAACACGCACCCGAACCGGACGTTTTTCAAGAGCAACAACCCGAAGTTAGCGTACCGAAACTTCGTCGCTGAGCTCAAGGAAAAGCAGCAGAAGGAGCTGCAAAAACTGCAGTCACAGCTCGCGTCACTAGAGACCCAGCTGCAACGCGAGCAAGAAAACGATGCGAGGTTTGCCGGTCTGTTAGGTACGGATGGCAGGGGTGGCCGCCGAGGGGGTCGCGGGGGTGCCAAAGGTGCTGCCGGCGGCCTGGAGACAAAGAGCCAGAAAACGTTGCATCTGGAGGCACGGCACGAGACGTTGACGGGGGCAATCGCTGCGCTGACACAGCCCGACGGCACTGCAGCACAGCCGCTGCTGCGGAAACCGCACGGTCTGGTCCCGACGTGCTGGGTGGCACAGTGGTTCAGTTTTGAGATGATAAGCGGTGCCGCTGGCGGCAGTGGTGGCATGGAGCCGAACGTCAAGGTCCCGCCCGTCAGCTTCGACCGGCTTCTCTGCATCCACGGGCTCCCCATGGTGGACGCTCAGTGGCTGAACCCGACGGACGCCTTCTGGTCCGACGGGCGCGCGAAGCAGAGCCACATCCTATGGGCCGAACAGACGCCAACATCAGACGCGGGTGGCGCCGCGGCACCCCTGGGCAATCCCCAGGTTCTCGAGTGGTTTCCTCCGCTCATCGTCGTACCGTGGGAGGAGCTGGTGCACCTGGGCCTTGAGTACGGCATCAGCGGCTTTTCGCCAGTCATTCCGAGCCCTCCAGCTGCCGATGACGCGACGGGAGTTCACCCAGAGAACGGCAACGAACAGCAGCAGCAGCAGCATATGGAGGAGCAATACGCTACACAGCTGCGCGAATACCTCTTCCCTAGTTCTCCCGAAACGCGCACCCGTGCGATCGGCCTAGAGGAGCACAATGGCGAGCTGCAGACGTCGCCGCTGCCGTGTTCAGTGTGCATCACGAGCGTCGTAGACCACGCCAGCGAGGCTGCTAAGCTGTTCGTCGACGGCAGCCTCAAACTGGAGCTTCACCTGCGCAAAACGAAGAAACAGTTCTACGACGCCTCATCGACGCTGCAGTTCGTTGGCGTCAGCTATTCCACCACCCTCGCCGAGCTGCGGCAGATGATCATTGAGCATGTCCGCAAGGAACACCACTTCGCGCTGGAAGCGGGTCCGCTCGAGATTCTGCGCAAGCGCAAGCCGCTCAAGCTGAAGAGTACCGTAATCACAGCAGAGCAGCTGGAGGCGCGGTTGCGCGCTGAAAACGACGGCGATCTTCCCGTCGGCAACATGCTCGACTGGGCGACGCTGCACGAGCTCGGCATCGTGAATGGTGACACACTTAACGTCAACTATGCTGACGCCATCGCCGTTGCCTGCACTACCGACGACGGTTGGGAGGCGATTCCACCCGAGCTGTTGCTGGCGCAGGACGCGCCGCTGACGGAGGTTGAGGCCGCCTTCGGGTCCACCGCGCTCACGATGAAGCCCACCCCTATCCGTGTTAATGGAAGCGGCGGACCCGGCCCGGTGGCCCCTACCGAACAGTCGCAGACGGCCGAAGACGCTGGCATTGCCTGCCCAGTTTGTACCTTTCTCAATGCAAGCGGTATGACAGTGTGTGAAATGTGCGAGTCTCCCCTGTCGTAGCGACGACATTGGGGCTTAAACTCATGGTACGTACCTGCAACAAGGCAAGGCAAGGGTGTTTATTTCCGACTCGCATATAGTCCTCCTGACACTCCGCCAGCGCAGTACCTGTTTCAAAACATTGAACAACGTAGCCGCGGCTTCGTTCTCACTTTCGCACGGTCTCTGCACACGTCACCCAATACATGAATGTGCTCATTGAAGTATGCGTGTGTGTGTGTTTGTGTGTGTGTCTTTGCGGGAGCATATGTTTTTTTTTTTCTGTCGACATGGTTGTTATTGCGCGCTGAATGGTTGACCTTTTCTTGTTTGCTTTACCGATTGTGCCTCTTTTTCTTTTATCCTTTTTCCTTTTATGTTTTCTTTTTTTCTTTTTAATAATTCATTGATTTTGTTGCTCCTCTAATTGTTTATTATTATTATTATTATTTTCCAGCTTACGTCTCCTTCTCCGTTTTTTTTTTTTCTCTCTCTTCTTGCGCTTGAAACTTGTAACGCTGTATCAGCACACGGAGGAAAACGCACACAGAAAAAGAACAAACAAACATCATCCCCAGCACTGCGTTGGAAAACAGCGGCTGTGACATGCGGGTGTTTGCGGCCTTTCTCGTCTCCCCGCCCCCTTCTCCTTCTGTCTCTTCGATGCTCTTCCTGTTCAGATTATACGAATGCGTCACCTCCCTGATTTATTGTCCACGGTCCATTAAGATCATCTCATATATGCGCTGATGAGCACGGAAAATATTCTTCAACCTCATCTGTCCTGTATTCTTTCCTTTCCATTGTCTTGGTATTCATTTGAGATTTCCCGCAGTGCAACTGCTCATTTGAAGAAGCACTCCAAAAAAAAAAAAAAAAAAGAATTCTTTACCACTAGACGACAACGATGATGGGGGGTGAAGCAATGGAGATGGTTCTCCACAACCCCAACGACGATCTGTACATCAACCGTCCCGTTCTTGTTCACTGCTCCGATTATGCCACGGGAAATAAGTTTCAGTTTTCGGTGGCTGCCGCATGCCCAATCGCCGACGTGGCAGGGATGCTTATGCGCAGCGTGCCCGCAGCTGACGCTTCAGAGGCACCGGCCACCCCTCAATCAAAGAGGTTTACCCTGTTTCTCGAATCTGAAGAGGAGTCCGGCACGACGGAGCTTGTCGCTGTTGCCCCACTTACGGCACTGTCGGCACTAGCTGATATGACAGAGGAGGCCCCCAATGTTTACTTGACTTTTTCCTCCGAAGAGCACGCAGACTCTTCCTACGGTTGTTGCCTGATACTGTGTGCGGCGTGCATTGCCGCCTGCGCCTGTTGTGCGGCAGAGTCCGCGAGCAGACGCGATGATCAGACAGCTGCGAAGCGCCGCAGCGCGAACCAGCGCCGCAGCGGCGCGCGTACTCAGTCGCGGCAGCCACAACCTCAGAGGCGGACCCAACGTCGTCGTTCATCGAATCCCCCACAGCGGCAACGCCCGGCCAGCGCACATCCACCACCTGCACAGTCCCAAGGCCCTCCTCCCCCACAGCAGCGGCAGCCGGATGCTCAGCACGAGCCCTATCCGGCAGGAAGACCGAATGCAGCCGCGTGCGCCGTCGAAGACGAGGTTCCGCTGTACAAGCAGATGGGATTGCCGTCCCCCAAGTATGACGACGTTGAAGACCAGCAGCCCACACGCGCTCATCAATAACTGTGTGGACCGCCCGAGATGTGGGGGAGGGGAGGGTCAGATACAGTGGACAGTTTGTTTTTGTTTGTTTGTTTGTTTTTACCTTCCCACCGCAGTTATTTTCGCTCTCAATTCGTTTCTCTCCTCTTTTTTCTTTCCTTTTCTTTTCTCTTTTCTCTTTTTATTTTTTTTTCTTTTGCTCCCCATGTATTTCTTCCTTCATATTTCTTTCGCTTTTCATTTCGCGCTGCTTTTCTCCCTCCGCTGTGCTTTCCCTCTCCGTGATTACTAATCTCACTCATTGCTGCTACCTTCATCAGCCCATCATCGCTATTTTTTTTTTTTCCCCTCTCTTTCTCTTTCTCTTCTCTTTCTCTTTATTGCTGCTCGACTTTGCTCGCACTTCCGTACATTCCTCCCTCTATCCAACTATAGATCCCCTCGAAAAAAACACACACAAGAAACAGTATGTGTATTCTTGCCTTCATCACTCAGTACCATCCGCGGTTTCCGTTTGTGCTCGTGAGCAACCGTGACGAGGTGCTCAGCCGCGCCACCTTTCCGCTTGCGGTGCGGGACGGACTGTTGTGGGCCGTCGACGGGGTTGCGGGAGGCTCCTGGCTGGGCGTCCACGTCGAGAGCGGGCGTTTCGCGACCCTCACGAACTGCCGTCGTTCGCCGTCGGCGCCACTGCTGACCTCTCGGCCTGTGCCGCAGGGAGACGGCTGGAGGGGCGCCGCGACAGTCGAGGAAGTGGTTCAGCACACCAGAGTGGTGCGCGGGACGTTGCAGTATGAGCCACCGACTTCGAGGGGGACCATCATCAAGGATTACCTCGAAAGCGGTGTGCTTCCGGGCAGAGCGGACGTCGCCGACTGCCACCGATCGCTGCAGCCTCCGTTCTACGCCGGCTACAACCTGATCACGTGCCCCTCCCTCTACGCAGACTGTAGCGCGCAGTACACCACCAACCGGTTCCACGCCCAGCACGCAGAGCGTGTTGCACCCGGCACGGTACACTGCCTCCAGAACTCGTTCCTTGACAACTGGGCAGAACCCAAATCGGTTCTTCTGCGGGATCTCCTCGCTGAGGCTGTGCAAAGTGCCCTACAACCTCTTACTACGGCACATCACCCGGATGCCACGGCTCCTCTCTCCGACTCCGCAACGGAAGTGGTCGCCTCAGCCCTCGCAGACACATGTTTAATGGCGAGGCCCAACTTCGAGCTTGATGAGGAAAAAGACCCTGCGCTTCGCGACCTCTTTAGTAGCACCGACCCGCGAAGCGGTTTTACCAACGAGGAAATCAAACGTTACTTCAGCACCAGTGCGGAGATGACGGACGGTGGCGCGTACGAGCGGGAGCGATTCTTGCAGCGCAACATCCTGCAGAATGCCGTCGACGGCTACGGAACCCGCGTGCAGTCTGTGGTGCTCGTCGAAAACGTTGGCACGGGAAAAAATATCGCGCACGTGCTGCAGCGGGACATTGTACACCCTGCCGATGGCGGAAATGGACGGGCTGGCCCGTGGGTTCGCATCAGTGTGTGACTTAAACTGACTACCTCTTGCCGCATAGTTTCAGTGAACTCGAACGAAATACAAACAAAAAAGAAACACAAAACAAAACAATGTAGGCTGCGTTGTCCCCGCCCTTCCGTTGCTGTTTGATTGCTCGGCGCGGCAGCGCTGCTCCTGGGCGGGCGGGGTGTGTGTGTGTGTGTTTCCGATGAGCCGCCCCAGTTCTTTCAACGCGAGCCTTTCCTTTGCGCCTTCGCCACCCTCCTCCCGCGCGGCACCCCTTTGGGGCTGGCGCCGGCCCCAACCGCAGGGGCGTGCGCGTGGCGGGGAGCCCAGGCGCTGGGCGCTGCTGGACGGCGAGCCGCCGGCCCGACCGACTGCGGCGCGCGCGGAGGCGTCACGGAAAGCCGCACGAGGCCCCGCCCCCCCCTCCCGGCCCGGCCCACCCGTGCCGCGATGTCCCCAGCCCCCGCGACCACGCCGCACCCCTCTTTCCGCCACCTTTTTCTAACACAAACCACCGCCAACAGAAGCGTTCATCCAGCTTTCCAAGTGCTGTAAAGCGAGCACGGCCAGTGTGTTTTTCATTTTTTTTTTTTTTTTGCGCAACTCTTACTTTCTTTTTTTCATATTCATATTCATATTCTTTTATATATATACTCACGCACATATATACACTGCGCGTCCCGACAGTTGTTATAACGGGCGAGATGTTGCGTCGACCTCGACCACGTGTGCCTCGACATCGGGAACTGACGGAAGAGGAGCTGGAGCAGCGGGAGCTAGACCGGGAGGCAAAGCGAAGAGGAGATGCGATTAAGGGTGCAACAGAAGGTGGATCTCATGTATCATATTCCCCTCCGCGACGCGGCGGAAACGCTTCGCGCCGCCACCCAGTGTGGAGCCGACGAAGAGGAAACACTTCGTGCACTGATGGTGGTAGAGAGTTTTGCCTACTCCGACGACGAGGCCGCGCGCCAGTTGATTCTACTTGCCGGTGTCATCAGGCCTCTCGTCGCGCTCTTGTGTGATGGCGGTGGCGACAGCAACGGAAGTGAAAAGGTGTCGAACGCCGCCCGGAGCGTGACAAGTTTTGTGCTGAGCCGCCGTA
Organism: Kentomonas sorsogonicus; assembly: GCA_030347455.1. Taxonomy (NCBI): domain Eukaryota; phylum Euglenozoa; class Kinetoplastea; order Trypanosomatida; family Trypanosomatidae; genus Kentomonas; species Kentomonas sorsogonicus. The sequence goes on along the minus strand of JAQOSZ010000153.1, from coordinate 29,855 downwards.
CCGATTTGCGTGATGCTGTTGTATGTTGCGTGGATCCCACCTTAGTCTGTAAATTGCTACGCTCTGGGTCTGAGAAAAGAACGATGGGCCTCGAAATCTTGGAGTCGGCTGCGCGTTATTTCCCAGTGCAACGTAATGAGATGCTGGCGGCCGGCGTTGCCTATGCTATGATGATCCCCACTGGAGCCGCCGAGCACAGCGAAGAGGACATTCCTGATGAGCTGCAGGATACAATTGAAATAACAGTTTACACTAGCAGGATCCTGGAACGCATCACTTGCGTACCTCCAACGCCCACACAGGCACGTGCAGCGCTTCCCGATCTCATCAAGTGTGCCCGATACACACTCATAGAAGAGGATGTACTTTTACTAGTGCGAGGGCTGATCACTGCCGGCACCACTGCGCACATTCAAGCGGCAATAGACTCCGGGACAGCTGCTGTTGTAATTGACAGGTTGCGCAACAAGGACCGTTACACAGATGAGGTGAAGGCGGCGTGCGAGATACTCCGTTTGCTAGCCTCCGGAAATGCCTCGCAGCGGGCAGTGCTTCTGGACGGCGGCGTGGTTGGCGCGCTGTGCGATACCAATCATATTTTTGACTGTGACATACGTGTTCTGCGTCAATCAATGCAATATTTTGGGAAGCTGGGTAGCAGGGACAGCGAAGATTACGCTCCGCGCGCAGCGCTCCTCCGAGACCGCCTTATCCCAGAATTGCTTGACGTAGTGGCATCCGCGAAGGAAGAAGAAAACCGTCCCCCATACGTCGCTCTTTTGTGGTTGTCTCAAGTAGCGTGCGCTGACTCTGCTGCTATTGACGTAATGCGCAGCGTCGGTGTCATACAAGCAATGACGAAGTTTCTGACAACCAGCGGGAACTCGAAGACTTCGTATCTGCGTGACGCCGCACTCAAAGTACTTGGCGAACTCTGTAGTGTTCATCCGCCGACGACAGATTCTATGGCTCGCACTGCGCTCTCAGAACTCGCACGTTTGAGTGCGAGCAACTGTAAAGGAACACGCATGAAAGTGATGCAGTACGCTGCAGACCTACTGGAGCGGCCCAAGGCTCTCAATGCGGTATTTGTTAGCGGAGGCCAATCTTCGGGAGCAAGAGTGCAGGCGGTAATCGACACTAAAATTATGCGCATCGCGGTGGCATCGCTTAATGCCAAAAACGGGGAAGAAGCAAATAACGCAGCACGCATCCTAACCTACGTGTCCCGCGGAAACCCTCACCAGCTCCGCTGTCTGCTCGAAGCGGGTGCACTGTCAGCACTGATGCTGGCGGCCGGGAAAACACAAGGCGAGGGTAAGAACTACATAGCTATCGCTGGTGCACAGCTTGTGGCTGCGGCAGCTGCGCACTGTCGTACGAATGACGAATCTCGTCAGTCAACCCTGCTAGAGACACATGTTGTACGCAGCCTACTGGCAGCTTTGAAGGAAGGACAGACGCAAAGCCGAGCACCTCAGAACGGCTCTAGTAAGAAACACACGCATAGCTGTCTCGGTGGCGTGCGTGTGCTGCGATCTTTTGTCAAAGTCAACTCTCACTGTCGCGAGGTGGTTCTTCGCCGTGATGTTCTCTCTGCCGTCGCGTGTGTTGCAAAGCATCACAAACTTGAAGAACATGTTCGCAAGGAAGCATCGGAAATGCTCGAGCTACTGTGCAAGGGACCCCCACCGCCCTCTGTCCCCCTTGCTCTTGCCATGGTCCCACTACTCGCACCTCTGTGCAAGAATGAAACAAAAAGTGTTTCTCGTGCAGCGCTGGCGGCTCTGCACGCCCTCACAACAGTGGTTCCCTCAGCTGCAAACGGGAAACTTCGCGAAGACGGACTTCCACTGCCTGCTCGCCGGAAGACCAAAAAGTAGCTTTTTTTTTTTTCATCTTCTGTTTCTGTCTGCCTTTATTCATTGCGCTGAACTGCCTGCTGTTACTTTTGTAAATGTGATCGTAATGTTTCAGTTGTCAACTTGGGAAAATACCCGTGTGTGGGCCTCCTCTTTCACTGCTTAAGATACTAACTTTACAGTTGGAGACAAACAAACAAGTACACAACAACAACAACAAAAAAAGACGTGATGTAGTCTTTCTTTCTTTCTCTCTCTCTCTCTCTCTCTCTCTCTCTCTCTCTCTCTCTCTCTCTCTCTCTCTCTCTCTCTCTCTTTCTTTCTTTCTTTCTATGTCTTTCTTGTTGTCGTCAGCTGCTTCATTTTCGTTCTCGACTTTTTGGGTTCTCTCTGATGCTCCATTCCTTTCCCCTGCGTTTTTATTTTTGTGAACTCGGTTTGTTTTTCTTCAGTTGCTATCCAAACTTACGTTCTTCATATACGTCCGTCTGTTTTACATTACTGGCTGTAGAAGCTCACAGGTAACATACGGAAAAGGCGGTGTACTTTATACAATTGTGCACCGATGCCCTCGACAATATATTTATACATGCATACACATCGCCAGTTGTTTGTTCTTGTCTTTTTTTTTTCTATGTTTCTGTGTTTCTTGAATAGGGTATGGGTTACTTCGAATTTGCGTCGTGCCTATAAAACTACGTCCTGTGCGCACACGGCAGGTTTTTTTTTTCTCTCTAGTTCTTTCTAGTTCTTTTTCTTTAAAGCGTGCTTTTGCGTGAAGTGTGCCTTCCGTCCTTATCTCCAATGACCTTCAATCGTAGTCCCTTTCCTCTTCCTTTACGTACAGATTTCTTTTATGTTGCTGAAAGTGTCGTAGCGCCTTCAGCGAGTTTGAAGAACTTCCAAGCATCTTACACACTTCACACAGAGCTACTGTAACATGAAACTTTATACAAACGGCACTTCTCGTGCTTCTATCGCTAAACAACATGGCGCGCATGAGGAAGTCAGAAGCTTCAATTCTGGACCTGTGGCGCCCAGTCATCGAAGAGTCGCACCTCCAAGAAAACGGCGTCGTGTTGTGGTTGTGCTACTTCTTGTTGCGGTGGTAGCACTCTTGTTTTACGCTACTTCACCAGTAGTACCGGAATCAGCGACTTCTATCTTCTCCACGTCTCGCTGTCGGATCTCATCAGAGTCCCTCTTTGGTTTACCCATTGAACAACTGGCGGCGAACATCCGGCGCTCCTATGAGCGTTTCAACTCGGTCGAGGTGGACCAGGCGCTGCGACGCGAGCGGGGGCCGCCCTCGTACGTGTACGGCGGACCGTTGGTGGAGCAGCACCCGGAGGACAACATACGCACCGTCAAGGCCAAGTTCTTTGCGTGGTGCTCAGAGATAAACGACTACACACGTCTCTCCGCACTGACTGCGGCGCTCTCAGGGTTCCGCGTGGAGTGTATTGGCACCGGATGGAAGCACTTCTCGTTCGTGACATACTTTGGTCCAACGATGGGTTACCTGCTTGCAAACAAGAACCGGTCGTACTTTGTGAGTGCGCTGGACCACCTGAACGATGAAGATGTGGTGATATTTGCGGACACCGACCTGCTCTACTCAGGCGATGCCGATGTGTATAATGTTGTCCGCACCTTTGCAAGCGTGACGGCGCACAGCGCGGCCGAGCAGCAGCGCATGACGACGCGCGACCCACGGGAATCAGCAGGCAGCGTGCGGTGGACACGGTACGCGCGGGACGTTCGCACGGGCTCTGCTCTGGCGCCTTTTATCGTCAACGGGGAGAACAACTGTTATCTTTTTGGCCTCAACTACTACTGCGACGATTATTTCGCTGAAATTTTTGCCCTGCAAAGTGCGTTTTTAAAGCAACAAGAATATTACCGAGAACGCCGCCGGAATGGTGATGTGGATAACGGCCAAGAGAGGGGTGCTCACGCCACCACCTCGGATGATTTGTCACCCATGTTCCGAATAAATTCTGGCTTTTTTCTGGCTCGTGTGTGGGCCCTACGGCGCGTTCTTCTCGCTGCTCAAAACCTAGTGCTTACGTTACCCAACTGTCTCGAAGGCGAATGCGCGTATCCTATACCCGGAAGCCCGAAGCACAAGGCTGGAGCGCACCGGAAGGACACCAATGATCAAGCACTTATTGGTCTCCTGTACCTGCGGAGCCGTCTTCAGGAATACAAACCTGGAGGCCCTCTTGCTGTTGAGTATGGGAGTAAAGATGGGAGGACTGCTGGAACGGCGGCTGAGGTGTTGACGGAAGCGCAGCACGAACTTCTTCAGAAGGTGGCTGCTGGGTACGACCCACTTTTTGACTCCTCGTTTATTCCTTCAGGGGCCTCTGATTCAGACGGAGCATCGCTGCGCCTGCCTGACGGCATGATGATGGTTGACAGTCATAATATTTTTTCTCAAATTATTATACAGCCAACTACATGGCACAGATCGTCGGACATGTACCTCTCCAACGCGACATACCCAGAAGAGGCGCACCACCTACCAGCGTATTACCGCTCTCTCCGTCCCTACGATGACGCGATGGCTCGACACTTCGAACAACGCCGACAGTATACGGAACAACACGGTAAGGCGGCGGACGGAATCACCAACGGTCAACAGTCACTGCGTCTGACTCGTTCTCCATTGGGTAATCTTCTGAACGAGCACGTCTGGATACTGAATCCAAAAAAACATACCTTTGCTTGCCGTGCTGACGAGGTTGAAGCAAACGGAACGTGTTCTAGCCTCTCCTTTCTCCGTGCCGCGTCGCTAATCACGAGTGATTCACCCATTACTTTTCCTCCCCGAAATGATCTCATAGCCACACGCCCCTTATCGTTACACTTTCCTGGAGGTGCTAAAATGCACTTACTGCCCCACTACCTCTATCTTCTTCCTCAGCTGTACCCCCTGCTGCACCCTCTCGTGAACCACACGCGCGCCGCCTGCGAGCTGGCGCGGCTGACGGAGCTGCTACCGCCGGTGCGTGTGTGGCGGCTGGTGGGCGAGTGCGGCGACGTGGACGCGTACCGCGGCGGGGAGGGCACCGGGCGGGCGGTGACGGAAGAGCTGATATGGCGGTCGACGCGTGAGCTGGGGTGCCTGCCGGCGGCGGCGCCCGATCTGGTGCCGCTGGGCGACTCGGGGAAGGACGCCGAGCTTCGCTGGGCGGCACACGGGCGTAGGTGACTTGAGAACAGCTCACGGAATGATCACGAAGGCTTCGTTAGGAACAAGATCTTTCTAGCTGGTACCACCTACGTGTGGTCTCCGAGAGTATTTATACTCGACTGAGATGATGAGCGCGAGTCACTGATATAGACTGCTGCGGGTTGACCACACGGAAACACTGATGAGTGAAGAAACTGACCACCTTAATCATTAGACGCATTTGATAGGGAAGACACTTTCGTTCGCGTGTAACGATATGATATGATATGATATGATTTCTTTTTTTTTTTTTTTAATTCTTTTAGCTCTTCTCCTCTGCGCTAGTCTGTTCATTGCTTAAACAACCGAAAACCATTGCACAAGCTTCACCTTTTTCCATCCCTCCACTGTGCTTCCCTAATCTCTACTGCGTTTCAGAGTTACTAGATATCATGATATCACTCTTGACTTTTTTGTTTCTGTTCAACGAATCCCAATGGGCAATCAAACTGACAATCATACTCATCACTCTTTGACTTCGCTTGACTTTGACCGTCTCCCTTATTCCTCTTTCTCTCACCCTATCTTTCCAAATCCTCGCCAATACATTAAATTCATGAATCCTGCTGTTCTTTACAGCCGTGGGCAAAGGCAAACGCTTATCAGCAATCAAAAGAAAAAAAAGCAAGAGAGATAAGAACACAATAAGAACATAAATCTTGTTAAACATCGTCATATCATATGAACTCTCACGTCCCTCTGTCTGGTATTTCTTCCGAACTAAGTTTTTTTTTTCTTGCTTAACTTTTTATTTTAAAACGCGCGGATGGAACACGATGCTAAATTGACGCATCACATGGACAGAAATATGCGCAGGTTTAACAGAGAAGACATCAGAGCTCTTCCCAGTGAGCATGTGCCGCGTGGCGGCAACACTAAGAGAGTAAAACGGACCCGTCGCGTTCTGCTGCTCTTCCTCTTTCTGATGTCCAGTATAACGATCGGGCTTTTTGTGAGAAACGATAGAACAGCTAGTGCGGCGACCGCTCGCCACATCGTCATCATCACTGGGTTCCCCGCTGAGGACTTTCGTCGAGCAAAGTTTTCGTCTCAGACCACCGCACGGCTCTTACCACAACCACTCCTCAAGACCGATGGCAGCACTTCATTCAGCGACCTCGACACCACTGCTCAGGACTCCCTGTTTGGCGTGCCGCTAAATCAGCTGGCTTCGAATATCAGGCGCTCGTCGGAACGGTTCAATACCATTGAATTGGACCAAGTGCTTCGGCGCGAGCGCGGACCGCCTTCATATGTGTACAGCGAGGGACGGCATGATGCGGCGGAGCATCCAGAGGACAAGCTGAAAACCGTCAAGGTCAAATGTTTCGTATACTGTTCAAAATTAGACGACCTTACGCGACTCTCGGCCCTGACGGCCGCGCTCACAGGCATCCGACTTGAATGCATCACGTACGACTGGAAGCGCTTTTCCTTCATCAATCGCTTTGCTCCCATCGTCGGCTACCTCCTTGCAAGCGAGAACCACACTTATTTTGATAGCCCTCTTGACAAGCTACACGATGGAGATGTGGTGACGCTCGCGGACTCCGATGTGCTGTATTCCGGAGACGCGGACGTCCTCACCACGCTCCGCGCCTTCGCGAGCGTGACAGCGCATAGCGCGGCCGAGCACCAGCGCATGACGACGCGCGACCCGCGGGAACTGGCGCACAGCGTGCGGTGGACACGGTACGCGCGGGACGTTCGCACAGGCAGCGCTCTTGCCCCGCTCGTAGTTCAAGGAGAAACTTATTGTTGGCTGCAGGGACTTGGAAACTCCGACCCCTGCGAGAATCACTTCAGAAATATCTTTGGCCTGCACCAGTCGTTTTTGAAACAACAGCGGTACTACCGCGAGGCGCGTGAGACTGCTACTGGCGGCGCGCGACGCAGCGTAGGTCAGAACGACACGTATGCGGAGGGCAGGCACGCCGTAGCGTCCAATGGTCATTCGAGGGTGTTCAAACTTGGTGGCGGCTTCATCATGGCCCGTGTGTGGGCACTGCGACGGACTCTGCTTGCCGCTCAAAACCTTGCCCACACGCTCCCCAACTGCCGTGAAGGGGAGTGTCGCTACCCTATCCCGGAGAGCCCCAGGCACAAAGTCGGCGCGCACCGCACAGACGCCAACGACCAGGGATACCTCGGCATACTCTACCTTCTCAACCGGCTGCATGAGTACCAGACCGGCGGCCCCCTTGCGGTACAGTACGAGGAAATGGGTGGTGGGGCTACGACGTCGGCTTCTTCCGTCCTGACAACGACTGAACGGCGACAGGCGCGTCGGTCGAATACAGTGTACGATCTGCTGGGCTACACTTCGCACATCCCGTCGGGCGCCCCGGACACCGACGGCGCCTCACTTCGACTGCCACATGCCTTGATGATGGTGGACTCGCACAACGTCTTTGCCCAGGTCATTCACAATTTAAATGCGTGGGATACGGGACATGACGTCTACCGTTTCAACGCCTCCTGGATTCCCGGTGCACACCGCATTGCTCTGCATCGCGACGCACTGCGCCCGTACGACACTGAAATGGCGCTGCGGTTTGAGGAGCGCCGACGACGCGCAATGCACAGTTCATCTTCTCCGTCGTCCGCAGTCAAGCTCGATCAACCCCTGCCGCCGCTCGCCCGCTCCCCACTCGGTAACCTTCTTCACGAAAACGTTTTTGTGCTGAATTCTCAAGCACATTCCTATTCGTGTCGCGCGGATGAAGCGGAGGTGTACGGGACGTGCTCCAGCCTCTCCTTTCTCCGTGAGTCGGCACTTGTTCGTGCGGACTCGGCCGTGAGGTTCCCTGCGCAGAGTGAGCGTGTTCTCACACGTCCGTTTGTGTGGCATCTGCCAGGGAGTGACAAGCTGGCTGTCCTGTCTCACTACCTCTATCTTCTTCCTCAGATGTACCCCCTGCTGCACCCGCTCGTGAACCACACGCGCGCCGCCTGCGAGCTGGCGCGGCTGACGGAGCTGCTACCACCGGTGCGTGTGTGGCGGCTGGTGGGCGAGTGCGGCGACGTGGACGCGTACCGCGGTGGGGAGGGCACCGGGCGGGCGGTGACGGAGGAGCTGATATGGCGGTCGACGCGCGAACTGGGGTGCCTGCCGGCGGCGAAGCCTGATCTTGTATCTCTTGCCGACTCGGGGAAGGAGGCCGAGCTGCTGTGGGCGGCGCGTGGGCGAGTTAAACCAGGAGAGCGACGCTGAACAAGTACGATGCAAACTCCATTCCGTGCTGCAGAGGTACTGATTGCGACGGGTTGCTCGGCAGCCAATCAAGTTACTTAGAAGCATCTCCTACACACTGGCTAGTGTACCTGGGTACCTAGCAAAAATCTTATTAAACGTGTACTCATTTATTGTTTATACGCATCTTTCACTACACAATGCATTCCTCACTTCTTGTTTTTTTTTTTTCACAAACGAACTCCTGACACCAGAGTGGGAACAACCAACAGTGCATTTGTAGCACCTGCAAAGAAAAAAAACCGAAGGAGAAGAAAAGAAAAGAAAAGAAAAAAAAAGCGTGTCCCTCTTTTTCAATAACGAGCTTGTTCACGGCGAACGTAGCGTAAACCTACGCATCCAACAATAATATATTCCGTTCATATTTTTCTTATAGTTTTGCTTATATTTTTTTCTTATATTTTTCATATATTTTTGCTTATATTTTTCATTATATTTTTTCTCATATTTTTATTTATTTTTCTTATATTGTTCGCCACATCTAATTTGTATTGCTTTATGCGCCATGGCGCTGTGCTACAATTTCTAATGCCAAGCTTTATTCTTTCACCATATTACAGTATCCCATCATATCAATACGATATTCTTGCGCTACAACAATGTCTCCATGTACACCTGTATGTGTCTGCAATTTTGCGTCAACGTCTGTTTTTTTTTTTTTATACTTTTGCTAAGACACAAACGTAGTGGGCGAAAATGCGCCAGAATTGAAATTGGATGGCGCCTTGCACGGATACTTCATTGTTTTCGCAGTCGATATTCGTTATGCACAGAGTGCTACTGACAGTGATCGTTTACCTTCCAACGACGCAAATGCCACGGCGTCGTGGTTGATAAGACTCAATCACCCTAGCTCTTCCCATTTTCTCTGCTCTAGTGATTCTCTTTCATCAGCGTAAAAGTTCGTGAATGCCATCTTGCTGCAGCTCATACAACGTCACCACACCAGCAACGACCAAGTTCGGACAACGACAGACATGCTTTGTTCGGCGAGTTCCACGGCTATTTCGGCTCTGCTAATGTACCCGCGAAGAGGCGCGTTACGGTGGAGCGCATCCTCCGAGAAATTGCTTTTCAGCCCCCCTGACTGGTCACCTTTACGAACGATGCGAAAGACAAGGCCATACGGACCGAGACGATAATGTTGAAGCGCACTCGCATACTGCAATAGCGCCTCTCTCTCTCTCTTTTGTCGTGAGCTGGAATTGTACTGATGACAACTCTTCCCAAACCCCAACAAATATTTATAGGCTAGTAGTTGCTCGTGCAGTCGTATCGCAATCTGCCAGCTCAGGTTCGACTCCGGCTGCCGCGCATGTTTAGCCTTCAAAAGGTGAATCTACTATTGAGAGGCCCCGACCGACCTGTGAGCGGGTCGTAACCTTCTGACCTAGTTGAGACCCGCGCTGCGGCAGCAGTCAAGCTAGGATCTGCAAGGCGTCGTTGTCTAGCCGCGAACCGCCGAGTCCGCGCTGAGGCGCGTTGTGTAGCATATTAGCGTAGCCACGCCAGTGCGCGAGCACACTTGCGCAGGCCGAAATAGACAACACTGTCCAGTGAAAACCCCAGTGCACGTTCTTCTCCTCACGTACAGAAACTGTTCTCAGTCGCTCTACCAAAGGCCCGCTGATAAGAACTACGCGAAAACAGTGACTAAGCGAAATGGGGAAAGGACAGGCACAACACGGGGTTCGGGAAGGCGGGGCCTTGCATTCTCGTCAGTACCTTTCGACAGCGTGTTTTTTCCATTTGAATTATACCAAATACATGGAAATAGCACAGTCAGTTAATGCCATTGGCGATGGTGCTGAGCAGAAATGAAGAAATTCTTTACTATGGAGTTTTCCGACGGTACAAAGAACCGCGAATGCCCAGCACCACATGTCCCGTTTCTTTGCTTGTTTCCTCGCATGGCCGTTCGAGATTGACATCGCAGACATACAGACTTTTTCAATCCTTTACTTTTCCGTTGCTTATCCTACCCATATACAGCCTTTGTTTTTGCGGTTAACGTCACCCCCATCCAACGCTCACAGAAATGCTAACTTTCCTTGCCACTCCCCTCCCCATCACACACTCTTCTCTCTTCAGGAATTATCATCTCTTAGCAATTCGTAGCCTTTCTTCTTTCTGACCCTGTCTTTATTACCACTATCCTGCTCGCGTAGTTCCCCTTTCCCCTTTCTCTCACAATGGACGCTGACAACGGTAGCAAGGGCGCGGAAGCGAACACCTTTTTTCAGCAGACGAGCGACACCACGACGCAGCCGCAGGCGGGCTTTGAACCGGTCGTCATCGACGTCGGCGCGCTGCCGGACGAGGGCGGGGCGCGAGAGGCGCCGGCGGCGCAGGACGACTGCACATACCGCGGCGTGTACCTCATCGCGGCATTCTTCCACATCGCCTTCAAGCTCGGTGCCGTGCTGACCTTCCAGCTGGGCTCGCTGGTGGTGGACAACTACGTGGTGGTCTCCGTCATCACGATCCTCTTCGCTGTGGCGGACTTCTGGACGACGAAGCACATCACCGGCCCGCTGCTGGTGGCGCTGCGGTGGTGGACCGAGGCGAAGGAGGACGGCTCCACGCGCTGGGTCTTCGAGAGCGCCCCAGAGAACGACAACCGCGTCAACGCCCATGACAACTGGTTCTTCTGGCTCCCGCTCGGTGCGTACACGATGGCCTGGGTTGACTTCTGGCAGCTCAACTTCTTCAAGTTGAAGTGGAACCTGGTCGCCGTCTTCGGCTTCGAGCTGGCCATTGTGAACCTCATAGCGTACATCAAGTGCCGCCACGACGCCCGCGCAGGCGTCTCGCAGCTCGTCAGCTCAAAGGCCATGCAGAACCCTCATCTCGTCACCCAGGTCGCCTCCAATTTCTTCGGTGCCTTCGGCTCCTCCTCCAAGTAGGCGGCACCTGCGCGTCTTCGGTCTCTCTCATGCCGCGCTCTGCTTCAACACGTTTGACAATGGAAATTAACGGACGAACTCCACAGAAGCGAGCAACCAATTTTGAATTGATACGGATGTCTATCAAAGAGAAGAAACGGAGTCCATCACATCGTATTGACATCCTTTTTTTTTCTTTTTTGCTTCCCCTTTTCTCCTGGCCAGACCATTCTTTGCTCTTCGTGCAGGGTACGATAGCATAGTCAAATCAAGGGCAAGAGAAGTTTCCACCAGTGACATTATCGTTGAATGTCGTCGTCATTATTAGCAGAGCTCTCCCCAGTCTCTCTCTCTCTCTCTCTCTCTCTCTCTCTCTCTCTCTTTCAATGGGTCATTACTCTATCTGATTTGCAATCTTCCGCTTGCATCGCTGTTTCCTAAACGTACCTTTTTCTTTTTTGATCTTTCCCCTATATTTCTCTCAACATGTGTGAAACGTGTACTTTTTGCTTTCTTGTTCATACAAACACAGTCTATTCTTTAAAAAAAAAGCTATGTAATCTTTGGTTGAGGACACACCCGATGCGCGAAGCATTGTTTTATTATATGCCTCTTGAATACAACGACTTATTGGTTAATGAATGAAAATTGACGAGAAGGAGGAGGTGGTGGAAAGCGGGTTTTGACTTGGCGATTAAATGTTTTGACGTGTCCTAGCTATGATCACATCTCTTTCTTCTACAGATTCGCACGCTTGCTCGAACTGGAATACTTTCCCCAAATCGAAGCACCACCACTGCCACTGACAACCTCTCTCCCCCCCCCCCCCAGCCCCACGAAAGGTTGTTACTCCGTCAGTATGATCTTACGTGAGACGGACGCAGTCACCCCCACCCCCAACCCTTACTGTTTCCTATTCGGTCGTGTTGCCTGTTTCGCCGCGCCGCCCACCGCTCCTACCTCGGCGGCAGCGCCTCCTCGCGGCCGGTGGACCAGCTGTACTTTGGCACGGGTGTCTCCAGCATCGAGCAGCGCCGCCGCGACGCGCTCGTGTGCTGCCACCAGGACGCGGAAGACACGTACGAGAGCGGCTCTCCCGCCCTCGGCGCGCCGGTGGGGTCCATCGCAGAGCTCGCAGCTGCCGCAAGCGGGAGCGTCCGGGACGCCGACGACCTCGAGCTGGAGGAACGTCTGTACATGGAGCACGGGCTGCGCGACAAGGAGCGCCACGACGTCACCGCCCTACAGCGCCGCGCCCGCAACCCCTTTTCCAGCTACGGCCGCGACCGGCAGAAGGCGCAGCGCGAGGGCACCTCCTACGGCGCGACGCAGCTGCCACCCAAGACCCCCGCTCAGTCGCCCACTACCGGATATCAGTTGGACAGCCAATATGCGTCAGTCGTTCATATGCTCCTTTGACTTCAGAGAATGTGGCCAGTTGTCGGAGGAGGCCACAGCGACTCTCCCGAGTTTGGTTAAAATTTGTTGGTGAATGGCAGGCGCATTAAAGCATGCTCCAACTTTTGGATGCGGGTGCTATACATCGGCTGCTTTTTGCCTCTTCTTTTCCTTTCCGTTCTTCTCGTTTCTTTTCTTCCTTTTTTTTTTTGTTATTAATATTTTTCTCCATTGCGATCCTCTATGCGTTGTACGTCACTACTTCATTTACTGTAGTGTTTCGCATATCGTATGTTTCTTTGAGCAGAAGCCTGCTTTTCAGTTTCTCCGCTATCTTCATTTTTTAAAGCATTTTTTTGTATTCATAATTTTCACTGCATGATTTCGTTGTTGCCTTAATTGCATGTATTCAGGAAAAGGAAGTGTTTCCCTTGCATTACTTCTTTATAGTGCAGTTCTAGTTTCTCATTCTTGTTTTAATCACTTCATGATTGCGTTTCATGAAAATGCTCTTCTATTGATGCTTTTCAACTTAAAAAGAATAGAACTCTAGAGTTATGCAATGGTGGAGCTAATATGGATTCTACCTGCTACTAGTGCGTAATGAGTAGCTTCCAGGTACTATTCTTTCCGCCTTGATAATACTATGTCTTTTTCTACTCTCCAGCTCATCGTCTCCTACTTTCCTTCAAATCTCAGTATTTATTAGGCACACTTTCAACCATTCAAACGAGATAGTTGTATCGTCTTGTTTCATTCATCCAGTTTGCTAAAGCCGTCAAATAATTTACGTCACCACTTCGTTTATTGTCCTAGTCTCTTTTCTCTCTCTCTCTCTCTCTCTCTCTCTCTCTCACCCGTATATTACCTAATAAGCATTATAGTATTTCTCCTTCCTTGAACTCTGCAACTCCCTTTTGTATTCGCACTCTTTTCACTCCTTTCCCTCCACCTCTCTTTCATTCTGTGTTTTTGACGGCGGTTGCTTTTCTTCTACATTCATTTTTTTATTTGTTACGATATATAAAAGGAGAAAAACAAGCAGCTTCGCATAAAGCATTCACTAACTGTAAAGCAGTTCCTTTTCAAACAACTAACTGTAGCACCAACGGGTTCTCTGTCGTTGTTGACGCCGCATCTTCCTCACTTTCCCCTCTTCCAAGGAATTACTTGCCGTGCCATGCACTGTTCTTCCCCTGCACGCAGGCTGCTCCAGGTGGCGATCCTTGGACTCACTCTCCTACTCGTATTTATGACGACGCTCGCGGACACGGCGCTGGAATTGGTAAAGCCTCCTGATGAGGAGTGGTTTTTCTTTGGAGCGATGCAGGCACGTTGCCACATGAAAGGATGGCGGCTGATGGTGCCAGACAGTCAGAGCAAGTACAACGAGGTGGTAAGTGCCGCTAATGGCAAAGTTGTTTTCATAGGACTCAATTATTTTTTTGAAAGAGCTGAAGACTCAGGCATTGGCGAAAGTAGATATCTCAACCACGCCAACGTTAGTCTTCAGCAGCCGTTCGGGGGCCTAGTGGGCACTGGTGGCTTCTTTGACGAGCATCCATTCGTTAAAGGAACAGCGTGGAGTGTGCTCTCTTATTCCATTGTTGGAACCCGTGAGAAGTTCGCTCTTCGCGGCGCGACGTTTGAACTTAACACCATGTTCGGCGTGGAGGGTGGTCTGCTAGGAGGTCACAGCGGCGCCGCTGGTGGTAACTACTATGTTGCTTGTGAAAATGAGGGCACTGGAGCGCCAGATCTCGGCCTACAGATCTTCACTCCCACCGCCTCTGCATTCTGCACGACGGAGCACGCCACTCTCGTCGATCTCATCTGCGGCTCCCGAAATATGCGCATTGCGCGACCGGACACTGGCCTCAAAGACCTCTCCGTCCTCAGCGCCATCTTGCAGCGCCACGATACCATCGACCCGACGAACTCTGCCCTCCCCGACTTTTACCTCATCGGCGCCTCGTGGCGGCCGTCCGACCAGACGTGGCGGTACCACGACGCGAATGAACTTCCCAACGGCCAAGCGTTTGGTAAAGGTTTTGCTCGAAGTGCTGGATACTTGAACGAAGGAGTAGACGACATTCCAGGAGTATATAATGGCTGGGCTCGCCAGCACTTTACAAGAATTATTGCCCCGTACACGGCGTTTCCCGATGGTTTTCGTGTCAGCGTCCTCATCCATGATCAAGTACCAAGCGTATCTTTTTCTGGTGGATGGATCAATTTACCGCTCTCCAGCTGCCCTTCTCGTCCACTCAATATTATCTGCGAAAAACTCCCCAACGGAGAGTCCTTGTTACGGTATGGATTTTTTTTTGTCTCCAACCTACCTAGTGCCGGTGGTAGTAGCCTGTTCACTCAATGCCGAGCAACGAAGCGTGCGTCGAGACCTGCCATCATTGGCTCGAACACCAAGCAAATAGAGCTGGAACGCATGGTTATGTCGACAATTACCGTGGACGGCAACGACGCTGACATTCGAGCAAAGATGAATGTGGATTATATCATTGGCGGCGTCTACGCTGGCCGGAACAATAAGTACCCAATCGGTACTGGAAACGACGAAGGAGATTGGATGTGGTATGCAACGAACAGCAAGATGCAGACTGGCTTCAATAATGCCGGTGGTGCCGTCACCTACACCAAGTGGATTGGAAATCAACCAGCGCTGACCACTGCCACAGGTGCCAACGGCAATTTCATCAACTCGGTATACTTGAGGTACAACATGAACAGCGGGGGGTGGCTCTCTAGCAACGCTGTTCGAGGCATGACACTCGTGTGCGAGAGCGCGGATGCAGTACCCATACAAGAGATACACCTTGTTGCAGCTCCTGACGGTGTCGCACCCGGCGCTCTCTCCCAGCTGTGCTCGCTCAACAGCGCCATCCCTTTTGACCCAACATCGGCAAAACTACAAGAAGATCTCTTTCTTACTGTCGGCAAGTCTGCTGGTTCGAGCGCTGTCATTCTTCTCGGTGGTCACTACTTCTCTAACGTCTATCCACCGAACCGTGAGAACGGCGTGTGGAAGCACTCTAACGGCGCTGTTTTCATGACGGGACTGGCACTGGCGACCGGCGCTTCTACGACAGAGTATCAGAGCTGGGTGCTGGGGACGCAGCCGGCGAACGTGCCGCGCGGCGATCAAGAGGCCGGCCTCGCCCTCGGCTACCGGCAGACCGCCGGAGGGTGGTTTACCGTCGCTGTCGACACGCCCGGCCCCAACTACGTTGCCTGCGTTCCTCCTTCCGGTAGTTCCTCCGAGTCCCCAGCCATGACACTCAGCAAAACACTCCAATTTGTCACCGATTCGGACCGCTTCGCGACGCCCGACACCTACACGTACGCCGACGCGCGGTGCATACTGAATGACCCGACCACGCGCAGCCTTCCTGTAACAAGCGCCACCGTCCAGGCCGCTCTTGAGATGGCCGCCCTCACAAACCCCTCTGTGGTCACCGCCAACTCGCTGGTGCAGCTGCCGGCGGCGTATAGTACCAGCGCTAACGCGTGGCTGTGGCTCGCAGGTGGCTCCGCT
Source organism: Kentomonas sorsogonicus (assembly GCA_030347455.1). NCBI lineage: Eukaryota > Euglenozoa > Kinetoplastea > Trypanosomatida > Trypanosomatidae > Kentomonas > Kentomonas sorsogonicus. The sequence goes on along the minus strand of JAQOSZ010000153.1, from coordinate 13,666 downwards.
TTTACCAACAAGTTCTCTTTGGAAGATGGTGCCACCGCTAACACGGCATCCCAGTACCAGAACTGGGCGGTCGGCTTTCCGCGCAAGTCTGACGGTCGTAACGCCGTGTGGTTCTCGTTAAGCAGCGGCGGATGGGTTAACTCGGAGTCCGTTGCTTCTGGGCCTCGCCTCGTCGTGTGCGAGCCTGGCCATGATTCGTTCGACATGGGTGACTTCGCGCCAGTAACCGTGACTGCACCGGCCGGCGCTGCTGCACTGGCGGACTACCCTGATCAGGCCTCTATTCTTTGCGAGGCCAACACCCCGTCGGGAGTTCCCCACGTTATTACGGACGACAGCGGTTTGCGCCTTTTTGAACTCTACTTTCTGAAAAAGGCGCGAGACGGACAGCTGCCCTCAGCCGTCACGGTGATCGCTACCAACACACGATACAGTGAGGCCGTGGAGGCGAACCTGAATGTGCCGTGGGCAGCCGGCTATCCTAAATCACCCGAAACTGAAGAAATGCTGTTGGCGTACGACCTCACCTTGAAAGGTTTCGTGAACATTCCAGCCAGTACCGCGGAGGTGACGCTCGCGTGTGATGTAAACGGGAAGGATTTTGCCTCGACCATCACCATTGTCCACTCGGACGACTACAGCGGCGCGGGCATTACCGCACCCAAGGACAGCGACGAGACCCTCATCCAGGTCTGCGCGCTCAAGGACCCTGGGCTGGCGCCGGTGGAGGTGGTGTACGACGGGAGGCAGTACGAATTGCTTGTGCTGCAGATGCGTGCCGCCTTGGATGGCAGCGACCCATACACCATCACAGAACCGGTGCTGACTGGCGGCCGCTACGTCGGTGGCATCTGGGCGTGGAACAACGACGCGAACAAGAACTTTGCGACGGGACTCTCTGGGACTGCCATCCGGGACTCCTACACCCACTGGCCTTCCAACTTTCAGAGCAGTGCTGACAACGCCGTCCTCGCCAGCGACGCCACAACGGGCTACTGGAGCAGCGTGGCTGGTGACTCTGCATCGTTTTTCGTAGCCTGCATGCCCGCCAGCCTTGCGTCGACGTACTCGTACGTCGTGACCGCCCCGCCGGGGCTGCCGGCACCCAACTCGCCCCGCAACATGAGCGCTGCTCTCTGCATGATGAACGAGCCGCCTGGCTACCCACTGATCGCGAACGACGAGCTGACGCAGCGCGGCCTTGGGGAGTCTGTGCGCTTCGCGCTGTCGCAGCAGCTCATCACTGCCGACACCAACGTCCTGCTTGTTCGGGCCAGCGTCACTAGTACTGGAGAGACAACATGGGACACTGGCGCTGCTCTCGATGATGTTTATACCAAGTGGGCGCCAGGAAATCCCGATCCTGACCCGAACCTCACCATGCTTGCCTTCAGCACTTCTCTCGGGCAGTGGGTTAACACCGACCCCAGTGTCGCCGGCACGCCCTACTCGCTCGTGTGTGAAACCGGAGCGGGTGACGGCTCGGACGGCAGCTCTTCTCTCTTCAAAATCGGCGTGTTTCTTGTTGCGGTTGACTCCGCGCGTGGCGGTCGCAGCAGTGCCGCTGTCCGTGCCGACAGCGACGTCGCCGCCGGCTGGGCTGCCTGCGCCGCCCACAACGGCGCCCCAGTGCAGGTGCTGAACGCCACCGTCGACCTGGAGGTGCAATCCATCGTGATCAAGGAGCTACTCAACACTAGCAGCACGCTAGTCTCCGACGCCAGTACACCAGTGCTTCTAGGCGCCTACAGGGACAGCGCCAGCGGTGAGTGGGGCTGGGTGGACCCGATGCAGCTGACTGACAAGCTTACGCCCTTCAATTACACCAACTGGGTGAGCGAACCTGCGGAAGGCCAGAACTACTCCTCGTTTATTCTTTCTGACGGACAGTGGTTCAGCCACAATGGAGCGGTAACTCCCACTGTCGCCGCCTGTGTTCCATACAACTATGGGTTGATAGTCTCCCCGAAGCCTCCTGCTAATGGCGGCGGTGGCGGAACTGGCGGCGGCGGCGAGGGTGGTGGAACAGGTACAGGTGGTGGCGAAAACGGCGGTGGCGGCGAGGGTGGTGGTACTGGTACGGGTGGCGGCGAGGGCGGTGGTACGGGCACGGGTGGCGGCGGTAATGACCCCGAGACTGGTACAGACTGGAACGATCCGTTCGTTGTGTGCAACCTTACGGGTGGAGTGCCGCTGCGTGTGTGGAATGAGAACGTGCAAAATGTTCTAGAGTCAAGCGCCACATCCCCTGACATGCCCGACGTCGTTCTTCTTGGAGGCGAGTTTGCCGGCGACACGTTCAGCGGCGCGTGGCAGTGGATGGTGAAGGCGAGCGAAACCGGACACGGCCCCGCCTTCACACAGAACTACGCGCTTGACAGCGACCCTGCCGCGGTGCCCATTGACGGCGCCTACGCCAAGTGGACTCCCGGCTACCCCAAACTGAGCGGCGCTGGCGAAACAGCGCCTTCGTCAACTATTCTCGCCTACAGTAAGAGTGCGGGCGGGTGGATCAACGTCAACCCTGTCGATGGACCGTACCAAGTGATCTGCACAACGACGCAGGGTGCGGATGACGGCTACATCGCGTATCCTCCGCAGAACGAGAAGAAGAGCAAGGGTTTTCCCTGGTGGGTCATTCTCATAATTGTTCTTGCAGTTCTTGTGTTGCTGGCAGTCCTGATTATTGTGCTGTGCTGCTGCTGCTGCAAGGAGAAGAACAAAGATGAGCACGCTTGGTTCGAAACGAATGACAAATTGCCCGAAGGGCCCGACAAGGATATTTACTATCCGCCGCGCGACAGCGAAGTGCCCTTCGCCAACCCGCTCAACCCGTATGTCCCCGCCGACGAGTTCGCCCCTGAGAAGGTGCGGGAGAAGAAGCGCACCCGCCAGAAACGCTCCAAGTCGCGCCACGGAGGTAATGAAATCATCGACGTCAACACCGATTTCATGGACCAGAACACTGAAATACGCGAGGACGGGGATCCGGACATGTTCTCAGCGGCCGGCGACAGCTTCCGACGTCACAGTGTGGAGCAGTTGTAAGTTCTGCCTCATCATTGAAGGGTGTCATTTCGCGTACGTTGGAAGTACTGAGCGCGGCGCACATACACCAAAAACAAAAAGAGGTGCTTCGAACTGAGCAACTTCACTGCCGAACGTCATGTCACACACTCATCTGGCTGAATAATCGATTGCAGCAAACCATCCTCAGTGATCCAACAGGATGTGGTGAAGGTAATTCCGACAATCAAAGCAAACATAAAAAGAGCAATACTACCGCCAGCACAGGAAGCAGAAAAAGGTGCATCATACACATTATTTACCTCATGAAAAATATCACTGTTATGCCAGTGCTGCTTCTAAATCTTCTTCTTCTGTCACGTAAAGCCTTTTTTTTTCAACACTCACTATTGTTCCTTTTAAATTATCATTTCCCCTATTTTTGTTCCTCCCTTCTTCCTCCTACTTCTAATTTGTATCTATCATTTCTACTCTTGGCCTCTCTTTTGTCTTCTTTTTCATGCCATTTTTCTCTCCTTCTTTTTTTTTTCCCTCAGCTGCGACGTCTTTCCCACATATTACATGCCTGCAGACAATCACAAGAATGACATATTAAAGCACATGCACTCGAAAGGCAAAAGTGATGCTAATAGAGTGCAGTACAATCAAACACTGAGAACTTGAAACTATTAAAACATTGTATAATAGACCCCATTCAGTCACACATACAAGCTCTCTTTCATAGTTTCCTTTTTTATCGTATTCACTCTCACTTCACGCTGTCTAACAACCAATATTCCCATATTTTCATGTCGTCACGTTTAGCTTTTTTTTCTTTCTCTATCCTCTCTCCACATACGTGTATATGAAACTTTCAACTCTCATTCTCGCTCGTCTTACGCTCACCCCTCTGCTTTTCCTTGAATACACGTTGTACTCTCTACTTTTTCTTTCTGTTACCCTTCTTCTTTTTGTTATCATGCCATCCTACAACTCCGTAGCCTTTTTATTCTGTTCATTCTGTTTATTCTGTTTATTCTTTTTTTTCCCGACTCTTCGTTTCTTCTTCATTCCTTTCCCTTCCCCAATTCCAACACTTGGTCATCTGTTGCCAAAGCATCATTTTAGCAGTAAGTAATAAGAGGGCAGAGCTTCGCTTTTTCTTTCCGAGCTTTAAAACGTTTGTTGAAAAGCTGCTTCCACTGTTTTCCGGTCATTTTATTGGTAGATGTTTATGACTGAAGCCTTTCTGCATTCAATACATATGTACATGATTTTGAACTTATTTTAGATTGATTGAACTACCTTGGAATGGAGCGCCTATGCCCGCGTATAAACAAGTGACCTCCAAAGAATCTTTGCTACATTAAATATATATATATATATATATATATATATATTCTTTGATTTTCTTTCTTACCTTTCTTTTTTTCACACGTAGCACTCTGCTTTAATTGGATACTTTTCCACGGAAAAAAGAAGGGTGGCATTTCTATCCGAAAGAATGGAAACTACAAACATGGAAAAAATGGAAAATAATTTGAGAAGTAATGTGTGGTAAAGAAACTACTTTTTTTTTTGTGTAATCAGTGCCTGTTTATTTGACACATTATTTTTCTATTTTTCAAGACAGAAGAGATGACTTGAATCCACCTAAGCATTAAATTTGTGCTCACACAGAGTAAACTTTCTTCAATTTGCCAACATCACAAGTGCTAACATGGAACTCACGTTGATGAGCACGGTGTGGCGTTATTTTCATTGTGTATCTATGAGCGCTCCGTAGCAAAACACTCACACAAATCGTCACTGCACAATATGTCGTTGGCGCTCCGATGCGTTGACGTGACGAAGCATGCTGCTCACACATGAGCAAATGAATGGGAAAAATGGCTCGAGTTGTGTGTTCAGCAACTGAGTTGCTGGTCCTTAGTCCACTTACTATTCATCTACTTCATTCATTTCACCATGGCAGCTAACAATATTCCAAAGGGCGACTCCTTAGGTCTCCGAACAATTCTTGCTATGATTTAGGATCTAAGTATCATAACAAAGTGAGCGATTAGGCTCTTGTTATCCTAAAACTGATTGGTGATTCCTTCACAGCTTTATTTAGAGGAAGTAAGTACTGAAAAACCCTCTCGATTCACCAAGGTCAGAGATCCGCTAATAGACTCATTGCGACTTTTGAACGCCGCCTGTAGTTGTGACTGCGACATTTTCAACAATGACAGAGATTGAAAGAGAAGGTGTGGCGTATTTTCCTACACTGGTCTGTATGCCATCGACATTTCATTATTACTCACTGTGGCTTGCGCAGTCTCTAGGCACTATTTTGACAGGTGGTGCTTTGTTTCCTGACAGGGAGGAACGAGTCTGTGGAGCGCTGTTGGATGGCGTGGGGGCTGCGGTAGACTGACCGTTAGCTGTCTCATTTCTCTCGGAAGGACGAGCAGCTCTACTACACTTAATGCTCCCATAAGGGAAAGTCACCACATTGAAGTGATGAAATTATAATAAAACTAACAAAACAAGACAGTAAACGCCGCACTCCCCGTCGAACCCCTCTTTTCGTTTCGTACTAAACAGTTGAGTGTATTGATTATCTTTTTCCAACTGGCAATATGTCTATGGTATGCCGTCCCTACGAACATAGTCGATCACTAATTAGATGAGTCCAGACACAAGTCGCAGATGTAATGCAATATACAGCAGTCAGGGGTCCTGTAACTCGTTTTCAACGTTTGGATCACGGTGATTCGCTGCTTTTGGGAAAGGTTATGGCAGCATGGCGACTCGCTGTGTAGTGGTATTGTCGGAGGCTAGTCATTTGTTTGTAGAACGCCGCATTTAGCGTTACTACCGCAAGGTTAATTGCATGTCACTGGCGAAGTAACTGAGGGCCCTAAAAGGTCATATGATCTACGTAACATAACTCTCTGCTATCCATCCTCGCCTATCTCCTCCCCTGATCCTCTCCATGATAAGTAATAAACCCTAAATAATATAATAATCGCCATATCTAAGTTAACAGTAACCTAATTTTTTGCCAGTTTTTCCGAAACGAGTCTTCAAACGTCGACTACTTCACTTCCACTATGTCGGCGACTTTCAAGCACTTCCAGGCCGTGGTGGCTTTTCTCGACAAGGAGCGTGCTGCCGAAAGGCTGGAGGAGGCAGACTACAAGGCGAAGCGCGCGCAGGCCATTGAGAAAATGCTCGAGGCGCCCCCCGCTACGTCCGTCAGCAAGGACAGCGTGGGTGACCTCCTGCACCAAGACCGCGCCGAAAAGCTGTTCCCGCACAAGGTCACCGAGAACCAGCAGAAGGTGATGCGGGACGACATGGTCGCCTCCTACGGGAGGAGTGATGAAGACCACACTGCGGCCTTTGACAAGCTTCACGAGTCCTATTTGGATCTCGCGAAGAATAACCAACTGTCGCCACTGCAGGTCGCTGTAATTACGCAGCTCCTGTACACGCGGATGAGGGGGGAGAATGAAAGCGGGCCGTACGAATATCTCGACTACCAACGCGCCGTGTACAACCTAGCGTACATGATGCTGCAGTCGACGACCTGCGCTGACTTTTATGAAATGCACAACTGGATGCTGTTTAGTCAGTTCGAGGCGGTCGACCAGAACCGGTACGGCCCCGCAATGCTCACTTTGCAACGCCCCCTCTTCTCCCCCCGCCATCACATGGCCCTTAATCGGCGTGTGTTCCTAGAGGAGGCCCACCTCACTGGCGGCGCAACCCCTGAGCAGGAACGCCGCCGCGACGGACTGTACAACGAGTACTGGGGGGGCGATGACGCTCCTGTGGACCTGCTCCCTGTGGTTGACCAGGACGGAAACGCGTCGCCGTTCAAGGTGGACGCCGAGTACCTGCGCCAGTTTGTTGGTTTTGTGAACACGCGATTCGGGCACGTCCAGGAGTGGAGCGGCACGGTCAACTCCCGACTCAACGCATTGGAAGCTGCGCACACCCAAACGGCCCAACGAGTCGAGCGGGCGCTGCAACTCCAACAACACCGGGGACCATCCCGACGCCGCAGCCGGGCGGCCATCGATATCGGCACGTTGAAGACGGTGATGGCGCTCACCAACCGCAAACGGATGGTTGGGGGTGAGCCGCGCGACTTCACGGGCTTCTTCGAACCGTTCCGGCTCCCCATGGCCGAGGAGGAGGACGAGGTCGCGAACGTCTTCAGCGACAAGAAGAAGAGTCAACAACCCACGAACGCGCTGGGGAAATCAAACGGCCCGCGGAGCTAGACGCTGCTGCGGGCCCTGTAGCGATAAACACCATGGAGCCGCGCGAAGCGGTTGAGCGGAAGACTGTCGTGTACGGAGGCGACGTCGCGTCAGGGATGACGTCCAATATAGAGCTTGACCTCATCCTCAACCGCCACCTACGCGGGGTCCTACCATGCGATACTCTTCCCAATCTATCGCATGAGAGGGCCGCCAGCATCAAGAGGCGCGTGCTGCACGGAGCCATCCGCTACTTTCCCCTTTTCGTGCGACACCATTGGATCGCCGCAATCTTCACCGCCACCGGCGACGCCTTGACCTTGCACGTACTTTGATTCCGCCTTGGCTCCGTACGACGGGCAGATAGCCAACCAAACATGACGGTAGTCGCGCCTCCCAGCCCATTTCTCGAGCTGAGACTCCGATGGGTGTCTCGTCTCAAGACTCCTCTAGCGCCACTGAACCCAGTTACCACTCTGCGCAGTCGGGGCCCGACACTTGTGGCGACAACAGTCTGCAAGCGCTGGCGTGAACAGTGACGAACGTGCGGCTACGGGGGCATGTCGCTGTGCATTCTGCCACTTATGCCTCGTTGTCTGCGGATTCTTCTTAGCGGGGATTCCCCGTGGCCTCTTTACGAAGTTCTCTGCGCACCGCTCCCACGCACCTCTCGGGTGGCCCGGCTTACCCTGCCTGCTAGCGCGTTCCGCAGTCAACCTTGACGCTCGGAATTTACCATGAGGAAGCCATCAGCACCACCGTAGACCGATGTGTCAGTGAATCGAGCATGATAATCTGACACTTCGTGCCCTTGCAGATTAGCTCTCCGAGAAGTCGGCAGTCTCTGGGAGGCTAGCGTGTGCACCGCTCGACAAATGCGTCGCGCGAAGACGGTACCTGATCGTGACGCAGCGATCCGAGTCTACGCTCGCTAATCAAACGATAGCACGCGACCAGAGGCGCTTTCTGCGTAACGCGTCGAAAGCTGAAGAGTAAGCGGCGCGGGCGCGCGACCAATTCAGCTATGCTTGACGGAGTAGACTAGTCTGCGACAAGCCCTACAGCCTCAATACGTTGGACTCGGCCCATGACGCCGCCTCCTAATAGCGCACAACGAGTCGATATGAGCAACCGGTCACGGGGTGCTGTTAGGCAGCCTTCGTATCATCCCGCGCGAGTCCCGATCTACCAGCCTGTCCCTTACCACCCGAGGGCGACCGCGCCTCGCCAGACCCCCGAGACATGCGGCGATGCCTCCTGGCCTGCGCGTCCCGGGCCTTACCGCGTCATCTCCGCTACCTGCCCGCCCGCCGAGGCTCCGGGGCCCGCCTGGCCTCGAAGTTCCTACGCAACCCGCTCAGATCTTGCGCTAGACCCTCCCCGCAGGTCTCTCGGGCCAGTCCATCACTCATGTCGCAAGTCCGCGGCCAGAGCGGCGGGGCGGGGTCCTCGCGTTGGCGCGCAAGCGAGTTATCGTGTGGGTTCCGTCATCCTCACCACCGTCGATTTTGTCCATTGCGGCACCGCAGTCGCTTCTGAGATGCTCGCTCACCCTGGGAACTCTGGACACGCTCTTTACCTCCGAGGACCACCATAGTGCGTCAACGACCACGTCACGGGCGCGGCTGATGCCGAAGAGCCACGTGTTCTGCGGAACGACGCCGATACAGTCGCCGAAGCCTGCACGCACGCCACTACAGCTCCGCCCGCAACGCGCAGCGGTCCAGACGCCGCACGACGACGATAATGGACGCTCTACGCGCTGCTGTGAGACCGATAGGTGCGCGATGAGATTTGCACGCGCGCCACGTAGAGGCATCACCCGACGCAACCCGCGCCGCCTCCACGAGCGACCTCGTGGTCATCCTTACTCCTCGTGCTGCGCTGCACAATGGAAGCACTAACCGCGGCTCTTTCCCCACGGTGACGTCGTTTCATTTACGACAAAAAGATAGCCCCACCCGTCTACACGGCGCGCGGCTCCGGAGACAGCCCGGCGTATTCCGTGCCAAGAGGACGGAGCCAGCGCAAGCAGGAAATCCACGTCGCCTGTGGTTGCAGCGACGCTTTGAGAGCGAGATCGTACTTGTCTGTCTAGCAAGCCGCCACCCACAGTAGGCACTGCTGCGAACCGGCAGTTATCACCGGCAGCGTGCTGTCCTCGCGTAGGAACTTGCTGTTGCCTGCGTGAACGCACTCCGGGCCCGCCAGCCGGCGATCCCCGCGTCTGGGATGGCGATCGACGCACGCGCACAACGCTGGACCCCCGCCGAGCTCTTAGTGCTGCGGGGTGGAGCGCGCCGAGGCCGCGAGCTTGAGCCGAGTCCGCGCTCAGCCCGGCGTGTACAACACGAGAAGAGCATGGTCGGCCCAGGCGCACCCGCGACGTTTGTTCTGGAACACTTCCGCCGCCACGCGGAGTGTTGCGGCAGAAGCCTGGCGTGCGCGTGTGATCAGTCGGCGCTGATACCTCAGACAAGAAACCACCGCCACAGCAAGCCGCCCGCCGCGCCATCCACGGCCTCGACCCACACTCGTGAAGCGACCCGCCCTCCTCCGCAACGGCGCGACCGCGTGCCAGGCATACGTCCCCGAAGCGGATGATTGTCCAGGACTTATTCCGCATCCTGGACCCTGATGTGCAGCAACGATGTTCGCGGCGTACAACAGAGGGCAAATCTGGTGACCAACTGTATCGGAACACGCTCATCGTCGCATGCTTCAGCGATCAACCTGCATCGTAAATATCCATTGCCAATTCAACACTACATCGACACCAACAGGACACCTGATGAATATTATTAGTGAGTATTATTTGCTCTTGAACGATCCGATGCGTCAACACATGAAACTCGATGAAGAAGTGCTCTTCTCATCAGCACCACGACCGGCGCCTGTCGTCGCAAGGGAACTTAGCGCCCTGGTGTGCTGCGCTCGGTCGCGTTACCGGTATAGCGATTTTCGCGCGTGCTCCACGATCTTTACTGGTCCCGTCGTCCGTATCTTTGCGTTCTCGCAGTTTATCGTTGTCGCGTCACGAGTGAGGCAATGTGTCGCATATCGTGCTCCCCCGAGAACCAATATACAACACCTCCCACCTGGCTTCTTCATACCGGCATTGCGTCGCAGTGTCGTCCCCGATAAATCGCATCTCCAAGCTGACGCTGCGTGCATCTGCTACTATCCTTCTACGTCCGCCTCGGTCCCGCGGCGATCCACATGGCGTTCACCACGGACTGGACGTTCTGCTCCTCTTCTCCTTCGCGATGAAATACAGTTTGACACTTCGACGGGAGCCGAACGTTGGAAGTCAACACGCTACGAACCAGATACCTGGAGGTATGGCCGCCAGCTGACACGAGGGACGACCGATGCACCGCGCAAGGGTAAAACGGCGCCTTCCTCCCCTCCTCCCCTGCTGCGATGGCATGTGTCGGTTATAGGGCGCTCTAGTTCGCCTTCTCATAGGAGCCCGCCAGATGACGTAAACGTCCCCAGACCTTACTCGCTATCTCATCTGCCAACATGAGCTGCATATCATCGGAGTAATCGCGCCCGTTCCTTGGTGAAAGCCATCCCGTAGGAACGACAACACGCGAACAGACGGAAACTAAAACACCACTGCCTCTTTCTGTTTTTTCCCTTAAGTGGACATTTCACTACTCGATCTTAAACTTGGCTTTGCCCGGCTTCACCGACTGTCATACAATACAGTACTCCGTCATGCACCGTGGCCGGTGAAACGCCCGGGACCCTGAACGGAGGAGGTGATGTCGGCGGTTCTCTCTCACCACCCCGCGGACGTTTTCGCTCCTGTTTCCACGCGCTATCCAACATTCCTCGGCACCGGTTTACCCTGGGTACTGGCCTTGCATCCAAGGTGTGTAATTACCATGACCAGTGTATACCATCGTTACTATCCCTTGGTCTCGGTCAGTCATCAGGGAAAGTTGTGAGTGTCTCTGGGCGTTTGACTCTCTCACCGTGATATCCTGATTGCTCCCCTTCCTCCCACGTGCTAAGCCCTAACAGCGGGCACACCGCTCCGCTTTTAAACTCGTCCCTCACGTCACACCTGAGGCCAAAGGTAGACGGGTAAAGGCACCCTCATCGATCTGAATGTCCTCCTCCTTCTATCATAGAGCCTACAAATCAGCCTTTTTTCCGTGAGCGAACTGCTTTACCAGCTCTTAGTTCCCTTATATGCAAACACGATTTACTGCTCTAACAATTCACTGAATAACTTCGATTACTAGTAGTATACACAAATCATACCCATGCACCTCGGCCATGCTTCGTACTAATATGCCACTGGCAACGATCAAACTACCAAGTAAAGTCAAGCGGCATGCACTTTTTAGCGTGGTGTACACGGTGCTCTCCGTCATCGCCGGCGGGCGGGTCCGCTGTGATCATGAAACGTGGCGCCGCTGGTGGCGATCCGGGAGCTGGAGCGCGCGGAGAGCATCGGAACGAGCACCATCACCTTCTTCGCCGCGCAGCTGCTCAACGGGTGTTGTGTGGTCGCGGCCTAACGGCGGGCTGAAACTTCCAACTACCCGCTGCTCACGGCCAACGTCCTGGGGAACGCCCGTCGCGACGTACTGCATGCTGGTCTTCCTCAGCGTCGCCCGCCGGGAGGAGCGGCGTGCCGGGAGTGAAGCTGCCGTCGACCACGTACACCAAGGTCGCTGCTTCACGCTGATCGTTGTTCGCCGTGTTGTCGCGCCCGCGTTCGCCATCGTGGGACCTCACGCTGGTGTTCAAAGGCGACGTCTCGAAACCGCGGTGCTCTTCACCGGCTACGTTGGGACCACCACGGGCATCGTTCATGCTTTTGGCGTCACCGATCTCATGCCTCTTCTCCACCCATCATCTAGGAGAAGGACGCGTCAGTGTTCAAGAGTCTGGCAGACCGATCATGATCGCCTTCGCGCTTCGGCAACAACCGGTTCGCGTTGGCTGACGGTGGGATCCTGCGGGGGGCGATGTGGGCGGAAGGGGGCTTTTTCTTTTTTTTTTTCATCCGTCGTCGCGAAACGGCATTGCCGCTGATGGCCGTTCTGCCGCAGCAGATCGTTTCTTCTTCGTCCCAAGTTACTCGGGGTCGCCGCAGCGACGGCACATGAGCGGAAGCAGGAAACGGCGATCGCCGGCGCTACCCATTCGACTAGGCGGCGGTGTGTGCGTAACACGACTACTGCTCTTTTTTATTATTAGTTTCCTTTATTATTGTCTTCCATCTTTGCGTTTGGTTTTATTCCGGAGTGGAGTGGAGGGTTGTACCAGAGTTTAACTCATAGTTGAATGAAAGACTACTTGCCCACCTGCGGGCTTGCCCCAAAGTTTGTTATCTATCTCCGTCCGCCTGACGTCTTCCCATCGTCTCGTTCGTCTTGCCGCGCGCCTGTTTCCACCCCCGTGCCTTCCGCTACGCCCCACGTCGTCCCCTTCCCCCTTCCAAGCCCTGCCCGCCCCTACCGCCCCTGCCGCAAGGGGTGCCCCGACCACCCCAAACCCTGGGGGGTCGTGGGCAACCGGAAGCGCCACTTCCGAAGGCACGGCGCCAGGCGTGACGCGCCGGCGCGGCGGAAAGTTGTGAAAAACAGAGATACGGGAAGCGTGACGGGAGTGAAGAGTTTTGGTGGAGAAAAGGAGGGCTGACACACACAAGCAACACCTTTGCCACAAGATTATTGAGTCTCGTAATTGTAGTTTTGCACACACCATTCATCGCCGTGCGGCTTCGCCCGTTTTTCGCAAGTTGCTCAAGGAAAAGGACATTTTTTTCTGTAGACGTTTGAATATCCTAGCGAAGGACGTAAGAAAGATAGACACATGGTTTGGCCATGGGCAACAAGAGGCTCAGGATAACGAAGAAACGAGAAAGAACGATAGTAAATCCGGTGTTTGCAATGTGATTTCTAGCTTAGGATCCTATAGCTCATACTCATGATTGGCGCGGGCCGCCCGCCGCCGTGCGCTGCGAGTTACCGAATGTATCACTCTCGATTCTCGCCGTAGCGGTGTACTCGTCCGGTTCTCCGGAGCATGCTCATCGGATGCTTCGCGGCGCGAGGGTCCTTGCGGCCGTGCGTCCCCGTTGGCAGCCCCGCTCAAAAGTCGCCATCTCGAGAGGAAGTTATGCAGTGCAAGACTTGTTTAGAGGCGCCTTTCCTCCGCCAGCAGCTGCGCGCTCCGGAGGCGAGAACCTGTTCGGAAGCGTGGTGTCGCGGCGGTGGATGAGCGGGTGCTACGCGTGCGTCTGCGCAGCCTCTGGTGCGCCTGCTGCTGCTCGCGCCCGCGCCGCTAGGATGCGTCTGTACCTCGGTGTTCCTGCCAGAATTTTCGGAGCTGAGCGTGTCATGATGGACGCCGTACGACCCTATGGTTCTTGCCCATCC